>CM035787.1:34931120-35541120 GCA_020466265.1 Siphamia tubifer | reverse complement strand
CATTTTAAAAACTTAGTTTGTATTAGTTTTTAGATAGATTTTGACTACATCAGACCTGCATGCTCTGTAGTACGTTGAGGAAGTCATTCATCCCTGTCAGATGCTGCACATCCTGAAAAATGGCAACTAGTAGTGTAGGTGTAATGGCAATGGAGCGGGTCAGCAGAACTCGAGCAAAACGGGACCATCGGAGGTTCAGGAAACCCTGAGGAAAAATCATTATTGTACATAATTACATACACCACCAATGTAGTTTAGTTGCATTTAATTAAAAAGCCGGACCCATGTTCTCACCTCCATGACAAATTGTCCAGAGTATGTCCCTGTCATGGTGGAGCTTTGTCCAGCGGCCAGGATCCCAATGGCCCAAATATAAAGGGCTGCTGGGCCAAAGAAGCAGCCTAACACCACTCCCTAAACAACCAATGAAAACCCATCAATATTCATTACTATTTCTCCATAACACTAAGGTGTTACATGATTTAGGGGAAGATTTAAAGTCTTTTAATAGCATTCAGAATTAATTTCAGGAAAAATTCGTACACTGATTCTGTATGAATGTGTGCATGAATGGCTGAATGTGAGGTTTTGTGAAGTAGTTTGGTCATCATTAAGGTGTGGAAAAGTACTATACAAGTACAATCCATTTATCTTTTAACTCACATAGACCTGATCAGCCATTTGAAAGCTTTTTTGTGATCTCAAGATGTGATAGGATGTTGAATCAAAAACTTAAACTTTACTTGTTCACCCTAAATCACTAAAAATCCCTCTCTGTCCTGGGCCTTCAACAGCATTTTGTAAATCTGTGAAGACTTCTTGTGGCTTCTCTATCATGATATTTTGGATTATTGTTCTAAAATCTGGTTAATAGTTATTGGATACAGATTGATATTGATGTGCAGATTAGAACAGACGTACTCCTTTGTAGATGTCCACTTCCAGTGTGTTGTTATTGAGAGGGAAGAGATCTGTGTGAGGACTTCCTGTTTCATTGCACATTGTATTCTGAAGCCAGGACACACACACACACACACACACACAAAAAAAGATTAATGATTTCATGCCTGACAAGTGAAACCTATACTGTAAAATGAACATAAATTATAATTGTCAGTTAACCAAGAACAACAGTTGTCCACACTGCATACTCACTACGTCAATGTTGGTCTTATTGTAGAAGGCTTGAGCAAAAACCGCAACAACAAAAACATTAATGAGAAAGGAGACAAAGAGAGCGACGGACGACTCGATGAAGAAGTACTTGTTGGCTTCTTTCACATCTTTTTTGTTTCTGCGGTCAACTTCTCGAGACTAGACGGGGAGAATAAATAGACTAAGAGTTATTTTTCATTTTACAACTGGGATTAAGCTATACTTATGTGGTATTCATTTTATGCTACGTATATGTCAAAATTGTTCAGGTTTCTAACCTTAACCAGGGCAGAGTGCAGGTAAATGTTGTGAGGCATGATAACTGCACCCACAATTCCTACTGCTTGCTCCAGCTGCACAGGCCCACAATCAGCACAATAAGGGACAAACATCCCCTTCAGCAGTTCCCCTTGGTCTGGCTTTACAAGCACATACTAAAGACAGAAAGGACAAAATTCAATGGCTTAAACAGAAAAACATTAATTAATGTCTCAGCAAAATGTAAAAATGCAAGGCAGCCTCACCTCATAGCCAAAACTAACTGCCATTACAGTGATGAGAAAGCCAAAAAAAGCCTCAAGTTTCCTCAGGCCTATGAGAGACAAAAACTGGGTCAACAGTTTGTAATATTACATCATCATTATATTGATTAATATGGGTATTTTTTATGTCAAGGGTAATATTTTGTGTTGAAATATGTTGTGCAAGAACTTTATTTTGTAGGAGAGAAATTGGATTAACAACACACTTCTGGGCTTTCCTACAATTGGACCTTAGTAAAATAAAGGTAAAAAAACAAATTGGCCTAAAGGTTTGTAATGTGTACCCTAATTATACTCTACACGGGGTTCTTGCAGCTTTCTACAAGTTAATTTAAGACTTCTTCATACCTTTTTAAGACTACTTAGAACTGAATTTAATGCCCATTTCACAGCTACACTAGCAAAAAACTGCTAGAATTTAGGAAAATGTATTTAGTCCTTTACAAGAACTTTAAATATGTTCTCCTCCATTTGTGTCAACCAAGTCGAGAATAGTCTTTTCACCAACCAGGCATTGTTAAATTTTCACTTCCTCATGCTTACTTTTCACTTCTGTCATCATTTCTCATCAGGGGCTACAAAGTTAGCGTTAATTTGTAAATTCAATATAAATTGTCGGGTGGAATCGATTATATTAACATTACGTTATTTGCATCTTGTCCATTTCCCAGACATATTTAAACACAACAGAGTGAATAGGTTCATGGAACACGAGTTAAGACCCATCAAATAAAATGTTATACATTTTTTAAAACTTTAGGGCATTGAATATAGATTTCAAAATTCATAACTTTTAAAAAATGTTTAGGACTCCACAGGAACCCTGTCTACAGCACAAGATCAATATCATTTTGGGGTAAGACACGTATAGAGTAAGTAGTGTGTGTTTGCTACCACTGTTAACAGAACTTATTGCCCAGCAGAATGGATGCTGCTTCACCTTTAGAGTTATTCTTGGTATAGACTGAGTGGTTTTGTATCAGCTGAGGAAACTTACCGTATTTGTCTAAGAAGAGGAACACAAATGTGTCTGTGATGGTGATGAGTACACCTGCCCACAGTGGGATCCTGGAGAAGAACACAAATGTTGCTGTTTTTCTAAAAAAAAAACTGACAGCATTACAGAAATATATACTTTGTGAAGTTTAGTAATTTTTTTATGAGCAAGTTGTAAAAACTATACCTGCCCACAGAGAGAAGGTTGAGAGCTATGGCACAACCGATTACTTCTTGCATATCTGAGCCAATAATCGCTAGTTCCACCATCAACCAGAGGATGATTCGAGGAATCTGAAATAAAAAATATATATATCAATCAATTCAAATATAAAAAATGTTCCCAAATCTCTGTAAAAAAACAAACAAACATATAAATCTACTGTTAGGCTTTCATGATCAGTACATTAAAAAAAAAAATATTCCAGAACCTCATTAATATATATATTTCATGTTCAAACGATCATAAACTCCTGGGGGGAAAAAAAGCTCTCATTAGAATGCTCACTGTGGGATACTGGCGGTTGCAGATTTCAGCTAGATGCATTCCTGTGACCACCCCCAGCCGTGCAGCTAACCTCTGTAACAGCAGTCCAATGATGGTGGCTATGAGGAGCACCCATAGGAGCTGAGGACAGAGAGAGGAAAATGAATAAATGTTACAAACATTCACTCGTACATCACATGCACTTTGTGCATGTGCATAGAACAGCACTGTATAAATCTAATCCATTATTATTAAGTGGTATTTTTTGATTGAGCCCACTGAAAACAGAAGATAAGCAGTTTCAGGAAAGGGCCCTTCAGTTAATCAACAACATGCACAGAAAATGTAAAAAAATAAAGATGAATGCGCATTAGTCAGAATGACAAAGAGTTAGTGGTTTCACATTTCAATACATAACACAGACATTGTCGCATGTTTAGTAGGAGACTATTACAGGTTTTCCTAGTTATGCTCTCGAAAATGGAACGATGACAGCCAGACAGATATAGATGTTATTTCTGCCGGTTCCTCTGCATTTATTACTAAGGAATAGAGGTGAAACGTATGTCTGGATGAAGATACCAACAAAACTTGTCAACCTACTCACTTTTCAAAGATATAATAAAAGAAAGAGTAATACAACTAGAACACAGTTTGGACTTGTCTCTAATATCTATATTCGATCACCTTAAATCCAGCAATGGCTCCAGACTGCAGGTCAGACTCAATGTTTCCTGGATCTAAGTAAGCAATGCTCATCAAGAACCCAGGTCCAGTGAAAGCCCAGAGTTTACGAAAGCTAAACACCTGCACAGAAGAATCAGCATTTTATTAGCATTACTCATATTACAATTGGATTAGGGTACACCATCCAAGCATTGTTTTCTTTACAAGAAATTAGGTTTCAGACAGTACCTGGTTTCCATTCTCAGGAATGTGCACCTTCTCTTCAAAGTATGTGGAGAAGGGCTCATCCTGCTCCACTGGTGAAGCAGGAGGTGAGATGGAACTGTACTGAGTGGGCTGGGTAATGCCGTTCTCTTGCGATGCATCCTCTGAAAAAAATAAATAATGCAAATGGCAATGATAAGGGAAAAGTATAACCAGGTAAGCACCTAGAGCCTATGTTCTTCATAGGTTGTTTCAAGTCACATTACAGGAAAATGATCTGTTCAAGCTGGATCCCACTCCTGATCTTGATTCCTATTTAACGGTAATTGATAAATAATCCCAGTGTCTTTACAGTTTGCATTAAAAAATGTATAGTAAGCAGCCAGACAATGTGACGTAAACTCCTTCAGTGAACGATTTAAACATATCGTATATTGTATGTGAAAATGAAGTAATGATAGTTTTGATTTTATTTGTATGTTGGAGTGTCTGGGAGCTACATCACAGCTACATCACAAAGCAATGCAAAGGTCAAAACACTAACAACATAAAACCTTGTAATAAAGATACCTTTTGTGTGAACAGGCTGAGATCAGCTACATATTTCTAATCAGAAGAACACACTGTGACTCAAAACAGTTGTAAAAATGTTTAAATTATGATAGACTAAAAGAAACACATGAGGATACAAGGAGAAGGAGCAAGTTATCATCATCATCAATAATCCATCATTAGGAGATGAGTAGATCAGTATAATAATAGTTGTGAATGTTTCAGATACTTGGAGACTTATTTTAAGATTTAACATTCCTATAGTTGAACAGTTCAAGAGAAAATAGATACCAAATATAAAACCAGAATTCAAACTGTAAGTCGGCTTACGATCCAAAAGACCAAGACTTTACCATCTTTATGCTTAAGAAAAACAAATGCCTTTCGCAGTCTGAAGCACTTGTCACCTCACCCATCCTCTCTGTTTTTCCTTTTTCTGTGAGAACTGAGTGGACACTAGGGGACATATTGCAGTGATTGAAGCAGTCACATTTGTGTCAAACAAAAAATGTTTGAGAATTATGTTTGTTTTTCTTCAAGTAGTACCACTGATTAGTTTAACTGGCAACATGCACAGACACAAATGCGGAATAAAGATAAAGGGAATTTTAGGTAAGCAAAAAAAAGTGCTGGCTCCCAAAGTTTCACAACCGCTTCAGACATTCTGTGGTTTACAGTGACAGGCATTACAAGGCAGAATTCTTGAACCCAGGAACTCCTGTGAAACACTGTGAGAACACAAAGAAGAGTTGCCTGCATCCAGTGCTAGAGAGTAATAAAACCAGACTTCAACACATCACTTTAAATGTCAGAAACTACTCAATAAGTTTGGACTCCTCATGCTTTTTTCTTCATCTCCAATTCACTGGTACAATCCACTCTTTCCTAACACTGATTTTGCTTTTGTGCAAGTCATTGTTTCTCATCTCTTTTTAGGCCATGGGATGTCACAATGACATTCTGACATCATGTGTCTCAAACTGACCGAGGAAGAGAAAGTAAAGAAAACACCCCCCTTATATACACACAAGTATGTTGATAAAACAACTTTAGACACAATTAATGTGTAGTGACCTGTCCTTGAACCCAAAATTAATCACTCAGGATAACACATGCAGTTATAAATTTCACAAAGAGATTTCAGTGTGGAGCTTTGGAATGAACAGTTTAATAAATTATTCACATTGTGGATGGAAAATCTTTTTAAGCAGCTCTATAACACTGTAGGTGTCTTGAAGCTGCAACCAAATCGAGTGTGTAGTGTAAAATACTTAACAGTGTGTATCTAATGTGATGATCAAGTTTCTGTTATCTTAAGCAGTTACCTTCGAGGTAGGCTCCCTCTTGCTCGGACTTCATTGGAGCAGCCTGAAGGATCCCTGGGAACTCAACGGATGAATATCAGCCCCCCTATCAAAATGACAATAAGTTGCATAACTGGAGAATGAAAGACGTGACTGTTTGAATCTGTGAATAAACCTATACATGACATTCTACTTGAATGATGCTTTGTTCTTTGACATGAGACATTTAGAAGGCCAGTTGATAAATGGGACATACCATTTCTTGATATTATATGACAGTGCAAGTGTTTCTTCACTACTGATAAAAACAAAAATCACAACAATGTAAGTATCACATTAAGATCCATCAACTTCACTATCATGTCAAAGGCCATTACAATAATGGGAACCTTTAACAGGACTGAAAGGCTAAGATGAGGACTAGGTATGATTTCCCCTCCATTCATCACTTCTCTTGTAACATGCAAACACTATGTTCCAGTGCAATAACTTGTGATCTTATTCATATGATAAGAGGTAAACAGTCCTACATGCCCCTGTTCACTCAAGACATTAAAACATTCAACATGCTTGTCTAGATTTCATATCTTTTGACAAACTCATCTGCAGCACCAGCCTTCATTTCAGGTTTAATAACTTGGCTTTATAGTGTTTATTTGTAAATGTAACTCACTGTGCAGCTCCAAAACTGCTACAGTCTTTTAAAGTACCATGTTTCCTTGTCAGCTGCTCAGTGCATTAGGTCATATTGTGAATCCATCAATCTCTCTACAAGTCCATATTGGCCATTCCATTTATTTATTCACTTTTTTTTTTTTTAATTGGATGATTTACCTGTTAAGTTAACATTGCATCTTCATGCGCCACTTAAAATAACTATATGGGTTTCTACCAGATTATGTAAACTGCAGCTATAAACCTTTTAACAGAGAAAAATAATTATTTTTGTGCATTCAAACAGTATTACTCATATGAAACATTTCTAAAACAACTTTCATCTTTTAGTAATATATAACTGGCACCACACACTAATATTCACAGAAAAAGCTAGCCATTTAGACAGTCCTTCAATTTGTCCAAGTATGCACTTGTACATGAAAGCTTCTGAGAATACCTTCAAATGTGTCCTGTGTGATCACAGTGTGTTCACATGCTGTATTTAATCTGACCACATATGATCAGTTAGTAATGCCAGGTAAGAACATGACTGATGAAACACTATCAGTCAAACAAGTGGATTTCTTAACAGTATGTTCTTCAATAGTGCACATGACACATGAGTGTGGGATCACATGATGTACAAGACAGACTGGGGCAGTTTTCCATTCAAGGTTTCCAACAGAGCTGCTTAATTTGGTTCATGACTGATTATGTGCTCTGTTATATAGATGATCACTTCCTCATCAGTCTACCCAATAACATCATGTTAATAATAAATTTTATTCAGTTATACTTTTAATCCATTTATTACTGAGTGTGAATTAAATGTAAGCACAAATAAAAAATTATAACAACTTTCTGCTATTATAGCACAGGGTGGAAGTGATCTCACTTTAATGTTCCTGATCATAGGTCATGTCCTGGAAATGTAACATGTTGTCAATTTGTGGCCACGTTTAGATATGTGATCTAGTATTAACAACACAACTGATAAAGAGAACAAAACTGGATCTTGCACAAAAGTGGTAAGTGTGGGAGCATTCTCTTTTTTATAATTCAGACTCCTAATGGTAGCTGCATGATTTTCTAAGGTTTGTAATAATCTGTATTCATGTTGTGGCTAAACTCAATTTCATCTCTGTTCTACTTAGTGTACCCAGTTTGGTACAAGTTTTGATATGACCTGGTATGTGTTAGGTTGTGTAACTGCATATTGTGTCAGTAATAATCTTGTTAAATTCCATAGTCATCCAAGAGTGAAAGACCTGATTCCATGAAGTTGAAGTATTGTGAAAGTGAGTCCTTTATAGAAGCAATATAGCCTGCTGTAAATAAATATAAAGTAAAACTGCATGAAAATGTATACATATCTTAATATTTATATAGTAGGAGTTCCTCTTCAGCTCTGGCCTAAATGAAGACCAGGACGCCTAATCTGTAGAGAACAGCTTTACCAATCTATGACCTCTCCCAAACTGATAAATAACGGACAATAATTGTCAATACAGCAATAGAAGGCAAACACCAAATGAAAATGTAAAACAAATAGAACAAAACTACAAAAAGCAAACTTAAATGGAATAATAACAGATATCAGGAAACTTGGCACCTACAAAAAGTGGTCTTTCCAGTACGTGAACAAACATCAAAAAGCACACATCACCATCAGGTTTAATTAGCCAACGTCTATTCAGAAGGTTACTGCACTCATAACTGGACATGGAATTTTAAAAAACTGCGTAACGAGAAGTGTGAGGTCTTAAAAGTATAAAGTACTGGTATGCATGTAAAACCCCATCATGGTAGCATCTCTACATCTCACAGAATACACGGGAATTTTTATTTATTTATTTATTTATTTTTAACATTTTGCCACAAAGGTTTACAACGCACAACTTGCAAGATATATTGGATGTTATTTAGCGGTAAAAAAATGTCCCTACGGTGTTTAGCAAAGTCTTATACTAACTTAAAATGACACTGGTACACATACAAAAATGTTATCTTACCTCCAAGCACTTGTACGTTTTAACAATCAAAGATGTCTTCGTTTCCAAATCAAAACATCCCTACAAAACTGGTGCCTCTTCAAAAAAGGTCACCGGGTTATTATAACTCAGTGGACTGGTATGATTTCCATCTCAGACTTGAAATATTAAATTGATTTTAATTTTCAAAATAGTGTTATACAGTCCATAGCTGCGGAACACCTTACACTAAAAATAATGCATGACCTCTTGTCCTAACAACTGGAACCTAGCTACTTAGGAGCTAGGAGTCAAGTTGAAACTGTACTTGAAACCAGTGTCCGCTGGCTATACGTATGGGTACACGAATTCTCACCACTGCTTTTTGACCATCTAAGAAAAATGACAATGAACAAAACCACAGAGCGTTGACAGAACTGGCGAATGAAATCCGTCTAACAAGTTCTTAAGATATGCTAGCTGTCTGTTAACATTAGCCAACTCTCATTAGAAAAGTACACAAAAGGTCTTACCTGTGTGTGCTTTAGAGGAGGCTAAAAAAAAGACTGGCTTCGAAGGTGAAAGCGTTCCAAAACGAACAACATGTGTGTGAATTAGAGCAGGTGACCGGTTGGCTAGCACGTTATCAGGCCACTTTCTGGAAATCGTATCTACCCGTGTCTACCATGGCGTCAACTGTTACCTTCAACACATACTGCGCATGCGTGCCACCTGGGCGTTTCAGAGACAGCTTGGTTCTTACTATTTTGTTGGCGGTTGACAAACAACTTTTTTGAAGCATTACCGCCACCTACCGAAATGGAGTGCGAGTCTGGGTAAAAGCAATCTCAACCACTTAAAAATTAAAGGTAGAAAATAAATAATATAATATTCAAAAAAATTAAAATAAAAGCGAGAGCGGTGTGTGTGGGGGGTTATATTCTTCTAATCAATCCAGTGACTTCCACAACACAATGAGAAAGATACTTAAAGCACACCTCACTTGAGTTCTCTTGTTTTTACATTTAAAGGCACGCTTTCTGACTCTAACCCTAGGATGAGGTGCTGCCTCTCCTTAATTTGTGTCAATAAGTTCAAAGAAGATTTTTAAAAGTGCAAGCAAAAATATCAATCCAAAATACCAAATACCAAAATCAAACAAAAACTAATAATTCAAATGAAAAATAGAAGACTGCAATGAAAAAAATGTGCAGATCATGTAAAAATTTTCCTTTGCATCTTTCTCAGTTTTGGTTGCCTACGACTCCAGATTTCTTATTTGCACTCCCTGATTTATTGACTGCAGTCCCAAAAAAACTTTGCCTCCAATAAGTAATATTTGAGGTGCTCTTTGAATGGGAAAACTTAGAGCATGAAAAAAGGAAGATTTCAAGGCACTCTCATATATGGTGATCAAAAAAGTCAAACAGTTTGCATTAATGATATTTTTTTGTTTTTAATAATTTTTAATTGTTTTTTTTCTTAAATCTGTTTTGTTTGTTTGAGTTTTAGAAAGTTTTGTTTGAAACCTGTTGAAGAAAAACTAATTCCATAGTTCTGCCTGTCTGTATGCAGTCTCAGATCAGACTTTCTTTTTATGTTTTACAGGAAGCTAATTTAATTTTAACAGTAGGCTCTTTTGCTCACTAAGTCTAATAGATTGTGGCATCTTAGTAGACCATGTAAAGGGTTTAGTAATCTCTTCATCATAGTTAGGCAAACTATGGACCCCAAACAGCATCTTGCTTAGGGCCTCCATAAAGGTAGAAACGACCCTGGTGCTACCCACAGCTTTGGCCGGGGTCACGGAGAAACAGGTGGACCTACAAAGGAGCTGTAAATCATTTCATAAACTACTGTATAAATGAGTACATTTATTTTCCAAACTAAAACAACTACATTGTCGGTGTATGTGTGTGTGTGCGTGCGCGCGTGTGTGTGTGCGGGTGTGTGTATGGATGTATATTCGTTTTTCCGAGTGATCAAGTCATACTTCAGCATGTACTTAAGTCAGGGACGTGTAGGGTGTTATGCCGAATCCTACTCCGTTCAGTTCAATTTATTTCGAATATGCAACAAACAAAACAATCCCACTCTGTCCCCACTAGTGAAAGCAAAACACCCCATGTACATGAAAAACAAAACGAAAACTGCCGAAAACAGCCCCCTTCAGCCATGAAAAGGACAATGTCACCCTGACAGAATAGTTCCAAAAGTGAGCTGCCAAAGGAATTTCACCCATTTGGCTTCATACGCTTATTCTGACAAGGGGATACAATTTGCGTCCTGGATTTCTAACGTTAACATCCCGTTTGTATGTCTGATCTCGCGATGTTATTGACCGGTATTACGCTAAAGCTAGGCTAATTAGCTTTAAGTAGCTTCACGGTGACATGTAGTCAACTTTATACTCAAGTCAGTCTTCATGAAGGAGATTCAAGACTGATTGCGAAATGGAGTTAAGAAATATCGAAGACCAGGTAACGTACATAAAACGAAAACGATTTTCCTGTAGGCTAACTTAGATAACTAGCACTAACAGGAAAATACACTGTGTACTTACCTATCAGCACCACTGCAAACAGCTGGCTAGTTATGTTAGCGACATGTCGAGTAAAGTTCGTCCTATATATTATTTAAAGCACAGCGACCTTTATGCAGGAGGGGTCTAAGGTAGTGCCGTATTGAGTTTACAAAAAAGCTTTATACGGAATGTTCCTGTATGGTTTGACAATTCGTTTGAAATGCATAATCTTCACTCTTCATTACTATTCCACATCACAGTCAACAATATGACGGATTTTGCAATTGGCAAGTAGCATAGTTATGGTTTTAAGATGGATAAAGCTTGCTAGTCTTTTTCTTACAGCTTTTGCCAGATATTGCTATAGATTTTGCATTAGTAGTAAGTAATATGCAACATTCCTGAGGTTGGATGATATAAGCATTGTAATAACAGTTTTAGCATTGTAATAACAGTTAATTATGCCCTAAGGAGTTCAGGATGATTTTTTAGCTCATAACATTCTGAATATTCTACTCCAGACAAATATGTCAGTGTTTTTAGTGCCACTGAGTCCATGTACTGTTGTCTTGTGATAAAATACATAATCAACATTTCAATGGGGAGCTGTGCAATGGATGTAATTGAACAGTATATTACAAGCTTTCTCAAATTTCCAGATTGTAATGGTGTTCGCTTGTGTTTTGCATATGATATCTCTTTCAGTGTCCGTTGGTCCAGGCTATTTTCAACAGAAATGCTGAGGAGGTGGAATTTTTGTTGAACCATAATGAAGATGCCAGTACACTGGTAATGTTATGACGCTCAGTTATTCAATGCATTTTATTTGTTATAGTTGTATGCAGACTTTTGACAAAGGTTTGCACATACTGATGAAGATAATTAATTTACCTGTGGTGTAGGCTGTGTGGTATTATTTGGACTGTCTGCACAGCAATCCAGGAGATTTTCCTCAAATGTAAATTATGATTTGTCTAAATAATCAACATATAATTTTAACTGTTTAGGTCTCCCTTTAACCATACAATTGTCCAGCTTCTGAGTTTATGAAATATACTAGAATTCACTTAGCTACTACTCTGTATTTGTATCTTTCAGGACCAAGAGCAAAGCACACCACTTCATGCTGCTGCTTATTTAGGTGACGTTCAGATTATGGACTTACTAATCACATCAGGTAAAAAATCACTTAATATTTCCTACTTAAAAATTATTTTTATGTAGATTTTATTTTTACAAGGCAAGGGGGCATTGTTTTGTTTTTATGTTTGTTTTGTTTGTCCGTTTGCGTGTTTGTCTGTTCATTTCATTGTGAGCAATTTTATGCAAAAAATACTTGACCAATTCCCATGACATTTTCAGGAAAGGCGTGAGGTGGTCCAGAATACATCCCATTAAATTCTGGTCACTAAAATGTGTAACAATGATAAGAGATAGGGTAAATTGGGGTAAACCTTTTGGGTGGGGTTTGTTGTGCCTGGCACCACTTGTTACTGTATTATTACGACTTCACATTTTCCCTTTTTACAGGTGCCAATGTCAATGCTGAGGATCAGGGTTTACTAAGTCCTTTACATCGAGCAGCAGCATCCAGAAATGAGGTATTTTTTTGTAAATATTAAGATTAAAGATTTGTAGACCAGATCTTAATGGTATTCTTTTCTACTTGTTTTATTTTTTAATTTAGAAGGCTGTTCAGCTGCTGCTGGACCATGAAGCTGAGGTCAACACACGGGACAAATTCTGGCATACACCATTACACATGGCAGCTGGAAACTGGGCTACAGGTTGTGCTGTAGCCCTGATATCACAAATGTCCAGTTTGGATGTTGTTGATAAGTCTGGGAGGACACCTATGCACCATGCAGCCTATAGTGGCCATCTTGAGGTAAGGGGATAAAATAATAGCATAATATATAGTAATACAATGTACACAGATACATTGGTTGATCCACTTTGTATATTCTGTAGATGGTGAACCTGCTCCAAAGTAAAGGTGCCAATGTCGGAGCCAAAGACAAAAATGAAAGGCAGCCAATCCACTGGGCAGCATTCCTCGGTGAGGGATGTTACTTTTATCTTGCATCATATTTTACAAGGAAGAAAGACATCTACTTCTTGATCTTACAGACATATGTCATTCAAGGAAAACTTTATCATGTCCAATGACAATAGATGAGATTGGGCAGTGCATTATAAATAACATGAAATTAATTGCAGTTCTTGTATAATGATATATGAGAAATGATCTAGGAACCAAAACAGTAGCCTTCTAACTTTGGAAATAAGTATGTAAATATCAATGTAAATATCAAATAGTTAGGAATTAGATTTAGTAAATCTTGTGATATTACATTTACATTTTGCATATTTAGACTGGAAATGTATTACACAGTTAACTCTGCAAACACAAAAGTTAAATAATATATGTAATGAATGATCTAATTAAATTAATAAAAATATAATTAATTTAATAAGAGATAATAATATAATCAATTTAAATTCCAAATAATTACATAAAGTATCTATTGACTGTTAGCTACTAACTAGAACATGAACTATCTATGCATTATATATATATATATATATATATATATATATATATATATATATATATATATATATATATATATATATATATATATATATATATATATATATATATACTGTATATATATAGCTATTTAAGCTAAATAGATACAGTTTAGCCACACAGTATATGTAACTGGCCTATTTGTTTTCTTATTAGATTTGTTGCTTTAAATGAAGTTAGTTAATGAAATAGGAATCTGTGGCCTCCTACATCATATTTCATGTAAAATTTTCAGATGCTCAATGTCTGAGAAAGTCTTAGACCAAAATGTCACACCACTCTGTGTCCTAACTGGGCTTCAGTTTGCAAACAGGCCTGCAAGAAACTTGCTGTGCTGTAATTTGCATGCATGGCAGATGCTTATACTAAATGTAAAGCTCTTCTTTCAGGACATGTGGAGATTGTGAAGCTGCTGCTGTCTCACAGTGCTGATGCGATGTGCAAGGACAAATGTGGTTACACTTCACTCCACGCTGCAGCTGCCAGTGGACAGTTAGACGTGGTCAAATATCTCTTGAAACTGGGGGTGGAGGTAAAGTGGTTTGATCACGTCATGATAATAAATAATTTCCATGCTGATTAGTAGGTGCAGATGTAATTTATTTCTGAAATGTTAGTAAATTACTAAAATACGGCATGTGAATTCATAAAAGCTGGATGAAACCTTAACTTTTGAAAAGGTCCTTTATGTGGTGCAGGGATTTTTTTCCATTTAAAGAGACTAATGTTACAACACTGAAGATGGTAATATTTTTTTGTTTTTGAAAAACACTATGATTGGTTTTGTGAAAAAAATCTGTCAAATAGTAGACATTATTTATAACATAGCACTTAATTGTACAGTTATATCAGGAACAGTTGCTTAGTTACATGCTCAAAACAAATGAGCTGTAAGTACTTTGATTTAAAATTAGTTATCAGTCACACAATGTCTTGTGGGAGTCCTGGCTTGGTTTAATGTTCATGTTGATTCATGTCACTAATCTTGCTGCTGGCCTCTGCTTTTTGTGATGACACTAGTCATATAGAGTCATTTCTGCATTCACAGCTGATGTTTGCTGTAGTTAACTGATAGTTCCTGCCCTGTCTACACTAATAAGTATATTTTAGAACATTTTTCATTGTGTTTTAGCCTCTCCTTCACACATAAACAGCATTTGAAGATGATATTACAAATCTATCTATTTTGTGTAATGAATATGTACTTGAAATATCAAACATACGTAGATCACTGCTAGCCAGATGCTGGCCAGCAGGTGATCAGTGGTTGGCAAAAGCTGTATAAATAATGCACTTCAAAAACCCAAACAAATAGCAAGTTAACCTACAAACGTTTGTATCATTGATGCTAGTCAGTTCCATAACAGATTAAATTGTCTGTCTGCTATGTTTGATTTTTGTCTACTGTACCCATAGTTTAGTCACCAGAAGTGGTGGTTTGTCTTTTCTGAACATTGGTCCTGGTTTATAGTTATTTTTGTGCCTTTTTCTGTACAGAGACATTTTGTTAAAAGGTATCTCTGTATTAGCGTGAAGAGGGCATTAATGTACCTTTCTTGTTCGGTTTGTTCTTTAGTCCTTTTATGTTGTGATCTGTACTTGCTTCTTATCTTCTCATTTTAAACTTTCAAACCATTGACATTATTACTTTTCATCACATGTCATTTCTCCTCTGTTACTCAGATTGATGAGCCCAACAATTCTGGGCACACAGCTCTCCACATGGCTTGTCACATGGGGCAGGACTCTGTGGCTGTTGAACTGGTTAATTATGGTGCAAACATCAACCAACCCAACCTGCATGGTGACACACCACTTCATTTAGCTGCAGCCTCCTCCAGTGGTGTGCTGTGTCTTGAGCTGCTCATCAACAATGGAGCTGATGTCAACATGCAGGTGAAGAGCTTGTTTTAGTTAATTAATTAAATGTGTTGTATTGAATTTACATTTTTAGATATTTTTTTGGGATCATGAAAACTTCTTTTTTTCTTCTCTTTACCAGAATAAAGAAGGGAAAAGCCCTTTGCATATGGCTGCTATGCATGGGCGCTTTACTGGATCCCAGATTCTTATCCAAAATGGTAAAAAAAATAATCTGAGAAATCAGAGCTTTATACCTAATTTTCAGGGTCTTGCCTGGGTTCTCAGAGTTCTTGGGTTTAAAGATTTTCCCAGTGTTTGTGAAATACTTAGATGATACACAGGAGGGGTGAGTGTGTGTGTATGTGTGAGTATGTGTGCATTTATGTATACTTATTTATTTGTTTGTTTGTTTTTTGTACTGAAGATCCATACTTAGGCAGTTAAACCTTGTAAATTCATGCCCATTGACAGAACCAAGCTGACACACAAACACACACACACACACGCACATATATTTCGTACAACGTATGATTTAGATCTGGGAAAAGTAAGTACATTAGTTAATTTTGTTCCTCTCTTTGATGATTGTGCTCTCATTTTCTGACATAAGAGAAAATTAATTTATTGTTCCTCACAAAACTGTTTAATTTCTAACAAGAGTGTATACAGCCAGCTAATACACTGTTTATTTTGTCTATTTACAGGTGGAGAGATTGACTGTGTTGATAAGTATGGAAACAGTCCACTTCATGTTGCTGCCAGACATGGTCAGGAGTTGCTCATTAGCACGTTGTTGACAAATGGTGCTGACAAAGCTAGGTAGGTCTTCATTTAAGCTGTAGAACCATGAATAAAATAATAATAATTATGATGATCATGATAATAATAATATAATAATCCAATAACGAAAGAACAGAGTCATCTATTGGCTATCTTACTATTGCTCCAATTTATGTGAAAGGTCCAGTGTTGAGACAAAAAAATTGCAGTGTAATAGGTCCAGTGCTAATACATGCTATTTTTGGTATGACCTCTGAAGACAGGGGATTCATGGGATGCTTCCACTACATTTAGCAGTGCTTTACGGTTTTCCAGACTGTTGTCGCAAGCTGCTATCTTCTGGTGAGAAGGTTTTATTTTAATAGTCTATATCTTTACCTTTTCCAGTATAATTATCGATAATTAATAACCTATAATTAAAGTGTTTCAAGTGTTTGATATATTTTGAGTGTTATTGTTGTTTTTATGTTACCCAGGTCAGTTGTACAACATTATGCCATCTCTGCTAACTGGCCACACATCAACATCTGGGTTTGATATAAACACTCTGGATGACTATGGGAGAACCTGCCTGCATGCAGCTGCCTCTGGAGGGTGAGTGAAATCATACGTACACACTTTTGAATCACATAAAAATGATAAGTAAGGGACTAATATGCAGCCATATGAACTGAAAATATTGATGTCAATATTGATATTGATGCTCACTGAAAATGTCGATATATATATATATATATATATATATATATACTGTATATACAAAATTCAAATTATTTTAATGCTTCTGCTTTTCAAGATACCAGTTATTTAGAACTTTTATAGCAACAGACAAATAATAGTCACATTTAAAACCATAAAGATTCAGTGCTAGTTTTGTGGCAGTCCCCAAATAAGTTTCCCTATATTGAACCTTTTTTTTTTTTTAGCAATTTATCACCATTTACAATATTATTGCCTGTATTTAGCATTTTTCACTTTCCTATATTTAATTCACTAATCACGTAGATGTTCATGACAATTCAGAGTAAATTAAATCATTTTTATATCAGAAACAGAAGAAAAAGTGACATTTTCAGCAAATGTGTCAATAAGTGAGTGTTTCCACAAATTATTTACATGTATTTAAAGGGTTAGTGGATCAACAGGTATTAAACCTTACTCTTACTATACTCTTGGTCATTGGTGGAGGTTTGGATCTTCATGGGTTAAAAAAAACAACAGATGAAGCTTTTTTGTAGGGTAGTGTTTTATATTGCTGTCTTTTTTTCTTTCTACTTGCAGGAATGTCGACTGTCTCAACTTGTTGCTAAATGGTGGAGCTGACCTGGGTGTAAAGGATAATTTGGGAAGGTAAACTACACCACAGAACTAAATGACTGAATTAATTAACAAAACAACGTGACCTTACTTTGATTATTTCCTATACATCATCTTTTTTTAAATATAGCAGGGTCAGAATGCATCATCTATTTTACTTCACAGATCTGCTTTGCACTATGCTGCAGCCAATGGAAACAGCCAGTGTACAATATCTTTGGTGAGAGCTGGTGCTGAAGTCAATGAGCTGGATCTGACAGGCTGCAGCCCTCTGCACTACGCTGCTGCTTCACACACCTTCTGTGGGTGAGGAAGTACACACAGCTTAAGCTTTATGTTTATAACTCTTATCCCATTTAGGAAGGTTAAAATGTGTTCTTCCATCCTCTAGAGATGACCCAAACTTAAACCTGGAGTTTCGTTTGGAAAAAGAACAAGAAGCCTCTCTGTAAGTTAGATCACTGCTGTATCATACATAATTTTTGTCCACTTCAGGACATTTCCATGACATTTTCAGTGTCCCCAAATCTTTCAAGACTTTCAAAAAGCATTATGTTTGATTGTCCTAAATTAAGGCTTTAATTACCATTAGATTTGATCATTAGTACTTAAATCTGACACTTGAAGTTTTAGAATGCAATAAATAATATTGCTATGTGTACTTTGGGAATCTTCCGTAAAGAATTTGTCAAATTTGTGATTAGTGTTTAGTGTTTTCGCATAGTGGAGCCACCAACATTCATGGGTAGAGGGGTTCAGGTATGAGCTTTTGCAGCATGAACATCAGTAGCAGAAACATTAACTTGATTGTAACATGGTTAACGCCTGTTCCACTGTTATCTTTGGGAATGTAAAGTCTTAAATGCTCATAAATTTAGCTTATTCAAACCTTCAGGTACTCTGTACAGAAAATCAAACTGTCCAATGTATTCTAAGAGTAGACACTTAGAACAGAGTCTTGAAAGGTTTGACATTTGACATAAAAAAAATAATACAATGCAACATATTATTTTAGATGTAACAATCTTACGTTTTGGACATAGAATGATGAGGTTATTTTTATTTTTAAATAATACAGTAATATCTCTTATTCTTGACATGCTTTTTCATGTTTTCCAATGAACTATAGTGGACTAAATATGTCTGAAACTATAGGAACTGTCTGTAATATATATATATATATATATATATATATATATATATAAGTAGAAGTAGAACATCTTGTCATCCTTTCTTTCTGTGTGCACAGGTGTTTGGACTTCTTACTTGACAATGGTGCCAACCCAACTCTGAAGAACACTAAGGGTTACAGTGCCGTCCACTTTGCAGCAGCCTATGGGAACAAACAGCACCTGGAACTGGTGAGTCGTGTGTCTGATTTGAGAATTTTGACAATGTGTTATTTTGCAGTTGACTGATTTTTGTCATCTGTGGCTCTGACAGCTCCTGGAGATTTCCTTCAACTGTTTAGAAGAGGTTGAAAGTAATATTCCAGTCAGTCCTTTGCACTTAGCTGTGAGTATTACATTTACTACAACAATTATCTGTGGACTCATCAGACCACATGAACTTTTTGTGTTGCTCCCCAGTCCAGATTATACATTCTCGAGAAAACTAATCAGTGTTTAAGTTTGAGCCAAAGACTTTTTACCCCCTGGGGAGTGGGGTATTGCTTTTCAATCGCTTTGTGTGTTTGTTTGTCTTTTTGTTTGTTTGTAAGCCGCTTTCCGCAAAAACTACTAGACCAATTTGTATGAAATTTTCAGGTAAGGTGTGAGGTGGTCGAGAATAGATCCCATTAAATGTTGGTGAATGTAGGTCAAAGGTCACAGTCACCAAAAATGTGCTTTCGCCATGATAAGAGATAGGGCAAATCAGGTAAAATGTGTGCAAGGAAGTTGGGGTTAATTGTGCTTGGTGCCACTTGTTTACATCTGAAACATAATTAGTGCAGTGTTTATGTTTCTTATCTATTTTGTTTAGTTATATTCATTTGGAGACTTTATTTTGGTCAGGGAGTGTATTTGAAGTCATATTTCCAAAATTAATATCTCCTTGTGTAACACATGCTGTTCTGTTCCAGGCGTATTATGGTCACTGTGACGCCCTGCGTTTGCTCTGTGAGACTTTGGTCAGTTTGGATGTGCGGGACATTGAAGGCCAAACCGCCCTCCATCTGGCTACTAAGAGAGGATTTACACAGTGTGTGGAGGTGCTGTTGAAGCACCAAGCATCTTACACAGTGAAGGAACACAAGCTCAAGAGGACAGCTCTGCACGCTGCAGGTGTGTGTGACTCATATGAATATGTGCATAAATGTGACAGAAACATCATCAGATTTTCATCCAAGTACTAAAATGAGATAAAGGAAACAAATTAGGCAATTAAGATGAAACCATTAATGTTAGTCATTTATAAAGGGTGGAAAATTATCCAGTCTGAGGTATTATGTGTGACTACATTAAAAATAAATAAAACTGTCCATTGCAATTTGTAATATTGGCTTCACATACTTTAAATTATATTAATTTTATTAGTCTTGAACATGGGCAGTGCAGTGGTTAGCACTCGTGCCTCACAGCAAGAAGGACCCTAGTTCAGGTCTCCAGGTACTCCAGTTTCCTCCCACCATCCAAAGACATGCACTGTTAGTTTAATTGGTTAATCTAAAGTGCCCATAGGTGTGAATGTGAGAATGATTGTTTGTCTATATATGTTCAGCCCTGAGATGAACTGGCGACTCATACAGGGTGTACTCCACCTTCACCCATGGTAGCTGGATAGGGCCCCACAGACCCCCGCGACCCTCGTGAGGAAAAAGCAGGTTCAGATGACGAGACGAGTCTTGAACATGATTTGTGTGCTGTTCTTTTCCTCTGTAGCTGCTGAAGGCCACATGGACTGTCTGCTTTTGCTGGTCAACAGGGAACAAAGTGCTGATGTTATTGACAGCCCAGACATACAGGGACAGTGAGTCACTTCAAATTTTAGGTTTGGTAAATTGGTAAACACCAACCATATATAGCTTTTATATACTTTAAGCAAAATGGAATTGTGATTCCTCCCAATATGTGCTGGTCTTTGAATATTGCTGTGTGTTCTCTGTTGTATACAGGACGGCTCTCATGCTGGCAACTTTGGGGCGTCACACTGACTGTGTTCACATTCTGCTGGAGAAAGGAGCGAAGGCTGATGCTGCAGACAAAAAGGGCTTCACTGCATTACACCGAGCTGTAACTCATTTTAATAGCAGAATTGTGTTCATGGAGAAAAGATGCAATTTTTCCTTGTCCATACATTCCTGATGCGGTTTTCCTGTCTTTCTCCTATTGTCCTACAGACCATGCTGGGTAGTGAGGACTGTGTATCTGCTCTGTTGGACCATGGTGCCTCAGCTCTATGCAGAGACTCTCAGGGAACAACCCCACTGCACCTTGCAGCATCCTGTGGCCACACAGATGTTCTCCATAGTTTGGTCAAAGCTGCTGTGAAAGCGGACCCTCTGGACTCCATGTTGGACTACAGAGGCCACACACCCACCCACTGGGCTGCCTACCATGGTGAGACTGACAGCAAAATGTTAGCCAAATCAGAGGATCTATATATTGATCATTTTTACTTTGGTTCTTGTTCACCTCAGGGCATGACAAATGCTTACAGACTTTACTTGAAAACAAGCTTTATAGCAACCAGGAGGGAAGTCCCTTCACTCCATTGCACTGTGCTCTGTGAGTACTACAGTTTATATGCCTATTATGTATTTATTTAGAAGACGTTGTCCCTAGTCATTTTGTCTAATTTACCTCACTCATTTGCAGAGTTAATGGACACGAAGTAGCTGCTGACCTTCTGTTAAAGACTGTCGGCCCCCAGATTGTTAACGTTTGCGATGCCAAAGGAAGGTGAGTGCCTCCTTGACTGTAACTCAATGTATGAGTTAACAGTATATGTACCAACATTTGTTAAACGTTTGATTCTCTCAGAAGTAGTGGATTTCTCTGCTAATCGAATAGCTTTTTCCTGCTGTATGAATACAGGACCCCGTTACATGCAACTGCTTATTCAGGAAACGTTGCTGGGCTCCAGCTGGTCCTGGCCCAGGGAGCAGAAGTGAACACAGTGGATCACTCTGGATGCTCTGCTCTGATGATCGCTGCTGACTGTGGCCAGACCAGGGCTGTTGGTATGTAACCCTCATCTTCCTCTTAGAGCTACCACCCATTTATATTTGCGCTTTGTTATTTGGTCTTTTTTTCAGTCAATACATTTTTTATTAAAGATTTTAAAGCTGCATAAACTTGCATCTCATCTTTTGCGTTTTATATGTATGATCTTATCTACTGTTTTATGTATGGTTTAGTACTGAATTTGTGCTTTATTGCATACTTTCTGTGTTTATTTTTTAGTTTGGGTATATGGCTGTTTTCTATTTGTTGTACTGCTATTGTTTTGTCCAGGACAGGAGTTTTTTTTCTTTTCTTTTCTTTTCATCTCAGTGAGCTTTTTTCCTGGTTAAATAATGGATATAGTAACAACATTTATGTTCTAGATTAGATTAGCCATTATTTGTCCCACAGTGGGGAAATCTTTCATATACTTACAGCAGTTACCTTTATCCACAGAAAAAATAATATTGTCAACATACAAAATCTTGTGTTTAATATTTCTTATTTTCTGCATTTCAGAATTTTTGCTACAGAAGGCAAAACCTGACCTGACCCTGGTGGATGCCAATAATAACACTGCCCTTCACTTAGCCTGCAGCAAGGTCACATATTCCTTTGCATGTGTAGAGAATAGAAGTACTTTAGTGATCCCGCAATTGGGAAATTGCTTGCATGTGTGCATGCAATGACCCAAGAACTTATAGATGTTATAATAACTTTCCAAAACAAAAAGTATAAAATAATGAAGGTGCTATAATATATTAAATATAACTTCATAAAAATACAATGATGAATTATTATTTAAAGAATTATATATCACATTTCATCTGGATTTTGGAGAATTTGTCACATATTTACTTACAATGAAATCTTTGTAGTTTTTATTTGCTGAGTTAGTCATTAGGATTGTGTTTTGTTCTGCAGGGTCATGAAATGTGTGCCCTATTAATACTTGGAGAAATCAGTGACTCTTCACTCATAAATGCAACAAACAGCTCTTTACAAATGTAAGTTAAAATATATAATATTGTCCTTGAACTATGATCATTCTACAAGCATGACATACAGTATATTAGCCCTACTCACCCCTCTAAGGAGATCTTTCTGTTGCTCTCTCTCTGATATCAGGCCTCTCCACATCGCTGCCAGAAGAGGCCTGGCAACTGTGGTGCAGGTGTTGCTGAGCAGAGGAGCAGCGGTTATGGCTGTAGATGAACAAGGTAAGTAGATCTGTGTTGTTGTTTTTTTTTTTTCTCAATTCTAATCAAACATTCATGACATGAATGTTTGAAACATTCAAAGCTGAAAACTTGGGGCCAGCAAAGCATGAGTCTGTGTTGTTATGAAAACCAGTACAATAAAATGAGATGGTGTAATGTTTCCATCTTGCACTTTTTTCAATTATATATACGATTTATTCATTGGGTTTATTGTTTGTATTGATATAAGACTAGTATTGTTTTTATGGAACTTGTGATATGCACTGCTGGTCCTGAGTACGGATTTCGTTCAATGCGTATATGTAATGACAATAAATTGAACCTTGAACCTTGAACTCATATCTGGTTTTACTGTACTGTTACATCGTAAATATACATTGTATCTATTAAAATATCACTGACGATTGTGATAATGAGTTACTTACTAAAGCTGCATTTGTTGCTATTTTTGAGAGGATTTGGTGTCAACTCCAACTAATACAGGAAATATGAGATATGGGGAGGAGATTTTAACCCAAGAACAGTTAATAATAATAATAATAATAATAACAACACAGAATTTCAATGTAACAGGTGAGCTACAGCCCATAAATACTGAGGAAAAACAAACACTATATAAAGCCCTGTTGGAATGGGACTACTATATCCTGTGTCACCTTCACAAGATAAACAGTTCTGTTTCTTTGTTTTCTTTGCCTGTATTTACTTAAATTATTCTCTGGTCCTTATGTCAATGCTCACAGTTTACAGATATCTATTGAAACAGAAAAATGGTCCTTACAGCTGCTGCCATGCATGTCATCCATCTTTTTAGACTTCTCTGGGAGATTTAAGTTGGGGTTTTTTTCTGTGAAAATCTTCAGTGTTATCCTGAATGTGCACCCAAAGTGTATAATTTATCAACCAGCCTACATAGGTCCAGAAACAAGCTGAATACATGCATGGCAAACAAAGATTTTTTTTTTTGTGTAGTTCTATGTTTGTGTTGTGTTCTGCTTTATGTGATTTGCTTCTGGGAGTGACCACATAAATGTTCCTATGTGTCCTGCACAAATAGCGAATAAATGTCTTTTCTATTCTAATCAAAGTCTAATATTATGACAAGACCTCTGCATTTGCTAAAATAGAGTGGGGCATTTGTCGTGAATGTTTTACTTCAGGAATTAATGATTTACACAGGATTAAGAACACTGTCAATTCATGCAGTTATTCTAAACTACCTGAGGTCCAAAGATAATACATCCCAAAATCATTCAGATGATTGAGTTGAACTAAATCAGGTCCGGGTAGCACCTTTATCTCTATATTCTATGGTCGTTCTGTAGCTTTTCATTGATTTGAGCTGGGATTAACATTATCAAAGCACAGTGTTTTATTGTAAATTATGTGACTGAATCATGGAAGCCTTTAACCTTTTACAGGACACACACCAGCATTAGCATGTGCTCCGAACAAGAATGTGGCGGACTGTCTGGCTCTGATCCTGTCCACCATGAAGCCTTTCCCTCCCAGAGAGGCCTGCAGTGGAACAGCCTCACACTTCAACCCCATCCTGAAGAACTGTGGCATCTCTGCCACCTGTGGATCCGGTAGCAGCATGTGTCACACCTATGTCAAAGACCGCCCGAGCACTGTCGGCCTGCACAGCTGTATGACAGAGTGAAATTTCACACCAATGTTCAACCCAGTCTCCATGCTTAGCTACATACCATGAACATGTCACACAGAGCTGCTTTTCTTGCACAGTCAGTATGAGTTCATGCACTAGTAGCATTAATTGCTTCTTTAAAATAGTCTTATTAACTTTGTCAAAATAAATGACCTTTTACATTATTATTTTATTACAGTCATTCTGATTAATTACTAACCATTAGAATTTAACAAAAGTTATAACATTAGCACAATACACAGGCTTCTTACTTGAAGCTTGTTTATAGTTGGCTTCATGGTTCTCAGATCTTAATTTCAGGCTGAAAAATGTTATTTCCTCAGAGGAAACAAGGGCATGAATACCTGGATGATTGTTTGTATGTGTGTATTTGTATGTGTATGTGTGTGTGCCTTTTTGCATTTTAGTCTTGTTCTAAAATATCTAATAGATGCGGTTAACTTTTATGCAACTAATAAGACTATTTTCTTAGTGTATCCAGAGTGTAGCAGACACTAAAAAATATTATTCTAATGTCATTATGATCTTAATAAGTTACTTTTTAGTGTATGTATTCTTGAATTCTATAATTTACTGTTTAGTTTGGTGTAAGTAAACTTAAAATGAAGTTATCTTTTAATGATATTATAATGAAGATCCCAAATTATTGAGTATTAACCTCAGGTCAGTCTGTACTGTATTGTACTTTTGGTGCAAAAACAAGCACATTTGAGCCAGAGAAATGTAAAGTATGATGAAAGTTTACTCTTTCAACGTTTCGATATTTTATATTCAATACAGATAATTATACCTCTTCATATAAACAGATGAACACGCACAGGAACAATAAGCTTTTCATGTGTTGTGAGTTCAAGTCCTTGGTGATATTTTATTGTTGAAACTAAAGATTAGTTTTTATTTTAATCCATCTGTTACCACATTTAACTAGATCCTAAGTTGATAAAATTGTTTGAAAAGCATTATCACAGTATCTTAAAATGGGAGTATTCTTTCCAAAGAGATTTAGTGTTTAAAATTAAAGAAAAAAATTGTTTGTTTTTTTTTAAATATTCAATTGTTTAACACTTTTGTCTGATGAAATACTTTAGCAAATCATCAAGTTAATCACATTGTGATAGCTTTAACATTTAATTAGGTCTCTTTGTGGCCTTTTTCAAATGTAAAAATGACTAAACTTTGATGCAGCTACATTGTTTTTCTGCCTGGGAAAATGTCCTGCAGCCATATTTCTATAAACTGTTCAACATTTAACTCAGTATTTTTCAACATGTGCCTGGTAAACAAGCGACGTGTAAATGAAAAATGTGCAAGAGCTCACAGATAAAATGTTATGTCTTTTTTTTTTTTTATTGCGTCGGTGAGAACAATACATGTGTAGTTGTACCAAGATGTTAATGCCTCTATAGTTTTTTGACAGTACAGTTGTTGATTAAATGTTTACCTTTTGTAATCTAAAAGCTGTATACAGATGAAGCATATGATATTTTCCCCTTTACCAGTTGCTATTCACTATTTTTGAAAATTACCTGTTATATTATTATAAATGGCTTTAAACTGTTTGCACTCAGACACAAAAGTTTACATTTTGCAATAGGGCATCCTTTATGCAAATATTTGATTAATTCTAAATGATTATCATTATATTAAATGAGAGTAGAAATATGTCTGTTTAGAGCATCATGCTTGTTTATTTTGAGTGAATCACCTCACTGAAAAAAAGATAGTCACCTTTCACCATGAATTAAATTTTAAACAAATATGCAGTGATGGTTTTTCAGCTTTTTATGATGGTTAATATTGTGTCTTCCATCATGTTTGATATCTAAGGATGAAACAACTTCAACAGTTGTTCATGGGAGAATAAATGAATAAATCTCTAACATTTGAGGAGTTTCTATCTGATTGTTTTTATTTCTGTGGTTGTGATGCAAGGGATTTGTGTGTTTTTGAAATTATAAATTTTCAGAGTTTCAAACCGTTCCTCCTGAGAGTTTATTGACAATATTTAAAGCAGATATCTGTCCTTCTGTGTATAAGAAAATATGTGAGTCACTTGTACCCATCAGTATGTAAATGTTTATGAGAAAATCACAAATCACAATTGGGTGCTTTTTTGAATCTGCTCCTAAAGACAGATGGGATATAAATTTAAACTAGATGTAGAATAGTTTGGAAGCACTTTGGGTCTATTTTAAAAATAAATATTTAATGATAAGAAAGATTAACTATGTTCCCAAAAACATTTTAGCTGTTACCCCTGGACTATCTGCATTGCCAACACTAATAGACACACAGAGTGACATCACATTTGCATCTGTACAAAATGTTTTATCTTTTTCTGTTGTTTATTTATTTACCCCCCCCACCACCACACACACACACACACACACACCCCAATGACAAAGTTATTCTATTCTATTATAGGACCCAGTAGTTCTGACGACGGAAATATTGGACAAATGTTAAACAATTTATACAGACAGATTAATAAATCTTTACTTTACAGGTTGGATTCAACTGTTGTAAAGTCACAGTATGGAGGCTTTGGTTCTAGGCGTTTTGTTAGTTTGTTAGTTCATGTAAGTCTTGAGGCCGATTGACGTCACAGAATACTTATATGATCAAACTGATTGTAGCTGTTTGTTCCATAGACCTATATATACTGTCAGTCATTAAAAACTTTGAGGGAGGATTCTTCTCATTTGTTTTGTTTGTTTGTGGGTTGTGTGAGTATGCTTGATATTGATGAGTTGCGACTGACTGCACATCTGGGGGCTTACTGGAGGAAAGTGTAGCACATGCAAGTTAAGCAATTAACACAATGAATCTGTACAAATTAAGGAGTGGCCTGGAAAGCCTATATATGGGAGAACAGAAGGCCACCCGTTTCATTCCAGTACAGGTCAAAATGCCACGGCTCACATGTGAAGAAAGACTGAGGGCCTTAGGTTTGGGGCAGGCGGGCTTGACGTACAGTGAAGTGGCGAGACGTATGGGCTGCAGTCGATCCATAATTTGGTGGGTCGTCACACCACTACAGGCACCGTAGACGACCGACCACAAGCCCAGGTCGTGAGAGAGTCACCACACCTGACCAAGATCGGCATATCTGTCTGCAGCACCTGAGGGATAGATTCCAGCCCGCCAGCTGCACAGCACGTGAGACACCTGGCAAACACGCCCCCAGGATCAGCAGCCCACCTGTGCGTGGCCGATTGCGGGAGAACAACCTGCAGGCCCGGAGGCCTTTTCGGACCTGTATCCTGACTCACGAATGACGTCAGAGGCGACTGAAGTTGGCTAGACCAGTGTTTCCCAACCCTGGTCCTCGAGGCACACTATCCTGCATGTTTTAGATGTTTCCCTCTTTGAACACACCTGACAGTCATTATCAGTCTTCTGCAGAGCTCAATGATAGGCTGATTATTTGAATCAGGTGTGGTTGGAGAGAGAAATGTCTAAAACGTGCAGGATAGTGTGCCTCAAGGACCAGGGTTGGGAAACACTGGGCTAGACAACATCTCTGGTGGACTCATCAACCCAAGTCTGGTGGGCTGTTCTCCGCCCAGATGGTCGGGGGGGCTTGTGTGTGACAAATGGAGAACGCTACGCCCAGTGCTGTGTCCGCCAGTGCAATCCACATCCAGTTGCCAGTGTGATGGTGTGGGCAGGAATCTCGGCTAACCATCAAACAGATCTGGTGGTTGTGGAAGGCAACATCACTGCACAGCGCTACATCGAGCAGATCCTACACCGTCACCAAGACCTGGGGGTGTTCCAGCAGGATAACTTGAGTCATACCACACGTGTGATTCAGGCATTCACGCAGGCACAGGCAGTGAATGTGTTTGAATGTGTGCATACTCACCAGATTTGAACCCGATTGAGCACCTATGGGATCAACTTGGTAGGCAAGTGGCCAATCGGATTCCCCAGGCTCAGAATAGGCAACAACTGATCCAGGCACTGCAGGGGGTTGGCTCCAGTGAGGAGCATGCAGCGCATCACTGCCTGTATAAACGCCAAAGGTGGTCACACCCGCTACTGACTTGTGTAAAACAGTTTGTGGCAGTCGCCATGTTTTTGGTAGTTCTTGGTTGACAGAAGTAGTTTTGGACACTTGTTTTTTAATGCTATTGTTGCTGATATATCCTTGATGTTTTCTGTTAATAGAAAATTAGTCTTGCAGCAAGATAATAAAAACTGCTCCAAAACTTCTCCCCTCAAAGTTTTTAATGACTGTCAGTGTACATAGATGCCTCATTGACTGTGGTCATCCACTGGAGCAGTGGGTCTGCAGGGCGGCCATCTTGGGTCGGGACCACTGCTCCTACAGTTCATTACTTCTCTAGAGGAATGATGTGTTGATCCAATAAAAGTTGTCATTAATCACCCAATTCTCAAGACAGACATGCAGACAGAGAAGAACATTTTAAAAAGTGTGGCATTAAGTAGCTTTCAATTGCTTATGGAGACGTGAATCATAGAAATATGTGAATTATTTATTCAGGTCACATATATACTGTTTGTAAATGAGATAGGAAGACGGACAGTTTGGTTACCGGTAAAAAGCTGTGTAATACACAGGATGATGGAGAGCTGGTTAGATCATAGATAGACACGAAGTTGATGGGGTTCTATCCGTCTTGTCTCCGTTTATTTAAAATCTTACTATGGTAACCTGCAAACAATATATTATTCCTTACACACATATGACCTGTGAAAAGTAATCCCACGAGCTGTTGTGTCCTTACAGCGCTCATTAGAGCATCCATAGGCTGAACAAATACAGGCATCTTTGACGAAGCTCTTCTGCTGTTTAAATAACTATGCTGGAGTCAGAGGGAGAGAGTGTATCTTAAGTGTTGAGTGGCAAAACCAGCATTGTAAAAATATTCGAGCGCCGTGTATAGTAGCTACACATGTGACGTTTCTAAACAACCACACAATTTGTCAATCGGTTTAAAATTCATTTTATAATTCCACTTTGAGATTCAGCAGTAGCTCTTTCCTTCGTAGATGTATATGCACCGCTGTCTCCGCTGGCCCCGATTCAAGATGGCGGTGCTGTGGAACGCCTCTCGACAGCCGATGAGGCATCTATGTATATTATGTCTATGGTTTGTTCACGCCCGGCTTCCGTCGCCGGTGTGTACTGGAGTTAGTGGAAGAAAGACACGGAACGACAGAGGTCGGTCCTCTGTATCGTTACCGTTATCTGTCTGCGTAGCTGGTCACAAAAATGGCGAACGTGGTGCTGGAGTTTAAGGCTTCTGCCGGCGACTCCGAGCCACAGAGCCGCTCGGTTCTAATAATCGGACAACATGCCAATCTGCAGCAAGTCAGCTGGAGCCAAATCAAAGGGAAACTGCAGCCAGTCGTTAGCAAAGAGGTAACGGTGGAAAGATGATGCTAGTATGACAGCTAACGTTAGCAGCACGCTAACTTTAGCTCGGTTAGGCAAGCTAATGCCGTTAGCCTTACGGCTATTGATTAATGCATAAGCCCACATAAAGACATCACGGCGGCAGAAGTTGACTTGGTTAAACAACGGTCTCTGTTTCTTAACTTTAGAAATGAAACATTTTTAAGCCTTTTACTCAGGAAACAAATGTGACAATTTGAAAAAAAAACTTTCTTTAACGCCAGGAAACAATGTATTGGCCAGATTTAACCACATGGTAACTATTGAGACTAAACCACATTTTCTGCCTTTAGTAAAATTATGCAAAGTGGTGCCATTAGTTTGTTTTTATTGTTTTAAATCCCTTAATTTAACGTTAAGTTTCTTAAGTGAATGACATCCTGCCTCGGTGTCAGAGGTCAGGGCTCAGATGTCTGTTAAACACATAATCTGTTCTGGGATCAGTTGTGAGCTGTTGTCAGTCGCACAAAGTCCTCAGAATTGGTTGTGCAACACTATCTGCAAAAGTCACTTGAGTCTGACTCTGGGAGGTCAAGAAAAGTGTCCCGTCTATTCTCTGATAATGATCACTCATCAAGAACGTGTTCCTTCTTCTTGCGTCGTCCTTTCTTTTCCTCCGTGTCTTTGCTGATCCATTGTCGTTAACACTAGAAACCTGTAGATTTCCACAACACACTATTTTTAATATCTAGGTTTTATCTGAAAATTTCAATAAGTTTGTATAAAAACTGTGCATAATATAGGATAATAAAGAAACACCCAATTTTCGGGCATGTACGTTAAACTATTGTGGTGTTATTTGGAAGATTGCCTTGTTTGTTTTTTGTATAACAATGTTTTGTTAAATGTTATTAGTATATACATTGAATATTAAATTAATTTAATTATGTTTTTACTCTCTACAGTTTGCTGTAATTATACAATCCAAATTATATTTCTCCTCTCGTCTGAACCCGGTTTATCCTCACTATGGTCACTAGGAGCCTAATCCAGCTACAATGACTTAAGTCAGGGTACACCCTGTATGAATCGCCAATTCATTACAGGGCTGAACATATACAGACCACCACTCTCACATTCACACCTATGTGCATTTAGATTACCCTATTACATGTGTTTGGGTGGTGGGAGGACACTGGAGTCGTCATAGAAAACTCACACATACATGGGGAGAACATGCAAACTCCACACAGGAAGGTCTGGTGTTGGAGTTGAACCAGGGTCCTTCTTGCTGTGAGGCACGAAAGACGTTATCATATCACATCAGTTGCTATAGTAACGTCACTAATAAAAAGCGCCAAAACAAAGCAGCAGCAGATGAGGAAATCACAACAAGACTATATGGACACACTTCTTGTCCATTATATCTTCCTCTGTTCGCTGTGCTTCTGCTTCTGTGTGTGGTAAACATCCCCCAGCAACTCCTCTTGAGTTGTTTGTCGCAATCTGATCATGTCATTTGCGACAACTAATCTGTGCGACTTTCTACCAGTGACTCTACTGGGCCACTCTCGAGTACCTACCCTCAAGCAGGAACTCCATTGGTTCCTGTAGAAGTTCTAGAAGGCGACCCAGTTGGAGCGCCCCAGTCAGTGGAAACACGTGCATACTGTGAAGTTCCTGTAAAATGGCCTTGAAGCTCCGATAGTGGAAACATGCCTATAGTTGGAATGTGGAAGGAATACTTTGAGCAGCTCCTCAATCCCACCAACATGCATTGTGGGTTAGAAACAGAGCCGATAGATCAGGGGAAGTGTGGACCGATCTCTGGGGCAGAAGTCACCGAGGTAGTGAAGTCACTCCGTGGCAGTGGAGCCCTGGGGATCGATGAAATCCTAATGACTAACTCGGCAAATAAAAACTACGAAGATTTTATTGTATCTCAAAGTTGTGGGTGTTGTATGGCTGTCTTGGCTGACATGTGTCTGCAACATTGCGTGGACATCGGGGGAGATACTGCTGGAGTGGCAGACTGGGTTGGTGCTTCCCATTTTTAATAAGGGGTACCTGAGGGTGTGCGCCAACTATCGTGGGATCGCACTCCTCAGCCTCCCCGGTAAGGTCTACTCCAGGGTCCTGGAGCATCCACCTCTCAGTACAATAGCTTTGCAAACATTGCGTGTATTGCTTTGCGGTGTATCTAGTAAAAAGTATTTCCATACAATGGACATGTTCAGATGAAAAGATGGTCAACGAACGTAATAAAACACCACCGTGAAGAGCACCATGACTAATTAGCCATGGCAAGGTTGAAAGCACAGAGTCGGTCCACTTCCACCAAACAATGTGAAAGCTAAAGAGATCACTGAGAATGTTTTTGTTTTAAAGAATAGATAAGACTGGTGTTGACTTGAATCCAGGCCACCAAAGCCAAACCTGCTACTGCACTTCATTTGTGTTAAGATCATGCACACTGTTTTTACCCATTATGGGGATGTCTTGTGCTAAAAAAAAATATTGCCAGCCATCTTGAAATCCCGACTTCCCATAATTTAATGGTAATGTTGATCATGATGAAACAAACACTTTTGGTATTGGAATAGTATCTTTATCGGCAGATATCCAAATTCAGGTGTCGGGATTGGATTAGAAGTGAAAGTGTGTGGATTGGTGCATCCCTAGTCATTAGTTGGGTATCTGCTTTAGGCCAAATTGTTCTTGTAAATGCAGGATCAGTCTAGAATTTCACAATCTGTACTTCACTGGATGATGCAAAGAGAAAAACATGCCTACATACATCTAAGATTGTTCAGATGATGGAGGCAAGGAAACATTCCTTGTGTCAAGATGTTTACTATTCCAATTATTCCAACATGTTTGTTTTGTTTCAGGTCTGGCAGGCAGCTCTCGGTGCGCTGAACCCAAACCCCACGGACAGCTGCCCTTTGTACCTCAACAATGCTGTAGTGGCTGCTCTTCCTTCACGGGTCAGCAGACACAATAGTCCAGCGTCTGCTCACTTTGTCTCCCGTCTGGTTCGTTCCTGTCTGCCTGGAGGGAACAACCGCTGCATTGTGGTTAGTAATGTCAAAAAACTTTAATGATAGAACTTGGAAGAAGTCAGAGACCACTTTGAGTTACAGCGGTGGTACTTTGACAGGGTAACTAGCTAATGTTATTGTTTTTATCCTCTAGATGGTTTGTGAGCAGACGGATGTGTTTGCATCCTCCTGTGCCATCGCCAGGGCCTTTCCTATTTTCTCCCGTCGCTCTACATCATCACGCAGAGCTGAGAAGAAGAATGTCATGGTAGAGTTTGTGATTGTTGGACAAGATAGCAGTCCTCTGGACGCAGCAGAACTCAAGGTACCACATTTTGTTTTTAGCTTTTTTGTTTTGAGTATTACTTTTAACATCTTGAAGGTACTACACTTTCATTTCTCTGCAGCCTGCGGTTCCTGAAGCATTATTACCCCACTCCCCCAAAGGGGAGAGGGGTATTAAGTTTGAGTCGGTTTGTTTGTCTGTCTGTTTGCTTTTTAATCAGATTTATGTAAAAACTACAGCACCAATTTCCATGAAATTTTCAGGACAAATGTGAGGTAGTCCAGAATAGATCCCATTAATTAATTAAACTTGCCTTGAACTTTGCCTTGCACAGTGTGTATTACATAAATGAATCATGTTTTCATATACTTCCTTCACTTCTCGCAGTTGGTTAATCTTCATTGAAGGAAGCTATTCATTAACCTTTTAAAAATGCATAATATGAATGCTCAATTTAGCTCCCGTGTGTTACCAAGTACATACCCAAAATTAGAAGGATGGCCTCCATTGAATTTTCTTGAGATACAGACCTACTGTTACTACATCAACTGGTTAGATCATAATCCCACCCCCCAAATGGGAGGTGGGATTGTTTCTGAGTCAGTTTTTGTGTTTTTGTTTGTTCGTAAGCAGCTTTATGCAAAAACTACGAGACCAGTTTTCATGAAATCTTCAGAAAAGTTGTAAGGTGGTCCAAAATAGACCCTATTAAATGTAGGTCAAAGATCACAGCCACAGTCACCAAAAATGTGTTTTCGCAATGATAACAAATAGGGCATATCAGGTAAAATCTGGGCAAGGAGGGTGGGGTTTGTTGTTCCTGGCACCACTTATCTTTCTTTATTTTCAGTGTCTCTCCAGTGCTGCTGATGGTGTACGACTGGCTGCTCGCATTGTGGACACTCCGTGCAATGAGATGAATACTGATCACTTTTTAGATGTAAGTGAAATCTTTTGCTTTTATTAGCCTTGCCATGAGACCAAAGCCTGAGAGCCAGACTGATTTAACCCCATTTAGACTGATCTGCTCTTGGCTTTATCAGACTAAGCCAGTCACAATGGTTTATCTGATGTAGTGTTTATTAGATGCAGTGTATCAACCTTTGAGTCTTCAAGATAAGCATTACGTTTTTTCCCCCTTGTTGGAAATGCTGTCAATTATGAACAAACAAATAACTAATTTATAGATATTTATATTGAATGAAATGTCTTATATGCAATCATAAACCATCCTAAAAGTTTCAAAATTTATAATATACTACTATATATAAATTGCAAATTTTCTTCAAATGAATAAATGTTATATAAATTACTATTTTTAGATTCAAATTATTAATTTCTTTTGAAATGTGCTCATTTAAATTCCTACACCCAGCATTGTGAGACTTTTTACATCGAATAGAGAATGTATTATTTTTAAATTCTAAAATAAATATGTTGCCAGGATTCTGTTGCAGATTGTGCTTGACATCTTCACTGAAACTCATGCAAATGTGTTTTTTGATTGTTGAATAAGGTATGGCAGGTGTATTTATATAGCACATTTCATGTATAAGACAATTTAAAATGCTTTACATAAAACATTAGAAACATTGCAACAGGGAAGCAATAAAAAGTATAAAAATCGAACAAAAACACCCCAGACATTTGGAGAATAGGAGCCGAATGCAGCTTCTCTGCATCTGGTCCTGACTGTGAGAACTGACAAAAGACCAGATCCAGATGACCTGAAGGGTCAAAGTGGTCAGCAGGTCACTGATATACTTTGGTCATAAACCATTCAGAGTTCTATAATCCAGCAATAGAACTTTAAAGTCTATCCTCTGATGGACAGTCAGCCAGTATAAGGTTCTCATTTGGACTAACGTGGTCTGCTTTTTTTGTCTTAGTGAAAACTGTGATAATAGAGTTTTGAATGAGTTGCAGTTGTCTAATAATTTTTTTTAGGTAGCCCTATAAAGACACTGTTACCATAATTGAAGATGAAGATGAATGGACTACTTTTTCCAGATCCCGCTGAGACAGGGCCAACAACATTTTGTCTTACTAAACGCAAAATGCATCATTGTATTGCCATGACGCTCATGCAGTCATTGGAGCACTTAGCCAGTTGCTAATGCAACTTCAAGACAGGGACTTGGCAGTATTTAGCCGTCAGATTTACACAACGAAACATAGTTAATGTCTTCATACCCTCAATAGCTAAACAGTCTATATTGCTCATACTATGCTGTAACAACCGTCATTACTTTACAGATACTTTGAACATAGTTAGCTGCTCTATTACTGTGGTGATAGGCTGTCGCAGCAGCCATGACAGCAAAAACAAAACATGGTAAATGCCTTACCTAATGCTAGTAGTGTACATCAAACCATCTTGTATGCCATCAAATCCCCAGGATGATAACACTCTGGAGTAAAATTACATCCACAAATGAACCAGTGAATGGTGACAGATGCAGCTGTGAAGTCGACTCTCTTTATCTGCACAACATGCACCCAAGCCTGAAAGCTCTTACTTATACTACTAGGAAAATAATGAACACGATGTCCTGACAGGCTGGAGTTTGCACAACCAGCACAAACACATTCACCATCTTGACTCTTAAAATGCTCTTGCTATATCCCACTTGCAACTACTATAATTTCTACTCGTATACCCACAATTTAAAATTCAGCACATCCACCATTGTGTTTACCTCATGTTGTGTCACATGACGTATCCTCAGCAGGAAAGGAATAATTCAATGTCCTGTAAAATTAGCACCTTTTAATCAATTTTATGAAGGTAGGGTTTATGGGCCATGGTCATTTTCACACAGGTGTTATAAAATTAATTCCTAAACAATACTAAGTCTAAATTTAAGGATGAAAACAACTTTCACATTCCTCTTTAAGATGATAGTCAGCTGATTTCATCACTGCGTTGATGTTTTTCAAAATGTACATCTGAGTCCATCACTACACCAAGATTTGTGGCCTGATTGGAGGTTTTTAGGTGTATATATTGAAGCTCTGTAGAACAAAAGCCATGAACAAGAAAAAAACAAAACAAAATAAAAATGGAGCCCAACTTTATTTTGAAGTCGAATCTGGGACGAATAAGAACATCCAAGCCTGGGACCACAGCAATACATTCCATAAAGAAAGGACAAACCCCAGCACTTTAATTATAAGAAGTCTCTTTTGGCTGTACTTCCAAAGGAATTTATAGAGCTGAATTCACCAGGTGCTCAATGATCATACAATTGATTGCTCTGATTGGCTACAGCAAGAGGTATTTTGGTTTTTAAAACACCCTATAGAAATCAAATTTACAATGTTAGGCTGAAGGGAAAATTTATAATTGGTAGGAATTCTTTGCTGAAGTCCTCTAACACTGAAATCTAATTGTCTTTTTAGGAGATCAAGGCTGTGGGAAATGAGTTGGGAATTACTCCAGTGATTATTCGTGGAGAGGAACTGAAACAAAAAGGCTTTGGAGGTAAGATGTGTATAGATCCATGTAATTTGTTGTGTTTTAGTTTTTGGCATCTGTATTGTTCAAATTTAGCTTCACAAATTCTATATTTGAGTCTTGTATTGACAGAGATCCATTAAATGGAAAAAATGTCTCTGCCCACTAAATAAAAACTCACTGTTTTCCCAATCTAAAGTACAAGTAACTATAGTAATCTCAGTTATTTTATTTTATTTATCGTTTTATTATTTAATTTTAATTAATTTATTTACTATTATATGTCATCACATATATCAAATTGGCAACTGTATGAGTACTTAAATTATATATATATATACATGCATACATACATACATACATTATCCTTACATTCTAACTTTAAACTAACAATTATTTAAAATAAACTTGCAGTGTGTTGCCTTTTTTTTTCTTCTCCTCTCAGAACTTCTGAGCTCTCTAAAGATCTGCTCTGCTCACACAGTCTCCTCGTCTACACACTTGGAATCATGCTAAACCAGCCAATTTTCCCTTCCCATTATTATTAGGCCTTCACCACAGACCATGTCCATATTTTAATTTATTTTAGTCTTACACATTTGAATGATATTTCTTATATTTATCCTTATTATTTTGTCAACCTATTTAGAAACTAATTTATAGACTATTTATAAACTAGTCCTGCTTCTGCCTTCCTCATACACTCGCCAAACATTTTCATCTGTCTTTATTTGCTAGTGTTATATTCTGTCTTTTATTTAAACTGGTATGCTACTTCTTATCAGTTAACCTTCCTCTTTTTTTTTTACATTTACTTATGTTTATCATTGTTTTTACTATTTACAGATTATTATATTACATACATAATGTTATATCTTACTATCAGTGTTGGGAAAGTTCACCTTGATTAGGAACTAGTTCAAAGTTCAGTTCAAGTTACTCAATATGAATTAGTTCAGTTCATCGTTCATTCTTCCAAATTATGAACTAGAAGTTCGTGGATCCCAAAATGAACTTTTTCGTTCTTTTTTTGTGTTATAATTGTAAAGTTGTTAGTAACCATTCTTGACGTTATCCTGACCGTAGTCAGAAAAATCAGGGGAAAATGCCGTCCTCCTCCCGGGGGTTAACTTCCCTCTGCAGGTTCTTGGAACACAAGGAGGGGTTTCAGTGAGCTTCGTTTTCGCTCGCCGGTCACACTCTGTACATTTAAGTCTTTTTCTCTCTCTCCGTTTCTCTCTCTCGTTCTCTCTCTCAGTTTCTCTCTGTGTCTCTGTCTCTCTTTCTCTCTCTCAATCAATCAAATGCATTGTAGTTGGAATTAGAAAGGAGAATTATGCATAATGAACAGGAACAACTCTTTTTCTGTTTCACACTGTTCCACTATAAACTGACGTCACTTGTGCCTGTGTCTATTTGGTTAACTTCATTAGAATTTCTAAGTGTTATAATTGTCTCTACATTTGCTGTTGCAGGGATTTATGGAGTTGGAAAGGCAGCAGAGCATCCTCCTGCCTTAGCAGTCTTAAGTCACAAACCACATGGTGCAACTCAAACCATCGCATGGGTAGGAAAGGGCATTGTGTACGACACTGGAGGACTCAGTATCAAGGGGAAGGTAAGATCCTCTGGATAAATAAGTGACCCATATTTCTCAGTGGCAGGGGCAAGTGGTTCCTCTGTGCTGTCAATCAGGTCACTATTATTGACTTTCTCGTCATGTGTTTTACGTTCTGGGTTACTTTACACCTTTCACACTGCTGCATATAAAAGGTTCTGCCGTCATCTCTGTAATCCCCGAACATGTTTCTGTTAATTTAAGCTGTAAGGCTATTTCTAGCACTCTGTTCACATGGTATCCCTGTTACAGGTCATGTAGTTTACATTGCAAATAGAAGGTCACAACACAACTAGGAGCCCATGTCCTATGTCAGCATCAATCTTCATCAAAATCCAATGCAGTATTTGCACATTTTTGATAACAACCATACATGGTAATAGCAAAACATGATCTTGGCGGAGGGAATTCAGACACATGGCATATGCTGGGTTTTAATAGGACTAAAATCCAATAATCTAAATTTTAGGTCTTAAAATTGTATTGCATTAGAGTCACTTAAAAATGGACTTAGAAATAACCACCATGCAGTGCCTACTATAACACCAAAAAGTCTAATCTATGTGCTGGAATGTGAAATAAGGCTTAAGTTGCATTAAATCTGTGGAATTTAACTCATTGACACCTACAGAGAAGGCGGCCCATCTACTCAGTGGATGCAGTAATGTGTGAAGAATGTATTGTTTATAGACTGATGGATGATCATTCTGATTAAATGCATCCCACAATATTCAATGTTATGGGTAGAATAAGAAATTAAAGTTAGTCATCTAACTTTATTTTTAATCTTTGAAATTCTTTAGACCACAATGCCAGGAATGAAGAGAGACTGTGGTGGAGCTGCTGCTATTTTGGGAGCTTTCAAAGCTACTATTAAACAGGTGAGCTGTCATTTTGGACTATCTCAAAGTTGAATGACCTCTAAAGCATTCACTTTTTAAACCAGACTGTTGTGAAAATCATGGGCATTTTCTTCTTTGTTTTAGGGCTTTAAGGATAATCTCCATGCAGTATTTTGCCTTGCAGAGAATTCAGTTGGACCCACAGCCACTCGACCTGATGATATTCACACTCTGTACTCCGGAAAGTGAGTCTTTGGAAATATGTTCAGGGTTCTCGCCAGCGCATTTCAGCGTAACGGGATGTTACGCTGTCAGTGTAAAATATTACGCTGTGGTTAGCACTGTTAAAAGATTAGCACAGTTTAAAGTTCTATTATATGTTTTCAAGGCCATCAATGGTCTAACCCCGCTCTACCTCACTGAACTTATAACGATCCATAAACCAGTCGGCACGCTGTGCTCTTCTGATCACACCTCTTTGGTTGTCCCCAAATCCAAATATAAAAAATATGGTGATCGTTCATTTGCAGTTTTTGACCCAAAGCTGTGGAATGTGCTTCAAGCACAATTACAATCAGTGACTGAGCTAGCTGTTTTTAAATGTCAGGTAAAAACAATTCTGTTTAGGTTTTGTGACACATCTCTTTTATGTTGTTATGGGTTTATAACTTGTTTTATAATTGTTACTTGTTTTTTTATGTTTTTACCTTGTGCACCTTTTTGGCGTTGTAAAGTGCTATATAAATACAATTTGATTGACTGAACATGGACTGGAATTTTGGCTCAGCAGGTTTTGTTTTGGGCTCTTATAAAAAAATTCCGTTAAAATGCTTGCTGGCACTTGGCGGAGGTCTGCTCTGTTATGAGTGCTTTTCTGATTAAAGATGTTATAGTTGATTTTTGTTTGGTATGCTTTAGTAGTATAATTTTTTTTCTCATGATTTGTGTGCTTTATTCCCAAGGACAGTGGAAATCAACAACACTGATGCAGAGGGCAGGCTGGTGCTGGCCGATGGAGTGGTGTACGCCTGCAAAGACCTGTCAGCTGATATCATCCTCGATATGGCCACATTGACAGGGGCTCAGGTTGGTGACTTTTCTTACTGACTGTTGGTAAACTTCCCACATTAAATTCACTTTCTATTAGTCTTTGGTATTTTTGTGTATTTTGACCCTAATAGTTTCAAAAGTAATAATAATGATAAATTAGATTTATATAGCGCTTTTCTGTGGAATGCATACTCGAAGCACACAGTAGATCCATTATTCATTCAATGGCACATTCTCCCGCTGGTGGTGGTAAACTGCATATGCCCTGAGGCAAACTGACAGAAGTGTAGCTGCCATTTTGTGCTTACGGCCCCTTGGACCACCACCAAACATTCATATGCATCCATACACTAATGTGAGTAGCAACACTGGCAAGGAAGGTGAAGTGTCTTGCCCAAAGTCACAACAGCACCTATCCTAATCCTTTGTTTATTGGACGACCCACTCTACCAACTGAGCCACAGCTGCACATTTGAAAATTTGAATTTGAATGCTACAGCAGCTGCAAAGCTATCTTCATATTAATTTAAGCTAATATCGAATTGATTTCTATAACCCATTTTAATTCTCGCTTAACTTATTGAGTCTCTAACTAGTTACATCATGAGATTTGCACATATATACGGTCAAGATTTTCAACGAACATTTCTCAGAGTACGACATAATTGTCAGCTGTAGCGGTTGTAGTCCATTGTGAAAATATGTTCAAACTGAGCCAATTACCTAAAATGTTCAGTTGTTGGTTGAACCGGGGGAGAGTACCACAGTCAACAACCTGGAGGGGGCATGGGGTGAGGGCCAACGCTCAAAGTGACCTCTCTGGTGTCATTACTCAGAAATAGGATTGAAAATGGACCTATGAAGTTTAATAAACGAAGAATTCAGACCCAAGCACAGCATTTACAGGTTATGTAGACCACAGGGAAATGTTTTAAAATGCATAATTACATGTAAAAATAACACAAATAATACTCAAAGTGTCTGAGATGTTTTTAATCTACAGTTGTATCAATAGACAACAAGTGATGCCAGTCACAACAAACCCTGCCCCCTGCCAACATTTTTGCTCTTGATTGACATCTCCCTCTGAGATCATGAGACTATAGGTTTGATCTTTGAAGGTCAAAGGTCATAGTACCATTTTGGAGCCTACGTGTAGTTTCCCATCTGTCAACAATAGTACTTGAGTACTTAACACCACTCTTTGGAATTACAACCACTTAAAACCCTGTCACCTTGATGTTGACCTTTCAAGGTCACTGAAAGTAAAAGGCCATAACACCATTTTGAAGCACATGCCAGGTTTTCTATCTGTCAATAATAGTGATTAAGTCTCAATATCTTTTTGTTTTTCTGTTATAGGTCAAAATCCAGACATGCAGAATTGAAACATGAATATTTTAATGTTCATTGGAAGTCTCTAGGATGAATAGTTCAAAAGTGATATCCAAAATTATATTTTGACATTTTTGTGACCTTGACCTTTGACCTGGATTCTTCAAATTTGTCCTTCAAGGTTCTGATGTCAATGCGCACAAACAGTGAGAGCAAAAATAAACTATATGCAAAACTGAGTATTCTACCTTTTATCATTGTGGGAAAAAAAATTATTTGTTACCTTGACCTACATTCACCAAAATTTAATAAGATCTATTCTGGACCAGAATCGCACTTTTTCAGTAGTTTTTGCATAATGTTGTTAACAAATAAACAGAAAAATGGACAAAAAAAGAAACGACAACCCAAAAACGAACACTCCTTCCCTCCCCTTTGAGGGGCAGGGTAATAACTATAACAGACGTTGCTGTTGGCATTTTTGTGTAGTTTTATTAGTTTCCCTCATACCAAAGCTGATGGTAAAGTCATCTAACTGGTACTGCTTGTCTTGTTTTCCCTGCCCAGGGCATTTCCACAGGGAAATATCATGCTGCTGTGATGACCAACAGTGAACAGTGGGAGGCTGCATGTGTGCGTGCTGGTCGTAGCAGTGGAGATCTGGCTCACCCTCTGGTTTACTGCCCTGAGCTGCACTTCAGCGAGTTTACCTCTGCCATGGCTGACATGAAAAACTCTGTGGCTGTAAGTAATGATGACAAAGATGGAGGAACAATGCAAATGGTTTAGGAAGATCTTTTAAGTATAAATGTTTACAATTATGGGCTTTGAGACAAAACAGAAATAAGTCATGCACAACAACTGTAGATAGCTTTGTGCAGAGCTGTGCCATTAAAATCTGCCTTTCAGACATGCTAAATATAGATGCAAAATCAACTGCTGCAATCATTTTCAGATTTGGTATATTGCATTGTGCACACTAAACAAATATTTGCATGTATTCCTCCAAATAATTTTGCATGTTCTGTCAGAACACCCATACTTGCATATTCATCAAGGAAAACATCCTAAGTGGGTTTTCACAAGCCATCTCATTCCTGACAGGTGCCTCCTATTAGTAGATAAGCAGCAATGTGTTTTTGTGTGCAGTCAAGTTTTCACATTTTTTCCACATGCACAAACCTTGAGTAAAACAGGCCCTTCATTTGTCTCATACCCAGTTTACACACTTGGAAATAGGCTGATCTTCAGTTAGTTGTTCTTCAGACTGAACACTAGATGTCACCAACTTCTACTTAGTGATTCCTCAACACATTGCAGGATTTTAACAATGGAAGTAAACACTAATATAATATTAAAATATACCAGCTATTTTTCTACCATATTTTGTTCTGCTCCCATTTCTCATTCTTTTAATATCTTTATTGCCCTTTGCCCCTGTAAGTCTAGAACCTGGACAGTCGCTGTCAGTCTTCTGCAGAGCTTGATGATAGGATAAAATTTTGAATCAAGTGTGTTGAAAGACGGATACATCTAAAACATGCAAGATAGTGGCTCTCTAGGGCCAGGCTTACAGACCCCTCGCCTACAGTTTCCCAGATGTGGAACTGATAGAGGATTATTAAATGTGTGTGTACCCACCTCTTATATACTACAAATCACTAAGACCAGTAGTAATGCAACTTCTATTGTTTATGGTTGATATACAAAGGATTATCATTTGGAATGAAACAAATTAGTTGTTGGTGCTTCACTGAGACAAAAAACACAAAATGTAGATGTGTTTAAAGGACTGAGGCGGCGCTCCTCAAGGACATGGACAAAATACATGTAAATAAAAAGATAAAACTGTTGCAAACAAAATTAATCAGTATTCAGTTTAATCAGAGTGCCTCAGATTTGTTGATGGCCACGTTATCTTTCCACAAAATACTTTGACTATTAAAGACGATTATTCAAATGTATTTGTAAGTTTGGTAAGAGACTGATCTGCCTTGGCAGAGTTTTCTAGTTTGCCAATAGAATCTTCAACAAAACAAGTAGAACTTGTACATGCTGCAGGATTTATTTTGGAGACTGGCTGAAGTTTGTCATGTTCCTCTTGTGCTACAACAGGACCGTGAAAACGCCCAGAGCTCCTGCGCTGGTCTCTTCATTGGTTCCCACTTGGGTTTTGACTGGCCAGGGGTCTGGGTCCACATTGACATCGCCTCTCCTGTCCATGCTGTGAGTAACTGAGGAGTTTTTTTCCCGCTGGAAACTGTTTATTCTTTTATGAGTCAGTGCTAACATTGTGTCATGAGAATATAAAATATTAATTATAATCTGATATTGTGAGTGTTGGCATGTGTTATGTTTTTTTGCAATGTTCAACCAGCTGCTTATTTTTTTTTGGCTTTTCATGTCAGCAGCACAAAGGAGTGTTATACTTTAGAGTATGGCATCTGAGTCAGTAGGTCAAAGTGTCCAGACTGAGCCTTTTTACAGTTTGTGCCCGTTAATGTGCATTGTTGATGTAACACACATGACGCAGCAATAACAAGTTCCTGCAAACTCCAGGCAACTGAATAACTGACTGAGCAAAGGCATTTAAATGAATTCTATAAACTAATTAATTTGTATCTGCATATAGAATTTTCTACATCTGCATAATGAAATAATAAAACCATAGCTGAGACGAATACTGGGAAATGAATGAAATCTCAAGTGATGATGGTTTAATGTAAAAAAAAAAATGTTCATGTTCTGTTCATCCAAAGTGGGCCAGACCAGTAAAGTATTATGATCATCTACAAATAACCTTGTCTCCAAACTTTCCTCTTTGAGTGAGAGAATGGAAATTTTATTGAGCAAATGAAGGAAATTGTTTACATCTACAAACCATCCTTAAAAAAGGAATAACATGAACAACCTGAAATTTCTTTAATAAAATAAATGCAATTTTAACAATATTATGGTCATGTTTAGCATTTGCACCATGTACATTGCAACTTCTAGATCAAAGTGAATCTACAAATATACAAAACATTTAGTAACCGGTATAATAATTATTCAAATTGCACGTAAATAGCATTACATTTCAGGTTGTTCACATTTTTTGTGAAAATTATGTTTTCATGTAATTCAACTTTTTACACCAAAAAAAAAAAACAAATTGGACTTGTCACTTGTATAGGTTATTTTACTGGTTTGACCCAATTCAGATCATATTGGTCTGTATGTGGAACCTAACTCAACACATTTTGACAGCATTGATTACTATCTGCAGAGCAAGTATCCCATGGGCCATATTGGAACATATTGGTAGTGACAGGTGCTTGATTTCGCTGTGCACCAGGCACTAGTCTTACTTTAAAAGATCGCATAATAATATTATGTTAGTTTTAGGTTTCACTGAAGATGACTTATTCTGAAAATGAAGTTACAGTATGACTACAATAATGACACTTATTGGATGTGTGTCAACAGGGGGAGCGTGCCACAGGTTTTGGTGTTGCTTTACTCATGGCCTTGTTCGGTCAAGCATCCGATGACTCCATGCTAAACCAGGTGTCTCCTCTGGGTGCAACCACCGCCATGTCAGAGGACCAGATGGAGCGTGACTGCAAAAGGAGAAGACTAGTCTAAAATGTAAAGGTCGCTTTACTCCTGACTCCAACTGCTCTGCTGCCACCACACCTGATCTTTTGAAGCATCTGTTTAAGATTCTGATATTTTATAACTGATTTAACTTTCTGTGAGTTTGACTTGAATAAATCATATAATTATGCAGTCATCAGTTAATTTGACATGTGAACCAGATGTGCTGCTTTATATGATTATAATAAACACATGGTTGTAATTTCCTCTTGACTCCACTTTCTGCACTGGTCGACTGTACCACCACAGATGCTCTTAATCAAGCTGCATTGATAAAATACAATTAGAAAATGAAGTAGCTGGTTTAATTTCATCATCACCTTCAGTGTTTGTTTTGTTTTTTCAGCGAATCTTTGTAATCTGTTTCCTGCTATCCATTTCAGTTAAAAGTTGTACCTTGTTTTCTAATGTAAATTAATCTTTTACAAAAACGTAATCAAGGATTATGATGCACTTGTCTTATATATATACTGTAAAATCCTGGAACAGTAAAGCTTTGTAATTTGGTTAACAACTGCACTTTGTATTAATTATTCTGACAGTAGTTGGACTGTGGCGTGCACATGATGTGATCTGTGGACCAAACTAACTGTGACAATTTAGTCAATTATTAACAAGAAATACCACACACACTTTGTGAGCACAAAATACACTTCCAAGATGTTAACTGAGTTGAAATGCTAGATTCCATTGCAAGTATGTTTTTTTTCCCCACTCTCGTGACAATCATCTTGTCCTTAAATAAAGGTGGTGCCATCTGAACTTGGTGTGCATGTGAAGTTAAATGGAGAATGGATTTTGGTTCATTCACTTTTCGGTTTTATAGAGAATCAAACTTTTTTTTCTCATCAGTGATTGAGTTTCAAGTTAAAGTCCTCTAAAATGTTTACATTATAATCCAAGTTACCTCTGTGTGCTTTATAGCACTTATCACAGACAAACTTCACAAATTGGTTTACGAATAAAAATAATACAAGACAGCAACACAAAAAAATACCCTTTTTTTCTTTACAGATCAAAGGACAAGACTGCAACAGAAACGATTCAAAGTACAATAATATTTAAATCCTCAACTACCAATAAATTCAAGGAATACCTGTAAAAGCAACAGAATAAAGGTGCATCTTAAGATGCTTCTAGGCTGTAGCTCAGGTGGAAGAACATTTCACCATCTGGGAGCCACTGCTCAAGGCTCTGTCACAGCAGACCTTGATCACCTGACCTCAATGACCAGGAGGAGTTGAACTGATGAAAGAGTTCAGTGAGGTACAGCCATGCCCTTTGGTAATGACTGGTAATTTGAAACTGACCAGCAGTGATGTACCAGACTTACTGCAGTTGGTAATCAGCCTGGCTGCAGCTCTGCACTTACTGGAGATGCTCCACAAATGATGAGCTGAGGCAGGTGAAGAGGGAATTGAAGTAAGTCTCATATCGCGTTTCCACTAGTGTCAGCTCTGCCCAATTCTACTCTCCATCATGAAAAAGGGTCCGGTCCTAGATTTTACTGCAGTCAAGTGAGCTGTCAGTCGTTCAGCCACTGTTAAACCAGCCGTCACTCAAATGTCACCTGCACACATATTCCGGTGTCTACTCCGCTGATGTGATACTGTAACATGTGAGCAGCGTAGACAGTGATTGGTGGAGTTGTCTGTTTATTACATTTTACACCCTTTCCCACAGCATATGAACTATGTTCCTAGAACCTTGGCACACTGTCCAAAATCTATCACATCTCCATGTTCTTCTTTCCAGTTAAGCTTTGCTTGACTTTACAGGAGTTAAAATCTATATAAATACAATGTTTTCATGGTTGCAAATGCAAACATTGACTTCTTTTCAGAATTCAGCTGTCTCAATGTAGACTAGGGTAAACTTCACAAATTTGGACAAAAAGGTGGACATGACATTCATGTTAAAGGTGTCATTCCGCTGAAAACCACTTTTCCAGCTCCTTTTGGAATCTGATGGGTCCCCCTGTGTTACCTCCACTGGCTGTATTTGTCATTCATGCAGAAAAGCCTGTCCACTACACATCACGGTTTACAATGCATCGCGTATGTGACGTCACACTCCGCTCAGCTGTGATGTGAGTCTGTGGTGACGTCACATGCGTACCAGGCATGTAGCCCAAATTGTTAACAGGTTTTACTTGCAAATGAATCAGCCGTTGGTTAACAGAAGCAGTGAAACGCACACCAATAATTATTTATTATGAGTTACAACATGTGTGTGGTTCAGGGCATGATCTCAGACTTCATGAGCCTCCCGGAAGGGGCGGAGACTTAAGCTACCCATAGTTAACACACACAGAGCGAGAGGATTCTGAGTCAGAGACGCCTCATCACAGCATCATGGACATGTATGCAGAAGTACAAGTAAACTGTTGTTTCACCTCAAGTCATTTTTCTACCCTCCAAAAACAGCTTGATACAAAGCCATTGATGTTTGTTTGTTTTTAAATAGAACCAACACAATGCATTCAACAACAATGAAGAACACATCAATATTAATGAAATAATGATGGAATGACTCCTTTAAGGAAATTACAATTTTAGAAAACCAAATATGTATCTTGTTAGAATTCACATTGATTAAACTAATTAAACCTTTTTCAGAACTTGCAGGCGTGTTCAGAGTTAATCGTATAATCACAACTCTGAACCAAAAAAATGTTGCCTGCCTCATATGTACAATGACTTTTTCATCTTTGATGCGGAATAAGATTTACTTCTTTAATTACTTTTTTGCAGTGGACCTACATTAGTGTTTATTGACCAAATGAGACACGTGATGATTATGACAAAATGAAGAAAAACATCAAGTAACATAACTTTATTAACAGATCAACATAAAAAATATATACAGCTGGGAAAAAACAATAGCTGCACCTTCAGAGGCCTCCTCCACGTCTGCAGTATTTCACTTTGGTTTCTCCAACTCCGTGAAATATTCCATGTGTTGCCTCAATACAAAGTTAATCCCTGTGCATGGCATCGCACAGATCAGTCTTTCTCCAAGCTATGTGCTTTAATACCCAACAGGTAATTAGATCTTCTTTCACTCTGCATTCAATGCCAAATTCTTCAATACCATCGTGTTCACATCAGTTTATCATGATGAAGTTGGACTTGCAGTGAGCTGAAAAACAAATGTTAATGCTTTAAAAGGATACAGACAGGAGGTTCATATAAAATACACTACCTTCAATTTTCACAACCAGTTCTTTTTCCAGCTTCGAGCTTCATTTCAACACCCCGTCTTTAGTGTAATACCTAACAAGTATGTTTTTACAGATGTGAAGGGAATTATGACAAACCTGTGATCAAACACATTAATAGTAACTTCACTCAACTTAATAATAGAGCATAATCAGATTTTTTGTGAAATCTTTAGTGAAGTAAATCAAACTGTGTATTAAAAAATCCTTGAGTTGGAGGTATTCAGTTTTGTCTTTAAGTCAAACTCTGATACAACTACATATATGGTTCCACATTTGTGTCTGAACTGTCACTGACCAACTTCCTGCTCAACAAAACGGATCACCTCTATCTGAGCCTCTCTTCAACTTGGTTGCAGTTTTCTGGACCAGTGAGTTAAGAACAAGTTGTATCACTTACCAATAAACTCTGTGACAGGATCGTGTTCTCCCTCTGTACGGATTGTTCCTGCAATGCTGTCATTCTCCAGAATCGGCAAAAAGAGTTGAACAAAGTCTGACGTGTATGGAGGAGCGATCACGTCCAGCACCTTAAAAAGATGGATTTATATTCAATAGGTTTTCTTTAAAAAGGTTCAATCAATGTGTTAATACAGGAAGACATTTCAAATTGACCTAAAGCAAGGGTGTCAAAGACATGGCCCCTGGGCCAAAAAGGTCCCACTCTAAAGTCCAATTTGTCCCGTGGGATGAATTTGATAATCTTTGTAGATCCACTGATCTGTGAGTTATGTTAACATGTGTAAATAATAAGCTGAGGCATAATACTGTTCAAAATTTCATTTTTCTTAAGTTTCTGGTTGTTGGTAGTTCATGTTATTCACAGTTTTTAAAGGATACATCAAACATTTTATGTAATTTTAGTTATTTTTGTAGTCTGACCCCTTTAAGATTATATTGGAGTCGATGTGACCCCTTTGAACTAAAATAACTCCTGATCTAAAGACTAAGTGTTCGCATAAAATACAACGAGCACAAACATTTCTCAACAGTATTCACACAGTTATACTTCAAGGAGGCTTTTGCTCATTGAAAACATTGTAAAGGCAGCCATGGCTCAATTGGTGAAGCGGGTCGTCCAATAACTGAAGGGTTTGCAGTTTGAATCCCACCTTGTCCCAGTCGGGTCACCCGCTCTACTGAGTATCTTCCGTTTGAATATTAATATACACCGAACCATGTGTCCTGTATCATACCTACATGTATGACCTTTGCAGCAAAAAAAAGGGAAAAAAAGAAAGAAAACCAGTGAAAATCTAAGTATTCAGTGAGTTATAATTGATTGTTTAATCACTGCTCCTGTGAAACAGATGATACTCAGTGACCGGTCCAAAAATGCGGTTGCATTTCTTGCGCCCCAGCGGCCAATGCAGAAACTATGATGAGAGGAGCTCGTAGGCACAAATTGGCAGCCACACCTCTGTCAGGCAGCTATGGCTACAAATGTAGTTAACACCACCAGAGTGTGCATGTAAAAGTGAATGAATAATGTCAAGTGCTTTGAGTGGCCAAAAAAAAGCACTATATAAATCCAATCCATTATCATTGTTAAAGTTAAATATTTGATTAAAATCCTCTTGGTAGTGTCTAAAAGCAATCACACAAAAATGGTGTAAAGCAGATCGTGTTCTCCTTAAATAATTGGAGAAATATTGTTGAAGAAATTCACAACATGGAGAGATTTACTCATAAGACAACAGCAAGCAACATGCAAAGATAGATGGAAAAAGTGGGCAATATACTGGAAGACAACTGAGACTATATTCTAAATGTTTGTGGTGTAAAATTAAACCAGAAAATATGGCTTCAAAAATTGGAAAGTAATTAAAACACAATTTTTAACTTGAACTTAAATTTGAACTAAAAACCACCGTATTTTAAGATATAAAACTAAATATTAAACAACTGAATGCTGAAAAGTATTCCGTTATGAAAGATAATGACAGTAGGTTTAGGTTGTGCAGATGAATGGACACCCTTAAAGGTCACTTCCTGTCTGTGTTATCTCTATGGTAATGATGGGGGGAAAAAATGCAGCCATTACCTCTGTAACAAAATATCTAATGAGGGAGATGTCAGTGTTGAGCTTCTCCAGACATTTGCGGATGTAACCAACCACAGGCAGAACATAGCCACGACTCAACAGATGAACCATCCGGTCCAGCAGAGTCTTCTTCAACTCAAGCTGCAGAAAAAAAAAAAAAGACCATGAGCTGAGTAGTCAAAGGTACAAAGCAGAAGTCACAAATTAAATTCTCAAACAGACCTGCTCCATGACGTCCAGCTGAGAATGCTCTGTCTCAAACAGTTTAATGAGCAGCTGGAGAACCTGTGGGTGCAGCAGCTGGTGACACGTACAGATCTGTGGACGCCAAGGGATTACTGTCATCAGAAGGTTACAGAATGAACGTGGTTTACGTTTTAGATCTTATCAAAACCACTTACTTCGTCCAGCAGAGCTAAATGGACTGGAGTGTGGTCTGTCTGCAGCTGAAAGTACCGTGGCTCTGACACTGTCCAATCCACCCACTTCAAAACCCCCATGGCCACAACCGGGAACCTGAACCCAGATGAGACGGTTAACATTAAGTAGAAGGAAGAAGAGAAGGCATGTATCAATACTTTATCTTGTGTTGCTGTATTTTAGGCTAAAACAAATTCATCAGCAGAATAAAAAACACATAAGACACAACAAAACAACAGGCATACATGAATAAAATGGTAAGATAAAAGAATCACTTTGTTTTATGTAGACCTTTAAGCTTCCATTCAATTTCACCTAAATTTCTTAAAGTAAATTGAATGCTGTTTTTGAACCATTCTGACAACACGCAATCGTTGTTTGCTCCTCTATCTATAATTCAACAAATCTCTGTCTGTAGTGTGTCCTGTTTGTCTGTGGAATGCTTAACACCTGCACAACTCCACTAAATGATCCAAAATTTGGAGGGTGACTTTCCAGTACGATGGTGGATTGCAGTGCAAAGTTTCACGCCTTAATGACATACAACAACAAAGATATTAAACTAATTTCTTTGCTCTTTCTAACTTTGCCACTCTGAGCATTGCCGTGCACATTGCTTAAGTCCCGCCCCCTGATTTGGCAACAGCTGCAAACAAACTCATCTGCATCCATTCCCATAGAGCCCTAAGTTCACTCTTACCATTCATATCCTCACAGTTCAGGTCTGCCTTATCGTCGAAACACAAACAAAGGTTTACTTTTGCACCGTAGTGCATTACTAATGCCAACTAACTGCTGTTATGGACTTTCACAAGGTCTCTATGACAACATCACAACTGTGCTACATGCCACTAACAATGCCAGTCCCCCCAGGAATTCACAGACATTTACATCATTGTTGCAGCCACAAATGCCTGATGACCTTTTCCAAACACTTGCAGTAAAAGTTCCTGTGGTTTTTATGCTTTTCTTGCCATTTGGAAATGACAACTTCAATAAATAGTTTCAACATTCCATTTTTGTAAGCTACTACAAATTCAGTAATTGGGCTATTAACATATGGACCTATTTGCACGTGATATGTGTTGTGGTAATTGCACTCATTGAATAATTGCCCTCATTCTTGATGGTGTATGCTCTGTTTTTTTGTTTTTTTTTTCATCTTTGGAAATCACACTAAATATTTCTGTCCATGTTGGTTGCAACACATTTATCGGTGCCTCTCTCAAAGCAGATCACGTCGTGGTTGTCAGCAAGTCTGGTTGCGACCAAGGCTATTATTACGGCACATTCGCACGAGTTAAGCTAGGTCCGTAATTTACTGAATTAACAGGTGGAATGTCTGATTCACCTTCAACTTAACATTGTGCTAATCTTAATGACTGTAGGCTACATTACTATCTTGCTCATCCACTGTTCAGCTTTATCATTTCACTTTAAATTTTTTGTTTGTTTGTCGTTAACTATAGTTTAGTAGGCAGTCGTACAGTCCTTTTTCTTGCATTCAAGTCTGTAAGTAGACAGTGACATTTGTGTGTCGGATGAGCGACTGGTGGCTCACTTCACGGCTGTAATATATCTTGCTGGGTGTTGATTTGTGTCGCCTGTGTTAGCATGTCACAAACCACTACAGTGGCAGGCTGTCTGACTGACCTGAAACTTCGTCTTACTCATTCCACCAGCAGTAACAACTTACACCATTAGCATTACTATACTCACAGATTCCAGTACACACTTCCTAAAGAGCCCCAACTAATAATTATAGTCTTTCTTTCTGCTCCTTTCAACTCATTTCACAACACATTAGTAGCAAACAATTTTACATTTTCTACGGGCTCTGCACTAGTATTATAAATCAGGGGTCACCAATCCTAGTCAGAGGGCCGCTATCCTGCATGTTTTAGATGTTTTCCTCTTTCAGCACATCCGATGGACATTATCAGGCCTCTGCGGACCTTGATTACAGGCTTATCATTCAAGAATGATTCAAGAAAAATGTCAATTCTTTAATTCCAGCTTCTTCAATGTGATTTTATTATGTGACAGTAAATTAAATATTTTAGGAATGTGAAACAAATTGGACATTTGAGGGCATCATCATGTGCCTCGGGAGACTTTCACATTTTCTGATCTCTTATTAGCAAAACAACACATATATTTTAGTTTGTTTATTATTTTGATCAACAGTTTAAACCAGTTAAAGTGATCATTAGTTGTTGCCATATGTGTAGAATTAAAAGAATTTAACAAACTATCGTGTCGTCATCTTTCACTCACCGGATGCACTGATACAAAGTGCCAAGTTCAGCCACTAACTCTGTAGCACCTTTGTTTTCATTACAGCAAAGATTGTGAACAGTTTCTATGGCTTTGGACGTCGACTTTAGCTCATCTTTATTTATGTTCACTCGCTTGTTCTATAAGGAAGACACACAAAAAAAAACAAAAAAACATATGAATTATGTATGAAGTAACGCTCTTCATGAATTCATTAGAGGCAGGTGATATTCTAAATCTAAAAAAATATTTATCTTTTGTACCACAGAAAACTTTGTACCTTCTTCCATGTCTCAACCACACTGGCAGCATAAGCCAGGATGTGAATGTATTTGTGTTTATGGTCTTGGTTGATTTTGGATCCAGGTTTAAACAGCGACTGCATGAACAGGTCCAAGAACGCCGGTACTCTGATCTGAGGGGAACAAACAAACACAGATTTAACACAATGTCGTAACTGGTGTGTGGTGATAGCACACACAGGGCTTAAGATCTCACCAGCTCCACGGGAGGAGGGTCCATGCTGCTGAACATTTTGAACAGGACTGTGATATCAGCCGGATTCAGGGCTCCTTTGGACAACATGGCTCCGAGCGCCTGGCAAGCTCTGGGATAGGCGGCTGCAGTACCGAGTGCAAGTGTTATCTGACTGGCATCGTGGCCTCTGAAATATAAACCACATCCACAGCTTTACCATTGACAGTAATGCATCATCTCCGTACACAATGAAACCACTGCACTTTCTTTATGAACACATCTCTGTAGGTCATCAATGTCGCAACACACAAGAACCTTTAATCTGTTCTCTTAAATCCTTGTTGAATTACAAATAAAACCATTTGCATAAGACAGACTGTGACCATTTCAAGCACATAAAACTATACATGAACCTCTTCACCCTTCTACGTTACCTCTCGTGTGCCGACTTCTGCACCTCCTGGCCAATCCTTCGCACAGCTGAACCGCCCTGCTCCTCCTGAGCAAGGATAGACATCATAGCCTGGGCAAAGAGGTACGTATGCTCGCCGTGACACACCATCTTCTACAGGGGACAAGAAAGGAGTATTAAGCCCTAAGGCCTATGTTTCCACCGGGAAATATTTCAATCTAATGCAAAACAATGGATTAACTGACAACAGAAGATTCATTCATTTCAACCAATTTATGATCAGAAAATACACAGTATGACAAAATTCATAATGCAACCTTTATGTTTGTTTCTTTGCCTCATTCAGCAACTTTTAATGGTAGAGAAATAATATTTGTACAGTTGAATCTGCTCACTATTAGCAGTCCAAAATGTGTCACTTTATCAAATCCCTCTGGTGTTGGGGTGTTTTCTTGTTTTAGATATGTGCTAATTTAAATGCTTGTTGTTTGGACTGCATTCTGTTGTTTTTGGCTGATGTTTTTTACGTGGATGTAAAGAATGTGTTATTGCTCAAACTGTTGTATAATGTTACTGTGGTAACACAGATTGCACTGTGACACTTGGGGAAACTGGGCTTGAGAGGCTTTCAGCAAGAAAGGAAAACAGTTGAAGATATGAATGGAGCCTAAATGAGCCTCACAGCAAATTCTGGCAGGTTCTTCTCAAGGTTCTCCTCTCCACCATCCAGCAGTGTGGCCAGAGATGTCCGCAGCACCCGAGAGAAAACCTCTAGTTGTTGACACGCCGTCGATACACTGGTGATCTCACCCTGATATCCTGCATCTGAAATGAGCTAAACACAAATGCTCATCTTTAAAATAACAATTGCTTAATGTCTGCCTTTAGTAACCCTTCAGCAGCAATGTGTGGAAGAAAATTATGGTTGGACATCATTTTCATGACCTGGTTAAGTTTCAAGTTTTTAGTAATATCCCTTTAATCCATATTGAAATATCTCAGCAGGCCTCTTTTAATGACCTATTATCTTTTTCTAGTGCTACCAAGAGACCAAAATTATAATGTGGGGCAAATAAAAAAGAAACCAAAAGCATTATTTAATTTCAATTGGTATAAATTGAAGTAGCAAAAATATTTAAGAGCACAGTTTGCATGTGTTCATGTACCTTTACAGTAAAGTTAAGCATCAGACAGTCTGGGTGAGCTTCTGCCAGTTTATAGAAGAGATCTCGCCATGTCGTATGTGCAATCATCTGCTCGAGCCATGCAGGTGTCTGAAAGGAGAAGAGAGCTTTCACTTAAACGCAACTTTTAACCATGTACCGCAGGTGCTGCAAAAGGTTTGACAACTTTAGTCAATAAGTCGCTTCACTTTTTCTTCATTTTAGTAATTTGTTTTGAAGTTGTAAGAGTGATCAAATACAAATTTATAGCTGGTCTTGAGTTTGACCAAAAGATGTTTGTGTAAACCAAACTGAATCCTAATTTGGCTCTTTTACTGTGTGAAAATACATTTTGAATTGTTCAGAATTTTCACACAAGTCATGGTCATAGTCAAAGATGATGGCTAAGTACACAAAATAAAATAAATAAATAGAGAATGACAGACATTGATGTCAGACAAATAAATCAAGTAAAGTACAAGAAGACATGGCTTACATACCTTCTGATCTTATGCACATATATTGACTATAACAAAGTGATTTAGTTCTAAACATTTTTAAATGAAAGTTCAAGTAACTGGATCAAACGTATAAAATGTAAACAAGCCTCACCTCTCCCTCTACAGTGAAAATAGAATCTGCCTTCTGTGGGTCAAAGTGTTTTATCAGGAGACTCTTCAGGTGGTTTTCTACTCGCTCTTGCACCTGAGCAGGTTCTACCCCTGGAGGCAAAATTTATCATGAAAGATGTTTTACATAGGATACATGACTCAGAGCCAAAAATGTAGAGTAACACAAACAACCTCTTACCCATCTGTATGAGCCACTCCGCTAGCAGATTAACTGTTTGAGCCACAGCAGAGTAGTTCTCAGAAAGAAGCTGTATGACATGTTCTGGAGAGCCACCTGCTTGGAAATACCTACAAAAAATTGGTAAGCATGTTATTCACGATTCAAATATCTCCTTTAATATTTAATTGTCACATACAAAGTGTTCTAAAGATAAATTCTACTGATGAGAAGGGTCTTTACATTTTTAAAGTGTTAAAGATCGCTGGCTCCATGATATAATCCCTGCTGGAGAATTTCTGCAGACAAGTTTCTTGGACTGTCCCGTCAGTTTCCCCTTCACCGAAACCATCCTCCTATTTAAAAAAAAAAAAAAAAAAAGGAATATTCAGAACATTTACATTTCAGAACTAAAAGGTGTCAAGAACAGTCAAGGCATGCTACACACACACACACACATATGATGCTTTGACAACAATGTTTTTTTTTGTTACATTATTTTTCTGTCATTATTCTGAAACATCAAGTCAAGAAAGCAGTCAGAGAACTATGACAAACATCAACAAGTGTTCCTTGCATTTGCAAAAATAACCAAAAATATTAAATTAGTAAGAACAAGGAAAATCTCATGCCCGTATGCTCAAAAACCATGCAGTTTTGTTCATAAATCTTAAAACAATCACAATAATGTGAGAACGCCTGTGAGAAGTGTCCAAACAATGGGAACTTATTTCAGCTTTCCATACATTGAACAAACTACAGTAACGTTTGTTTGCATGACACAGTCCAGGAATATTATGACACAGGTGATGATAGTCATATTTAATAAATTAACATGGCACCAGATAATCTAGCTGTAAGAGAGGCGTATCAGCTGATTGTGTGGTGGTTGTCAGACACAACAAACACCCAATACTGCATTTCAAAGTGCTTCTGTCTAGTTAGTATATATAATAGTTAAATAAAATAACTCTTCAGTAACAAAGCAAATAGAAGCTTAGATTTGCGTTATTTGCTGTTGTTCAGCATGGGTCGCCTTGAATATTTGATGTGGGATTTGATATAAGTAGAATATAATATTCTACTTATTCTATGGTACACTCTGGAATGCACCATAAGTTCTGTCTTTTTGTATTACTATGTATGCATGTCTACTATGGTTTTAAATACCATGGCGTCACTGAATACACGATTATAGCCTACAAAATGGAATGTAGAAATATAAACACCAAAAAAAGCCACCCACAGGTAAATTGAGTAGATGTTAACAGGTAACATGTCAGTTCATGTACATGTTATCCAGCTGGATGAGTCGTTAGCATCCAGCAAGTGATTAGCAAAGCAGCTAAACTACAGTAAAATGAAAAAAAAACACATGCCGAACACCTCCAAAGTAAATCTTCGTGGACATACTTATACTTATCTGTACCTTAGTGTAGACGTATCATGATGATTGTCCACACTTGGTGCAGTTACAGACAAGCTAACGCTGCTTAGCTAACTAACTATAAAAGGAGCAACAAGTCGTCTTCTCACCATGTTCCCTTCCGTGCCTTCCCAGTCTCCACTACCGCTGTAATATTCTTCGTCCATGATGACAGGAAACAAGCAACGTTAATACAGCTAAAATACCCGCGATGCAATAGTGAAATCTTTAAAAGTCTCCGTTTTTCTGCAGGGGATGCTGTGCACACGAAGTTAGCATTGTAGGCTAACAACAACAGGAGGAAAATGGCGTAAACACAGGCCACGCCTTCTGTTACGGATTAATATTCCCCGTGCTCTGTCTGAGAGGTAACACACACACACACACACACACACAGACAGCAAGAAATATTTGGTTTTTGCGTCATGGAAACACTGGAAATTATGGAAGCCCGTTCCTTTTCTGTCAGAAAGAGAAAATCAGAATCCATCCTTATTTTTAAATCCTGTTGCGCGGTTTTGACATTAAAAAACAAAAATGTCTTGAAATTCAATTTCAGTTCTTCTATTTTAAAACAAATATCAATTAAACTGCAGCCAAGTGAGTCGTCACTCGCTCATCAGCTGTTAAACTAGCCGACACTTAAATTTCAAGTGCGCCGATATTCTGTAATTTACGGTTTTCTCTGCTTTCAGTTCAGCAGTTGGCTGTTGGTGACACATCAGTCGGTTGTGAGTGGCGGCTGGCTTGACCATAGTAAATAAACAACCCCACACTCGAATATGCTTATTTTTCTGGCCAAAAAAGTAGGATTATGTCTGGCTTTCAACGTAGCACACTTCGACTTGATTGATTATTTTTCAGGACTACACACTCTTATTCACAATGATGACGTGTCACTTACTTTAGGGGAAAGCCTAGAGGGCTGCAAACTAAAAACATATATATATATATATTAACATAAAATGATGGATAAATAACATGCAGCACACGCCTGTGGACGAACCAATAACATAAAGAAAAGCAGACAGAGATCGAGAGAGGACAGGTGCATTCTGGGAGCTTCTTTACCTCACTGACAGACAGTGTAAAGCGCAGGTTATATGATAATGGATGCCTTTAGAAACCTTTTTAGCCACTCTCTAGGCCAGGGGTCTCCAACCTGTTCCACAAAGGGCCGATGTGGCTGCAGGTTTTTGTTCCAACCAAACAGCAACACATCAGACTTCAATCAATTAATCAACTGATCTCAGGCTTCAGAGAGTTAATTGGTCAAACTGTGAACTCTTGGTTGGTTGGAACAAAAACCTGCAGCCACACCGGCCCTTTGTGGAACAGGTTGGAGACCCCTGCTCTAGGCCCATGACTGTGTGACCTGTAGAGCTCACCAAGGTCCCCCTGAAGCCTTTAGAAGTTGTTAGAAACCCGTAGAAGCCTTTAGTAGTCTTTAGAAGCCTTCAGAACCCTTATCACCACCACCACACTTCACCAGAACATCCCAGAACCACATATTTTTTTCTCATGCAATAAGCCTATACATTGACATGGAACTTGTAAGTTTGTACACTAAATCTTTATTTCAGTGCTTGTGGATGTGTAGATAAGTTTATTGGTCAATTTAAAAAAAAAAAAAAAAAAGAAGAAGAAAAAAAAGAAATAGATTCAACTCTTTCGTTCAAGGCAGGTGCCACTGTCAGCACTGGGGCTGAGCACTCCTAAAGGTCAGATGATAGAATCCCCCCTCATATAAGCTGTGCTTTACATTGTCTGCCAGTGACGTAAAGAAGCTCCCAGAATACACCTGTACTCTGCCGATCTCTATCTGCTCTTTTTTATGTTAGTGGTTCACCCACAGGTGTGTGTTGAATGTTATTTAACCATCATTGTATTTAAATATTTGTTATATGTTTTTAGTTTGCAGCCGTATCGTGACTCCCGTAGACACGCCGCCATTGTAAATAAGAATGTGTTCTTGATGACATTTCTGGATAAATAAAGGTAAAATAAAAAAAATTAAAATAAAAAACAGTTCAGCTGAGTAGTAGCTTATTCCTGAAAAATAATCAATCAATTAAAAGTGTACTCTGTTGAAAACCAGACATAATCCTACTTTATTTTGGTCAGAAAAATAAGCATATTCGAGTGTGGAGGTGTTTATTTACTATGGTCAAGCCAGCCGCCGTTAAACCGCTGAACTGAAAGCACAGAAAACCGTAAAGTACGGAATATGCGCGCACATGACATTTAAGTGTCGGTTGGTTTAATAGCGGATGAGCGAGTGACGACTCACTTGACTGCAGTTCAATTAAGCAGTCGGTTTTCTTTTCCCTTAAAAAAATCCTTTTTACCGAAAGATACACTGACTAGTGTCATTAAATGTTGACAAATTTTTTTGATCAGAGTGAAATGCTATATGTTTTAAGTTCCAGATCCCCATTATCATATATTTTGTGCCTTTCTGCATCTTGTAATACACATGTTTAAATGATAAATTAGGATATAATATTGAATTTCACTTACGATTATATACATTTCTGATTTGTTCATGGGTGTTCAGGTTCTGCACTTTAAAAAAAATATTTTAGGATAGTTTGTAAATATAGTGTTCTGTTACATTTTGCAGTCAAACTAAAATGCAAATTTTAAATTCTACTACAACTGGTTTGACCCACTTCAGATCAAATGGGGCTGTATGTGGATCCTGAACTGAAATGAGGTTGAGATCCCTGGTATGGTTGCTCAGGATGTGAACTGTCATGGTGATGTTTTGCATTTCCATAAATCACACAGATGTATAAATGAAAAAAAAAAAAAAAAAAGTCTGTATCACGCAACTCTTAAACCTCCAGAGTGGGAAAACTAGGTTAAACTAAATGGCAACAGTTTAAACACATACTGAATTTAAATAAATCTTCCTCTGAAGATGATAAATAAAAAAAACAAACATATTTTCAGTGTGTATGTAGTGAACACAAACTCATTTGATGCAAGACTCTTCTCTAATTTTGCACTTGATGTTTGTAGCAGTAAAAATACACAGACTAATGCATTTCAACTCAAATGTTTTTTCCTACCCATATTGGCAAAACAGAAAATAACAGGTAGAAACTGATAAATAAAACATTATTTGGTGTAAGACATTCTGGCTTCACTAATGGGAGTTGAATCTTCATATTTGTGCCTTTCTTAGGTCATCTTTGAAGTTCTGTATCTCATTCTACTGCACAAAGCAAGTAAGAATCCATCAAAACCTCCCATAGAATTATTTCACAATTTTTTGTTTGTTTGTTGTTTTTTTCATTTAGGCGCAACAAGACTGACTCCCAAAATACAGGAACAAACATTTTTTTTATTTTATAATGCAAACTGCAACATATGAATTATATTATTTACCCAAAGGAGCAGAAAAAGGTCATATACCCGTGGCAAATAAATCACACACTCTGTGTTAAATCTAAGTCCAACACAATATTTCCATTCTTAAGCATAAAGGGAAAATCCACCCTAAAACAAAATGTACATTCCTTTGATGTCGGACAGTTCGTTCTTATTGTAAATATAATTAGGTCTTATCCAGCGCAGGAACGTGGGTGCAGAACTTGTTTATTTCTGCAGACAGCGCACAAGGGAGCCCGACTTCAGCTCAACATCAGTGTTTTGTTAAGGGACATGGGCAGAAATTCATGTGCAAACCTTTGCACATTTGGATCAACAACTTCTGACACGCATCACTGCTTTCTGGTTGCAGCAAAGAGACCAGTGATGTGTGAGATTTGAATAGCTCCTGTTCACAAATTGTAACTGAACTGTTTAATATCACAGGACTGATAAAGTGAATGAGTTTTTAGGGTAGGCTTTTGCTTCATGAAGGCATTCTATCAAATAATTTCTAAGCACAAATATAGCTTAGCTGAAACTGAACTTTAATTAATTAGTTCAGTTATTGCTTAGATAAATAATATTTACTCTACAAGAGAAAGGAAGTTTTCACATTGTTCAGATGCATGTAAAAAAAGAAAACAGTTCTAAAAGGTGATGTCAAATTGACTTTTTTGGTTGAAAAATCCCTGCGCTGTTGGTTCTTGAAATATTTTGCCATTTTTGTACATCTGCATCAAGTCTTGGAAAGTTTCAGAAAGGGTTAGTTGATTGGCTGAAAAAAAAAACAAAACAACAACAGCCACATGACAAAAACAGTGACAGAAGTCTTTTGTAATTGTGGAAAAAAGTAAATAGCACCATGTTCACCAAGGGTAAGCCAGAAGGTAAAGGGAACACCACAGGGCACAGAGTTCAAGTGTGCACTTTAGTGCTGTGGCTTTCAACTGAACTGCTGATCCTTCAGTCTCTTTTTGGTCTTCATTCTCCCCGGTCATAGTCTGGTTGTGTGCAGCTTATGCAAATATAGTCCTCCTTCTCTGCCCGCTCAGCAGACAGTCCTACACAGATCTGGTGGAACCACTGATTGCAGCTACCATCACACTGGACCCAGTTTACCTGAAAATTAGAAAAGCAAGACAAAAAAAATTAATTTAAATCTATGTCTCAGCGTCAATGCTTCAAACTCTGTAAATTAACTAAAGGCTGTATTTAAAACTGAAAATCATGGTGCTCCCACTTCTATCAACAGAGAGGGGCTGCATTTTACCCAAAGGTTGAGATGTAAAATTGCCAAAGCTGGTTAACATGTGATAACTTGAGCCCATTTGTGCCAGAAAAATTAAGCCAGATTGCTCTCACCCAAGTCACAGACAATGGCCACTTTTGTGTTCTGCATTGTTAAATTATGTTTGTATAAAGAGTTTGTTAGCCTGAGGAGTGATGTAGCCTCCTTAACTTTATTTGTAGTGACACAAAAACATGTCCATGTTAAAGTGAGATTGTGATCGTGGTTTACATATCAGCACATATTTCAGTGTATTAATAGCCTCATAGCAAAAGGTTTCATCACACCAGAGAAGTGTCTTCCTCCTCATCTTGTCATAATGTACAGATGGAAAACTACAGTGACAGTATTCCCTCTAGTTTTACAAAAATTAGGATAGGATTGGGTTAATTATTTTAGCATGGAAAGGACTGGAGATAACTCTGCACAACAACATTTTTAAGTCTTTGACTTGATGCAAACTTTTTTTTTTTGTTTGAATATATTTTTTTATGTTTTGTGAGAAAGTGGAAATATTAGAAAATGGTCCTTGAATTGTAAGTTAAGTAATGTAAATGTAGTAGACTTGTGTAATGGGCCCAAGAATAAAACCCACCTCATCCCCCTCTGGCTCCCTGCACCATGGTGCAGCACACAGTGAATAGTCCTCTTCTGAGTCTGAAGGTGCAGGATCACACACCGTGTGTGTGGGAGAGCTGGTCTTTTTTGTTTCTTCACTCCTTTCTTTGTTTTTCTTTGATTTCTTTTTGCGGCACTTCTTGGCCTTCTCACTGTGCTGAGAATCAGAGCTGTCCTTGCGCCTTTTGGTCCTTTTGGTTTGACCATTCATCATTTCCTTTGTAAAACCAGAACCTCCATTCTGAAGTGAACATTAAATTAAAAAAATTAATTAAGAAATAAGTATTTATTATACAACATATGTTATGTGCAAGTGCTGTCATCATTATTCTCACCACCTTGACGTGGTGAGGGCTTCCTCGCTGCGTCTGCTGCGGATGTCGGTCCTCATCTGTGGGGGCACTGTGTGAAGGTAGAGGAGCCAGTTTGTATAACAGATATCTGTACAGCTGTTCAGTCTCAGGTAGAGTGACCTGCAAAAGGAATCCTTCCACCAACAGCTCATCCAGCTCAGAGGTCAGTGCTGTGACAAATGAGATAAAAAAAACAGGAAGTTCAGAGGTTATTGAAAAGGACAGAATGAACTTATGCTTCAATACAAAGTGCTTAAAGTCTCTCTCTTTGAGACTCACCTTGGAGTGGAACAGACACATGCTCTGTGTAAAAAGATGAACCATTTGTTTCCCGAGTGAGATGTGATGAGATTCTGTGTCCGACTCGCCCCTGAAACAATGAAGAACAATGAATTTCCATGGAAGCTTCAAATCCTTGTCTCCAAAACCATTTGGCTAATTCCGTTAAAGTAAGAACATATTGATGAACATCTTGTTCCCACTGACCATCTTTGACACTTTCTCTAGGACTCCCTCTGTGCAGGCCTGCTGAACTCTATGCTGCCAGCGGACCGTCCTCTCAATGAGGAAGCGTAGTGCATCCCCTTCTGGCAGCCTCACTCGAATCCTTTGTAGTGAAGCCAACAGAGGCAGGACTTTGTCCAGTGGGGGTTTCCTTGAGCGCTGGCAAAGAGGGCATAGCCAGGCTTGGCCATATTCAAGCTCCACAGTTGTTGCAACACAACCACAGTGGAAAACCTCTCGACAGAGCTCACACTGCACCATGGCACCCGAAGGGGCCTTTTGGCAAACACAAACACTAAGTGCACAACAGTTTTCAGCAGGAAGAAGCTTGGACTCATTTGAAGCACGAAGAGCTAACAGCATCTCCATCTCCCTCTGACGAACCTCAGCCAGAGTAGTCATCTGTTAGTGGAGAAAATATGATGTAATAAATAACATTGTGAACTAAAGTGACTTTCAGTCTGTGATAGAACATCTGACTGTTTCTCATCACAAACTCACAACGAACCTGCTTCAACACATTAATGCACACATTGTGACAGCCACTAATGTTGGAATGTCTTCATCAGAAGTACATGCAGTAATTTAAAGTGTCACACGTACAATGTAAAAATAGGATTTGATTAAAAATGTATGTTGATAGTCATTTGTACTTGAAATTGATACAACCACCTAGCACACAGGAGAAATAACTAAAGATGTAAAAAGGATATCGACAGGTTTCATGGTTATGTAGTTTGCAAAACAACTGCCAAAAGAAACACTCACAGCTGAGGCTGAGTCCTTGCTCTCAGACAGAGCTCTTTCCACATCACAGAGAGACTCCAGTTTTGTCGAAACTTTTTTATTGATTTGTGTAACTTCTTTTCCTTTTTTAGGTTTTGACTTTTGATGCCCCGTACCGAGATCACACCTGGGGCAAAGCACCTAAAAAACAACAACAACCCCACGGTAATTTAAAGACTTGTTTAGGAACCCACTTTGGCGCCAATGCACTGTGTAATATGTCCATTTACCTCCAAAAGGGAGATGGCCGAGTTCTTCAGTAGGAATGTCTTTGCTGCACTCTCTTTCCACATCTGGACGTCACTGATGAGCGCTTCCAGTCGACTCAGTGGGTCAAGTCTCACTGGGATGCTCTCTGCTCTGAGTACCAGCTCAGAGAGGCTCTCCAGGACAGGAATACGTCCTCCAAGCTAAAAGCAGAAGCATATGAAATTTACAATCCACATATGACCATTAGGTTAAGTGCTCAGAGCATTTGGGATTGTTGACATTAACGTGTATTTTACCTGGAGTGCTTCAGCTTCCTGTAGCCATTTCTTGGCCTTTGTAATAATGTCTTTTAGCTCCAAACAGTTGGGCAAATAAGCTGGGATGTTTTCCACTTCCTGGAGGGCAGCATCGAGCGTTTCTATGCTGTGATGGGGCCTATGGAAACAAAGTTGCACTATTAATAACCTATTTGAGCTTCATATAACTGAAAGAATCCATTTTCCCAATGATAAACATAAAACAGTCTAATGTGTGCAGCAAGTGGCCTTTAGTGTCACAAATATCACAACATGATTCTCTTTATCCACCATGTGTCAGCTCTGCTAAAATGGTATATTTTACTCTGCAATGTCTGGAATTAAAGCAAATGTCATGCTTCCAACCACTGTGGATCTGAAAAGGACAAGTTTAAAAATTACAAATGTAAGAACTATCAAAAAAAGCTTCTTTTTTTTTTTTTTAAAGTCTATAATGTAGTTTAGGTTAAAGTGTTTGTCAATTTTTCAGTGGTTCCAGAAAGGGATTATCCATAAATTAGATCTCACATTACTGGATGACATTTTCCTGTCATAGCTGTCGTGTGGGGGTGAATATATATATATATATATATATATATATATATATATATATTTTTTTTTTTAATGATTTCTTTTAAATTTGTCGTTATTTATGTAAAAAGACATTCAGAAATTAACAGAGAAAAGCTGTAGAATATTTCTCACTTTTAAGCCAAGCTGTTTTGTTCCACTTCTGCCTTCAAAGCAGTAAATGCCAACCACAAATAAAAAAGCTGCAGGGTGGTTCTGCATCCTCACCTTGCCTCCATGAGACTGAGCACCCGCTCCTCCCATTGCTCTGACACCGTTAGCAGCTCCTGCAGACGAGCCATGGCTCTTTCCACAGAGCTGTGAGGGGCCAAGCCCACTCCCTGGTCTATCAATCTCCTCATGGTGTCCAAACAGAGGTCATCTGGCCGACTGCTCGCCTGCTGTACGGCCTCCAGCCAGCGAGCTTGTTCCAGTCTCTCCCTCAGCAAGGGCAGCTGAGGCAGCTCCACGTCCAGACCTAGACTCACATCCAGCAGGTCCTGGAGCTCCTGTGGGCTGGGGGAATCATCAGAGAGGAGCTTCTCACTGCGCTGCTGGAAGTCATCTACCCGAGTCAAGAGGTCCTGAAAGTCATATTATAGAGCTGTTATGGACTGGCATTCTAAACTCATTCATTCATATCCAATTCATTCTCATTTCCTTTTGTAGCAGTGTTTGTCAATTAAAAGCTGTTCATATGATGGTCTTACAAATCCAGGTTTGTATGATACTAACCTTCAGTAAGGGAGCCTGCCTGATGTTGCAGGGTAGGTTGTCCAACTGCCGCACAAAAGACCTGAGTTCCTCCACAGTCAGCTCATTCTGGCTTTGAGACTTTCCTCCTCCAGAACGATACCTTCAACACAAATGGAAGACCGATTAACAGGTTTATTCCACTTTATCAAGCAATCAACAGGAAATAAATTCCATCAATGTATATTATACATCAGACAAGTTAACAATTTAGCATATTTTCTCAATAACAACATGAGCAGACAATTGACCAGATAGACATGAACTACATTCATTATATAAAAGTCCCATGATTGAGTTATTGATATTAAAGAAAATAAATCACAGAATAGCATAGCAGATCTGATATTTATGTTGCATTTGTATGTTCATGTATCTGACCTTGTTTGCCTCTTTCCATTCAGAAGCTGCTGTGCCATCACAGCTACTTTGTCTGCCTCGAAGGCAACTGCACGAAGCTGATCCACCAGGTTGGGTGGTGGAAATGAATGTAGTTCAGCTTGTTCCACTAGACTGTGGAGCTCCTCCAGACCTAAAGAAGGGCATGGTACAGCTTCATACATTTATACTACAATTGAAGATTTTGTCTATTAATGTAAAATCATTTCACCCTTTAAACTGAAAAGGAGAAGTGAAAGACTTGTACAATACAGATGTTTTTATACAAGAGTCTCACCTCTTTTCTTGCTTTCTTTGTTCTCCAGGATGTCCTGCACGTTACTGACCCACTCTTTATACGACTCTGCACGCCGCTTCACCGATGCCATCATGGGATACAACTCATCCAGTGTAAACTTGTATCTGAAGAAGACATTGTCAAATTTCAGCAAAAAAGTAATAATTATCCTTCAAAAGACAGCAAACTCAACAACGTAAACTACGTTTAGCCAGGAATAGGAAAGGGAGCAGGCTCTACGGTTTATACATGTTTTCTTAATTTTACCTAAAAGTTTATCATTAATTTGACTATGGAGCAAATTCACAACAAAACGTGTTCACAACCGTGAAATTTAAAGTATTTTTTCCTTTACTCTTTCAGATGAAAGAAGACAAAATTTCCCAAAATCCAAATATCCAAATTTGCCTTTTCATTTCCACCAGCATTATGAGGAGCATCTTTTAACAAACTGACAGGGCATATTTTCACATTATTCACTGACACTCCTCACCACTACGCTTGGAGATGTTGTATTGTGATTAAAAAAGGGGATTCCCTGAACAGGTGCACCTAGAACTTTAAGCAAACAAAACACTATTCATTTTTTGTGATTACAGAAGACTTACTGGAGTGTAAGGTTGCTGGGAGGACAGCAGCACAGATTGTGGGTGTGGTAAAGACAAACCATCTTGGCAGGACTGCAGGGACAGGTGATGCTAGACAGGTAGCAGGTGGTCCGACACTTTGAGCACTGCCGCTCCTCGTCTGGGAGTTCCTCATAATCAACTCGTTGCGACTGTACCACACCCTGGGAATGAAAATGCACAGTTGTTAAAGCAGCTGAATGTGGCAGGTGTGCAGACAAGGCTTCTAATCTTTAGCCATAATTAAAGACAGACATCTTCAGAAGACTTAAAAGAAAAAAAAAATTCCATCAGAAATACAGTGGTACATCAACTTACGAAAGACCCCACTAACAAATAATCCAAGTACCGAAAAACCTTTACATCAATTTTTCATCTCTGAATATGAAAGAAAATTACATTTATGAAACAAAACCAAAAATCCTAAGTACTGTACATAATGTACGTAAATACACACTGTATGTAGCATGGGAGCTACCCATTATGCTTTTTGTGACCCTTTGACCCTCATTCATCACAGAGTTCTAACATGCGTAAAGGACAGAGTTACTGCTGTTTCGCGAGTCCACTTATGGAACAAATTAATTTCGTAAGTTAAGGTACCACTGTACTAGTTGAAAACAAGTTTTAATATTTGTTGTTTTTCTCAGCATTGAACAGGGGATAATGCCGTCATGTCCTCAAATGTTTTATGCACTTAATAATAACAATATTGCTTACTTTTAAATCCATATAATTAATCCTTAACCTGGTTGTGCACTGAAACAATATGCTGCCGTCACTGCAGTTTAAGAACAAATAAGCCTTGTGGAGAAAACACTTGCTCACCATCTTTTTCACTTTGTCTCTCAATTCCTCCTCTTCTCCTACCATGGCAGTCATCTCCTTATTCACAGCTGATGCAAGGTCGACATCCATTGTATCTGCTTTAGAGGCCATGTTACAAACCATCTCATCATGGGAGAAGACGCAGTACCTGCTCAGCTGGCGATAATGGCCCACACAGTTACGACCAATGGGCATCTGCAAAAAAAAAAAAGAAAAAAAAAAAAGGTGCAAATTTATATAATTGATGCCGTTTCAATATTTTAGTGTTTTCTAGAGCTACTTTGCATTTCCTTTTAAACATAAGTGAAGTAAATGTTATAGGTTGCACATATCCAAGTTGTTCTCTTACCCAGTCCATGGTACAGAAGTTTACAGCTTCAGCAAAGTTAAAACCCTGGTTGAAGCCACTGTGGTAAGCTCTGGGAAAGGTGATGACAAACTCCCCAGCACACTGATTGGTCCGATAGATCTAGTAAAAAGTAGGTTAGGAAAAAGAGACAGTTGATTACTGGCTGTATAGGTTTCAGTTCCCCTGTTTTCCCTTTGTTATGTAAATACACAAGCAAACATTAAATGTCTCCTTTTTGTGCAAGAGATGTTAAGTATACAAGTATTCCACCTTGGTGTTGACATGTGATATTTGTAAAGTGGATAAGTCTATAATGACACTATAAAATATGATCAATTAAAGAATGAGACATTTACCGGGACACCATTGTTCATCAGTGTATTTGGATTCATGATGGTGACCAACTGATGAAGGAGATCTGGCTGGGACTCGAACAGCTCAGGTGCCAGTTTCTTCATGACTGACTCAAGGTGCTCTGCAGCATAACCAGGGGCTCCGTACCACGTCTTTGGCTCTCCCCTATACATGTGGCCAAATGTCTCAGTCAGCTTTGGAAGTTTTATTTCAGTTTGCCAGAGCTAAACTGAACACTTCAAGAAATATGCAACAACACCCCGAGAGTGAACTTTACCAGTGAAGATAGTTAATGGAATAGCTCCAGTGATCCTCAATGTGCCAACAGAAGGAGGAGAAGCACATGCCCACGTACAGCCAAGGTAACTTCATCCCACAGATGTCGGCTGTAACATGAGTCAGCACTGATGCATCCAGCACCGGCATATTGTTCAGGTTCCAGCCGCTGGTCAAGTAATGCTGCAGGTCAAAGACAGGTCTCAAACTTTCACTCAAATACATCCCTGTTTAGGTGAAAACTGATCATTGCTCTAATGTGAAATGATCAGAAAACGTTAGATTAATGACAACACCTGCACATTATTCACCCAAGCATTCATAACATCATCACTAGTGCCCTCAGCCCCTGTCGATGTCCTTGTAAATAGTTTTAGCTCCAAAGTTCTAATGGTCATTGATTCGATTGCCCCAATAACGACCAAAGTCCTATCAGGAAAGAAAAATTCACCGTGCAGAAAATATACACTAGTCAATGGTAAAAAAAACAAAACAAAACAACTCTGTAGACAGGCAGAAGACAGGTGGTGAAAAAACAAACTCCAGGTTAATTATGACACCTATAAAGAAAGTATGCATATCTGTAACCAGGAAGTGAAATATGCAAGACACCCCTTTTTCTCTGAGATAATCAATAGACACAGTAATAATGTAAGTGCATTGTTTTGCGTTGTAGACAGACTGACAAACCCAGTAGCATCAGTCCCACCTGAACTAGTGTCCAAAAGGTCATACAATGACTGGTCTGTCTTATCTTTAATATTTTATTTGTAAAGAAAGCAGCAGTCTGTAGCTCCAGCTCAGGCAAAATGCTTCTATCACTTGTACCTTCCTGTCCACCATTTAATCTGAAACAGTTTGTCCTTCTAGATTGCACAGTACTGATGGAAACTCTTAAACAGCTGAAGTCCACAACATGCTGCCCTGACAATCTGCCTATCACATTTTTAACTGTATAGCTTCAGATGTACTGCAGATAGAAAACAGTTCTACTTCAGTCAGGGCAGTTTCCGCAGGCCTTGAAAACTGCAGTATATAAACCTCTTCTAAAAAAGCCTAATCTGTATGCTTCAACAATAGGCAACTACAGGCCCATATCAAACATTTCATTTTAGGAAAAAAAAAAAACATTGAAAGAGCTGTCTTCCAACAAATTAAGGCTTTTCTGGTGCAAAACAGTCTATATAGTGACTTTCAGTCTAGAGTGCACCACAGCACTGAGACTGCACGGATCAAAGTGTTAAATGCCATTCTTCTGAACAATGATACATCCAGAACTTCTGTCTTGGTACTATTGGACCTCAGTGCAGCTTTTGATACAGTTGACCACAACACACTGCTTGACAGACTGGAAAAGTGGGTGGGACTTACTGACACTGTGTTAAACTGGTTCAAATCTTAACAACGGAGGGACTACTTTGTCTTAGTTGGTAATTACAAGTCACTGAGTACAAATGTGACATGTGGGGTTCTCCAAGAGTCCATTCTGGGACCACTTCTGTTCAACATCTATATGCTGCCCCTGGCTCAGATCATAGAGCACTTCAGCATTTCTTACCACACATATGCAGATCACACACAACTTTATATTTCAGTGTCATCATATGACTACAGTCCCTTACTTACTCTGAGTAAATGTATTCATGAAATCACTGAATGGATGTGCCAGAACTTTCTCCAGCTTAATGTGGACAAGACAGAAGTGATTGTTTTCGGCCTCAAAAAAGAAAGGTCAATGGTCAGTGCTCGCTTTGAGCCCATGTCACTGAACTCTACAAACCAGAAATCTGTGTAATTATTGACTCAGACCTGAAATTTAACAACCATTTAAAAGCTATTACCCAGTCTGCCTATTACCACCTGAAAAACATCACTAGAATCAAAGGTTTTCTGTCAAAATGAGACACAGAAAAACTCATTCATGCATTAATTTTCAGTAAGTTAGATTATTGTAATGGTGCCTTCAGTGGTCTAAATAAAAAAAAATCAATCAGGCAGCTACAGCTGATCTAAAATGCTGCTGCCAGAGTCCTGACCAATACCAGGAAACTAGACCACATCACAAACCCTTACATTGGCTTCCTGTGGGTTAAAGGGTAGAATTCAAAATCTTACTCCTGGTCTATAAAGCACTAAACAGCCTTGGACCCAAATACATCTTAGACCTGCTGGTTCCCTAAGAAGCATCCGGAGCCCTGAGGTCAAAGGTCATCAGGAACAGGTTTACTGTGTGTTCCCAAAATCAGAACCAAACATAGTGAAGCATCATTTACTTATTCTGCTCCTCACCCGTGGAACAAACTATCTGAATACCTGAGGTCTGAGAAAAACTGTCAGTTCATTTTAATCAGGCCTGAAAACATTACTGTTCACTGGAGCTTTCACTTAAATTCTTAATTGTCTTTTAAATGTTTTTATGTCTCTTATTTTAATTGTTTTAATGCATTTCAATAGTATTTTTTCCATTTTAATGTTCTTATATGTTTTATGTAAAGCACTTTGAATTGTCCTGTACATGAAATGTGCTATACAAATACATTTCCCTTCCCTTCTCTACTGTTTTCACCTCTGAATTCCTCATAACACTTGAAAAACTAAAACTGCATTTGTAAAGCTATCAAAATCATAAACAAAACTGCAGGACTAAAAAACTAAAATGCCCTTTATGTACAAAATAAAGCACTTCATGGTTCGTAACTTGTTCCGCTTTTTTTTTTTAACTGTAAGAAGAAAAACATGTTAAAAGCCTAAATTACTGTCCTCATAACAACAGATTGTACCTCATCCTCAGGAGAGACTTCAAAATGGCCGTTCCTCACAGGGAAACCACTCCCAAACTCCTTGGAGGCAATGTCTGCTCCGTATTCCACAGTGACATCCTCTTCAATGGTGCTGACGAGACGCCAGAACTCCTTCTCCACCAGCTCAGTGGGAACCATCTAAAAACAACCCAACACTAGTATTAATGTGGCAGTGTGTTTCCTCACATGTTCAAAGATTCAGAATTGACGGACTTTCTTCTAAACAAATAATGTTATGCATTAACCATCATTACACAACTATAATTCGCTACAAATACATGTTGTGTTCAGGGCCCTACAGTGTAGTTTCAGCAGACCGATAAGTTTATCAACAGCCAATGTTTGTCAATAGGGATCTAAATCTTAGGCAAATGCAAATTGTGCAATGGAAAATCTACTGAATATCAGGCTATGACACATGTATACATACAAGATTAAAACATTATCAGCCCTTGTTCCCTTTATGTACCCATAATGACACCAAACAACGAAGCTATATTCACCCATTGCACATCTAGTATTTAAATGAATGAAAAATCCAGAGTCAAGGGAAAGGAGGAGACCGTGAACGCCCTCGTGACTTGGGATAATATTTTTTGCAATGAAACCACAAACATACTGATAGTTTTGTTCCGTGTCACTTCATGGGGCTTTCTTATTTAATATTAAACTGTATTTGATCATATTAGTCATGCTGTGAGATCATCTTAAATTCCTGGTACTGTCATTTTTTTCTGTCTTTTATTCTCCCATCGTCTGAGACAGAACCAATCTGGACGTGTCAGCTTTAACGTTTTTAAGTCCACCCTTTTCATGCAACTACAAATCCTAACAAATTGAATTTATGACCAAAGTACATGTATTAGACTTCATTTGAAACTAAATATGTTCCAGTTTGTGATGTGTTGCATGTGGTTAAAACAACCTGAGCTACAACTGTTCAAATGTAGCCATAACCCAACCCTTAAAAGGGTCATGGGTGACCTAGTGGATGTTAAAGAGGTTAAACATGTAGCGTGTGAGGACTCCTATGCCCCCCCCCCCCCCCCCCCCCAGGTCAGACCTCTCACTGTCTCATGCATTAAAAGAAACCACAGGATGTGAGAGTGGGAGTGCAGCATCTGATAAGATAAACACAGCTCTTTCTGGTGGGTTATCAAAGCAGACGTAAATCATTAAAATAGGCACCGTTTTACTTTGCCTAATCCTGCTAAAAGAGCAATTTTCTTTGTTTGGTATTTGAACTGTACTGTTTCATTAGCTGAAATATATTATGCGTGTTAATATAGATGAGGTTTCATGTTTGAATTAAAACTCATTTTTTACATTTGGTATAGTAATAATTATTGAGTTTGGATTGTCCTATTTAGACTATACAAACATAACACATTTTATACTTTACAACTGCAATACACTCAAGATGCAAATAATGTCATTTCTGCAGCCAGTGGTTTTTCTAGGAATTTATTATATTGTTAATAGTGTGGGACCATGTCCTTTCACCCCCCACCCCCCTACACCACAATCATTGCCAATGTAAATCTAACATTACTGAAGCAGAAAAAATATTTACAGAGAAATAAATGTATTCATAATGGCCCTTCACATTATATCTAGGGACATGTGTTCATATTATGTCATCTTTAACATAAATGTTACATATGTATGTTTACAGTCTGGGATCTGGTACCAAGATAACTGTTTGTTCCCATGGTGTTCACCCCTTTAAACTATAACTCTGCCTCTGACCTTCTGCTTGTTACTGATCCTTTCCTGAAATAAAGCAGACCCTTCCATACTTCATGGTCTTCAAGTATGTATGTTCCAACAAAAACCTTTGAGTATCTAAAAATAATTGAAACCAGTCTCAATCTAATTAATAAAGAAGGTTGACTCACATGAACAGGCATGTTAAAATAATCAGACTTGAAAGAATCAGCCATGTCTCCAAAAGCTTGAAGCGTGTAGCTCCTGCCGGCCTGTTCAAATCCAAAAGCGACAGGAGGTTTGCCACATTCCTGTGAAAAATATGGAAATTAGGTTAAAACGAGGATTTAAACTTAAATCTCCATGTGATGATTAAACAGGAAATTTTATTCTTGTTCCTAATTTGGAGCCTCTCTGTTGGGCTCCCTGGGGCTGCAGAGGAAGCAGCTCACCTGAGCCAGGCACTTGGGGCACCTCCAGTCACCTTTGGGAACATCATGGAGGGGAGGGATCAGACAAAAGATGTGATAACTATCATCACAGCCATCACACAACAGCAGGCGGTCCTCAGCGCTTCCACTGCCACATACCAGGCACATGTAATGGTCCACCTGAGGAGACAGATATGGAGAATTATAAGGAATGTGATGCATCATTGTGTGTTTTTGCAACATTTCAACATGTCTGGCACTTACTTTACTTGGCATTTTATTCAATACCATTTCCTCATGTTCAACAGGCTCCTGTTTCACCACATTTACAGCCATTCTCACTGAAAAAACACAAATAAAAGCTTTTAGAAAAATGTCATTTAAACTAGTCATATAACCCAAACACTCCTCTTCTGTTTATAAACTGATCAGTAGTGTCATGTTTTGTTTTGTTTTTTTACCAGGTTCAGATTTGGTAACAAAAGTTCCCATCCGCCTCCTTAGATTAGGACGATTTTCACAAATTTCCCCAGGTTCACTTTTGAAACAGCCTCTCTAAAGTAAAAGAATAAAAAAAAGAGAGTAAGGAAGAGCACAGAATAAAATATCTGTCCAGTATTAGAATGTAACACCTTAAACTGGTAACACAAACATGCGACATGACCTCTGAAATTACAAACAGCCATTTAACACTCCTAGTTAAGGTCAGTAGGTCAATTTCCACATCTTTCTTCAAAACATTCCCCACTTTCACCTCAAAAAGCAGAATGCCTCGCACATGATTCAGAAAGCAATGTCAGCAAAGAGGCAAATCCGACTCACTTCTGATCTCATTCGTTTTGCTCGGCGAGCAATGCTGCAGGTTTCCTGGGGCTGGACAGACTGACGCTGTGGCAGGTCATGAGGGGTGTATTCTTTATCTTTAGTGTCATTAGTCAAGGTGGCCTTCTGCAAAGACAAGCAAGTAGATATGATGATGAAATTACTGACAACCCAATGATTAAATTAAAGATGACAAAGTGAAAAACAGAACAGTGAATAATGCAATACTATTGTAATAATAAATCGGACATGATAACACTGGTATCACAGTTGAGCTATTCTGCTATACCATAGACCGCATGTTTCATGTTTGATAAATGACAATGTATTTATGACTGAGGAACAGTAGAGTACCTCTAAAGGGCCTTAAGAACAGCCACGAGTTAAGAGTTATGAATTTATTCTCTGCATTGAGTTATCACCTTCACAGAATTTGACAACCTGAATTCTCAACATATCCCATAATTCCTACAAATAGTGAGTCTCTTAAACTGCCTGGGAGTTTAGAGACCTGCACTTTCTAATAAAAATAGTGATTTTGGTATCAACATGATGAAACATACTGGATATGTTGTACAAGGTGATAGGACTCTATATTAATATTTTGATGCACTTCCATAAAATGATGGTGTCTTTTTAGAACTTGTCTGTGTTAAACTACTATTGATAGTGAGCTGATGATCTTGTGGTTGTGTCCACTACCACATGGGTGTAAATGCCCCAAGCACCAATTCCCTGAGTCAATTGCATTGTCCCATTTTTTGCGAGTCATTACACGTTTGCCATTCCTCCTTTTCCTGTCTCTGTCCAATTTCTATTATCAAATAAAGAGGTAAAATGGCATAAACCATCAACAACAAACAACTATTGTTTTACTTTTCACAACAAGTATCAAGTGTAACGGCTACCGTTCTACTGAGGAAAAAAATGTTGGAACATACAGGAAGATTGGCTCCAGTCTGGAAAAGGTTATATGGGTACAGGATCCTCTCATAGTGCGTCCGCAAATGGGAGCCAATGGCCTTTCCCGGAGCAAAGCCCATTTTGACAGATATCTTTGTCCATCGTCGTTCTCTGCAGACAGCATCGAATCCCCCCTCCTCGTTCACCAGCTTAAAAAAAGGCAAATAAAAAGAGAGAAATTTACACATCCTGTTGTTTGGAAGAGTTGGTACAATATGGGAAACATATATTCTCATGTAAATAAAATAATCCGTTATCAGACCTTGTTCAGTTGGTACAGATCCAGAATCTTTCTTTCCACATGAGGGATTTTCAGGGTACATCCTTGAAGCTCCCAGAATTTTGCGATTTGATCCAGGAAGTTTAGTTTAACTCTGGTCTGAGCCTGAAGAAAGAGAAACACAATGAAACATCTGTCAGAAAAACCAATTACAAGGCCCATTGTCCAGTTTCCTGTGCATATTTTGTCAAGAACCCTACTGAAATTATATTCTCAACTATTTTTCTCCAGTTGCATTTGCTTTTTAAGAACACATTGTGAGTTTAGTCAGTGCCACACTTAATCAAAACTATAAACAGGGGTACAGCCAAAGGGCACGTCTTGGTATGTTTGCGATTGTGATTGATTAAACTAAACTCTTCAAATATAAAGGTTTGGCTTACATGTGTAATAAGCACTAGTAATATATAATTTCGTAGGATTCTTGACACATTTGAAGGATTGTCTCCATTTACCAAATACAACATTTGAGTTTGGATGTTTTTTAAATTATTATTATTTAATGTATCTTTAATAAGTTAACATACCTCCAACTCATTAAGCCTTTGAATCCGTGGTGTGAATTTCAGTCTGTCAACATCACAGGCAAATGGTGGCTGCCATTCCTGAGAGAGTACAAAAGACATTTTAATAAGTACATACAGAAATAGTTGTAATATGGTCACAATGAAAAGAAACTACATTTCATAAACAAAATGTGTTAGCCAGTAGAAAATGTGGACATGATGTACATTATGTACAGCTAAACCAAACCCAGCGAACAGGAGTACGGGAATTATATTCTCAACTATTTTTCTCCAGTTGCATTTGGTTTTTAAGAACACATTGTGAGTTTAGTCAGTGCCACACTTAGTCAAAACTATAAACAGGAGTACAGCCAAAGGCCAAAAAGTGAACAGGTGTACGAGAATGTGTGTGTGTGTGTGTGTGTGTGTGTGTTGAACAAGGCATCACTAAGAAATATCATTCAGGGAATGATGTTTACAGCCTCTGCATTTTGGAAAAAATTAGTTGTTGACAAACAAAAACTGAGGTGAAAAAATTGCTGTGGATGACTGTGTAATTTCTGAAAGGCTTGGATGTTTTTTGACTTTTGGATAATTTATAACCTGTTTTACTACATTATTTAGAAAATCACTCAAAGAAATGTAAAACAAATCAACACATAATTACAACCGGAAATTAAAAAAAAAAGTGTACAAAAAAAAAGAAAGAAAGAAAAAAATTAAATTAAATAAAAAATTTGGGCTAATATGGCATCTCATCTCTCCAGAATTTTTCATACCACTCCAGTTTCAGTATTGTGCCCAAGTCTTATAATTTCAAACACCTGCTGTAGACACTGACAAACAGTAACAATTTAAATGTAACCTTGACTACACACCCAGTCTAAACACCCACAAGACTGCAGCTCTTCAAGTAAACCAACAGTCCAGCCCACAGGAAGCCATTGTGTTTGCAAACATTCAAAGAAGCTGAGAGCAAGAAACACAAGACATAAACTGTCTTCTCGATAAAATGAAAAGGACACATCAGATTTATGTACATGGTATTAAAAACACCATCTTTCTCAGATAAAAAAAAAAATAACTCCAGTAACACTCGAAAACCTGCTACCACCAAGACACCCAAGGGTTACAAAAAAGCATCCTGATGAAGAATCATTCTCATAACACTTTAAAAGGATGCAAATTTAACTTATGAAATGTGTCCTCCTTTGCCTCAGAATGTGACATCCAGACCACCATGAATTTGATAAGGGTCTTCCTCCCACACAATAGGTTATTCACCACAGGCTGTTATGTAGACCTAGTTACTTTGAAACACTGCTTTTTTTTGTTTGTTTTTTAACTCTGGGATTCCCAGGACAGGTCTGAAAGTGAACAAAGATGTAGTTCATAGTGTTTTGGAAGTTGTAAAAACAATTAAACCAATATAAATCCAAGCCCTCTCACACACACAGTACAAGACCAACACATCTGGTTTTGAAACACAAATAACTCAGTCTCAGATGATCTGAGATTTGTAATTGTCACAAAAACAAACACTATATAAACTACTTTTACTCATTTAAAGGCTAAAAAAGCTTCAGAAATTTTCACTTTACAGACAAACTATAAAATGCCACCTGACATTAACCAACAGGCTAAATTAGCAAAGCATAGAAAATCAAAAGTAAAATCATCATAACACTGCCCAAAAGAGGTTCAGTCCAGCCCGTGGTCTTGCCCCTCTTACTATGGTGGAAATGCTGATCAGGGTTCGGACAACAATGGTTGCATTAACACCACCTCATTAACTGTACACAAAGCTGGATTACACCCACCAATATCCTGGTACAAAAGAAAAACAAACAGTATGAAGACTAAACCTGTGCTGGGCTTTCTAACCATCCTTTAAACATGAGTTTGAAGTGCTACATAGGTCTAAACACGATTAACCTTGTGTAAAGCTAATGAATGAAGTGTTCATAAAAGTTTAATAGATATAATTTACATTCGCTTGACTTCCTTCAGTTACGATGTAAAACCCTGGAGGAAATACTGACCATGCACACTGTTCACCCAGAAATCAGATTAAAAAAAAAAAAAGTTGCGATGCAATGACTTCTTCCTCTTTCTGACACTCTCACTTTATAAATAATTTGCAGAGGGGGAAAATGTACAAAGAAGACCGCAAAATATCTTGAATATCAGAGTAGAACCATGGTATTACATAAACGTCTCACTATGGAAAAAATCCAAAACACAGGCCTACCTTCAAAACAAAAATAGGAATAAACTCAGATTCACTCTGTTGTAGGATTTTTTTTTTTTCTTTACTTGGGTTAGTTTGACCTACATACCACCCTCGAGTTAAAATTTGGATTGCGTTTTGGCTGAAAATGACTGATAGATGACACAGGACTACAAATAGTGACAATCACACACAGTACAAGGGAAAATACAGTGATCTAAAACATTCCAACAACAAAATATGTGTACAACATCTATAAAAATATTTTGTTTTGTTTGTTTTACTATTAATGAATTTAAACTTCCTTGACCTGATGTTTCTCACCACATGGTATGTAGTTGAAATACCTACTGTTTAAAAAGTGTGATAGTGGCTGATATTGATGTTATTTCTAGATAACAACGAGAAGAAATGTGCCCAAGTATATGTACTCTAAAACACTGTCTACAATGCTTATATGCTGGGCAAAGTTATACATGGGAACGTAAACAATCCCCCCTTTGTGAAGATAAACTAAGACTATCTGCACCCAGTCTTTGCTTCTTTGTTTATTTCAGATGTCCATTTCTATCCATGCTTTGTGATGTGAGCAAACATACAAATGCCCACCCAGTTTTGGTCACAGCTTCTACCTATCCTATTGAAATGTACAAAATGGTCCTTTCAGCTTCAATATTAAAAAGGCCAGTGGTATGTTTAATTATGACATTAAAAAACAACACCCACCCCTGATATAATCAAAGAAAATTACATCAATTATCATAGATAGCAATGCTGTGTATATCAGCAGAGACTGTGGCCTTTATCCAATTTGCATGGATGCATGGACACACCCTTGAATAAGGTATCTGCCCTCTCTTATCACAACATATCGGAAAGAAGGTCAAGAAAGATTATTCAAGTTTTGATCGTTTCATTTCTGTTGTGAAATATTTAACAAAATCTTTTACATGGGTGACGTTGGGGAGGTGTGTATTATGACAAGAATAATCATCCAATTAGAAAAAGAAAATGTTACAAAGGCAGCCAATGGTCGGACAGTTGTTTTTATTTTCACCTATAATGTTATTGTGTGTGTGTCTCAAGTATATTTTAACATAATAACCATGTCGACGATTGGGAATAGTCGCTTTCAGATCGGTTTATTGGATAAAAGTGATAAAACGGTGGTAAATAGAAGAACAAGTGTCCAGTGTGCAGACTGTTTTACACCATCAGCGAACCGTCTCTCCATAAACAGTTGGTCACCGAGCACGTACTTACGTTCGAAGGGAGACAACTGCAGCTTAAAAAGGCCCGATTAACGCTGGCTACGTTACCTCGCACTAGCTAAATCCGTCAAAGCTTGGAAAGACATTTTAGACTTCACAACGAAGGATTTAAATCCCTGGTTACGTTATAGGACAAGTTAAAATCCTGTAAAGTTGACTATTTCCGCGTCTTGACTTAGCGTTACCATACTAGCTAAACATTCCCATTATATTTGCATAACAGCCTAACTTCAACATTTGAATTATTTTTAGAAATCATCTCCCTCACTCACTGAACATAAACTATGCTGTGTATGTGTTAAAAACTTCATCAGAAGTCGTATTTGCTTCCCACTACCATGTCTGAGTGCACTGAAGCTTCACTGAGGTTATCGTTGTTCCAAACACAACACACTCGGAGCTCAGGCTAGCTGACAATTCAACTCGGAGCCGCAATCCGCCATGTTGAAACCTGTCTAAAACATACAACTTTGTGTGCTAATTTATCAACCGCGGCAAGAGACAGCACCAAACAAAGAACGTGAAAAGACAGACACATTTAGGGAACACTCACCGGCGGAGGTCGGACTTTGCAGATGCCAGTTTTCTCTGCAATGGGTCGTATTTTGTTGATGTACGCAAAAGGGTCGGCAAATTCCTCCCAGCTGGGCTCAAAAACAGGGCACTCCGGAGGAGGAATGAACTCATTCAGCTGAGGGTGATTCATAGTTGCATCTTTGTTATGACTGCCGTGGAAATCGTTTTAGTATTCCTCACGCAGAAAATGCCAGCTATGAATTTGTGTCTTTCAGATCATGTCCACTCTTCACTCATTGAACTCAAAGACGAATTATCTAGTTGGAGACGAGAGGGGCTGACGTCCAGGCACTGTCTACATCCGCTTCAAAAAGTAGACACCGCACTAAGTATTCAAGCTACTGTATTTGTAAAATTCTGTACATCTGTGGCCAAATATCACATAGAAACAGCATATGGCCATTTCATGTGCGTGCAGCTAAATTTGTTGAGTAACTGTTTAAGTACGACCATAGAGCTTAAATAGTGTACCTACATCTTTTTAAATCTCCGAATGACTGTCTTACATGTTCTCGTCGATTTAATAGCCAACTTTACCACGCTTTACGTTAAAGTTTGCTTTCCACTTATTAACACTTTGGAGGCACAATACTCTTTTAGCTACAGATTATATCACTTATTGGTTCCGTGGTTTCCTCACAGATGATTGTCCCCCTACTGAATGTGTTTGATTCCGAGATCTGCTGGCACGGCGGTGAAGCGGATCTAATTGGGAGTACTACTGAGGGGATGAGTTGTACTGACTTTTCCGTACCCGCCCGCCTGTGACAAAGAATAGACGTTGGAAACGGTTCGTCGGGTTTTAGACTCAAACACACCCACTAGATCTTTGCGCGCTGACCGGCACTTCGTTTTTAAATGGTCTAGAGGAGCTCGTTGATTGGATGTTAGAAAAAGACAGTGGTCACGTGACTACAGTTTGGCTGTTATTTTAATGAGAAACATTAAGAATCAGTTGTTCCATATATATTTTAACTAGTAGACGATCGCATAAAGTCGAGGTAGAACACGGACAAAAATAACAATTAAAAAAGGATTTTGATATACCTTAACCCTTTGGAATTTGTACAGTTTTAATATGGAGTGTCAGTGAATGATATTCGAATACTGCTGTAATGTTCATAAGGTTGTGTTAATAGCTGCAAATCATAATAGTTTGGGATCTGTAGTGTCTATAGTATGTTGCTTGCTGTGTTCCAGGCCACCTGTAACTCGTACTTTTCCGACCTTCTACCGATGAAAATGCAGTAGAATAGCTGTCAAATTGTGAATGGCTGTCAAACCTGTGACTTCCCACTCGTGAACTCGTACTAGATCCATCTTCTCCGAGTCACGGGTTTGACGTCAAATAAGACATCAAATAACAACGGTGCCTCCAGTGGACGTGGTGTTTATGCAGATTATTTATTAAAACAAAGTATTGCTCTAACATTATTTATCTGTAAATGTTTTGCATAATCTGAGGTTGTTTTCTCGAGTAAACACTAACGCTGGTTAGCTAGTTTTCAGTCCAGTACGTATCCAAATATAACCTACAACTAATGGAATGTAAAAGGTAGAGCAGCGCTTCTCTATCTGTACCGTTTCCTCCTCTGTTTCCCTCAAATAAGCAAAGAACACTCAGACATACAGTACATTTAATTATTTTTACTTAATTTTATCTTACTAAAATTAAATTAAAAATTTAAATTGTATTAATTTATTTTATATTTTTTCCTTTTTTTGAAATACAAAAAAAATTGGAGCTAAGTTTTGGTTTACACATTAAAAGAAAACAACACGTGTATGACACAAACTGCAGATAATGACAATTACAGACAGTACAAGGGTAACTATGAACTCTGATCAAATATTTTTGTCTGTTTGTACACAAGTATTTATTTTTTACTGATATGCACAAATATCAACTTCTTTGACCTGCTTCCTGTATGTAGTTAAAAACCTTTGATAGTGGTTAATTCACAATTTATTCACAAGAAGAAGAAGAAGATGATGTGGGGTGAAGCAGCAAATGGGATGGTAAACAACCCCCCCTCTATGATGAGATAAACCAAGAGTGTCTGTCCCTAGTGTTTGCTTCATTATAACAATCTCTACCTGTTGTGTTGAACTGTGCAAAAAGGTCTTTTCACAGCACCTGCTACACTAAAGGTCAGTGCCATATTTCCTCTTGACATAATCAAATGGCAGCCTCCCATGAAATAATCAAAGAAAATACATTATTCATCATAGACAGTGATGCTCTTCACATCAGCAAACTGCGGCCTTAGTTTTTAAATCTCGCCCAACATTGGTTGGGTGAGATGATTGTAATCACCTTGTATGTCTGTCTGTGTATCTCTGTGTGTGTGTGTGTGTGTCTGCAGAGACATATCATGCTATAACTCAATGAATACTTGAGATATCACAATGAAATTACATGGGCTTATACATATTGCTACTACATATCAGATGCAATGATCCAATTGAGTAAAGGTCAAAGTTCAAGATCACAATTAACTAAAATGTCAAAATCACATTATTGATTACAACTCAAGAACAATTTGGTACCCGATTGGTATCAAACAAAGTGGAATGAAGATTTCTACAATTCTCATAATTGACATTGTCACCTACAACCAATAGTTTTTTAAATCTCTGGAGGTCAAAGGTGACATGTCACAAAATTAACAAAATAGGGGTGAGATTAGATTCTCTGAATACTTGTATTGTTTTTGCCTCATGTTGCCAAATCCGTGTGTCAATCATATAATACCTAATCGAAATGTCATGTGACTCAACTTTGCCAGTCTTTTCCACATTCTAGTTCTAATCAGTAAAACTCTGAACACATTTAAGCATAAACTGAATTGGTTTCACTTATGTGCTGCAGCTGAAACTGTATGGCTTACTGCCTGTACCAATTCTCAGTTCTGGTTTCAAGACTGATTTAAATACACCTGTCTAAGGTTTTGTTTTACCATAAATGGAAGCTTCTTAGCCTATTCTCTGAAAATATATATTTTCAGTTACACAAAAACATGAACACTTATTTTGCTTCATGCACCAATTTTACCTGCCAGATTGTTAGTATGAACTGTTAAAATATCATTTTTAGAATTAACATTTGAGACTTTGTCACATGGTTCTCAGTGTTCGTATTCTGCACCTTTCTACTGGAAAATAATGACATACAATCCTTCACTTACACTTGTGTCAGTTATAGCAGTATAGATGTAAGTGTTCCTGTTTCATATGAGCTTCCTGTTGACAGAAACCCTAAACAACAAATGATGGGGACAACAAGAACACTTTCAAGTTTGTTTAATTTTCTTTTATGCATGTTCCATCATCAAAATAGAGCTTTAATCTCATCTCTGTCAAAACACAAAAACAACTAAAACATTGGACATCTCAAGTTTACTTTGACTGGTATTACAAATATTTGAAGTAAAAGTTCTATTGCCTTGCAGTTGCATACCTATGCAAATCACTCACATAATGACACCCCAGAAGGAATGTTTATTTTATTGAAATGGGAGTTATTACTATAGTAAAACATTATTCAATTAAGAAATATTCTGCTTCATATATTAGACTTGACCAAGGACTGTCAATGAATTATGGTAATAAAAATGTATTTGGTTTAATTTAGTATTAGGCTTGACCTTAATCTTTGAGGGGAAAAAAGGTTAACATTGAACCCTTATTTGGAATTTTGTCATAATTACACCAATTATTCTTCGGTTATGCCCATAAATGTGGGGTCACAGTAACCTTTGGTCACAAAAGCTTTACCAGGTCTGAGTGAAAATGGATGTTTTTTCCCAAATTTGAAGAAATATCCTTAAGATGTACATTTATACTTAAGTATGGGATTGGAAACCCAAACACTTCCACAACATATCCAGAATATATAAACTTTGTTGATTTCAGCACATTCTGTTTGTATATGCACTTTCAGTAAAAATATATTAATAGAGGATGCAAATTAACTGGTGATGCAGTGTGATGCTGTTGTTAATGTTTTAAATAGCATATTTTACATCTTAGGAGTTCATTTACAACTGGTTACAGCTTTTGTAATAACAATTGTGCAAATACTATGCCTGAATTACTGTCAGGCTTCAGCACAGTGTACAGTGAATCGCTTTTTCGACTTAAAATCTGAGTACTTAATTTTATAGAACATTTGATTATATCTTCAAATAACTAAAGATTAATTTACAAAGTGTTAAAAACTGAAAATGCATTCATTATAGGTTCCAAAAGCCAAGCTTTAGATTGATTTCAGTCCAAAACCACAAAGTTTAGTTTATAATTATACAAAACAGAACACAGTTACAGTTATTAATTCATCTAATTGTATTAGCAATAAATCAAATAGCTTCACATAATCCTTTGTACACAGCATTAATTCCTTATTTATATTATCACTGCCCAAAAGTTGCTTAACAATACTACAACATCATGTTAGTAGTAACCAGTGGCAGAGTGGCATTCAGCATTTTTTATTTATTATTATTTGGACAGGATACTGTTGTCACTGTTACAAAGGAAAATGGCAGTGCCCTTTTTTAAAATCACAAACAATTCTGTACATAACACCAGGATCTGTTGTGTGTGAGAGACAAAAGGGTAAGGTTGGGGTCAGTTTCAGGGAAAATCCATGTAAAGATGCATAGCCTGCCAAGACATTAAAAAAGTTTTGCTACTATTACATATGCATTATCATTATGAATGAGTCACCCTTTCCAAAGCAACATAGAAACTTCTTTTGTCATCCAAACAGTGCCAGCCGATGGGTCCGATCTCACAGTCTGCACAGATGAGATACTTGATTCTCCCAACGTTATTAGTGAAGCCCACATTCTCAAAATCGTACATGTCTGGCACCAACCAGTGGGCATTCAGGGTGTCTCCATCCACAGAGCCCTCTGTGCTGCTGAGGCCACTTTTTTTCTGCATTGATGGTAAGAACACCTGATTGGGGGGGAAAAATGCAGCGTTGGATGATTTAGAAGCAGAAGCTAGTAGAAGCTAATACTTTTGGTTCAGGTAAAAAATATGTGCTATTTTACTTGTCAGAATCTTATATCATCTTGATAATTCATTTAAATGCATGTAAAAACCTCAACTTGAATTGTGGCATGTACAACCTGTAGCCATGCTGCTGCTTCAGCTCTCTATCCCAGGCTACAGTACATTCACAGTAGCATATTTAGTTTACAAATGTATCATTCTTGCACCTTTTACTACACACTACTCTGTCACTTAAAACAGAGGCTTTGGGAAGAATTAATAACCCCATTATACTTTACTTGTTCAGCCTTTGTGCATTACTTGCAAGAAGGCATAATAGACACAAGACATTGACAGTAACACTAGGCAATTTGATTTCAATCAACTTTATGTCACTGTGCAATGCCTATGGCCAGGTTACAAAGTCTTGCTTTACATCATGCTTATTTTACTATTTAATGATTTTCTATGTGACATGTACATTGTATCTGTACATTGTGTGTATGCTTGTTATAACAGATAACATGTACAACAAAGGGACAAGGGTTGATTTCTTGAGCAGATTTCTTGTAAATGCTTTTGAATTTGTTACTGGAAAACATATTGCTAACTGCTGTAATGTTTTTAAACTTGTGTAAGTCTATTTTGACACCAGTGAGGATTAAATTAAAAACAACTTGAAATGATACATTTGCATGAAAAAAATACTGCGTATTTTTAAACAGAGTGGATATCAACATTAACACTCATTCGCAGATATATTTATCTAAATAAAGATAGCCTGTCTTGGTGACTGCAAATAAAATCAGCAACGTTTATAACATTATACACTAACCTCTTTCTCTGAAAACACAGCCATCCCAGGACACAGCACCTTAGATCCGCAGCGCTGACACAACACAGATTTGATGTTCTTTCCGTCCTCGGACACCAATTCCGACCGCTCCGTGCTCTCTTTAGATAGTTGACTGTCGTCCATTTTAAACACTGACAACAGACAAAGATTTAACTAAATAAACCCACACAAAGCTCTGGGACCAAGTATCTGAACCAAGAGGCAAGATCAGAAAGGGCCGGAATTACGGCTTCGGAACCTTTGTATTGCGGAAGTCAAGTCAATAATGTTTACATTTCGCATCATTCACTAAATTCGTTTTGTGGTAATATTTATGTATAGTCAGTCTGGATTTTATTTTTTTTTTTACCCACGAGACAGTAAACGCTCGTTTCAGAATAATGCTGTATATTTCTCAATAGAGGAATTTTAAGCCCCGCCCCTTTCGTTGACAGCTAACGAAGCTAACACTTTATTCAAAAGATTAAAGAAGACGAAACATTGCATATCTACAGTTAATAAAAAAAGGTTAATACGCTCTAAGTAGATTGAAGTAAGACTTACCTTAGTATTAAAGTTGGAGCAGTCTTAAATCCACCATTAAAATCGGAAGGCACACAGCTGAAGCTAGTGGCCGGGGTGTCCACTTATGCCACCTGTTAAATCTCCTCGACTAGAAACGAGATCCTTTTTAAATAGTTCCGATTGTCGGGAAGAAAAAAGCAGACGGTTATTTCTACTATTTCTACACTCTAACATTACCATTTCCGAATTACATCAAATTACAATTATTATATGCTGTGGATATTAAATGAAACATAGGAGCAAAAAGTACATTATTATTGCGTTCCATAAAACAAACAAGTAAATCTCTTGTAAATCACTTTTACTTCTAATACTTAGAAGCAGTAACAATTTTGCATTGACTGTTTTTTTTTAATTTTATTATATTTACATTTTCTTTTGAGAGTCAAATGCTCTCTAATTATATTTCATTTATCCTTAGTTTATTTCATTTGAACCCTTTGACAATAAACTGACAAATGAACCATTTTTAAACACATTTTAGTGAGAGGAAGGATTTATATATTGGTATTGTCCAAACATAATGACTATTAATCTACTTACATATTAAGACTATTTAAGTGACTAGCATTCCAGAAGACCCAACATTCAATTTTCTCCACAATTCCTGTTGATGCGACAGTTTCCGACATTACAGTCCCACACCTCTGCAGAATGTAAAAAAAAAAACCCCTCTCCCATTATATTATTTTTAATGACTCAGTGTACATACTACATTTTAGAAAATGCAACTCGACACCATGAATGAACATGTGGAAAAAAATTTATTACAATAATTTTCCAAGATTACAATTAATAAATATTTATGTTTACATTTCAGTGAAATGTATGATTCATCACTTTCTACACAGGACATTACACAAAGTCAAGAATACACAATGTTTTAGTTTTTGTAATAAAGCTCAAATAAGTCAATCTAGAAAAAGGAGCCTTAAACAGCAGTTGATACAACCTATCAATGGAGTTTAGGTTCAGTAATGATTTGATTGTATATAATATGGTAAGAAAAACAAGAAAAGTCAACATCTGGAAATCCTTGAAGCTCCTTTAACTATTAAGATAGGCCATTTTATTTAAAAACATTTCCATTGGCCTAAGGCACAGGAATACTAAAAGTTCAGATCAATCATACATAACATTTTAAAACCCAGAACCAAGTAAAGTTTTGAATTTAATACACTAAGGTGCATTTGATAATTACACCTCTGGTTGCATCTGCAATCTAGCACAAAAAAGAATCTGTCTCACAAAGCCACAATCTAACTGATCCAGATGTATACTGTACATTGTGCAAAGCGTAGGAACTATAATTGTAAAAATTAACCACTGATGTCTGATGAAAAAAGTGGCAGGGGAATCCTTTTCAACTTCAAAACCATCTTTGACAAACCTCAACCGAGTGGACCTCAAATCCACAGTTGCTACTCACCTGTGGAGCCGTTTACTAATGCTGAATAATTTTAAGTCATCTTATTTTTTTCCTAGAGATTGTAGTTTTATTTTTCTGTCAATTAGAGTCATGATTTGCAGTGGTCATTTGTCGCTCATTCTTGGGAGGATTAAACTTTGATGAATTCAAGTTTAGATATATTGACTTGGGTTTCAGACCTTACTGGGCTCATGATTTCTTGCAGAGTGAGCATAGGTGGGTTTCTAAATGACATCTGCATATAAACATTTACACTTAATAGGTATAGTATACTTTAATCCTCCTACAAGAAGTACATGTAGACCTGAAGCTGCTAAGTGGTCCTGGACTAATTTATATCACACTCCTGGTGGACAGTACATTCAACTGCTACCTGTATGGAAACCTAGAGAGAGAACAGGAATGCTTTACAGTATGTGCCCTCTGCTACAGCTCAAATAATACTCCGTGTATCATTTGTGCAGTGGTAACAGAATATGTAGAGGTTGGAATACTCGGAAGTGATCACCAGTTACAGGAATATATATGGTTTACCCCCTTTTAAAAATCTTATCATTTCAAGCTTCAGTATTACTAAAGAAGTAGTGCTTGTTGTTGTTTCCCTCCATCATTTACTGGCTAGTTGATGCTACTTTATTGGAAAAAAAAAAAAAAAAGCCAAAGCAGAAAGACCACCAAAAAAGTCAAATGGGAGGTTAGCAAAACAGAAATACAGAAGGAGCAGGAAGTGACTATATTGAATTCCAGCAGCATTTTAATGTGTGTCTGTATGTGTGCATGTGTGATGTGTTTATGGGACTATAAAGAAAAGTAAGAGTAAAGTCACAGTCAGGCCTCTCAGAGTAAAGAGTCATCTGTGCATCCTCCCTCAAGGCCGTAACGGAACTCTTGCAGGTTGGAAACTCCGTAAAAATGGATGAAGGCCGCTGCCACTACCAGTACATGGAAAATCTGATGAGAGTGAAACTAGAGAGACAGAGATAAGCGCATGTCAGTTATTGTCCTTTAGTTGGAATTGGTCAAATTATGCAAAGCATACCTATTCAAAATGTAACAATTAAAAAACATAATTTAATCTTAGGCCTCAAAAGATGCAGAGAATTTTCATTCTTGGCATTTTTTGAGTTAAGAGTGAGTAAATGTGCTTTGGTCTCATCTGTATTTAAAATTGTACATGCAAAGTGAATGTGAATTTATGATTACAAATTTGTACAATGGAAAAGAAGTAAGGTTTCTTTTTTTCTCCATCTCTGTTGCACTTTTGAGATTTAAGGAAAAAAGCAAAGTCTTTCATGAATTACATGTATTACTATTATTATTATTAGTAGTAGTATTGGTAGTAGTACTATTACTTCCATTTCAAAAATATGGTATTTCATATATTCTCTATTATAGTATAAAATATTTAGAGGTGTCAAACAATTACATTTTAATCATACAAATTAATCAGAGTCACTTTGGATTTATTTTTATTAATCACAATTAAATATTAGTTTTTAATTTATATTAATCACATTTCATTTTGCATGAGCAAGAAAGAAGGGAATAAATATGCACTTAATGTGTTTATTTAACAGCTTCGACAAAACAACCTGAAACAGCTGTTTTGTCTTGAGCTTTTGTGTCCTCATACTTCCACCCAGAAGGCCAACATGCTATTTGTGACCCGCCACCACGAAACCAGGCATAAGTCGCGCTGAGCCGTTCAGAGCTACAGCCAAATTTAGGTTGGAAGGTGATTTGTTATTAGTGTTTACACCTTATCAAAAAACGGTACCGTAACACCTCTATGTTCAGTTCCTGTGGTCATTACATTGAAATCCAATCAATAAAGGTGTTTATTGGGTCAATTATTTAAGCGGTGACAAAAGTTTAAGGATTGCGGAGCAAAGACAAAGACGACTTCCACCTCTTTTCGCCGAACAAACCGATCTCCGTTCCGTGCGTAAACATCCAAGTGTTCGGTACGAGGTAAAAGCTTATATTGAATGCTCTTGTCCAATGGCGTAAGCCAAATGATTATAATACGTTGCAATTCTGTCCTATTATTACAATATATAGAACTTCTGTGACATGTCCATCAGAGTGTCCTTTAACATCTGTGAATATTTTTTGTCAATCGGATACGAATTATTATGCATTGCTAAAGACTTCCTACCCCAAAACAGTCCAAAACTTTAACGGACAATATCTAAAAATATGCAAATTGCATAATAGGTCCAACTGTGGATATTAAAATGACCATAACTTTGGTTCTACTTATGATAGAAACATAATTTTTTCACCATCTTAAACCGTAGTTTCCACTCTACCAATCTACACAGATAACTCAGTTTTGATTTCCAGACACTTATGCCTGGTTTCGTGGTGGTGGGTCACATTTAGCATCTTCCATCTTAATGGGTTTGTTCTTCTGCCTGTTACTATTGGATCAACTGCCCATTTGTGCATGTGTGACAGTAACTCTACTCGTGGAATGTGTTGTCAAAGATATTGAGAGTCATTTTGCACTGTGGATGGGTTAATTACATTAATATTTGTAATTAATCATGATGATGGATTAATGTATGTTAATGTATTAATTTTTACAGCTCCAAAATATTATATATTATTGTAATCATATGACAAGTTCAGCTCTAACCACAGGCTATTAAAAAAATACATACATAGCATAATGTCACCATTACCACCATCACGTTTTCAGCTTGCAATCGTAACTAGTGAACATTTATGAAACTCTATTGAGTCTAACATATGGAATACCAGGATGCTCAAAAGGAAACTCACTTCTGTATTTCCATTCCATTTTCTGCAGCATGCTTTACTATTATATATTATATAGTGAGATATGTCTGATATAACATTCTAGGTAATGTGTAAAACCAAACCCCACAGCACATAAAATACTCACCCAGATGTCACACTTTCCAGGGAAATAGCGTTCAGGGATCCTGGCTGCATACAGACCTGCGCCAGTGATATACATTGCACCCATCAGGTAAAACCAGCCCATCTGGCCAACTGTGGTGGCCTTAACAAAGCCCTCCTCAATGGTGAAGTGCATTGTGGGTACAATGCCACTTAGACCCAGACCCATGAACACACCTACAGAGACAAGTACTTCAGTTATATGGTAAAAATTAAATGTACACTATGACTATTATTTTAAGTTTGGAAACAAAAGACCAAAGCATGCTATCCTTTCTTGTTCCCCATTTAAGGTTTTGATAATCTGTGAGAAATCAACATGCATCAAGTAACACACTTGCATAAAAGTGCACAGGAAACATCACGGTGAGTACCTGCTCTTGTAGGTCTATGACGAGGTGTAGAGAATCGGTCCCACTGGGCCACTATGATGGCGGCAATGCCAAGAACACAAACAATGGTGAGGTAGATAAGTCGAGGCTGAGGGGAACAATAGAATGAGTAGTACAGCCAGGGCACGAATGAGCCCATGATGAGGAGGGCAATGCCCGAGTAGTCAAGCCTGTCAAGAAAAACAGAAGAGCAGGGTTACAACAGGTGAGCATTTGACTGAAAGATGAAGAAGTTGCCATCCTCTTTCTATAAATGTTACATTGCAAATTTTAACACACCGCAGAGTTTAGTAGATTCTGAACAGCATCAAAGTCAAATCATATCAAACTTCCTAAGACAGCTTGCACATGAAAGTTGTGCTGGTGAAAAATAATTTTGCATCCATCCATCCACCCACCTATGCACACTGGCTACTCTGACTGCATTCACAAAACTACAGTATCAGTAACAATTTGAATGCACTTTTACACTGCTGGAGAATTCTGCCATGTTGAGTCATAGTTATATTTTATGTTGTGTATAAAAAACATTCTTCCTATTATACATCTCTGTTAAAGAAAGACCAATAGGACTTCAGCATGAAATGATACACTGATCAAATTGACACAGCAAACATGTTTTAGTGTATATTCGCATTCCTTTATCACTTCTTACAGATTTTTTTTTTAATCTAAAAAGAGTGTTTGTTTAATGAAGAGTGCTTGTGATGATTGAACGGCTGCCATTGAAATTCAAGTAATTTCCTATAATAGATTATCTATCCATCCATCTATCTGTTTAATAAAACTCAGAACCTCAAGCTTTCTTCGCGAAACTGACTTCCGTATCAGTTATGATCAGGTCCACCTTTTCCTCCTTCCTCCTGACTTGAGACTATTTCCATGCCCATAAATACATCTAGTCTGTTAGTATGTTCATAAACTTTGCATCACTGTTGACAACTACAGCAGTAGATGCAGATACCACATGCTAAAAACCCTTAGATAAAAAAGTATTTTGAGAGTCCTTACTTGGAGAAGGTGCGAGATACTTTCTCTGAGTGGCAGTAAACGGTATGAAAAAGCCATGAGAAGCTGAGACAGAGCACAGCTCCCAGGAAGAACATCCCAAACACCACCTTCTCTTGCAGTGGAGCCATAAAATACATGTTGGGCCTTAGCATGGTTAAGGTCCCCAGACAGAGGAACAGAATTAGCCCTGAGGAACAAAGAAGCGTTTGACTAGTTTCACCTGTTTGTATTACATTGCTCATGACAGTGATCTGTATAGTAACACTGATAGGGAAAGTCATTTCAGTCTTACCTAAAAGATGAGTCCAAATATTCCCTGTCTCAGTGTGAATCCTGAAGATACTCCCAAAACAAGCCCGGAAGGAAGGCATAGGAGGTCTGTGTCCATGTAGGAGGTAATCATTGTCCTTCAGCCATTCAGGCAGGACATGAAAGGGGATCACCCTCCAACGCCCCTCCCAGACCTGGAAAATAACAACATTTACTCAGAGCTGAAAATAAAAGTTAACGCCCTAATTATAAAATAGGTAAACACTGGTCATTTCAACAGAGAGTATAGTGAAATTGATACAGACTTTAATTTGTGACATGTTTGTTGAGGTTTAAATCACAAATTTATCAACAAATATGATTTCATCAAATATATAATACAATATAAAATAATTAAAATAGCCCATTTGTCTTGCATGGTGACAGCTACTAATACAAGGCACAAATCTCATGTAAAACATAGAATCATGAAAGAAGGACAAAACCCACACAAGCCATTCATACTGCACTGTTGTGTCAGCTTAAACCTGGTTGCTGCTGTTTACCCAGATCTGTTTGTCCATAAAAGTCACTGTTAAACCACTGCATAATACTGGACCTACCTATGAACTGAACAGTATAGAGTTTCAGCTCATGTAACATGGCTGCTGCAACATTAATGCTGGTTCAACACAAGGATGCTGGTGAAGTGGTATGATGGCACAGTATCGCTTTACTTTTCTATATTATGTCACTTTTAGATCACATTTGACCACTTTTGTGAAGGAAGAGAATTCCATGTTTTTAAAAACTTGAATGATGATCTTTAACAAATGCACAATAAAACAATTTTCTGCTTTAAATTATGTAAGAGACATTGACATGGTAATTAAAAAAAACTTTCTGTGCCCTCAAGTGAACAATCTACCAATAGCAGTATTGTTAAATGACTATATGGACCTTTAGTACCTTTTGTCACCCCCACAATTTAATCAGACACTAAAATCACCTCAGTATAGTCCTATCAATAACCTGCTTTTTGATTAAAATGAAATAAGATTGTTACCTTGTGTACAAACTCCTCCATCTTCTCCATGGCATGGTGAGCCTGAAGAGGTAAGGTCAGGACCTCTCCAACTTCATCATCCTCCTCTTCCTCATCAGCAAGCATTGCAGCTCCCTTAGAAGAGATCATAACAGACTGATGAAGCTGCTGAGTAAAGGTTAATCCTGCATATTTTAGAAATAGTTCTACCTCAGGATAGGTGCCTTTAGATGTTGCCTGTCGCCCCCCCTCCTCCAGCAGGGGTCCCAGCTCCATCAGCTCCACATCTGGGACACGGCAGTCCTCAGAGATCCGGCAGTCTGCATCACTTGCAGACCCGTTTCGGCCTGACATAGGGAGAGTGCCTGATGATCCACTCACACTCTCTGTATTCTGCTTCAGATGGTGGACTTCGGTTTCCTCCTGAGCAACTACAAATGAAAATGAACTCAAAATGGCCAACTGTGCTGACAACAAATAAATATAAACACAAAGAAAACCATAATACAAAATTTTGCAGATAAAGCAGTAGTAAACAAAACCATATACAGTGTATACACCCACACACATACGGCAGTTCAACAAATAATAGCATTAATCAATAATTTAAATGTAAAGGAGGCTATAACAACCTGGAACATACATTTTGAGACAGAAAAGTAACTGATTTTTATAAGATAATACTTCAAATCGAGCTGCTATGATGAATCAATAACGTGTTACCAATTCTCTCAGCAGTTATTTTGATGATCAATCATGAAAAAAACATTGAAGATTATCTTCTTAAATTTGTGCTTTCATACTCTTCTCCTCAATTTGGCTGTGAACAAACAGGACATTTGACACACTCATTGGCTTTGTCAACATGCCAATGAAAACCTATTTTATAGACTACGCAATTGATCGATCAATCAATCAAAATAGTGAAGAGATTGAAAACAATGGTTAATTGCATCCCAATTACAAAAATAATTGTTTTTAAAATGTCAGGAGAATTTCTTCTTCTTCTCAAGAACTTCCAATTTAAATTCAACTGTATTTACTGTATATTGATCTAAATCATAACAAAAGTTACCTTAAAAACTACATTTAGTTTTATATCTCTGAGATTACCTTTCAGTTACAGTATATTATACCTGTGGCCAAGGTTAAGGTTTTTTTTGTGAAAAATAAAACACCACGACACATTTCAACCAATTTAGCAGGTGTATATCACTGAAGACTAATGTTAGTGAAGTCAGTTTAAAGAACAATTATCAAAGTAATGGATTGAATCTCAAGTAATCGATAAAAATTATTTTGGATCGGTTTACTGTTCTGATTTCACAGATATCAGCTGATTTGATATAATTTGAGTACAATACAAACACCCTGCTTTATAATCGTTCAAACTATCTAACAAATACACAGCATTCGTTTAATTTCTGTAACAGTGTCCCTTGAGTAAAGGAATCAGGATATTTGTGACAAACATCAAATACATTATCATTTCTTTTCAACAAAGCAGTCAAACGGATGTTGATTAGCAGCGTAAGACGAAACATGACGAGCAAAATGTAAACAAACACAAAGAAAACGATGTCTTAACGTACATTTATCAGAACCATACTGACTGTACATAAAGTTAATGAAAGATGTAACGAGTAAAAAATTACTTTATAGATAAATTGGTCAAGGATTGATCGCATATCCGCTTGCTAACGTTACCTTGTAGCTAGCTGAGCTGTCGTTGACCAGTCGACCAAGCGACACTGTTTAGTAAATAAACCTACTAGCACCAAAATTAAACTCTTTGACACGAAATCAGCTTATAACTTTAGGTACGTCGTGTACGGACATCTGCTTTCATTCCAAAGACAAAGCTAAGTTACCTGACAAGGTAGGTTTCAAACCAGGAAGGTGAATTATTTATCGATATGCGAAACACAATCCCTTCCGGAAGTTGAATTCTCTTCCGTAAAATGAAGACATTTTAAAAAATAAAAGCATGTGTCAATATATAATAAGTCCAAAACATCGACCGTACGCGAAGGATATTTTTACATTCACTGTAATGTGTATTAATGTGTTAAATATTTCAAGTATTATGATGCAAGTTCTTTTTTTTTTAAAAAGGATTTTTGAAAAATATGATCAAGTGTGTTTGGAAAAACTTCCAAAATAAATAATATCCTAAGACCATATCACAAAACCAGTGTATTAATATTTTCGTTCATGAAGCAGTATGCAGATGTCTTTCATGCAAAGTATTTCCTATATGAAAAAGAAAGTCACAAGACCAGTGTATGAGTGTTGGATAAAGCCTGTTCTGGATGATGTTTGATAAGACTGACTTGGAATTTACAGGCTTAAAAAAAACTTGAATTCTGAGTAATAATTGATATTGTCTTTTCTTGGGTCATACGGTATAAGTATTTTCCACTGTGGGAAAGGTGTATTTAATCATGGACACTTATGAAAGTAGAGCAGATTGTTGTAGTTAAGGCTAAAAAAGAAAATCACAAAGAGATGCATATCAGACAATATGAGCCAATGTAGATAAAGCCTGCAATGAAAAATGTTCACCTACTCCAGTTTTGAAGTATTTTTTTTTTCAGGGGGAAAGAATTAGAATAAAAAATTTAAGTTCTGATGAACAATACTTTGTTATTTTTAAACCAGAAAAAGAGCGATGTAATAAAGGCTCATACGAACAGTCTGTAGTCATGATAAAAACAAGAGATACCATATAATATAGATACAACATGCATGGTCAACATAATGCAAACATACGTTTTATTCACTTCAACAGGAAAACATTTTCACAGATCTTTTACAACATATTAGGTCAACTTAACTACAAAAAAAAGATAAATAAAACGGACAATAATAGAAATACACACAAGGAAACATGACTGTGGTGTTTTTGATATAGCAAGACAGTCTTTCATGCCAATTTTGTACAATTGTTCCATGTCTAACTTCTCCAAATTTCCCATGGGCCCAATGGTGCAAATCAATAAATAGCAGGAAACAACAAAAAAAGGTAACTGCAAGCAGCCAAATTTTCATTGTCAAAGGATATACATTAAAGAGCTCAAAGCCATACACTTTACAAAAGATCTGACCATCAGATTGTGGCAGTGTTTCAAAAACAGTTAATTACAATTTAACACAGATTTTCATTTATAGTGGCTCTGAAGAGGAAGTTAATCTCTAGTGATCCACTCTCTCAAATGCTTCAGTGCACACTGTTAAAGTTCAGATGATTAACAGGTTAATAACATTTCTATTAGCTGCCAAGCATCAAAACCCTGCTTTTGTCTTAAATTGCTACGTTCCATCTCATGTGAGTGAGTTAATATCTAGTTTACACTGTAAGTTCAAGTTAATCAGCACAAAGAAGAATAAAAACAAGCCACATTTGCTTCCAGAAGCATGTGATAAAGAAAACAAAACTGGTGTCCTTAAATTTAAGCAGCACAAGTTCATGGTAACTTTACACACAAATGTATTTTACACAAGTTTTAAAAAAGAACATGTTGCTCACTGACAAAATTTTACAGTATTCAGTTATTTCCTTCATGCAATGAGTTTCAAAGGAGCATTTTGTTACAGAAATTGCACTTTGCTGGTGTGAGCAAAATTCTATAAATTAGACCATGTGTTTAGTGTGATAAACTTCATCTACTGCATTACTATACCAGTGAATCGTACCAATTAGTAACTTAGATTAGGAACTTTATAGTAGTGTCTTAAGACTGAAGCACGTTTATGATTTTTGATGTGTTATCTTTTTAAAAAAAGTCTAATTTTACTTACTATGCATAAGAAAACTAAGGTTAGATATATTTACATTTTTACACATTTGCCATTATTAGAGCTTATGTCATCTCAAACATCTTCATTTGTGACTAACCCTGTATTATATAACATCTTCATCAGAACTGACCAAACTGCTGGCTTATGTCACATTTAGATGCCTCATTACCAGAGTTATGTTTAAATAGTGGTTTTCAAAACATGTTGATTTTCCTCAATGAGTTATCTGTAACAGATGTGGACAAGTGGCGCATTATCTTAACAGTTGTTTTTTATCAGACTTAACAGCTTTGCATTCAGTGTAACTTTTGTTGAAATGTACATCACATTGTGTCGTTTATTTTAAATGGCTTCAAAAGATGCTGCACTTTTGTTTTGCCACCTCTGTGTTTTCACATGCAGATGGCTGGTAAACAGGACACAGTGGACAGCGATCATTAACCTTGTATACATAAACACCTAATACAACAAATGTTTCTGCCAACTTGACTTTGTTTTTTAGAAAGCGATCCAGGTGCTGCCTCTAACTTCGAGTGTTTGGCTTGTGGTCCATATTTCTAGTCTTTACACTTGACTCATAAGATGAGAACCATCATCCCAATGGCCCTGAGGGTCTTCTGACACCCTTTGGTGAGCTCTCCTCTGAATTATCTGCAAGTTAACAGCACAAAACACAAGAATTGTTATTAAAATGTCAAAGAATATGACCTGTAGTGTGTTTAGTTAGTTATCTTTCCAACATTGGTGGAGAGAGACTATTGTAATAAGTCTGTGTCTGCAGAGACATATCATGCTATAACTCAATGAATACCTGAGATATCACCACTGAATTGCATGGGCATATATATATATATATATATATAGCTAATGTGCATCAGATGCAATGATCCATTTGAGTAAAGGTCAAAGGTTAAGGTCACAATGAACTAAAAGATCAAAATCACATTATTGGTTATAACTCAAGAACGGAGGGTCACAGAACTTTCAGATTGGTACCAAATGATGCAGAATGAAGAGTTATAAAATTCTCATAATTGGTGTTATCACCTATGACCAATAGTTTTTGAGAATGGGTTGTCATTTAAATTTGGGATTGGCACAAAATAGGGGTGAGATTAGGCATTCTCTGAATACTTGTTTTATATCATGAATTATAATACATATCATTTTATCCCTAATAAAAAGCGGAGACTTAAGATTTACATCCATACTTTATACAACTGACTCATTTGTTCGCAGTTAATTAAAATAAATAAACACCCTGCAACCAGTTCAAATTATAAATGTATAATTTACAAACATGATGAAAGCAGTTATACAAGATCTAAATGCAACCTTTATTTATTGTTCTTGTGATTGACAACCGCAGCATTCATCTTTGTTCAGACAGAATCTCTCAGACTTTTTGGTGGAATCCTATTTTCTGTGTGCTCATTCATATTAAACATTTAATGTCACTTCTATCAGTTTTGAGTATGAACTGAATGCAACCCTGAAGTGACTAGTGCACAAAAGAGGTCCTGATGTAATACATGACTATTCAGGATGCACTTTGTTTACGGAAGTAAATACGTTTTTCATGCTGCCTCTTCTCCTGAGAAGCAAAACTGTGACATTTGTCACATTTCAATGACAAAGGTTGGATAAATGTGACCTAACTGTTCAAACTGAAGTCGAATTGCAAAATATTAGACATCTATTGGATTTAGGACCACATATGAAAGTAGCCTGGGTTAGAGTTGAAAAAAAAAATTTATTTGTGCTGTTCAAACTGTCTTTAACAGACTGGATACAGGTCACATATTTGGGGCACCTGTAGTCTGAACACAGCCTAAGTGTCTTTAAAAGCAGCAGTAGTGTTGATGTATATAGAAATATTGCCAGTTTTTATAATAAAGCAACTACATCAAATGTGAATTACCACTGTAATTCTAAAAAAAAGTAAAACAAAAAAGAATGCCCATCTCACATCTTAAAATACACCTGTTTTCATCAAGTTGAGAAAATACACTATTCATAAGAAAATAGAATAATTCAACACCATATTTTAAAGACCCAGGTTGTGTAATTTGACAGGTATCCATGTTCTAGATTTCGATTAGTGTATAATCACCTGAAAATGAGAGTTGCTTTATGTTATTCACATTTTTAAAGGACAGTTAGTAGAACATTTTCCTAATGCAATTTCACTTGTACTACAACAAAGAGAAAACATTTTTAACATCAAATAATCCCTTTTCACTGTAAAATAGACAGAAAAGTTATTTTACGGTTACCACTTGAGAAAATTAGTTTGAGACCCCTGCACCAGACCTTTCATTCTATATTCATCTTCCCGTAATCTAATGCTACAATCTCACCTGTTCGTATTTCTGACTTTGAAAGGAGGGGGACTCCCGGTTCGGTGTGTTCTTGAATCGAACCGCTCCCTGTCGGTCCAGAGAGCGGGACCTGGGTGCTTTGAGCTGACTGCGCCGGTGCCATGATTTGAGCTGCTCGTTCACCACCTGTCGTGGCAGACCGGCCGGCTGGTAGTGTGGATGGTGGTCCCATTGTGCAGGGGAGGGGGGCAGTCTGATGTCAGCAGGTAAATGTCTTGGTCCTCTGTGGTGGGGAACAGCTGCCTCCTGGTACCAATAGTCATATTTGTTGGAGGGACAGGGACTCTGCTGGGCGTAATAGCTCTGTGTCAAGTCTGCATCTGGCGAGTAGACCACCTCTTCGTTGTAATAGGTTTTGTGAATACTGGGACTGGACTGGTGCTTGGGGTTAAGGTAAAAGTCATTACGTGGGAAGGCCGACGGTCCATAGGGGCTAACTGGGCCAGAGTGTAAGATCGGAGACTGATAGTGTTTGGGTAAATCACAGGGTGACTCATGACACGGGGAGCTGTTGTAAGATGAGAAGGAGTGTTCAGAGTTGCTGTCCTCAGAGTTAGTGTGGTTTCTATAGTTGACTGAACACGGAGGAGTTTCTGGTAAAGTTATTGAGTATTCAGTCAGTCGCCTCCTTGGACCTCTGACACGACCGCGTTCCTTTTCATGACCGAATGAAGATTCAGGATTGGATATCCTATACAAATCACACAAGAACATTACATAGTAAGCATATAATACAGTATATTTGATCTCAGTCATGAAATTCTCTTTTTCAATAAAATTCAAGTTTTTCCTATTGGCTACAGTGAACAGAAAAATTAATACAAACTGTTTGTGGATCAGCTACTTTAACTTTACCATAAAACAATTAACATCTACTACTTATTTTTGGCTCCAACAACAAATAAGTCGCATGTATGCAGCGTGGTGATGTGCTCAAAAAAAACATATAGGCTACCCTATTTACATTTTTATATGAAATGTGCAAGGACAGGTCATGAAGTGTCCATACCATTGAAAACATAACTACTAATACAAGGAATAATCACCTCTGCTGGCAATTATTTTCACAGCAACAACATATTAACCTCTACTGTGATCTGTAATTGTTAACTTTTACACTTTTTAGAAACTTGGTTAATAACTGTGAAAAATTTCACAGCACTCAATGATATAATATCCTGGGTCAATTCTAAAAGAAAAGCTTGTGCCGTACCATACATACATTGCAGGTTACATTCACCTTTACTCCATGAATATTCCATGTCATAGTCCTGGGCAGTTTGCAGATGAATTGGTACACTGATTTTTACTTTCCCTCATATATGGCTGATTTTCAAATGCTTCAAAGTGTATCTTTACAGAAACCGCTTTAATGCTTTCAGAGTCAATTAATTAGGTAATACTGTTCACTAATAGAAAAGTTTGAGTGAGAGTAAACCCAGATTAATTCTCTATATCCTTTTGTAGCCCAACAGTTAGTGATCTAGATATTTACAAATTACAAATAGTGTAACAATCCATCTACACAAAGACAGTGCCACTACATGCAGTAAAGAAAACACTGTTCAAGTTTTTGCTATGCATACTTGTCATATATAGTAACATTTTCAGTGGCCCAGTTTTCTTTGCCTATTTGAAAATGAAATATTTATATTTCTGTCTTACTAAAAGTAGAATTAACTACAAACATATGCAGAAAAGACCCAACCACCCAGCAGAAGTCAACCTTAGTTGAGTGTTCACACTCAAAACCTAACGCTGTAGGATTAAGATATGTTCATTATTAACATAGATCTTATCATGGACAAAATGCAGCTACCTGAGGGAGAGCTGTCTGTGCACACGCATCTCTGGTGTGGACGGCATGCTGTTGGACTGAGCACGACTCAATTTCAGATGAGAAAGTTGCAACGGCAAACCAGATTTTACTAAGCATTCCTCCAAAGATGGCAGCACTTCACTTTTGGCTGGACTGTAGAATACATGAAATGCCAGCAAAACAATGTTATGATATATTTAATAAAATGTCTAGTTCTTATTCATGATGACAAACTAACAGTAGAAATCTAACCGCAAGATATGTAGACATAAGTAAAAAAAAAAAAAAGAAAGCTTTTTTGCAGCCTCCAACATGCTGTGAGTCAACTATGCATGACTTAATCCACCCCTCTGTCAAAAAAAAAAACATGTACTGTCACAGGTTGGGAGTTTTATTACAGAATACTCATACAAGAGATTAAAGCCTGACTGTGAATCACTAGACTTCACAGCTGTCACAAAACTGTCTGTCATAACCCCCTTTTAACAGTAGGTGGCAGTGTTGGATATTTATGAACACCATTGAACACACAAGGAAAAACAGACCAACCTTAATACACCCTCTTTGTACACAACCACTGACCACTTCTATCACTAATTCAAACCTTTTGTAAAGGATATTCCCAAGTTGTGAAACAGAACTGTGTTCCTCTTAAGAACATACTGACTGATAAAAGGAGACATGATTGATACGTTATCAGATTTCTAAGAAAAGTTAAGAAAGCAAGAAAACAGGTTCACAAACAACTTAAATGATTTCAGATGCTCAGATATTAACTGTCAACATAATATATATCCTGTACAAAAATGTAATGACACAGAAAGGGAAAAGAAAACCATGTGTGCATGCACAACCTAGCTGCATACACACAAAACCTTCACAGTGCATAAGTCATTCTTTTCTTTGAGAGTGCTACAAATCACACAGCCTCTCATGGGTTTATTCTGCCTGCATGAGTTGATCTGATTTTTGACAGGTTGGGGGAAGAAACCTAAGGAAGTATTAGCTCTCCTCTGACTGGCCACTGGTTTGAAACTTGATTGATTGATAGCAGTCATTAAACACAAAAAATAAGCAGCTTCTGTCAATGGGAACAGACTTTATCCAAAAAAGTAGTGGTGTAGCTCTACTAATACATTATGGTGTAGCCACTACACAAAAATCAGGTTTCACTTTTTTCCAATGTAAAGTTTTTGAAATTACACGACTTTTCTTGTTCTCTTGACCTTTGATACAACAAAAGACCCATTACCTTGTCTTGCTGGAGGAGCGCGACTTCTTCGTCTTCTGGTACGGCTGGTCAAGACTAGACTCTGTCCATGGGGAGTGCTGGATGGGAGGGAGGTCATATAGAGGGCTTGAGGTTAAACTCAAAGAGTCAATGCTCGGATGGGGGGACTGACATGGGGTCAGCTGTAGCGTCTGTGGAGCCACAGATGGAGACGAGTAGGAGCCGTCTCTGGAGGCCGGTGAAGAGACCGAGCCAGGGGGAGGCTGTGAAGCATCTGTCTCTGATGGATACAGCAGTCCTGACGATGGTTGTGATGACTGGCTTGTCACCTCTAGAAAGAAAAAAGTAGAACTTTTAACATTCATAGGTGGATATTTCTACCATCTCTCCACCCTTGATCACATGGTTAATGTATGATCAGTATCTGAACACTACAAAAAAAGCCCCTGAAAAGAATTTAAACCAGCTGTTTTAGTAAAAGTAAAAGAAATAACAACTGCCATATTGTAATAAGAACCATTTACATAAATAATTGTGATTTATCCTTGAATATATTATGACAGTAGTTTATTTACAATGAAAACCCCTCATGCCAAAATAAGATACATTTTTTGGCATTGAATACAGGAACATAAATGACATAAACTCCTTTATGTTCATCTTTGAGGGTTATGAACAAAATGGGTAGATATGACTTAAGTACATGACAGTCTATTCTGAAAAACTATGTAGTAATAGTGACACAATATGACATTTCTGTTACTTTTGCCCACCTGGTTTCTATATGAGTGAATGAGATGATTGACAGGATGATGTTTGTAATGATTGCAACAGGCCTGAAAGGGTGAAGTCTTACCTTCATCTTGTACTACAGAATCAGACAAGGAGCTGTCATCAGAAGTACCCTGATCTGCGAAACAAAAACACATTGCGATTACAGAAACCAGCACTTTTTAGAGTATCAAATGATCAAGATTCACAAGGAAAATATGAATTTACACATTATTTTTTCACACAAACTATATCAAGTTCCCAGTAAGATGGATCGTTACACATCAAGGCTCTGATGTCACTTCAACATGTAGAGGCTTGACCGTGTTCCTCACCATGTTGTGTAATATTGAAAGCAGGAAGAGGTGATGATCGGCCGTGCTCCAGTCGCAGCTGGAAGGCCACCTCTTGTAGCCGTTTTAGTTTCATCTCTTCACGCTTGCATTGCTGAAGCCGGCTCTTTCTAACAGCCTTACTCAGCCGATCCTCATCGCATAGTTTACGTGCTGCTTCATATATCTTCATCTGAAGTGCTAATTCAGCATCCACCAAACTCAGCTCTGAATCCTGTATAAAAAAAAAAAAATACAATAAAAATCACAAAATAGAAAGACAAGAATGTGATGGGTTTAAGCATGTTAAAAATGACAGTGAATATCTTGCATTGTGTAGAATGCTGCTTATACCTCTGCTCCTTGAGGGATACTTTGCTCATCCAGTTTAAATGCAGCACCAACTCGTCTACGGATCTGTGGAGGCTTTTCTCCAGACAGTAGAGGAAAATCACCGGACAGTCGACCTGTTAGCTCCTAAATAACACAGGAAACATCACAAATCTTAATGTTCCCAGAGCAACGCATGGAAAGGACTAAAGGTTTATTTTTATTGACATAAGTGGTTAATAAAATTAAGTACTAATTCGTTTCAAATAAAAACATGCAGACCTATTCAGGGGTTTATTTTACTATGCCCATGGCAGTTTTTAAATTATGTACAAGTATCTTGATTTGTTCTCCTTGCATGTCGAGACACATACAATACGTTCAGGGAATCTATTGCACAATTCTGCTTTTGCAGAGATTTCCTTTCACAGTACATTCTTTCATTCTCACTTTCTCACTGTATCGAGTATCTATGCATTTAGAGCATGACAACACTTTTAGTGACTTCATTAAGGACCAGTCATTAAGACAATGTTATTTTGAGTCACTCCTAGCTGGCCACCTTTATAGACAGACAAAAACACAAGGCTGGACGGTGAGCTTAATGGTTCTTTTGTCACTAAAGAAGGTGAAGCGTCACAGCTCCCATTAGTTCACCTTAGCAAGTCCCAACAGGAGTGCCCAGCCCGAGTGTCAACACGAAAGAATGATCACTCCTGGGATTTCACCCTGGAGCATTAAAGCACAGCAGAAACACTCCCAAAGTTATGTGTCCACTTTGGGAAATGACTGTACTTAACCTGACAATTGGTACAATTTAGCAGTTTTACAAAGTAGAGAACAAGCTGGGCAGAAAAGATCTCAAATAAAGTGAGGAACAGATGACAAAGTTGCCATTTTGGCCCATGACCAGGCTGTGATGACAATATTTAAAGTGGTTTTGCCAACCGAAGCATCAGAACCCTCATCAAAAACCATGAGAATTAAAAAGAAATGTCACTGCAACCACATAAAGTCATTTAAACCCATACTCTGAAAAGAACATGTATTCATTCACTCTGTGGTAAAAACCCAAAATAATGATCTCATAGAGGACAGGAGGATCAGTTAAAAGAACTTTTGTTTTCCCCCCAGTTACATTCCTATTTAAAGAGCAACAGAGCCACTATACAACTATGTTGCATGGTAATACATTGGATATACTGCATTTTATTCAGTGAAAATGGATCTTTTCAGAAACACAGCTCAGAAAAAACATTTTACACAGTTTATAAACTGTGAAATAAGAGATGCAATAATCCTTTATGAGTCTCAGGCGATCTGACAATCTGCTTCATCTAAGTATGAATTTCACCTGAATCCTAAAAACACTCACACGTGGAGAAAAAAAACGTTCAATCCCAACAGCTTTTTAAAATAAATTTCCCTTCGTTAGTGCAGATGTGACTGAGCATGTCTTAGAAATGTCCCCGCTGACTGGTTGGTTTATGATTCTGAAATCACATGTATGCGTCATCATATATCCTGCACTAAACTACCCCACCTATTTCATCGTTAATAAAATGGTGCAGGCTCATAGAACAATGGTACAGTACACAACAACATGTTGTAGCAGCTTGCCCTGATTACCTAATAACTGTCTGGGTATTTATTTGAGCAGTTCATCTAAAAATTTTAATAATCCTAGATTAAACGAGTCATTCTCTTTATGAGACCAACAGCCTCACCAGTTTTCACTGTGTTGATGTGTAGGTTCTATACACTCACAGCCTCTCGGATGCAGAGCTTCTTCAGCTCTAGAATGCAGATCTCCAGCCGGTCTTGGAGCTCCTGATGCTTCACCTTCATGGCTCTCGTGTGTGTGTTCACATCCTTTGTGTGTGTTGTTGGGCTGTCAGAGCCTGTGCAATGAACACAAGAGGCAAATGGGACTTTTCAGATTACATGGCATTTAATATACATTATTAATCAACATTAAACATATAAGATTATGAGAGATATGAGAGAACCAAAGCAAAGAGGGGGATTTTTTTCTTACACAAATTTTAATCATTTTCAATTGTTATTATATTTAGTTTGTTACATTTTACACAAAATATTGTAATGAATACAAAAGAACATGAAACATTTATGGTTTAGGGAATATGATGGCATATAGCCTACCCTGTGACAGCACAAATGTGTCCAACAGTAATTCAACAGATTTGGCAAAGCTGTTTCTACAGTCAGATCTCATGAGATCATTCATGACTGCATGCAGAGTCTCGTGTGAATTAAAATTCCAATCGCTACAAGGTGAAGTGATTCAGATTAGCACATTAGACCCTCATCAGCTTCAGTTTTGTTCTCTTTTTTTTACCTGAGTTTTACTTTTTTGTGTTGCCAAAAAAAAGGAGTTTTTTTGCACTGTGATTAACGAAGAAAATAAGTGATGGTGATACTGTACCAAAGAGTTGTTTATACCATTACATAGTTTAATTTACAAGATTATGTTGAAAGTTGTGGCCATGTCATCCACTACTGGTCTGATCTACAGTTTGAAACTCTTAAACACAAGTTACACAATTCTAATTACAGGAAACTGTGCAAATTGTAATGTAAATTAAATAATGTAAATAAATGTAGCAGCTGATAACCCTCGCCCTTTAAATCATCGATGCCGTGGCACAAAACACACACCCACTCCATGCACTGAGTGGTTAGTGGTTTGCTGAACTTTGAAATTACATTTTTATTAGTTATTGGCCAAATGCTGTGAGGTGAGCAAACAGAATGAGAAATCATTTAATGTGAAACCATAAAATGAAAGTCCTAAAGGGTGATGGTGTTATTTGACCTGCTATTTGTAGTTTTCAGTCTTTTTTTTTTTTTTTTTTTTTTAAAACATTGTTCCCTTTCAGGCAGGCACAATCATGTCCTGATGTTGCGTACACTGTCAAACCAGAACACACATTTCCTTGACAGATGCAGGTTAAGTCTTTAAAGGCACAATGCACAAAGACAAATAAAACATTAACTCGTGTCTGTATAGTTTTCATTAGTGAGACACAAACTGCAACATCAGTGTGAGGATCTTCATAACTATAAACAATGTGTGAGTGTTTGACTGGTGCTGTCTGTCGCCGTGGTGACTAATGACATTAAGATTAGAGTCAGGCCTGTGGGAGTGGCTTCAGGCAAAACGCAGTGAGTGCCACATACCTTCAGAGATTATTAACAGGATCCCTGCAGGTAGTGACAAACATCTGAGGTACAATAGGAAAGAAGTGTGACAGGACAACAATTGGGTCAAGAATTTTGCTTCCTACTGAAACAATCCCCCTATTCTTTGCCGCTGATCCTTTCTCAGTGTAAAGAGCAGACATCACGTGGCTCAGTTATGGTGAAAGGAATACCAGAAAAACCACAACCAATTAACAAAAAAATAAAAAAAAAACAAGCCTGCCTGTTATTCTCAGTTATTATTTTCATTATCAATGGAGCTACTGCTTTAATATATTCATCATTTCTAAAAACATCAAAAAATTTTAAATTGTACATCAACAAAAATTCACTAATGAGAAACTATGGACATTTTTGCATTTATAGTGAGAAAAATTATGTAAAATGACCTAATATTTGCCCTAGTGAGGATAAAGCAGATTCAAATGATGGGACGAGACCAATTATGTTCTGCCATTTATAGATGCATTTATCTACTTTATACATCTAACTGCACATACTGTTTACTGTACTGTACATACATTGTTGTTTTACATGTATTTTCTATATATAATGCACAATCTTGATACATATTAGTTTTTTAAAATGTTGTGCATATTCTTGAGTGCATTTCTGTTTTTTTTTTTTTTATCTAGCGGAGAACTACCTGCAAGAAAAATTGCACATAATAATATTCTATCATCTCAAATTTATGAATGGTTTCTACATTAACATTAATAAAATTTGCTAACCTAAAAACAACTGAACTTGTTCTTGAAGAAAATAGCTTTTTTCTTTTGCATTGCATTCTCTGTATTGTGCAGCAACTCATGTTGTACAGGGACACCACATGCATTTAACTCCTGTATTTATAGTATATAAGCCATTTTCTTTAATAAAGTTATGCTCTGGCCCTGCTACCAGCTAGATTTACGATCTTCATTTGCTCTAGAAGGGAACAGAGAAGCTCAGCACCAGATCTGTTTTAATGAGATCTTAAATGCAAGTTGTACTGCCAAGAATTTTACAGCAATAGCAGCAGTAGACATTGACCCCATGAAATCATTTTTGATAATGTTATGCTGTAAAAAGGTGTTTACGCTAAATAGTTGCTACTGACCGAAGATAATGGTCTTAGATTTAACTAGAAAAAGGAGCAACAGCTCAATCATGTGACAAGACTCAACAGGCTGTTATCTCTGCTAGAGCACAGCCGATATTGGATTTTGGGGGGTGATGCCGATACAGATATTATTGGAGGGTAAAAAAAACAAAACAATATATCAGCCAATATCCAGTATTGGCCAATAACCGATTTGGCCAATATATGAAATAATAACATTTATCTACACAGGATATAATAATCTTATATTCAATAATTGTCGATATGTGGATTAACAGCTGTATAAATCTTTGCTTATCTCACAAAGATAGTTGACACAACTATCTAGGGGTGGCGAAATAAAAAAAATAAATAAAAAAAGATCACCGAGCCTCTTTAACCGGTCGAAGTCGGTCAAAAAAAAGATGTGCTTTGTTGGCTCACACACACAGCCATTTACGCACCGCGGTGCGCTCACTTAGCTTTTTAAATACGAGTCACACTTTATGTTATGTTAAAAGCTGATTTTAAAGTGTCACACATTAGAGAAAACATTTGATGTTCCAGTAAATCATGCTGCTAAATATAGTGGGAAAAAAACCTTAGTGATGTTCACCAGCCTGTGTCAGTACTGCAAACTCCTTTTGCCGTAGCCCACCCATCATGTCATTTTAAGTAGGTCTGTCAGATGGATAACATAACTCATCCACTGTTGGGTTTTCATAGTGACAATTTGCTGTCTCAGTCTCTAGCTGCTAGCTCTAGAAGTTCTATTACCTCACGTCAGCTTTGTGTTTTGTTAACATTTTGAGTAAACGTTCTAAACTGGCACGAGGTGTACCACATAGATTAATTGAGCTCTGTGTTTGCTATTAATAAATTCCGTCTTGTTTTACTAATGTTCAAAGTCAGAATTTTTAAAGATATGCTATGGAGAGATCACAAAGCTTCCCCTTTATAACCTATACTACAATGCAAAAGCATTTGTGCAGTGGAATGACAGATACAGGATGTTTTTGTTTTTTTTAAACCGATGACAGAAAATTATGACGGGACAATAGTGATGCGGTCAACCATCGGTCAAACAGTCAGTTAACATCCCCATTTCAAACCCTGTATAATATTCCGATATCAGAGTAATATTTGATCCATGGGAAACCACTGGTTATAGATGTGGTAGTTTTTATTCTGGGCAGAGCTGAACAATGAAAAAGATTTTTCTAAGTAGTGAAATAAAAAAATTGTTTGGTAAATAATTCTTTAAAATGTAAGTGAAACCTGCCTTTAATAAGTCCAACTACAAACAAGCTATGGAATCACAAAAATAATTAGAGAAAAAAAATTTACCTAGCCGTGCTAGACCCACCTAGCGGCAGCACATCTAATGCGATTGTCAGAGCAGAAGTTAACGCAGAACTGACAGACTTTAACTCTCACACATACACAGGAGCAGCAAGGGACAGAAACTCAGCAGCGAAAAAAGTTAATCAATTGGCTGATACAGATTAATTGGTGAGACCCTATCATCAGTTGGGCTCAAATTTTTACCTGTCAGTGTTTATACTGCATGTTACTCTGATAGGAAATATACTGTATGCTTTTACTGAGCTTCATTAACTTTTATTTGTCTTTGTTTGAGGTCACTTTAGAAACAGGTGCTGTGATAAGATTATCGGGCATCGCTTTGGGCTGAAGTATGTACTCCCATACTTCAATATTGACATAGTCTAAGAAAAGGCAACTAGGGAGAAAAGCTTTGTGCTTTGCAGGTAATTTAATATTTGACATCTATGTGTACAAAGACTGAAATATGAAGAAACACACATTAATAATAATTCAGTAAATTAATACATTGCTCAAACAATCAGAAACATTTGCAGTTTACTGGATTAAATGCAGGTCTCAAACTGGACTAAAACCAGACAAGATCGTATCTGTAATTTATCACATGTATCTTGCAGAACATGTTTGCCAAGTGCAGATACCATTTCAAATGCTACCTTGATGATAAAATGCATTACATGTCTGTATGTTTCAAAATGTCTGTAACTGATTTACCTGAATGGAGGATGATACCGCTGTCAGTGTCACTGATTTCTCCATTGCCCTCCATGGGACCCCCCAGTCGAATTCCTGTAGATTCAGTGGAAAGTGACATCGACATTCAACATATCCTGGAAAACACAATTTTAAAATATTTGTTTAAAGACAAAACTTCAAATCTAAGCGTCTGTGAAGCATGATGTTAATTCACTTGTCAACATCTTTAGAAAGTACTATGGGACTAAACATGATTAAAATGAGTTATCTGATAAACCTGACTTTCAATCTACAGTCAAAGTGCTGTATTTTGTTGGTATGAAGAGTGTGCTGACAATCAGATGAGTCAATGTCAGGAAAAGTGCCCATTTAAAATCACTGATACAAAAAGTTAAATTCATGAGGAAAAAAAATACTTCCTCAAAACCATTTCATACTTCCATCATTTGATGAAACGTATTTCTAAAGACAAGAACAAGTTTATCTGCTGACCATTCATTTAACACAAAAACACATTTCAGAGTTCATGGTTAAATCTTCCCATTCAGTTAACGGAAGGAAGAAAACTATAGTTTAGAAAATCAATACCTGAGAACATCAATAGAATGTTAGCAAGAATCAATGTGGGCGAAGCAAATATAAAGCCATGCACTATTAACATCAGCTGTCTGAGAACCTACTGAGGTTGGTTGCTTCATCTAGTGACCGGCTGCTGGAGTGATTCAGGTGTGACTTGCCTTCCTGACCCAACAGTCAGGTGTAGTCACTGCATGAGTTCACATATATGTTGCCAAGTCTAGGGAGTTTCCTGTGACTGCCTGTTTGCGAGTCTCTGATGTCATATGATTGCCATTATCTCTCTTTTTTTTTTTTCTTCTTCTGATAAGCGGCTCAGGACGCATGAGCCATATACACAGCAGCTCAAACAGCATGAGCTGGTGTTAATGAAAACTGCGAGTATGCTGGTTAGATTATTAACCGAGTGAAACAGGAATGTGGGGCTGGGTGCATTCCATCACGCTGGGTGTAAAGTTAGCCTTGATTAGCAATCACCGTTTTGTCTAACAACTTTACAACATGCAGTGCTTTTTAAGGGATTTACATTACATTGCTATTGCTCAGGCCCCAAGGACAAAGGATCTATATTTCGGTACTCCTTTATTCCAGTGAACATGACATGGACATGACCCAACAACTGCACACCTCATGACTGTGACTGGACCACTCACAAGTAATCACATATAACTGGCTGCTATGTACGCAAGAAAAGGGAGAAAAAGTTTGTATACAGCAAAACACAAAAACAACACAAAGCCAGTGCACAAAAGCAACATGAACACACCACAAATATGCTAAAATAAGTAAGAGTTAAGCTACCAGTAAGTGTTAAAAGGCCAATATTGGGGATATTTCATGTCAATTTACCTAAAATTCACAATTTTGGGGGGAGACAAAAAGGATGTAAAATTCCTATTTATTTCTATTACTTGACTCAAAATAACAGTTTCGTTATGAATTGTTCATGTTTAGTGGTTTCCACTATTTTTATCTTTGTGTGAATTTTTTAAAGTGCTTATTTGTTACAGGATGAAATTGAAATGTGTGCTGAACATCAACAAAGGCCTCAGTGATTCAGCACAGAGTGACCATCTCAGTTCATGTCAGTTATAAATCAAAGTAATTGGTTTCTATGATGGGTGAGAGTACTCAAGCACAGATTCTCTGTGATTACACAAAACTGAAACCCCAGTGAGCGGAGTTTATGATCCCAATGCTGAAGCTGCCAATGGACTGAAAACAGTCAATTAACAAATACGATTATCCTATTACATAGTTTTTCCAAAAATAAACAAAAATGATGGACACATGGTTGTTGTCTCTAGCAGCTTCAAGGTTAATGGGGTTTATACCCCCACTCCCTGGTTTAAGGTCCACTAATTGCTAAAATTCCCTGAAAAACCTACGACATATGGAAGAAGCCATGTTTTAAAGACAGGGGAACAAAACTAATGAAGCTTGACAAACAGTAAATGTATTGAATTATTCTGCTCTCTGAACAAACAAATGTTACATCACGAAGATCATTCTGATGTGCGAGATTGTTGTATTGCATGTATTACATAAAAATAAAACCTAATAATTTTAGAACTGGTTTTTCTTTTTGAAGAAAGCACAAAGAAAAAAAGCTGAAATAAATGCACTCAGAGCAATTTTATGAAGTTATTCCTACAGCTAGCAACTTTAAATTGGCAAAAATGTCACCATGTTATCCAACTGATGAAAAGTAGCAAAATATTCAAAACACAATCTGTGAAAAAAAGCATGGCCATGTCTCAGTCACTGCTCCAAATCAATTTTCTCACAGGACATAAATGCAGAGCACATGAAAACACAAACATGCAGAAACAAAAACAAAAAAAAGCACTTACTTGTATAAGAAGACAGGTAGGTAAAAATGTTAAGATCCAAACTAGGCTTAAATAAGTGTCCTCCTGAATTCCCAGCATGAATATAAGGGCGCAAAACCTGAGCTGTGTAGAGTCTGGAGGAATGAGAGACTCGCCCACTAAGAAAGCTCTGCCTGGTGAAGAGGAGTGGCTCCACGCAGAGGGACGGACACTGAGTCAGTATCGGATAACTCAGCTCTCTGTCTGAGTTTGAAACTGTGTCAACAACAATGAGAACGATACTGACAAATTATGGCTCACTTTATCCTTTTATTGGTGGTGCCAACCTGACTCAAACATGCATCTACTTACAACAGGACGCCTGTTACAACATACACACACTTGGGTTGATCTTCATTATATGCTTCTTTTTTTTTTTTTTTTTACCACATACGTCTACGAATCTAACTGATTTACTAATTAACAGTTTTTTAAATTTCTTTTACTTCACATTTGTGGGACGAATGTAGGGCAAGAATGAAGAAAATGATAGGTATGAGGCATTCATTTCCGTTTTTAGATACTTAGTTATTTGATAAGGGGCTGTGTTTTCCCACAATGGCAACAAGAAATCATTGCCGACTACTGTGAAGCTACTGGTCTGCTCATGAAAATAGCAAAAATCTGCTGGATGCGCACCTACTGCCATCTCCTGGTTGTTTAAACAATTTCTGAGAATGGACTAAAATGCACAAATGGCACTGTACTTGTTTAGATTTGTAAATAGCCTGTGAACCACCTCTCCTCCCATTGCCAAGGCCTTTTGTGTCATGCCAGTTTTGCTCCAGCTGAAAAGAGGGAAACACATGCTGGTGGGATAGTCTGCATGATTTAGAGACCCCAAGGCAGCACCTGCTCTGGAACTGCATGGTTCACATTCATTCTGAATCTCAATATTCATTTTGGCTTTCCAGGAATGTTGGTCCTCAGACACTTTGAAAAAAGTCCAGCAATTCCCAGACACCCACGATTTGGAGCTCAAATGACACAGCACCGATAAAGCAGCAGCTACAGTGACAAAAGAAGCACTTATTTGGTACAGATCCTCCTACGGTTAGGCTTCAGAGTGCGATCCACCATTTAATAGTGACAGAGGCATTCAAATGTTTGGCAACGGCATGAAAGGCATTTCTTCGACGAAATGCTATTGTTGTAAAATCCATGACAGAAATTAAGAACACGTATTGATGTTATCTGTGAATATTAATTCCATATTAATTACCCTTGTTGTTGTTGTTTATATATGTTGCTATATTAGAGGTTGCTTTATGATCATATTTGACCTCATTAAGAAATATTTGATTAAGATGTGAAAGAAATAACATGGCAATGATTAATCTGTTTAATATAAACAATTACATAAACGTGAACCTATTGCAAAATGTATTTTTTTAAATCAATTCTCAGCTCGACCAATTATTATTCTCAAAAAGTAAATGCTCCGATTCCACTTTTCTTTCAAACTTGAATTATTCAGGAACTTCCATGAGCTTCATAGATTAAAATTTCACATTATTTTTCATAACAGTTATTGGTCACTATATAAAAATTAATTACTATAATTAGTTTGAAGAATAATTATGAAACAATTCTGTTTGTGTATGGTTTGTTGTGAATTTTGATGCCTGTCAATGTGTTTATGATTTGCATAATTTAATGAATTTAATAGGAATGGAACTGTGATTTGTGTTTTGGTAACTGTATTGTTCACTTTCTTCCACACTCGTACAAATTCTTTCCTGTTTTTTGTTCCCCTTCTAAGATTAAAGTAAAGTGAAAAACAAAAAAAGACACATATGCACATGTTAATAGGTTGAGCAACAACGGAGATTTGCAATAGCTGCAGGCATTGTTCTGTTCTGGCTAACTTATAGCGGTTTATATAATAAGTAAAGACAGGTATTGTCATTGATTCTTGGCCAAATACAGATCTGCGGTTTGTAAAATGTCCACTTGGTGCAGATTAAGTGTTCTGTCTAGTTTTAATCAGTGCATTAATGCATACTTCACTCATTCTTGAATGGTGTATGTACCTTGAAGGCTCTTGAGCAGCAGTGAGACTGCAGTGTCCATTTACCACTAAACTTTAAATAGGTTCATCATGATTTTCAACCTCTGACTGAAAATGCATTTGTTTTTAAAGGAAACTTCAAAAGGAAAAACACCAAAACTCTTATGAGGGCCTGGTTAGTGGAATAGAAAAAACCTGCGTAAACATACAAATGACATGCCAACATTTTACTAGCCTTAAATCAGATATGAAATTAAGTGCAGTCATGTAGACTAATGTGTTCTGATCGTGGGAAAGCACAGTTTAATGGGACACCAGTGTTAAACATCCTGTAGCTGCCTTATTAGGATTAAGAAGCAAACAATAACATTAAAATTCAGATAGATGCTGATTTATATTTCAGTGGTATTGAAACAATAAAGTTAGATGGAAATCACATGACTCATTATTGTAGATTTGGGGGGGGGGGGGGGGGGGGTGCTGCAGCTGGACTCTGGTCCATCATGTCCGATGTCAAGACAAGACAGCCTGGTTCAAATACTTCCTGCAGCAGACGCTCTTCCAGTGTAAAGTAGTGAGTCAGTTGGTGGATGTCATGGAGAGTTTATATAAACCAGAAGTCCCAGAGAGGCAGAGAGAGAGGGCTTTGTGTAGGCAACACAGCAGCTGGCCAAACAAATTCTTTAAATGCTCTCAAGTCCTTTTATAAGTGCAGTGTTAGACTACTGCTGCCACTGTGTGGAGACATCAGCTGCCACAAGACACGCCTGACAACATTCATTCATTTTCTGTCAATATTTCACATCTTGGTTCCTTCTCTGGGCATTAATCATTCTTTTTGTTGCAACATTGTTTCAGTGCCCTTAGTCATTAGAGCTCAAAAACTACCCAAATGGGTTGGAGTGAACTTTGTGAGCTCCTTTCCTCTCATCATTCATATCCATCCCTGCGCCTGGAGCTAAATTTAATCTCCACATTGCCTAAAGCTTCTAATTGAGTATAATATAGTGGTGAAATGAGAACTGTATGCATCCTTAACTACCAAGCATGGAGAATCAGTATGTGTGATGTGGATTACTAAATGATATGCCTGTAAATCTTAACTGTGACCAAGCCCTAGTTTGTGGCTGAAAGAGAACGGAGTTAAACACATCGACACCATTTCAAAGAGACACATATGATGTTCATGTGGAATGACTTAAGCACAACACTGCAGTTTTATTTTTACTGTACCATACAGTAAAACAAGTATTCCAATTTCTGTTCTGGACTTTTACATATAAATGTTGATTTTTATTACACAGTTATTACACAGTGTTTCTTATTTAACTTAACTCCAATGGTGTCAAATTGTTTCACTGACATCGATATTGGCCGACCCCCCCACCCCCCCGCCACCTGAGGCCATTCTATGTGTTCTCCATTTGTCTGTGTGGGTTCTCTCTGGATTCCTCCCACCATCCAAAGACATGCAATTAATAAGTTAATGGGTCAATCCAAATTACCAACAGGCATGAATGTGACAATGAACCCTTGTTTGTCTCCATGTACCAGCCTTGTGATGAACACATCTATGTTGTATCATGATAGTTTGCACTGTCCTTGTGACACTTGTGTAACCTCACTCTTGCATCTGGTATCACAATACCATCTGGGACCCTTCCACAACCAATATGTTTTCAAAGGAAGGGCCTTACCTAAAAACCTTGCATGTCATTAGATGAAAAGTCTGTCCGTCATCTTGACTGACACACCGCTTCAGCCACTCATGTTGAACTCAAGCCGTGACGTAGCTCAGAGCGACAGCAGGAAGAAGAGCCATACTGCAAACAGTACACACGACAGTATAGGCACTTTGGCACAGAGTAGTTTTAAGAACTTAGTTCTAGGAACTAAATAGTTCTTAGAACTATATAGTTCCTAGGGAACCTTCAGGTTTGCATTCATACAGGGGAGTAGAAACCATGGGAGGGGCAAATGTGACACCAATATCCGGCATAGTGATGTATTCTTGGGATGTATTCGTGGGAAAGGGTGAAAAAAGGTTCTAGGAACTAAAAAGGTTATGGGAACTATAAATAGTTCCTACAGTGGGAAAGTGCCTTATGGCTGCACCTAAACGGACTGGTGCATTGTCTGTAAATGACCGTGTTGTATGTGCAGGAAAAATCTGAGGATAAAAGGCAACATCGCCAACAGCCACCGGATATTCCCTGAACTTCCCTATGGAAAACGGGTAGACCAGTGTCTTGCAGAACTTGGTCTTAACATGTCAGATGTTCCAGGAAAATCCTCTCGCATATGTCTGAAATGCCTTCGCTTGATAGGGAGACACCAGAGAAGTCTGCCCACTATAAGGGAATGGCGAAAAGCTGAAGAGGAAGCGAGTGCAGAAAAGATGACAGAGACATCAGCCGTGGTACAGACAGCCAACCGGCGACACTGATTGGCTTCTTCGTTTTTCAGAAAGCCTGAATCTCATGATACTTAGATGGTTGCATGAGGCAATCACAATGTACGTGTGGTTTGACGTGAGTCAGGTTAATACTTGTGCGGATTAAGTGATTAAGAAAATGAATTAATCCCTTTCCTAGCTTCAAACTACCAGTATTGTAACACTAAAAACTGATTGACCTCATTTTTGGTTAATATTACACATATATCATATTGCATGTGGATGCAATACAGAAAATAAATAAACACATAATAAACAAAGACAGAGATACCAGTTTTGTGTCTGCCTTTGTTTCTCTCAAATTCAAGCTGAAACACACAGCATGTCAGGACTTGGCTCTTAACAACCCACAAAAATAAAACTGATTGGCTGAAGAGCACAACTTCCTGACGGTCACAAAGGTTTCAGAGGTTAAGCCGTATTAGTCCCGCTGCTGCCTGGCTAATGTTAAAGAATGTGTATGAAGTGGAAATATTTCAGTGAACAGAAACCACAAATCAACTATTGGGAGAACTGCACTCAAGCCAAGATCAGAAAAGAGGGGTATCATGAGGTTTTATCTGTGTTTAGGATGTGGGCATGTATTTTACCATTATCTTAGCTGCATGATGTGGCTAACTTTGAGTGAAACATCACTGTGTGAAATAACTTGCCCTGCATTTGTTCCTCTCAGATATGTTTTATTTAACATGCCGCTCTTCTGCTGAAAGAGGATGTTGAACTCTCAGAACTTCTGCAGGTTAATGCATCCTGGTACCTTTTTTTTTTTAACACTTTATGGTACATTTAAACTTTGCTTCTAGTTAATGCAGAACTGCAAGTGTGAAACCCCTACTGAAGTAAACATGCAAAACAGAAAAAACAACTATGATCTGTTGCACTGGTTTACATTAATTTTTGGCTTTATGAAGGGGAATGCAACCGAGAATTTACCTCATAATAAAGTCAGTATCACGTGCACCTGTTGATGATGAAAAGCTGCATCTTCATGATGACACTTACACAATGTGATCAAATTTAACAAATTATATATTAGATAGTTTCTCCATTTACTCTATTGGCTCACAACCAATAACTATGTCAGCTGTATTAGATATTAGGATGTTTCACCACTTTTGTACACTCAGTAAGCTTCATTGACTGGCAGGCCTTAGCTTTTGGAGTTCCACTAACTTTACAAAATAGCTTTAATGGTGAGATTCTCCTCCAAACGTGGCAGGTCTATGCATTACACTCCTTTAAAACGTGTTCAGTTGCACGAAACAGAAAATGCACATTGCACCCATGCATACAAATAACATTCAATCAAATATTTACAAGAAAAACATGTTTTACTCTTACCTTAGTAGCTAGTTAGCTAGCTAGCATCGTGCTTCATCTCTGTATCCATACAATCTCCGCTCCACTGGCTTCACTCACTTTCGCCCAGATTTGAGGTGCAAATTTAACTTTTCTTCTATACTTCGTTTAGGTAAAAGCTGAACGAATCAATAATAACTGCTCTCATAACGAACCAGTGGTATAAAAAACCGAAGAAATCACTGAATTGATATTAAAATAAAGTTTAAATCCCCAAACGTAACTTTTTCTGCTGCTTGAGCTCAGCGAGCAACAAGTGCTGCGTTCACGAGCCGTCGGAAATAAACCCAGGCTAAGTATTCACCATGGTAACCGCTGTTCAGACATGAAGTAAATAATGGAATCTGTTCGATATTCAGCCTATAAAACCTAAAAAACGAAATTAGAAATTTGTATTTTAATTCTTTAAAATTATTCATTTAACTAACAAGAACATAATTTTATTAACACGTTAACACTTTTTCTCTCTCTCCGTTTTTGACTTTTTTGGGAAGATGCAAAGCTCTAGTGGTTACTGAAAATTAAAATAATAATAATAATAATAATTGAATGGCTATAAATGAAGGAAATTTCGTATTCATGCTATTCCGCACTTGAAATGCGTATATATATTGTTTTTTTTATTTAAACTAAAATAAAAGTTTGGATATTACGAGCTAAAAGTGTGTTGTGAAATGCTCATTGGCCATCCAGCACTCATGTGGGTGGTTTACGGGCAGAGAGGATGCACTTACTCAGCATTGTCCTTTTAATGGTTGTTTAGTTACGTTTAATGTCAGAGTCACTTATTTACTGCTCTGACGAGATTCGAGTGCTTTTGCAAAGTATGCAATCGTTACGTAATAAGACATTTTATCATGACATTTTACACCACTAGAGACCAGCAGAGTGCTTCAAACTTCTTATCCTATAAACTAAAACAGATACACACACCCACACAACAAAAATATCATTGTGTATTATGGATTCACAATTCTAAAATACATATTTGTAAATATAAATGGAACAAAACAATTGGAATGGAAAGCAAGGTTAAACAGAAAAAAATTATGTCAATAGCTGCTGACCTAATTTTAGAATTACATCAGTGTAGTGCTATTTTAACAGAGAATACTACTTTATATAATCAACTATCCATCAAAATTATAAGTAATTCATCTACTAGGAATCGTTGGAAACATGCAATGTTTCAAAATTCACTCCTCCCCCTATGAATTAGATGTAAACATATACTAAATTACCAAAAGCATTTGCTCACCTGCCTTGAAATACACTCAAGTGACATCTTTAATCTATGGAGTTTAATATGACATTTCTGTATTCTGCAAGTGTGTGTGTGTGTGTGTGTGTGTGTGTGTGTGTGTGTGTGTGTGTGTGTGTGTGTGTGTGTGTGAGAGAGAGAGAGAGAGAGAGAGAGAGAGAGAGAGAGAGACTTTGGATATTTTCATGCTGCCAAGTTTGTGGGAACAGTAGTGCATAAAATAAGGTCCGTAAAGACATAGGTGAGAGAGTTTGATGTGGATGAATTTGACTGTCCTGAACCTCAACTCCACAGAACACTTTTAGGATGAATTAGAGCACACACTGAGAACCAGGCCTTCGGTCCAACATCATTGTGTGATCTCACAAATGCTTCTGGGAGGAATGGTCCCATAAATACACTCTTAAACCTTGTGTAAAACCTTCCCAGAAGAGTTGAAGCTATTGTAGCTGCAAAGGGCAACCCCATATCACTTTATGGATTAAGAGTGGGATGTCAAGTTGATATGCAAGTCAAGGCAGGTGAGTGAATACTTTTGGTAATATAGTGTACAAATAAGTATCATCTATATGAAACCTATTTCATTCGTATGACACACACACACACACACACACACACACATAACTTGAATGACTCATTTGTTGTGCACCACACAGTCATTTCTTATTCATATGTTTGTCATTTTCAGACCATGTTGGGAAACTTGATAAATGTAATATAATACATCAGAAACATGACAGTTTAACTAAATTCAATTCAGATTTATTTGGAGAGCTCCAAATCACAACAATGTTGTCCCACAGGGCTTTGCAGAGTGGGCTGGACAAACAGTGAAATAAAGAAACACTTAGACCCTTATTTTCATTAAGGAAAAACTCCAAAAACCCAGGGGAAAAGAAAGACTTCAAGGAGATCCACAGTGAAGGAGGGATCCACTCCCATAGATGGACAGGCTGCATGTCCACTTTTTCTTCTTTTTTTTTTAGAAGTTCCTTATTCTTGATGAGCAGTAGTTCCTTGTGAAAAACAGTGCAGCACTGTTTGTGTCAATGGTGTTTCTTTATTTCTTTCTGACACAAACCCTGGTAATGAATGAACCCAAATGCAGAACTCAGAGATGGAAGTAGGATAACAGAGAATTTATTATTCATAACAATGAAAGACAGAACTTTTAGTTGTGGAGTTTTAAGCTATTAATCCTTTAATACCTAAACCACTGTTAACCAAAACTGATTTAAAATGTTAAATAACTTCAGAACCACTGATAATATCAGTACATTTAACCCTATAAAAACCTGATGAATTTTTCCTCTACTTGTACCATTTGTTATAATTATATCCTCTGAATTTTACATTTTGTCACAAAAATCTGGCATTTTCTTGTTCATCAAAGTGTGGGGTCAAATTAAAGGTTTTTATATAAAAGCAGAGAAACCCAAATGAGTCATATTTCAGAAATGCTAATAAACTTCATTTTACCTGAATATGTATATTTTCTGAAATAATAACCACTGAATATACTCCAAGCTTTTATCAACATCTACAAAAAAATATAGAAGAGTACATGGTTTTAACTGAAAATTCTAAATGCATGAGACAATATTTCTAGTTGTAATATTGTAATAATGTAATAAAGTATAATATTGTACTAATAGTACTTGTGCCTCCTGGGTCCTGTCCCAGTCAATGGGGGTAAGATCTTTCTATGTGGAGTTTGCATGTTCTCCCTGTGTCTGCGTGGGTTTTTTCTGAGAACTCTGGCTTCCTCCCACCATCCAAAAGAATGCACTAATAGGTTAATGGCTTAATCCAAATTTCTCATAGGTGTGAATGTAAAAGCAAATATCTCTATATGATTAACTGATGACATGTCCAGGGTGTACCCCACCTTCACCCATAACAGCTGTTTCAGAAGATAAATTGTATTGTATTGTATTGTATTGTATTGTATTGTATTGTATTGTATTGTATTGTATTGTATTGTATTGTATTCTATTCTATTCTATTCTATTCTATTCTACTCCTTACCCAATTATGAATAAAAAAATTAGGTCATGCTCCTTCTAATCTTCCACTATGTGTTAAAATATGCAAGCAGTCATTTTTCAGTATATGCCTGGTAACCTTTTTTTTTTTTGCATAAGTGTAGACCGCATAGATTTCTGCTGAAATTTTTGAAGAACCAGGAAACCACAGGTGATCACTTGATCTCACATAGCAATGCTGGCATGACCTCTGTGTCATTGTGTGTGAGAATGGTGTAGGTGGTTAAACAATGTGAAGTTAATGTACTCTCTACATAAACATGCAGTTAGTCTGTTGAGTAAGAGACCCTTTAAAACATGGTGACAATATTTTGAGTATGATTACAATCTATATTCGATTTCATTTATTCTATATGTGTAAACTGTAACTTCAACTAAAATGTCTGTAAACTAACAGAGGACATAGTACCAAAAATAACTGAGCTTCAGTCATCCTTGACCAAAGATCTTTTTTGTCACTGTTTTATCAGTTTGCTTTTCATCTTCAACATAGGTTACATTTATACTCCTTATACTGTAGTAGTAGCAGTTGTTCTTGTTGTTCCTTCTGTAACCCAAGATATTTCACAGTCATTTAAGTGTCTCCACACAGTGCATCACACTCATATTTTAAGTTGAAGGCATGTACTTATCAAGGAGCATGACAGATTAGGGATTGAAACTCTGAGTTTTGTAATGATGTGATTGCTGTGGGAACTTGTCATGTTTAAATTCTCATCATTATCAGGAACATAAGTTAACTGGTCCATCATCTATATGAAAGGTTCATGCCAGTCAAGGTCTCACCTTTCAATGTGACTCACTACTGGTAAGTAACTGTCAGCTTTCCGAAGTTCAAGTTTTGTTTTTGCAAATGGAAATACTAGTAAATTATCAAAGCTGATATGACCATTCAATTCAGAACAAACCTTTCCTAAAAATGTTTAGTTTTAACCCCATTATTTTTTTTTTTTACCATTATATGAACATGAACTGTGATTATTTTTATCTTTAAAATCTACCAACAATATCAGATGCATTTAATAATAATTAAGTTGAGTTAAAGTAATTTTATTGTACATTTCCTTTAATTGAAGACTCTGGTGTTAAAAGTACTGAAGTCACAATTTAGGTCAGTTCAAGGTGAGCATTTAAGCATGTTGTATTTGTTTAGCTAAGTCCACCTTATACATATATTTTTGTATGACTTCAGCACCATGGGTCTTCAATTTTGCACGTTGCTAAAGTAAAAATGTGTTTATCTAGATGGTTTTTAAAAATAAATATATGTATTTATTTATTTATTAAACGTGCAGTTCAAAGACACATTTCTGCCTTTTGCAAACAAAAAAAATACACAATAAAATATTCTATTCTATTCTATTTTAGCTAAACATGATTACAGTACTTTTCACTTTTGCAGTATGTTTTAACTGATTTTGACACTGCTGTTAAATGACATTGAACACTTTTCACATCATAATCATCATAACCACAGTCAGCACTTTGTGTAAATCAGTAACTTGTGTAAATGATGACTCTGCAGGTATTTGTTGTTACATTTTATGTACCCCATGTAATCTTTTAAGAGGAAGAGTGTTCACATCTTCAATACATTGTACTGCACTTTGAGATCTCAGCCGCCAACACTTAACAAATGTGTGGTTGAATATGAGCAAGTGTGTAACGTGTGTTTATAACAACCTGTGAAAATAGTTGCAATCAGATATATATTTTATTATAAGGGGGGACTTCTTAATTCAAATATGTAAATTACTTTCAAAATATCAGCAAATAAGATCATTTTAATTTAATTAATGTATTTTCAAATTGGTCATATTTTAAAACAAATAACAAACTATCCAACAATGAAAAATAGTGTTTGACCTTGAAGGATATATAATTAAAATGATTATTTTGGATACACAGATGATGCCTCTCTGGCCTGTTTCCAGCAGTAACATAATGATACTGCTCAGTTCATGCACAGGGGGATTGTTTCTTAAAGTGTTCAATCAAAATTGTGAATATGTATTCAACATTTCTCCATAAATGCCTTTTCAAGTGACAGAAGACGGGAAAGTCCTGTCTGTCAGTCTGCACAGTCTGGCACCCAGAACCTACAGTAGTTTGCGAAGTTTTGAAACCACTTGATTCATTTGACTCTTACAGACAAAGAAGTGGGCACAAATGACCGTTTGAACTCTCAAGAACAGTGTTATCTGCGAAACCTTCCTGTGCAGGTTGGGTTTCATACAGTCTCACAATTTAAGTCAACACCGAACTGAACAGACAATAGAAGAACAAACCAAAAGCAGGAACACAAACAAACTATGAAGTAAAAGCTTGGTTTTAATGCAATGGTTTTACATGTCATCTTTCCCCCCAAGAAGATTTGCAGGTGTTAGTTCTGTAAGTTGTTTATCCTTTTTGTAAGACACAGGTTGTGGCCTGTGTGATTTGTTGAATTGCTATCTTGATAAACCTCAGATCATTTCCTGTACCACCATCTGAAACAGATTCACAAAGAAAATGTACATCTCATTTATATAGTAAAACACAATCTGTTATCTGTCTGGTATCTCTATATGTAAATGTTAATCACATTATTCCTGACTGTTTTAATTCTTGCATGTGAAGGCAGTTATGTTCAACAGTTTATTCCTCATTATCGAATACATGCACATTTTTTTTTTTACAAGAAGAGGATTAATAAAAAAAAAATTGCTCTCACCAAACTAAGTTATTCTGTATCTTTAAAAAAAGAGAGAGAGAGAGAGAAAAAGTCTAAGTTAATGCCATGTAGGCTATTGAAGTTTATGCACCATATTGTAACAGTAACTGCATGTTTGTTTGTTTTTTCCTAGGCTTTTATTTATTGTTGCACCTAACTAATTTTAGCTGACTGTTGCACCTGTTGAGTATTTGTCTCTCACATGTTTCACTGTTATTGTTGTAATGTACTTCATTATTAACGGTTTATGTAATAGTTCAACCTTGTTTTTACTTTTAGCCCCCAACCCCCTATCCCTGCCACTGCTCTTTGATCAGGCTGTATTTGTAAATAACAATATCTTGTTAATTACTTGGGTAAAATGAAATAAAATAAATAAAATAAATAAAAAACAAACAAAAATCATATATATTAAACAAATAGTGAAGCCAATAGTAACATGTTCCATAAATTACATTTTATTGAAGTGGAATTTATAGAAAATGCCATATAAGCTGCTCTCTTTCACTTTAAATCTGAATGCAGAGTATCAAAAAATGTACTGTTTAGTTCATCAAATTAACATTATTCTAACCACTGAGCAACCAGAGAGCATAGCATTTTTATTGTAATTATGTGGAGATTATTGCAATGATACTGACTGAATTTAACACACAAAAGGAAATAAGCACATGTACAAAACAGAAAAATAGAACTGCAGAGAGACACCGGCATTTCCAGCATATGTATGTATATATATATATATATATATATATATATATATATATATATATATATATATATATATATATATATATATATATATATATATATATACACATACGCACATACACACAATAGTGGAAAACTGGGTGGGAAAATATCTGAATATATACTTGGTAGCATGAAAAAATAACCAAACTAAATTCTTGACAGCTTCAACATGTCATGCCCTGAATGTGATTCATTATCTCAATGAAACATCCAGTTTTAACTTTGACAGAACAGAGCTCCTGCATAAGTGATTCTTAATGTAATCTATTACAGATTCATGGGGTGACCAAAAACTAGTTTAGTCTCCATTATGGTGGAACTTTATGTAAATGTGCATCGATTAATTAACCAATGTTTTTGATTCTGCAAACACACATCAGAAGTAAATGAAGTTTCAAGCTATGTACAAACCAAGTTTTATTTATTTTTGAATATTCATTTCTAAATTCAAACTTTACAAAAACATGCATCCAAGCAAAGGAATTAGTAACTGTAACATAATGTAAATGCATTCACAAAATCACTGAGTTGCTATCGCAGATACTGTAAACGTGTTGTTTTCATATTCTTCTGAGACAATGTATGTTGTCCTTTGTACTGAACAAAGGTTTCACAGCTTTACATAAGAAAAAGATAAAGACAAAATAAAAAAAGACATTCTATACACAATATATGAAAAATAAAAAACTATTATTCCAATCATGGCAATTATTTAATGCAAAAAGGGCAAAATGTTTACTTGGTTGTAAGAGAATATTAAAAAAAAAAAAGTATGGAAATTAAACATTTTAATCAGATTAATTACAGGTTTGCTTTGGATTAATTTTGATTAAAACAATAAATTTTTTGTTGGGGGGTTGTACACAAATTTCCCACAAAAATACACTAAGACATAAAAACTAAAATTCATCTAAAATTGAGAGAGACAGAAAAAAGCTAAACTACAACAAAAACTATTAAAACACAGAAAAAACATCAAGAATGTGATAAAATATTTGCAAAAAATATGAATATATATATACAATTAACATGTTTATTCAACATATTTCAATAGTTTCAACAAAATATCAACATTAACATTAACAACATTCAGTTGTGTTTGTTGTGCAGATTAATCATGATGATGGATTAATCTGCATTAATGCGTTTATTTTGACAGCCCTATGCAGGTTTTCTAGACTTATTCTTATTCTTATTCTTATTCTTATTCTTATTCTTATTCTTATTCTTATTCTTATTCTTATTCTTATTCTTATTCTTATTCTTATTCTTATTCTTATTCTTATTCTTATTCTTATTCTTATTCTTTGGCTCAGATTAAGTTATGGCTTTTGATAAGCAACATAAAAAGCTAATTAATGCCAAGAAAAAAATAATAACAATCTTCCCTGAATGTTTATTTCTGTATAATTTATAATGATCATCCAACTATTTTTAAAAAGACTCTCTTATGCCATTTTTTGATTTAGATCACTTGGTACTTTTGTTATTTTTTTCCCCCCTTTTTTAAATAAAGAGTGTTTGCACAGAGATAAAGCTGCAGAAAACAGTATCGAACCTTCTAGTCAAACACCTGCAGCTGAGTTCTCCCTCCAAAACTTTCTGAGTTTCCATTATTGGTGAAAGAAGCAGAGGAGTTTTGGCTTTGTAATAACTTTGGTTTTCCCACACAGGCCGCCAACAACAACTCTGCTCTTCGTCTAAAGTGACGATCCAGGAAAAAGTAGATGGCAGGATTAACGCAGCTGTTAAAGAAGGCCAGGCAGCACGAGATGAGCAGCCCTTTCCTCTGCCAGGTCAGACAGATTATGTCTGCGTTTGACAGCCGTGACATGATAATGATGGTCTTGAAGATGTTGTATGGGAGCCAGGACACCACAAAAGCCACTATGATACAGAGGACCATCTTGAGGGAATGTCTGCGTCGGGCCTGCGCGCGGGGATTCGCTGCACAATGTTTGTTCAGGTGCGCTACGATGGTGCCATAGCAGAGGATGATGATGAGCACTGGGAGGATGAAGGTGAGCAGCGGCATGACCAGACTGAGGCTAAGAAAAAGGGTGGAGGTGTCATCCTCCAGACAGGATAAGCCATCCTCGGTGCGCTGGGCTGTGCGGTACACCAGGGATGGGATGCCCAGCAGCATGGAGCTCATCCACACTCCGAGACACGTGGCACGGATGCAGCTGCTACTGCGGAGGTGCCTGGAGTTCATCAGTTTCACTACGGCCAGGTAGCGGTCGACACTCATGCAGGTGAGGAAGAAGATGTTGGAGAAGCGGTTGACGGCGATGATGAAGCTGCTGAGTTTGCAGAGGAGGTCACTGATGCGGCCGAAGTTCCACAGGTCGTCCTGGCTGGCAGAGATGGCCCACAGAGGCAGGGTGAGGACGAAGACCAGGTCAGCCAGGGCCAGGTTCAACACAAACGTGTCCACCAGACGACCACTCCTCCTGCTTTTACTGCCCACGACTGAGATAACGAAGAGGTTGCCGAAAAAGCCAATGAAGAAGATGAGGTAGTAGAGCACGGGCAGGAAGATGTTAGAGCCGTAGAGAGAGGATCCAGGACAGTCAGGAGGGTCCGAGAAGTTCAGAGGTACCCAGTCAGTGGTGTTATCCTCGTAGTCATAATAGGGATAATCTGTATAATCCGTGTAGGCGGCCATTCTGACAACAAAGACCAAAGACAGACTGTGCACAGTGGTTTATGCAATATGAATTTACAAGTCACAAACCACAGAAAAAAACAACATCCCATTTCTGCTTCTTACATCTCAGCTCTGCCTCCACTGACCGTTTGGTATCATTTCCTTCCTTAAGTGAGTCATAAACAATCAATATTAATTAATGTGAATAATAACATAGTGTGGAATTGATCAGCATGCAGGGAAACAATGTATGTAAAAAAAAGGTAAAAAAAAGAAAGAAAAAGTATATATATGTGTATATATATATATATATATATATATATATATATATATATATATATATATATATATATATATATATATATATATATATATATATATATATATATATATATATATATATATATATATATATATATATATATTTATATATTTATATATATATATAAATAACTTACTTTGATAACTCTGGTGGGGTAAAAAAAAAATAAGTATAACACAACATGTAATATGTGTGAGATGTAGTTTTATATATATATATATATATATATATATATATATATATATATATATATATATATATATATAAAAAACTACATCTCACACATATTACATGATGTACTTTTTTTTAATCCACCAGAGTTATCAAAGTAAGTTATTTTGAACATTTATTTTGTTAAGAAACAAAAACACGAAACAACAATGAGCCCAGTCATTATCAGTTACAATTGAACACATAGCATATTATTATTATGATCTTAGTGCAGTTTATTACCTCTGCCAAGGAGGTTATGTTTTACCGTGCGTTTGTCAGTAAGATAACTCAAAAAGTTATGGATGGATTTTGATGAAAATTTTAAGAGATGATTGATAATACGTCAAAGAAGAAATCAATACATTTTGAGCTATAAAGGTCAAAGGTCAAGGTCACAGTGAAGGTCAACATCTAAGATACAGAAGCAATGATATCTCAGAATCCAGACAAGATAGTATCAGGTGTTTTTTTTTTCATTCACTTCGTCTTACCTTCGGACATCAAATGAGATAACACCGACGTCATATGATGTCAAGCCAATGGTATGTTTGCAAAATTTATGACCTTTACCTTAAAGCAGGGTTATTGACATATTTTGTTTAATCCAATAATATCTTGTGCTTCATATTTAACATTCGATCGAACATGTGAAATTTGGTCAATGTATGACGTAGCATAATATCAGAGTGACGTCATATGTGGTTGAATATTGAAATGGCCATTTCTCAAAAACAAGACCAAGGATTTCTTTTCATTTTTTAAACCCTCTAATCATTGCTAATAATCGATAAAATACATCATTAGCAAACATGGAACACTAGTTTACAAATAAGTTACAACATCCAGATCCAATCCTTGGCAGACTTGTGCTGCTTTGCAGAGGTCTGCGCTCTCAGAGTGATGTAGTATGGTATATGTTCATGCTTTAAATGTTTAGCTTTTTTTTAATTATATGCAGAACTCTTACTTGTATTAATATGTAAAACCAGAAGTCGAAAACAGTAAAACAAAAACAAACAAAGAAAATAAAACCAATGTCAATTGAACTGTTAGAGTTGATAACATTGGGTCCCACTCAAATTTAGTCAACTTTTGGCCAGTGTCACATTTTCAGTTAATTGTTCTCAATTCACTGTCAAAAGTATTAATCAAATGTGTAAAGATACTCAACACTGTGTTGTTTTCACACTATTCAGAGTAATATTGTTACATTAGAGCTATTTTTACTCCAAACTCTGTTTAACAATGACTCTATGACATGGTAAAAAGTGTTTTTCTGCAGTGTTATTTTGTTCATAACCGTACACTAACATTGAAATGCAGTTGAACTAAAGGCTACTCCCAAATAGGACAATGTTAACTTTCAGGGTTTAAATTATTCTCAGAGTATTTTTCTTATCATGATTGGAAATCAATCAGTAAAGAATAGTGACAGTGAGGTTGTCCAACATTCTGCCTACAGGTTTGTCTAATGGTGTCAGATTAATACAAAATAAACCACCAAAAAAGGCCAATAAATGTTGTAAAACACACACATTAATGAAAATAAATATTAACATAACCTGCTTTTGAACACCTGCACATAAAATAGAGCACAATGAGCTAAATGTGCTGTACCCACAATGCAATGTGGCAGACTCTAATCATCACTCAAAGACTTGAATTTGACACTACATCTGTGCAGAACTTTACACAGATTTTTAACTCTACTGTTAGAGCTGGTTTATTCTCCATAGAGCTATATACACTCTATCTAGTTTAAAATAACTTGACACTGCATTTTTTTTTTACTGTGTGCAAAATGTAAAAAAATAAAAGTAAAAAAATCAGATTTTCATGGTTCATGGAATGTTTTCATAAAATGTGTGTTGCCCTTGAAGATGAATTCAAGTGAATAATAAAAGTACCAGAGAAAAGCAGATTTGTATATTCTAAATCATTTTTAAATGTATCACAATGTCGTTTCCTTGTATTGTATTGTAGTGTATTAGACATGTTTGGCCAGTAGGGGGCAGTTGAGATTTACACCTGGTGTTTGAGGACTGAAAACTAAATGAGCATAAGTAACATTTGGAATGAAATGGGTTAAAAATATGTACCAAATGAAAATTATTGCTGAGCTTTTTTGGTACCAAAAGGACAACAATGAGTTATGAATCCAGTTAGAGTCATTAATCAAAAACCCAAGTTAGTAATGTGGACACACTGATCACTCAGTGAAAAAAGGAAGCACATTTAGTTATTATTAATATAATGCCATTAGTTCTTTCTGATGATCTGCAAATTTGAGTTTCCTTCATTTCTGAGTTTTTCTGTATAAACCTGTATCTGGGTCAAAGCAGAAACAAACAGACGTTTTAATGCATTTAAATACAAATTGCGGTTTAGCAGTTTTTAACCATTAGAATAATTCAATACAGTTTCAGTTGTTCTCGATACATTCATATTTTTACAGGAGTATACAGTTTCTATATTCTAAACACACTAAGCCCTAAATATCCTGTCTATTTTCTTTGTTAGTTAATACCTTTATTCTGTATCACTCACATTTGCTTTCTTTGTTTCTGTTGTAAACATCTTTTACAGAGAAAGATAAATTAAAGGGATTTTTGCCAGAAATGTTTTGCTCTGATCTAAAGCCTTTACAACTGTTAGTTAATTGTGCAGCCACTTCATTAAAACAGCTTCATGATGGGGTTATTGTTTTGAAAGGGTACAGTTTAAGGGGTTTAGGTTATGCATTGTCTTTAACAGTGTTCACTAAACCCTTTATATATAAAAATCAGCTTGAGTTCTTTGTGAAGTGTCTTTTTCAGCAATATTCACTCAGCTTTGACACGTGAGGTCATAAAGGTCACAGACAAGCAAAGACTTCTTTACTTCAGACCCTGAGCAGCTGGAAGTAAACTGCCGTACCACATGTTTTCATTCACATCCATCAGTCACTGAGAGGATTCAAACCAGTACTTCTTCCTCCCCACACTGAGCTGATGCTAAATTGATGTCGCTTTAGAATTTGGGAAAATATGAGGTTCATTCTTCTTACAAGCTGTCAAATTTTCTACTGAGGGACATTATATATGCTGTGGTGTTCATGATGTACTGATTATAATAGAAACTCAGCATCATCTCAATTGAGGTAGTTAAAAAACAATGTTCTCATATTGTTTTTTTTTTCCTGACCAATGCATAAAAGTTTTTATTTGTATTCCTTAATATAAACGGTAAACTATGCAACAAAGATGAAACCCTTCATTTGTTCAATATTTTCTAAGTCAGTGCTTATTCCTTGCACCATACTCCACACTAGCATTGGCCATTTTGTGTGAATGATCAGTCAGTCACACCTGCTGGCCTGTGTGAAAAGACGCTTCAGTAATCGTGTATTTTTTTTTTTTTGCAAGATCAAGACAAATTATAAATAACACCTTGTGCAGAATATTTCCCAGAACAGCTTTGTCCTCTGTAACACAATGGAGTTTTCATTCTAGTCACTCTGTTAACTTAATCCTCAATGTCTTAAAAAAAAAATCCATCTTAATTAGCAGCTATTAGTGTTGCTATAAGTTGTCATCAAGGTGTCAAAACCTCATATGCTATTACTTTAAGTACAATTCAATTTGTAATCATAGCGTAGAGCATAAATAAGCCATAATCGTGGAAAAGATAGTGTCATTATGTTTTTGGTGACATAGTTGGCACAAAAAATGTTTTGCTAATGAGGTTTTTGTTAAGAACAATGAAGTATAAGCTGCAGGAAACCCAAATTATAACATTGTGATATGTTGATGGAGATACTAGTTATCTTTCTCTCACTATAAGTAGTTTTTGCTGTGTTTAGCAAATATATAATCTTATTTTGTCCTTTGGTAAAATGAATACACCCCCTTTACTTATTGCTAATGTTTTGTGGATGCTTTTATATCTGCTAAATCTAAAAGAGTAATGAAATAGTAGCAAAAAGGAAGTATTCTAAGTAATATATCCTTATAAGGAGGGAGCAAACTGCAGGAGGTTTCAAGGGCATCGTGCTGATTAATGTATTTTTTTTTTAAACACACATGTGTGATAGAAAGATAAAGCTGATGTAACTCCATCACCACAGAAACCAGGCTGAGATGACCTGAAACTTCTGCACACTGCACTGTAAACCCGAATAAGTTAGCAGAACTCAAAACATTTAAGGCAATCGATTGCCTCAATTATTTTAAGTTGATGAAAATTAAAAAATACAAGTTTCCAGAACTTCCAGAAAATTTTGATGCTTATTAAAGTATACTTAAATGAAAACATTACTTATTAACTTAGTATTCTAAGGTTCTGTCAGTCCTACTGGGAGACTAAGACAGGGTTCAGTGTCTTTGCTCAAGGACACTTGGACATGTGGACAGACAGAGCTGGGACATGAACCTCTGACCCTTCAGTCATTGGACGACCCGCTCTACAACCTGAACCACAGCCGCCCCTGAATAAAAATGACTGTGTTTTGTGATTGTAATTTTTTTTGGTGTGATAGATACTGGTGGTTATTGGGAGTGCTTGTATTTCAGCATCTACTACTTCAGTTAAATGTATTTTTTTAGTCATCCTTATTAGAAAACAATATAAATAAGAGTACAATATCATTCTCAGCTTTTATTGTACCTCATATGTTGTTATCTTATGTTCACTTATATCCACAATAGTTCCCCTTAATTAAAAAATATTAGTTGGATGTATTTAAAAAGAAGAGCATGTTACAGCAATTTAATACATTTGAGTAACTAGTACTACTTATGAAACTTTGAGTATTCACAACTTAATATATTTAATTATTTTGAACATTTGGGTTTACAGTGCAATGTCACAATTCAGCATATTTTTTTTAAAATTAGCAGCGTAATGGTACTAGAAACAGTCATACGATTTGACATCAAATTAAGTTAAGTTGCATTTTACACTGTCATCAGTCATCATCATCATCATCATCATCATCATCATCATCATCATCATCATCATCATCATCATCATCATCATCATCATCATCATCATCATCATCATCATCATCATCATCATCATAAAATTCAAAGAATGACATTAAGTTAAAAAAGCAAAAAGAGAGAGAAAAGCTTATGTGAAAAACTTCTCTTTTGTGTCTCCATTTCTTAACATGTAATTAGTGTTGTTTTATTTGAAAATTTTCAGCAACTGATGAAAAATACTTCAATAGACTTGAAATTAGTCCTGGACAAGGTCAGTTTTAAGGTAAAACATAAGGATTTAACCTCTAAAATAGAGAAAGCAGCAATACACCTCATTCCTTTACGTACTAATACATAATATCTAGATTAAATACATAATCACTTGTATATCACATGTATATTATCACATATGTTCATCAAGTAAATACTCAATACAAGTCGTCACCCATTCGTAACATCTTCCACTTCTTAAAATCTCCACCTTTAAGAAACATAGGAATTCATGCGAGCTCTAAGATTTGACATATTAAAAGTTAAAAATCAATAATTGGCAAATCAATATCAAATCTTTATTTGTGGTGTGTTTATAGGCTGTGGTTTTGAAATATACATATATATTTCATTATGTTGATATTGTCCTCACTTTGTTCATTTTATTTATACTGAGATGTTTATTTGATGCTAGTGTTAGATTATTATTTGCAGTTCATGGTCAGATCAAGACAAATATTACACAAACAGAGCAACATTTCAAAAATCTAGGGTCAGGACTGTTAAAAAAGATATAATGACAATCAAAATGAGTGAAGTTGAATTGTTTCATCTGATCATTTGAACTCAGTGCACCTTAGTGGTGAAGCACAAATGATGATGTCCTGTTAAATGTCATCCATTCATCCCTGGTTTAGATGATTATGTTATTCAAGGTTTCATTTTGCGATCATGGAGCTCAGAGAGTTGGTTGAGAGTCTGAACAAATCAAGAAATGCATTGACAGGATAGAGGGGGCTTTGGCGGTGATGAACACTGCACATCATAACTGCCTCCTCCAACCTGGTTGGTGTTCAGGAGACGTGAGCTCTCACAGATATTGTGGGAAGGCTGAGGTTGGAGGACAGGCCACATCTTATAAGAACCGGTTGCAGAGGCTGGAGAACGCTTCATTGTTCTGTGGGGAGTTTCAGTTAAGAAAGCACACAGAATGAATGACCTCCTTATGGGATCCCTGCTCTACTTTCTAGCATTGAGCTTTATTCAAACACTTCTTTACTTTGTAGTGTCAAGGTGATGTGTGGATATACTCACCACAGCAGAAAATCCTGTCAGCTGGCATTGTTCAGTTTGATGTCGTTCTCCCTCATGCTCAGCTGTACCTTTTCCTTTAAAAAGTTTTAATGATTTCTTCTGCATTCTTGCTGCTCTGTCAGTGGAACGCTACATTCCTCTCCTCGAATAAGTGCTGTCTCACTCCAATTGAGCAGAGTAAATGTGAGAGCCAGTGAATGGAGCAGCCTCAATAGGAGAAAATAAACAATCGCATTGGTCCATGGGTGCAGCGGGGGAGAGCGGATGAGAGGAAGGGAGAAAGGCCTCCCTAACTTGCTAAGATTCCCATGGATACTTGGTCCTTTTTTCTGTTTAAAGAAGGATCTCGTAAAGCACTTCAACAGTGGATGATTTCTCTTTTCCTTTTACCCTTTTTTTATATGAGGGGAGTAAGAGTGGTATGCGTCAGGGTAATTGTTGTTAGACATGTGGAGGGGGGGGGTCACGTACACACACACACACACACACACACACATGCACACATGCACACACACATACAATTTGTTCCTCACTTGTCAAGTGGTACATTTTAGAAAAGGAGTTCATTGTTTTGGTGTGAAAGGTTCTTGTTTTAGCTGAGTAACTAAATCAAAAGTTCCTTCATCACAAAGGAGGCACAGCCTCAGTCTTCTGTTCTGTGTCATTTTAACTAGTCAGGGGGTTTTAACTGTTCCCTTTTGTTAAAGAAAAAAAGACTCTTCATGCCTGATTCATTTATTGATCCATTTTTATTGTCCTCATATCTGCATATTGCACAGACACAAATCAATTCAATAAAAAAAGGAAGTGATAAGTTAAAAACACATTGTCAAGGATGTCAAACTCATTTTAGTTCAGGGGTCACATACAACCAGATGTGTAATAAATAATAGCATTATCCATAAATAATAGGAACTGTGAATTGTGAATGCAGGACAGTCAGTGACTTCATAGTTTATGATCAACAGGGCACAGAAACAAAACTAAAACATGACTTACCACATAACTATTCAACACTGACAGCTTAAACTGTAAACAAAGAATGTCTTATTTTAAGGGAAAATATTGCACAAAAGCAACAAAACATTAGCCTATAATGTTGTAGAACCAAATGAATTCATTTAATCAAGTCTTTACTTTCTGAAAATATATTCTTTCAAGTAACAACCTGTTTCTTTTGTATTATTTCAATTGTAATGAATTGATTGTAAACATGTTTTTGAATCAGAATCATATAACTAAAATTTCTTGGCCATATCAGCCCAGTTTAGTTATATTTAATGTTCAATTGCACTGGAAATTATAATTCTTTTATTTTAATAAGAAACTTGAGGTTTGTTTTTTTTAAATACAGTTAATTTTTTTTTAATGGTGCATTATAATGATTTGTCCAGGTGAAGCTTTGCCTTAAAGTAAAACATTAATATGGCAGCTGTTACTTTCAAAGTACAAAATATGATGCTTTATCAATAAGGGTTAATACATATTTATGCAGATCCAGAACCATAGATCGAATGAGGACACTTTACAAATCTGACATTAAGGCATTGATTATTTAATGAGATTAATATTTGCATTTTCTTTATTTTCTTGAGCTGATGGAAAAATGTATTTATCCCTGGGGATAAGTAAAGGTTATTTGTATCTGTGTGTGAAAATCACCCCGAGGGATACAGCTTGATGATTTTAACATTTTAATTTTGACCAGTTATAGTTATTTTTTAAAATGAAATCATTATATTGTGGGCTGTGCTGACAATCTAACAGATAAACCTAACCTGACATTCATCATATTTATTTTCCTGTTTCCATTCAACCTGCTGATTTTTTTTTTTTTAATCTTGAAATGACTTGTTAGTTAATCTTAAGTCTTCTAGTAGAACACGTTCATAGAATAAACTGATGTGACATGTTTTAGTCAGTGTTTTCCCCAGAGTTCAGTTTTTTTTTCTTAATTGCTCAAAGAAGGGGTCATATTTCACCCACTGTCGACTCCATATGAAAACATAATGAGCAATGAAGCATGTTTGACAAAAGACAGACAGCAGAAATCTGTCACTCAGAGGTTTAGTGCTGAGTTATGAATAAATGTTAAATTACTGAGTAGACAAATGAATTTATATAATAATTAAATGAAAGGAAAGGTCATCTCACTTTAATATCATCTACAAAAAGAACAGATGTGATGAATTTGCTTCAGAAACATGTTGGAGCTTCAGATTTTGACAGATGAGTACTTTATTTTTTGTAGAACAGTTGTTTTTTTTTTACTGAAAGATAAGGTTAGTAATAATCAGTGTGACTGCAAACACATTCAAACCAAAATGAAGAACATGTTCCTCCATCTTGCTGTGATTTCTGACTTCCTTACTCCATCTGTGGTTTTTGATTTCAGGCCAGTTTGTCCTCATTTAGGTTGTGTTGTTGCCGTTGACAGAAAACAGGAGGTGGACGTGTAGTTTCATTCTCAATAAAGTCTGAGTCATTCCACAAAAAAAGGTCAACCCATAGAGTTTCAAGCTAAGTTCCCTCCAACATCAACATTTGTTTTCAGTTATTATCAGTTATTATCAGCAGTGTCTGTGATTGTTGAGTCAAAAGTATGTTGAATTCAGGTAAAATGACATAAATATGTTACACATAAAAAAAGTCATGTGTGATTCAGGATCTTTCAAAGTTATTAGGAATGTTTTGTCATAAAACTATGCAGGAGCAGAGGATTATTTCACTTTTAATGAGTTGTAACTTTGAGACTTTTTACATTTCTGTTGCAAGTTTCTCTTAACTCTTTAAGACTATGAACTAGTTTTACAGCAACTTCCAAATGAATCTTTCTTAAATGATTTATCAATAGCTATTATTTAAGTTTTGCATTTTTCAAGTATGAAAGTATGACATGTTTGTCTATTAAATGTGCTGATTGTGGAGATATTCATTATTTCTTGGAATGAAGTCAAAAGTTATTATAATAGAACAGTTGTATTTAGGATTTCACTGGCAAATCATTAATTTCTATTTATTTTTATTTAACAATCAATGATGCAGACAATGATGGTATTTTCCTGAAAACAGTTTGAATGTCATTTGTGATGTCACCGAACAGATGCAACCTGCATTTTATCTGGATTATGTCATTGTAATAGTTATTATTATATGTGTTGCATTATTGTAGAATTAAAATAAATGGTTTCAAAAAGTATTAAACATTTTAAATCAGTAGATGTTTTGAGTCACCAGTGGCTTTTGTAAGTCTAGGAGGGTTACGTATTAAACAGCAGCTAGTTTTAGTCTCTGTATACTGAACTATTCAAAAATGGTAGGGCAACCTTTGACTTTGCTGTTTTTACAGGGTTATAATGGAAATGTGTCTTCAAGAAACGAGCAGGAAATAAGTATACATTACTAAAATACACAAAATTAAACTAAACAACCTTTGCAGGTAAAGTTCAGTGTAATTTGCATTTGTATTTAATACATCTTCTACTGTCTTGGGTTGCTACCTGGATGTTTTTTTAAACACCTGAAGAAAGTCTCAGAGGCTTTCATGATCTTCCACCATTTTCTGTCCAGATGATCCCATGTAATATTCATATGTATAATGTACTGCACTGTTGCTCATGATGAAGTTGGAATAATATATTTTCCCCTCTTCTCATGAAATGACTGTTTCAATGTAATTAATTCTTAATCGATAACATGGAATTGGGACTCAGTGTATAATTAATGTGCCTGTTTAAAGGTGACTATTAATGTGCACAAATAAAGAGAGCAATGTGTCGGAAAACTAAAGTATTCCATTTTATGGCAATAGCATATGTGTACAACTAGAATACACATAAATGAAAAAGATATATATATATATATATATATATATATATATATATATATATATATATATATATATATATACATATATATATATATATATACTGTATATTTATCAATATTTAATCAATTAATGTGAACAATTAAAGATGTCTTCTCTTCTCGTTTCTACTTTATATTTTTCCTCTGTAATCAGTCAGTGAGTTTTTGATCCAGCAAGACATTTTTGTAACACGTAGATTATGATGTCTAATTCAAACTCTTTCCATTTTCTTTTACCTCATTTGTAGCTGCCGTGTCTCTCTGACATCACCCTGTTTGTTTTTTTAATTACTGTTGCATTCAACAGTGTAATAATTGTTAGGCTGACTTAATTATTATGTCATTACATCATTACAACCCCCTCTAAATCCTGACACAAATGAGGCACAAGAGGCCTTTGCTACATTAACGTTATTGGTGTGGGGTTGTAACATCTTACAGTTTTATGACTTTTCATTAACACCATCCATGGACTGCACTTTATGACCAGATCATGACGGAGCTTCATTATGGACTTTTTATAGCAGATAGTTATTGCACTGCTAATGTTTGTATCATGTGTAAATGCTGATAATATTTGAAGTTGAAGAGGCTGTATGTTGCAAAAATATTCAGTTGTTGGATGTATATTTTTCACAGTCATAAATATGTTTGGGGTGTAATTTAACAGTGCTGTATAATTAAATTTACAGCTACAGTTACTGAGAGAAAAAAAAACACATTAAATTGCAGTTATGTTATTACTTATGTTGCTTCAAAGGTATTACATGTCAATATACTGTTTTTGTTAAAAAATCGTATATGTAAAAGAAGACCACTGACCAAGACCTGTGAATCTAGAGGTCAGAAAATGCCTTAGTTTAAACTCTTTCCATCCTTATTGCTAATTTTTTATACATTTGCTAGAAATGTAATCAAAAGTAATCTGCTGTGATAAATTATATTACACAGATACAATGATTAAACATGTCATCATGAATTTATAACCTCACATTTCCATATAAGCTTTATCAAACTGGCTATAAAGTTGTATTTAATGAATGTCAACCCTTTGTGCAGATTCTAAAGCAGCTTCCAAACTTTTTTTTAGTTCAAGAAAAGATAAATATCTGTACTTGAGAAAACTATTTCCTGTTTTAATGGAAAGTACATGAAATATTTGATTTTAAAAAAAGGTCAAAGATGTTGTAGAATGAAAAGTGAGCTTTTTTTTATATTGATTTACTGAAGTGAAAGACAATATGGTGTCAATCAGCATTACATAAACAGTATTGTATTGAATCAAGAAAATATGAACAACACTGTTGGGAAAATGAAAATAATTACAACATATTCTATGAAAGGCTGAGGAAATTAACAAAAAAATAAAGAAATAACTTAAATAAAAAAACAAATATTAAAGGAAATGAACATAAATTAACAAAATAACACACAAATGGGAGATGTATACACACACACACACACACACACACATACACACACACACACACACACACACACACACACACACACACACACACACACATACACATACACACGTCCATTTTGGATCCTGACCCTAAGTTTGGGAAAAGGTTCAAGTCATAATGTGTCAGTTCAGTGTCATTTGGGGGGTGATGATTATTCTATCATGGATGTTTGTAGGACTGAGGACCAGACTAGTCAGCTGATGGGGATTCTTGTGATACTAGACTGCTCATATCCCAGGGGAAAGTTTGTGGAGCAGATGGTTGCCTCAGTGGGCAGAGTTGAGTGTCAGCTGACAGTAAATGATCGTCCCAGCGAGGGGCCAACATGTTATAGCTTGTCCTTGAGTGAAGAACAAGGACAAGAACCACACTGTAGTGAAGGACGTGACAATGCTTTTGATTACAAATCTACACAAAGGGTAAGGATTGGTTTTGTCATTGATCCTTCTCCTCTGATTCGAGAAGAGCATCTGCTGCTGGGCCACGTTGATTAGGCAGGAGATGATCTCGTCCCTCTGCGATTCCTGAAAGGTGAAAGCCTCAGCTGGGTTTCACAAAGACTGAGGTGATCTCCAGGGGACGAAGAGCTGGCAGGTTTCCTCTGAAGCCTGTAATCATCTTAACGGTTGAGAGAGACACTTAGGGTCATATCTGTTTGTCCGTCTGTCAACAGGATGTCCAAAAAAACAAAAACAACAACAAAAAAAAAACTGTAGCATGGGCCACAGACAAACCCCTTACATTCTGCTGCAGATCAAAATGAAAACTGTTTTGACTTTATTTAATAACAGAGACTTCTTGCTGAACATAGACTGTAATTTTTTTTTGTTTTAACAGAAAAAAAACTGGCAGCTATGGTTGGCAGAATAATCCTGTAAAGAACACATCAAACCGTAACATTCACTGAGTAACACGTAGATTTAATATTTTTAATATTTTATTTAACATTCTGTTGCTTTAACAGTTTGTTAACTTAGCGAATCACATAAGGATAAAACAGACCAAGTTTCAGCTGATTCCACTCACTACTTCCGGTCTGACGCCATCTTGAATTTGTGTATGCGTACACATTTTCACTGTTGACACTCTAGCGTCACCATTTCTTGACAGATCATTCAGAAATTTGGCATGTACAATGAGATGGATACAAGGATGAAACAGACTGAATTTCCGCTGAATCGACATAGAACTTCCGGTCTGATGCAATATTGAATTTTCGCGTTGTCACAGCAGAAATTTGCCGTTTTCAACATGTATTGGTGATTTAACACGGTAATGACTGATCACGATGTATTCGTGATTTGATTTCATAGAATTTGCAAAGTTACTATGCTCAGTGTGGATTTGTAGTCTGTTTGTCTGCGTGTGTACGTGCACATTTCCGCTGTTCTCACTCTAGCGTTGCCAATTCTGGACAAGTTATTCTGAAATTTGGCATGTACAAGGAGACACATATAAGGATAAAAAAACCTCAAGTTTCAACTGAATCGATTTACGACTTCCGGTCTGATGCCATATTGAATTTTTTTGCATTGTCACAGCACAGATTTGTCATTTTCAACATGTATTGGTGATTTAACTAATCATGATGTTACCATGTTCTGTGTGGATTTTTTTTGTTTGGTTGTTTGTTTTGTTTGTTTATAAGCAGCTTTCTGCAAAAACTACTGGACCAAGTTTCATGACATTTTCAGGAAAAGTGCAAGGTGGTCCAGAATAAATTTCATTATATTGTGATTAATGCAGGTCAAAGGTCAAGATCACAATCACCATTTATTTTTATTTTTTATTTTGCAATGATAAGAGATAAGGCAAATCAGGTAAAATTATGCAAGGGGTGTGGGATTTGTTGTGTTGCACCACTTCTATTTTTTATTTGTATTTTTTTCAGAAATGTATTCATCTAGCAGCATAAAATAATGTTTGCTTAGTTTTTTTTGCATTTAATAGAAAATTATAAAATCCTGTCAGAAATGTATAACACATTTATTCTAAAATAAAACAGTAATATTACATTCCAAATTATGTTCCATACAACCTACATTGCACATTGGAAGCCCACCAATTTTAGTCATGGTGTTATTTTAAATGCGAGTATTACGAAATATATGATTGTATTCCACAGAGTCAGGACCATGTGCAGGTGTCTTATAGAAGTGTGGAAGTGGAGGAGAATTGAAAGACAGCACCACTAGCAGTAATACAGACGATAAGAATGAAGCATATGAGAGACAACGAAAAGGAAGACTAAAGGAAATACATTTCCATCTAAAAGGTAAAACTATATTTTAGTTGTATTTCAATGTTAAAATGATTCTAAAACTGTTCAAAAAAAGTTAAAATGTAAAAGATGACCATTGCCTTTCCCATCAGTCCTGCACACAATTATAAAACCTATTAGAAGCAGAATATTGTTTCATATTTTTAGGATTTGTGTCTTAAAGTTATTTTTTATGCCACTCAAATACCTAAAAGCATGTACACTAAATGTACTAAATGTACAAGGATCCTTATACTCTATACTCTTAAATGCATTTCATTAACTCACCCACACAAATCAACATTAGAAATATCACCAGCTCCCATTAAAAACACACACACACACACACACACACACACACACACACACACACACACACACACACACACACACACATAAAGACATGTTCATGGACAATGTTAAAAAAACTGTATCCAAACCTTTGTTACCAGTGTAATATTTTTTTTTTAAATTATCTTTATGTATCGGTGACCCCTAGGAGAACTTAATGTATACAGTCACTTGTATACAAGAGTAAATGTGAAAAAGTATTCCAGTTTTTTTCTATGTTCCTGCTTTTTGTTGCTACAAATGACCTTTTATACCTGAGCCTCCTTGAATTATTGAAATGCAGCTCAGGGTAACTCAAAAAGATGAGTGGAGAGCAATCTGAACCTGTTGATATGAATGCAATGTTTTATGGAATTTATGGGAGAAACAGTGATGTAAATATTTAACTTTCTTGAAAAGGGGGAGATTAAACAGAAGTATCTGCTCTGATATGTTCATTGGTTTAATGGAGCATTTGAAACGTATCTTAACTTGTAAACTTCACACCTGTATGACAAGTTTACAATGCATTTTGTGAAAATGTGGAGCGCTAAATGATCTGGAAAAACATGACTCTCCAAAGTTACATACTTTTTTTTTTTAAGTCTTAGCCTTATTTCTAAAAACAAAAAATAAAAAAAAACCACAAAACCCTAACTATTACTCTGTAAATCTGTAGAGTCTGAAGTCAAATGAACTGTTTGAAGTTTCAGTTACATTGCTACATTAGTATAGAATAGAATAGAATTGTGTGGTAAGGCCATCATTATTTGGCTCTAAATATGGTGTAAGTTATATCATTTTCATAAGCTCTTCTCATTGGGGATGAATGAGATTTTTCCCCCCATACTTCCTTGTGACTTTTGTTGCTATGGTTACTCAGATCACAGAGAAGAGTCATAGCACACCATTCCTGAGTTTTCACACATTCAAATGTGTGAACTGTGGTAGTGTTTTCTTAAAGCTGTGGGAAGAAGAATAATGAAGCCGAATAACAAAGAATATGATTTTACTGAAGCTTGGGCATAACAGGGACCATCCCGTCCACTGAGTCCCCTGGGACATTATTGTGGACAAAATATAAATTGCGGTCAATTTATTTTATTATGTTTGAATTGCTCTCAAAAATTATGTTTGTCCTTACAGTTTAACGTAACATAGCTCTGTGGACTGCATCTTTTATTACGTCTGCCAAGGAGGTTTGTCTGTCTGTCTGTCTGTCTGTCAGCAGGGTTACGCAAAAAGTTCTGAATGGATTTTGATGAAACTTTCAGGGTCAAGGAAGAACCCATTAGATTGTGAGCAATGAAGGTCAAAGGTCAAGGTCAACAGCTAAAACATATCAGTGGTAATATCTCAGGATTTAGACAAGATAGAATCTCATGTTTTTTTTCCTTCACACCGTCTCACCTTCAGACATCAGATGAGTCAACACCTATGGCTCGATCACGCCATCCTTTGAAGTCATATGACGCCATATCAAGCCTTGGTGGTGGTTATTATTATATTATTATTATTATTATTATTATTAATTTTATTTATTTATTTATTTTATCTCCCCCATCATTGTTTGGAGAGATTATTGTAATCACCCTGTATGTGTGTGTGTGTGTGTGTGTGTGTGTGTGTGTGTGTGTTGCATGCTGTAACTCAATGAATAGTTGAAATATCACCATGGAATTACATGGGCATATACATATAGTTAATGCACATTAGATGCAATGAAACATTTGAGTAAAGGTCAAAGGTCAAGGTCAAAATTAACTAAAAGGTCAAAATCACATTATTGGTTATAACGGATGGTCATAGAACTTTCAGATTGCTACCAAACAAAGATTTCTACAATTGTCATTATTGGTATTATCACTTAAGACCAGTAGTTTTTGATATCTCTGGACGTCAAAGGTGACATGTTGCAAAATTAACTTCTGTAACAGTGTTTGTGTGTGTCAAGCATAGACATATCGCGCTATAACTTAATCAATACTGGATATATTATCATAATACTGATGCATATATATACATATAATGAAATTATCAATATTGCAAAAGGTCAAAGTAGCATTTAGCCATAGAAACTTGAGCATGGCACAAAATAGGGGTGAAATTAGGCATTCTCTGAATACTGGTTTTACACGTTGTTTTTTGGGAGGCAATGTTCCAAATTCCCTACAGACAGTATCTAGTAGACAGTAGACAATGTCTTATAATCTTCATGTGCTTCATCAGTTGATAGTTTACATTACAGCTCTGTTAGCTTAGCTCAGTTTTAGACTGAAAACATTTACACTAAAATCACAAATTATTTATTTCATGTACATTTTGAGTTAAGAGTAGATGCACTAAAAATCTGTCCAGACAATGTCAACACATGACTAACTTAGGAAAGCTTTTAATATCACATAATAACTTTATACTTTCATAAGCTGCATCATCACATTCACTTGTGTGGAAGAAACACAGAAATGCTTTCAGCATCAAACTCTATTTTTCTGTGTCCAGTGATGAAAACAACAATGACGCTTCAACATTTTAACACTTTCCTTGACACTAAAAGTAGTTTTTGTAGTTTTCATTCCATCAGGTCACTGTCTGACCTGCTCAAAAGGTGTTAAAGAGGACATATTATGCAAAATGCATGCACTGTTTAATGTTTTTACCACACAAATATGTGTCTGTGTGCGAGGTGAGGTGATAAAAAAAATCCACTCTCCTTTTCTCCTGATCCATTTCTTGTTGGAGGGGGATGAAAACACTTTTGGATTTTCTATGCTTTATACATCACATGCATAGATTCTGTGGGTCCAGTGTGTCGGGGTCTGAGCCCTGATCACTGTGTATCCGGGTCCACAGTTGGTCTGACCCGGGTTGATCAGATGGGTTGGTCCAGTGGGTGGCACCGCGACCGTGGTGTTGTGGGTTGTCTGGCTGGCCCGGGTCCAGACGAACTGGACCTGAACGCACACCACAGCTGTTAACAGACCAGGACCTGAAGGCATCAGGGCTGTAGAACTCCACTTTGATTCTCTCCAGCTGGTTTTATTTCATCGATGTCTTTGTCTCTTTTTCTCTGCCTCAACTTTTTCAGGTTCCATTTTTTCTCCTCTTCCTCTCGATAGAATATGGGGAAAAGGGGCGGAGTCAGCTGTGACTCATTTGCATAAAAGCGTGAGCTACTAAAACTGAGTGTTTTAAAAAGAGCTGTTTCTACAAGTTGAAGAGGCTGCTGTATCTCTGCATCAATGTGGTATTTTGACCAAAGCATGTCACAGAGAGGTCATTGAGACACCAGGCATGATATGTCCCCTTTAAACTGACAGAACAGTTCATTACTCCCTCTAGTGATCCTGGGTAAACTGATTTGGTTCATATCTCTACAATCTAATCCATTGCCATCTTTGACAAAGCTTTGGAGTTCTTTAATCTAGAAACTCTAATGACACTTAGTTTTTTTTATTTATTTATTTATTTATTTTTTATGTCTGCATGGATATAGAACCTTTAAAATGGTCACATTGAAGCAGCAGAAACATCCTCAGCAACTCATAACAGACTGGAGAGAGGGTGTACTTTCAATATTTACTGTTTGTATTTTCACTTATTCTTGATTTGTAAAATTATCTGATAAAAATCATGGATGGAAATTCAAATGGGATCAAAATAGTCTTTTCTCGCCATTTACTGGAATCCATTTATTGTTGTAAAATAAGATTACATCCTTGATTATTAAGAAGGATGGGACTTTCACTTCTCTCTAAAATAACCAGTTGTAACCAACCAAAGGAATAAAGCAGAGAGGATTATTTGTCTATTGTTTGTGTCTTAATACTATTATTATAGACCAAGACGTTCTCACTGCTGTGTCCCCTCTGTGCCCTCTGAGTCTGCACTTTCAGTTTGAGAAAGATCACACATTGACACACATTCTTCAATAGGGTGTGTTTTTTTCTGTGCATCATCAATGTCTGCACAGTTTCATCTGCCACACTTTGATCATCAGAACCACCAGCGACAACCAAATGTGATGATAAGACATTTGCCCTGCTATGAGTGGGCACTGTGGTATGTTTTGACTCACTAGGTCAGGTCACACAGATTTCATTCTCAGGTTTGTTATTAGCTGTGCAGACCAGTTCACATTAAGAGTGTTTAGGGTCAGTAGGTCAGAGGACAGGCTCACCAACACCTGGGGAACAGAGTTCATCACTCAGAGAGCCATTAGGAGCAAAAGGCTGGACCCCTCACTCAGATTGACCAATGACAGACAGGGATGGAACATCTTGCTGTAATGGGAGATGATGGGTGACACATCTGTCTGTCAATGAGAACATGTATTTATCTGTGACATGTTTTTAGATACGATTATGTCCAGTTAATACAGACTGGGAATTATTACTTTATTTCCAGTATTATTATTAGAATAATTTTTTTTAAAGAAAAAAAGGTGGATTCAGAGGTAGGCCTTGATGAATGTGTTGATGGTGGCATTTTGATAGGGGTAATTTTGACCTGACAGGGCCCAGGCTCTCTCATGAATCAAAATGTGTCAGCCAGGCGCTGGAGATGGAGGGCCGCTCATTGTGGCTCTGACACCCATGTGAGGGGCTGAGGCTGCTGGGGGTCAAGTGTGACACCTCATTAGGACGATGTTGATTTAGTGTGGCCACAGTGCAACAGACCTCCTCCCATGGGGTATGGAGAGGCGTTTGAGTGAGGGGGTGGGGAGCACCAAGCACTGGACAGAGAATGGGGCCTACTGCTCTTCATCCACAAGGTCGTCATCTGACAGCTTGCAAATCACGCACCTACGCCAAACACACACACACACACCCCACCCCCTCTTTAATCCTCACAATGTGTCTAATTTTTTTTAATTTCTGGACTTATTTAATCACAAAGGAGAGATGTGACCAATTGTGTGACAGATATGCAAATGTCCACCAGAGCTCAGGTTTTTAATGCTGCATTTGTTTATTTATTTTTTTTCTATTTGTGATTTGGTCAGTTTTCCCCCTGAGTGAACCCAGTACTCCTGACAGAATAATTCTGACCTTTCACCTTTGATCTTTCGATTGGAAAATGTTTGTAATGTCAGAATTACTTTTGACAATCTGCAGTTGTGTCTCAGCTTAAGTGCAAACTGCTATTGGTTAATTTCTAAATCTGAGTTTAAGGTTCAAAAACACTTTCTTTTATATGTTTGTGGAAATTTATCTGGAGCAACTGAATTTATCATTTGTTTAAAAAAAAAAGAATAGTTAGAAAACTCAAACTGTTGAAAAGTTTTGCTAACCTTAAACTGCTCATTATTTCAAATTAATGATAAACCCCTTGTCTTTTGCATTGATTTACTTTACATGATCATAACACACTGACATTTAGCTCAGATTATAATTATGTGCAGCTATGAGACACAAAACTAATTAATCAATTTATGCCAAAAATTTCTGATATATTTTACAGTTCAGAATGAAACTTATTTAAAAATTTGGAAGAAATGTGTCTTCCTTGATGAAATTGACTATTTCTCATTAGTTTCACCATCACAACAAACACTAATGAATACAGCAGACAGACTATGCTGACAATTAAATTCCACTTTATACTAAATGAAGATGATTTATATGAGTTGAGGTTATTATTTCCCTCAGAATTTATAGCTGTTTGTCAAACTTAACTGGCGATACTTTCCAGTTTGGCTAAAGCTACATTAAAAAGTGGTAGCTCTTGTAATGGTGTGGTGTTTTAAATTAATTTTAACTTTGACCTTTAGTTTTACTGCCCCCATCTGGCTCACCCATTAAACCACATTTTTGTTGGATTTTAATTGGCAAAAAGAAAAATCTAATAAAAATCAAGTAACAAAACTGTGGCAATACAATTTGTTGATGATAGATGCTTTATAAACCGCTAATGTGGACGTAATTTAAATGCTACCATTTAAATAATGTCATGCAAACATTACAAAGCACAATGATCAATCACCTTCATTATTCTGTAATGCTGGCTGTTGATTCTGGTACTTTGGTTGATTAGAACAGATTCTCTTTCACATAATTACATTTCATATGTAATTAAGCCACACACCCCCTCAGCTGGACTGCTATTGCATCTCATTGAAGGAGAAGTGACTGGGAAAATGTTAATGTCTATGACTGCTTCAATTAGACTGCACTGACTCCACCTAATTCACCCTGTTTTTCTGCACACAAAAGACATTAAGTAACCCCCTTTTTGCATGAAGCCATCATGCATACTTAAATCTAAAATGATGGAAAGCATCAAGACAATGCATGCATAATGAATGGAGCTTAATTCAAATACATGGTTATTTATCATTCAGCAAAATCTAACAATTATTTAGTTATAAATATTCAAAATACCAACAGTTGTATATGGTAATAGTATATATTTTAATTAGAAATTTGGCAAATTTGTCTCTTTCTTCATGTCTTTTTGTGTTAGAGATAAATCACACATGGTAATTGTGTCTTTTCTAATGCTACACCTTTGAAAAACGTATTGTGGTTTGTGATATTCCACAGATTGTCCTTGACATTTGCTGTTTGTGCCACCAGTTATGTTTGTGATTATAAAACTGATGAACTGCAAACATTTTTATTTGTCACCCACTTATTGATAAACCCCTCTTGCCAAGAATAAGTGATTTATGAAAGCTGTTACAGCCGTTGTCACAGTCCACTTTTGTTGCCTTTGAGATTTTACTCATTAGTCTAAATAATAACTGTCACTAATGCTGTTCAAGCTGGCTGGCTTCTTGAATAGAAAGGGAGCGAGAGAGTGCAAGTGAGAGAGAGGCAGCAATAGAGAGGAGAGAGGCCTGAGAGATTAACTCCAGTGAGCTCACTCTGAGAGGCCCAGGAACGGCTGAATATTGTTCTAGTGGTGGGGAGATGGGGAGATGGAGTGGGGGGTGGGGGGGTCGAAAGGAAAAAAAACCCCTATGCAGCCAGAGAAATGAACTTGATGATCTCAGGGGGGCGGGGGGAGGATCACCATTCCTTGCTCCTGACAATCAAAATTAGATTGGCCAGCACTGTGTCAACACTAGCCTCAGTTAAGGCATGACAGGGGAGGGAGGGAGGGCAACCCCCCCTGTGGGTGTTTGAGAGTTTGCCATGTGAACTATGGAGACCCCACAGTGCCTTTCACTGACTACTCAGGCCTCAAAGAAATTCACAACCCCTTTTTTTATTGGCCAGCACTGTAACCAACAGCATCTCTTCCCCCGGTTTTATATATTTGACCAGTCATTATTGTTAATTTTGATGCTGTATTTCAATAATGAAAAACACTACACAGTACGTTAAAAATATTTTTTTTTACATATAAACCTCTCAATTCTTCCACATTCATTAAGAGTGTGTGTTGAATGTCTCATATTACACTATCTAATTAATGTCTCATAAAGCTGATGTTCAGAAAGACATGCAAAACACAAACACTCACTAAACAGCAAAACCAGACATCTTTATATGTATAGTTCATAAATAATATACATATTAGTAATTCTGGTTTAATACTATGTAAAAAGGGTGAAGTTCCACACTTCTCTGTTCTGTGACATGTGAACTTTATGCTAAATATGTACATTTATCAGAATGGATATGGGATAAAAAGTGAGTTTAACTCCCTAAAATCATTTCATACAATTTTAGTTTTTGTTTGTCTTGTTGTATAATAAAAGTGTGTGAAGAAGGGTTAAGACTGTTTTCACACGTTTGATCAGTGACCTGGAATATTTCAGTGTGTTCAGCCCTACCATGTTAGAGAGGGAGTGCAGCTGTGTCCTCATGTAACCTTCCCAATTTTTAGTACGTCATCCCCTTTAATTTTCCCTGAAACAGCTAAAACATAGACTTGCAAGCTGTGTCAGTGTTTCACATTATATAAAGACAGCATATTCACATAAATTGCATTTGCATGTGTTATTTTGCTCATACTTTACCTTCACCAGCAGCAGGAACAACAACATCAACAGCACTGCATGTCATACATTTAATAATTTTTCTGTTATTGTCATATTACAGATTGGAGAATTGATTCCAAAAAGGAGGCAGATATAGGATTATTGGCAGGACTACAGCAGCAGCTACAGGACAACAGTGTGGGACAAAAGGTTTTGTTTTTTCGCTCTTGGACTGATTCCTGTTGTTGCCAAAAGAGAGATGTCCGACTGACTTTCAAGTAATCATACACTGCTGTGAGGAGCATTCAAAATAAGTGAATGGAATGTGCACATTGAGAAGCTGCTGCTGTTGCATGTTTTTACTCATCACACAAGTTTTACCTGTGAGAACCAGGGAGAAATCATTTATCATGTTTCACACTAATGCATGAAAGGTTATTTTGTCATTGGTAAATCCTTCTTTTAAAATGGTTGGTATACATCTCCTTACTTTTAAGTGACTGTGTGTAAACTCACCAAAAAGAACAACACCTTCAATAGAAACTCTGCATTTTCTGGAAATAAACTTTGTCATCAAAGTTTGGGTCATTTGACATTTGTAAAACACAAATTGCTCATGAATTGAAATTGGGGAAAATAAAAAAACAGGGGCAATTTTTCATCACTGACTTTGCTGCCCGCGTGTCAGCTAAGGTGGGGCCCAGGTGCACGCGGGCAGCAAAGTCAGGTGTGGCGGCAAGCTTTACAGCGCCACTTCCAGGTGCTGTGGAGGGAATTTCCAGAATACGGGCCCAGTGCACGCGTGGGCAGCAAAATCAGTAATAAAAAAAACCCATTCTGAAATCAGATATGGGTTTGTTCCTCAATTCCCATTCTTCAACTCTGTGACGGGTAATCACCAACAACACCATGCACTCGTCCTCATCCTTGGCTCGAGGGCCACGGCGTAGCGCCTGCACCAATCACACCATTGTCATCGAACCTGCGTTTTACATTGTCTGTCAGTGAACGTCCCAGAATGCTGATCTGTATTGCTGGACTGGCAGATATTTACCCCCTTGAATGTGTGTAAGTCAAGTTCCTCTTTCAGGCATTTTGTGTTCACACCGTCAGAAAGACTGCAGGACTCTGACAGTGACGTCCAAAACCCCTCTGGTTTTGGACATCACTTCCGGCAAATCACACCCAGTGTATGTGTGTGTGTGTGTGTGTGTGTGTGTATGTATGTGTAAGTGTATGTGTATGTGTGTGTGTGTCTGTGTGTGTGTGTGTAGGTGTCTATGTAGGTGTGTGTGTGCGTGTGTAGGTGTGTATGTGTATGTGTGTGTGTGTATATGTACGTGTATGTGTATGTGTACATGTACGTGTACATATGTGTGTGTGTGTGTGTAGATGTGTATGTGTGTAGGTGTCTATGTATGTGTGTGTGTATGCGTATGCGTGTGTGTGTGTATGTGTATGTGTATGTGTATGCGAATGTGTGTGTGTGTGTGTATGTGTATCTGTGTATGTGTGTATGTGTATGTGTATGTGTGTGTATCTGTATCTGTAATTATTTGGAAATTAACTAACTCATCACCAATGTACATCTTTATTCACTGCAAACATCTTGAATACAAATTTACTATTGATGAAAAACTTCTCTGCACAGAACACCACAGTATCATCAACTATAAGTAGAGTCTGATTCTATATATATCTATTATGAGCTCTGTTGCTTCCTTTTTTGGTCTGAGCATTAGAGGAAATCCTCCAGGGTAGGGGAGTTCATCTTGACCCCAGGTATCCTCTCAGATCAGTGGGACGGTCCAGTGATGTGTCCCTGGAAGGCGGACAGGCCCAGTAGAGTGTAACAGCCAACAGGACAAACAGCAACAAACCAGATGGCTCCAGAGGCAGAAAAACTGACAGATGTCAATTATTAGAACTGAGGTGAAATGTGGTTTAATGACTGCAAATTAAGTCTGAAAAGAAAGAAAGTACTGAATGGATCTACATGTGAATTCCATCTTGGAGAGATCATGAAATGTATTTTCTGTTATAGACATTTATAGAGTAATTTGGTTTCAGAAATATTCACATACAGTTTGACATTATGCAAACAGGTGATATATACAACTGAATCACTGATGCTTTATCAGTCACTTAAACCAGTTGCACAAACTTGACTTCTCATCAGCAAAATATAGTCTATTGTAAATTTGTGTCTTAATCTGCAGCATAAATTAACTTTACCAGCATGCTTACATATGCTATTATTGCTGGTAGTTTTTCTTATCTATAAGAAAGATGATGCGGTAAAGAAAACAGTGATTTTGTAACAAATTGCAATGTTTGGTTTCTTGGATCATCAGCCAAATTAATCAAAAAATAACATATTTTAATAAGTGTAAATACTTGCATTCAGTATGAAATATGCAATGACATGGATGCAGTGTGAGGGTGAATTTTTATAGTGCCACGAATAATTATGCAGGTAAAAAATTAAGAAAAAAATCTAAATAAATCAATCACTATACCTGGAAAATATTTGAGTGAAATTATTCAGATCATAAATTAAAAAGAAGCAAGCATTTTAATATGTGTATATAAAATACAAACCACAAACAATCAACTTTGATGCTCTGTCAAGACATTGCAACTCAAAACGTGTGTCTCTACAGCTTTCTCTTCTTTTTTATTGTCATGTGAGATTCTTTCATCCCATAAGAGAGTGTGTGATCTTTTCCTGAACAGTTCCCCTTTTTAAACACTGGCCAGTCAGCGAGCCAGACAAAAAGGTGTTACTGATGACTGTGTCCAGCAATTTAAGCTATTGAGTACTGCCCCCAATTCACCTTCTTTCTTAACTTTATGGCTATAATTGCCATAAAGCTCCTCCCAAATCCTCCCCACCCCCACCAGCCATTCTCACAGGCTTTGTAACATGTTCAATATTCCCATTGTACTGTACTTTTTACAAGTGGCTCTGCAGAATAGTTTGTCTTAAGGTCAGAGTTCATGATGTTAGCAGTCTTAAGGCTTTGAGCGCAGTATTAGCTTGTAACACTTCACATACAACTTCTACAACTACTCCTTATGAGCCAAAACAACAATAATAATAATAAAAAAAAACAAAAAACCATCCATCAATGTCCTCCCTTGTCTATGTAGGGCGGGTATGACTGATGATGTCTATGGCACATTGATGCACTTGAGGGGCAAGGGACTGTGTGAATGTTTGTTTATGTCAAGTGAGGATTTGTCAAAAGGTTTATGTCATTGCTGGCATCAGTCTCCTCAAGCTTGTACTGGGTGGTCTTTGTGTGTTTGCATCCGTAAAGGGCTTCGTTCTCACTCTCGTTTGTCCCCTATTGATTCTCTAAATTAGGTTGATGAGAGGCCCTCCTATCAGGTGGCATATAAATTGGGTCAGGCTGGATATTATATGAAATCCAAATAATGGCGACCCAAACCCCAACACTAAACCTTTGTCCCCTGATCGCTCTCTTTCACCAATTAGCCTCACAGTGAATTTGCTTCCTGCCACCTCTGCTGCCTGGTAATATTTTCCAGGAATCTGGGATGACACCGGTGGGTTTACTGGTGAAAAAAGGTGTCCTACTCAAGGTGTTGGAGATGGAACTGAGGCCACATATACATATTTTAGTCTTAAGAGAGAACTACTGTTTTTTATACATATCTGACGAACACAACAATATTTCTTTGACAAATTAGTATTTTTTTTTTTATTAGAAATTTCTTGTAAATATGCAACTGTCTTAAGAATTTATATTAATTTATAAATGATGTTAGTAATATAGTTAATACAACATACCAGTCTTCTTCTTTTGCCTATTTATGACATATTTATCTAGAATTGTTTAAAAAATATATGTCAATGAGTGTGATTTTGAGTTTCCTGCACCTTTTTATTCTTCTTTATTATTTAAGCTTTTGTGTCACTCAAACAGTGGAATGGATTGAGTGCAGAACTAAAGCAGATTTGTGAACTCTATAAAATGTTGGTTATTTGGAGATTAATTTTGCAATGTGTCGCTGAATGTGTTGTAATATGGATATGGATGGGTAACTACATGTACATGTTTCAGAGTTGCTGATAAATCAGGACAGTTTTTTATGAAAAGGTTTGAAGGGGTAGGTTTAGATAAGGTGATATTTCTTCCTGATCCTTTTTGTTCTTGTAGATTTTGACACTTAACTACATTGCAGTTTTACTATTTTATTCTGTTTTAATTTTAAATAGATTTTTTTTTACAATAATTTATTTGCATTTCTGTTTTTTAAATTGCCATTACATGATTGAAATAAAGAAGAAATAAAAACCCTGTTGTCCTCTACTTAACTCTTTAGTAGGAAAGTGATATTTTTGGTCATTTGTATATTACATGACCGTGAGATAGCTTACAGGGTCTGTAAGTACCACTTATACATGAAAGAGTTGTACCTGCTTTATTAGGTACCATGAAGTAATGGTTCTAATGTAAGGAATGATGTTCAAATGGATAAAGTGAGTGTGGACAGGGGTCTATATTAACACTTATGTTCTTCTAATGTTCTAAAAGTGATGTTATAATGTTTTAAAATACACATTCCTTTCATATTACATGTTTTTCTCATATCATTTATATTGTATTTTTGGTTTGTTTTTACCACTTACAGGTTAGGAACCAATTATCACTTGATTTCTCCTTTTTTTTCGTAATTTCACAAAAGCAATGGCGTGTTGTTATGTCATCCAGTAAAACACTGAAGTTGAAATTGTGAATTTCAGATCATTTATATAAGTGCCTCACAAAGGGAAACAAAACCTAAGCACAGATGAAGGTGAACACTCAATGGAGTCAAAATCTATCTTTGAAATGTTCAAAGTGAAAGTGAAAAATGTATATACTTTTTCCAGAATTTATGGGTCTGATTTGTTTATTTATGCTTGATAACATTTGTATATGTCAAGGCATTAGAATCATTCTTCATATATTTTTTATAACATTATAATATTTTACAGTTAAATAAATTACCCCCATATGAGCTATAAAATACTTGTGCTCATCCCAAATAAGTAATAGAAAATAAAATACACACAAATGTGAAAGCTTGGGATTCTTGCGTCACTAAATAAAGACAAACTAAACCACCTAGAGTTTGCTTGCTTCTAATTAGCCTAGTCTCTGTTTAGACTGCAATTAACATCTTAAGCAGAATAAGAGGTCTAACATTGGATGTAAATGTTATGATTACATTTAGTGTGACACCTTAAACAAACACAAAAAATACACTGTTTTAATCTGGCTGTATATATTTCATGTATGTTTATGTTACACAGAGGATTTATGCAATTAAGTTATAATCATAATCATAATACAAAACTTACGTTTAGATTCAACATATTTCTTAAATTATGACCTACTAAGATATAAGTTGACTTGACATGACTTCATTCCTGTTTATGGCTGGTTTCTTTTGATCACACTGTCATATAAACATTTACACATGTCTGCAGTCTTTGAACTTCTTTCAAAAGTCTTGTCATGTTGTCATTGTACCTGATTCAGTGCATTAATACAGTGGCATTTACTGGAAAATCTGAGGACAAACACACAAATGAAAAACCTTTGCAGGCAAGTTTTACAGATACATTGAGTAATAAACAATGAATCCCATAAGCTAAATAAATGATTTATTGTACAAAAGAAAAATGACAGTAAATAAACAAAAAAAGGCAAACATAACAATTGAACAGTTATTCATATGCACAACCATTAAACTACAAAGTTGGGGTGATTTTTAACTACACAAAGAACGAAGGAATGATGGGGGAAAGTGAGAAAAACATTAGAAGCGGTGAACCTGTCCAAAACATCATAAATGTCAACATTTGGGTAGGTATTTACATAGAGATTTCTTACTCTCATATATTTATATGAAAACACTCTCACACATACCAGTATACAAACACTAAAATTCAAAATGCAACTTCTTAACAGCTTTAACCATAGTTAAGCCATCATTGTGGGCACAGCTCATTATTTATTATTATTATTATTATTATTATTATTATTATTATTATTATTATTATTATTATTATTATTATTATTATTATTATTATTATTATTATTATTTCTTTTGACCACACATATTACCAGAGCCTCTACCATCAGTCACTCTGTCAATAACTCAATCTGAACCTGAGAGCAAGGGAACCCTGTGGTTTTCATCTACATTTTTTGGGGGGAAGGGGCTTCTTATGAGTTTAATGTTTGCGCAGATTAATCGATGACAAATTTAAAACAAAGCAAGGTTTTTAGAAGGCTAAAGTGAGGTAGACAGACTTTGAAATGCATTGTAATTATTAATAAATAGACAATTGACCAGTTTAATTAATTCCAACCACTGCCCCTACCAGCGTTCCTCCCTTTGAAATGTTCTAGCATATTCCTGCAATCACAAAAGTTACAGCATACAACATGTCATCCTCTACTTTGGCTAACAATCCCTGGATACTCCTCCCATTCTTACATGGGTGCTTTCACTTAAAATACACACAAAGGCAAAAACATGTCTATGCAAGACAGTCAACACATTGTTTAAGTCAAAAGGACGTAGTCTCTCTAATATGGTAACAGATTAAAGTTGGTGGGCGGGCCATTTCCAGTTAAAGCATTCTATGTTCATTGATCCAGACACTTATTACACACATGACTTATTACCCAAAGTGGGCAAGGAGGCCTTTCAGGCCGCTGGTACAGTACGTCCAGGTTCCAGATTGGATAAAAGTGTGTGAGTGTATGGACAGGCCCCCGCTTCAGACAAAAGTCAGGAAAGCGTGATGGTATCAAAAAGAAGTGATAACCTTTCTAGTTCATACATACGGTTTATCACCAGAAGCTTGAAATTTTTTTTATTTTTTTTAATTTATTTTTTTATCCTATACTGTACAAGCTCTCTTGTGCTTGGTAAAACACAAACAACACTTTACCTCCTCACGCAATGAACGTCCCATAGTGCAAAATTTATTGTTGGTAAGGTAGAGTGCCCCCAAAAAGGTTTTTGTACCCCTTTTTAATATATACATATATCATTTTTATATAATGTCAGAAGGCTCTTCCTTTATCCAACAGCATAGTGCTTTCGTTTACAACAAAAGGATATCTTTGCTTTGACATCCAGGAGACAAAGACAGACGTTTAGCTTACTAATCTACTCTGTGTTCAAGCACTAACAATATTTTTTCTCGTTATGATGATGATAACACAGTTGAGGTTGAAGTGAATGGGGGCATTTTAAAATGCAATTGAATATGTTCTCTAAGCTAAGGTCAGTGGTTGAGTTGCATTCTTTAGATATTTTTTTTGTGATTTTTTTTTTATTTTTTGCATGTTTTGATGCGGTCTATAAAAGCTATTAGATCTGAAAACAGAACTGCCATTAAAGTATTTTGCACTACTTTTTTCTTAATTTCAGTGTAATTTTAACAGATGTGTACACTGCTGTAAATATGAGCATGTGGACTTCTACAGGTAACAATAACAATCATGTTTTGAACTATTCATAGCTGTGTAATTCACTCAAATGTCTTTTCTGGGTTTTTTTTTTTTCTGTTTTTTGTTTTGTTTGTTTTTTACAGCAGGTTGAGTATACTAGTACTTTCTTGTGTGATTGATAAATTAGTGTGTGGATATTGATGTGTTTGTTATTACATGCTCAGTCCCAGGCCTCTTCAAGTTATGAAACAGTGCATTTATTTCTCTGCTGTCCAAACGATGGATGTGTTTTCTTTGTTAAATAAGAAAGATAATAAAAAATGTGACCAGAGGGTTCCTGTGCATCCTGACAAACATACCCTCCTCCTTCCAACTGCATCGACGTTACAGTTCTGTTTTAAACTTTAGTGTGCAAGTCCAAACTAAGTCTGTGCATTTTCAGAATGGCACAATACTGGCTTTTTTTTTTTATACACTTTGAAAGACGGAGAATAAAATACCTCTTCCTTTTCTTTTTTGAGTTTTACAAGGCTACAAATAAAACTAGATCAAAGTAACTGTGAAAGGTTTTCGTAGATACTCGAGAATGTCACACTGGGGTGTTATACATTAATAGAGGGTACAGGTTTGGTTTTGGATCTCCTTAACACTTTACATGTCTATAGCACATCTCTAACATCTGTAAACAACATTTTTGTATTTCTAATGGTAAACCCTCCTCACATTAGCATGAATTTACTTGTGGGAGTTTTTGTTAATGTGATGGACTGCAGAAGAACTGAACATGCCCCCTTGCAAAAAAATTTGCGGATTAAATTTCAGCCATTAAGCGTATCAGTGAAATTGTGTTTTGTTAAGACCCTTAAACTCCATTAAGACTGAAATTGCATTAAAAATATTGTAAATGCTCATGTATGTCTCCTGTCATCTCAATCCACTACTAACATGGACATTTCACAAAGATAAACAAAACTTTAAAAACCCACAAAACTAACACAATAACATAGTTTTGTCTCATTTACTGTTTTATGAGGCTGCTCCACAAGTAGAACCTCTTAAACCCATTCATAATGTACTGTTTTTCCATCACTCAGTCCTTTTTTTGATTCATATTTCATTTATAACTTTTACATTTTGAATCAATCTATTTACTGGAAAAAATGGAAACCCAGTGGAATGTTTTTGTGGCCGAGCAAAAAGTAGAATCTGGTGCCGAGCTGTGGGTTCTGGTGCCAGGGGAGAGCTCCATAAGGGTTTTGGGTGATATGATGCAATGGTGGCTGTACACAAGTGTGCATCTCCCCTATAGCCTAAGAGCAGCCACATCGATCCACCACCATCCCCGGGATCTTTCCGTGGATGATCTGTTGCTTGTCATTGAAGTAGAGCATGTTAATGGGGGACATCTTGGTCGGGGTACAGCAGGGCCCAGCAGAGCCTCTGGGGTTGGCATGCTGCACCAGGTGGGTGTGTGGATATTTCTGCATGAACATATACTCGCACTGGCCAGAGCAGTAGTTGGCTTTGTAACGTTTGGGGGCAATGATCCAGTCCCAGCCGAACGCTTCAAAATCCACAGTTAGTGGGTAACGACAGCAGCGAGACTCCGTGGAATGCTCATCACAGTCCAGACCCAGGTTTCTCCGAGAGCGTTTGGTCGTCTCCAGAACCTTCACTTCCAGGAACGGCTGCTGGAATCAGGGGGGAGGGGGGACGGGACAGGACAAGGGGACAGAGAGAAAGAGGTGGTTATAAGAGAACAACAACAAAAGACATGCCTGAGCCATTAGTTACTGAAAATACAGTCATTACACTAAGAAGGGTGTTATGTTAACCTTTTATCAGGCAAGTGACTATTTGTGGTCATATTTATAGAGATTGCAAGACAGTCAGTGCATTTACAACATATCTAAGCCAAGCTATTGGCAATAGATGAGCTAAGGAATTAACTGGAATGTCTGAGAAATCTCAGTTTCCATGGACAGCAAGAGAATCAAATTATTGAGTGAGTTACATTCGTCTCCCAGACACTAGGTGGTGCTACACACCCTTTTGAGTTGGCATTCTACTGGTTGGTGCCATAGATGAAGAACAATGAGTAAACAAAGATGGCAAATTTGAAGCAGACATAGTAGAAGGAGAGTGAATGAATAATGGGTCACTAATGTAAAGCGCTTTGAGTGGCCAAAAAAGTGCTATATAAATCCAATCCATTATTATTATATTATTAAACTAAGGCATTAATTCACATTTCTCTAAGTGCATGTAAACAAACTGAATGACAGCAACAGTTTCAATGAAGACAGTGAAGCAACAATCACAAGCACATGTATGAAGACTGTCAGGTCCACCTCTGCATGAACAGTGAGTGCACCTGCTTTGTTAAGTACCATAAAGTAATGGTACTAATGTAAGTAATCATGTCCAAAGGGATCATGTGAATGTGGACAGGTATGTGGATCAGCACTTTTGTTGTTGTAATGTTCTTAAATCTAATTCTAATATCCTGTAATACATGTTCCATACACACACTAAGGTTGAAATTAATAATGCAATGAGTGACCTATATAGGGTTAAAATGAAAATTAAATTAAATTAATAGAAAGAGGACACAGATGAACACTGACATGAATGAATCTATTATAAACATGTAATTTAGGGTAGATGTTTTCTGCAATGATACATTTCAGATATGAGATTTAAAAAAAAGGTTTGGGGGGAATTTAATGGAGGAGTTTACAAACAATAAACTGTAGGTTGTCACTGTGCATTGTCTTTTTCAATATTATTGTTATTATTCCTGTGATTCCATGTAAAATGACTTGCTTCAACTAAATAAATGTCACTGGTTTTTATCATTACAGTTTTTAGAAAAGAAGGTTTGTCCATCTGTGTAACATCCTGTGTAACAACAGCTGTCAACCTGGATCACAAAGTTCATCTGTAACAAAGGTGTAAGTAGTTTAGACAGTTTAACTATTCTATTGATTCCATATGCATGTATTCTGTAAGCATCAGACTCAACATTTTTCCTTGTGATATACATTGATGAGATGATGTCAATGCCTTTGCTGTGTATCTCGTTTAGTTTTAATCTTGTCAGGCCTTGATGTTTTAAGGCTCGACAAGATTATGTCTCTACTGCTTCATGTTTGAAGGCTTTAAAAACATACTTACATAGACTACTAGTTCAATCTTATCACCAACTGAAATGTCAAGATTTTAATTTGTGTCACATTTCCACTTAGACCTGTGCAGTGTATTTGCTGTGAACGGAAGGTGTTTTTGATGTGACTTAACAACATTTTATTTATCCATTCTATTTTGTAAAGTATTCAGGTGAAGAAATGGTACATTATCAAGTGTGAAGGCAGTTTTTTCAATACATATTTTCAGGATAGAACAGAGTAATGGTATATGGAGTGTTTATAGACTTGTTCTACCTTAATGGTAGCCTAGCCGCACTATCTCTGTACATTACATGTATAGGTCTAGGAACGCTTCATAGTCAGGGGAGGGAGTCTAAAAGGTTGTCTTTCAAAATCCTCTGTATGCAATAGGACGGTACTACAACCAATCAGCGGAATATGTAGTTAGATGCCAGAAAGTTCATGGAGGAGTTCAGAGAAAGTAAGGAATGACTAAACAAAATTGGGGATTATGGAGTTTAACGACTGTTGTCACTTCTGTAAAAAAAATTTAAAGATTGCGGATGTTTTCTCACATTCTTCACTCATGTTTGATAAAAACAAATCGCCACCCTTTGTTGTTCTTCTTCTATGGTTGTTTCCGGGTGTTTCTCTCTGAATCGTTGTAGCATTACTTTGTTACGCCCACACTCTGACTCTATACTTCAATGGGAGTTGTCGGCCAGTTTCAGGGAAATCTAGTCAAATGTTACATTGAGCGTAACTAGACTATTTTGGTAGAACATTAGATGTGCTGCCGCTAGATGGGTCTAGAGCGGCTAGGGGCTAGCAGCTTAAAGGGATAGTTTGGTATTTTTCACACTAATCTGTATAGGTTCACCATCTTTACTCTGGTGCACCCACAGTGACTTACCCCCAACAGTGTCCTGTGACATGAGTTCTGGTCCAGTTTTGGTCAAAGCGAAAGTAGTCCTGGCAGATTTCCTGGGGTCAAATCAGTATGTGTTCGAATGAGTGATTTATTTGCATAACAAAGCCGTCATGAAACAAAAACCTACACCTTGTAATTGCTTAGAGCTACTTTCTCTCAATAGCGATCAATGCACATTGTCACTGCTAACAGTTGTGCACCTGCACGTAGCAGCAGCAAACACTGCCAAAATACTGATGAAAGTAGTTTGCTAAGGCACACAGCTGTTAGCAGTGACAACGCACATTGATTCCTATTGAGAGAAAGTAGCTCTAAGTAATTACAAGGTGTAAGTTTTTGTTCCGTGACGGTTTTCAATCATTCGAACACATACTGTTTTGAGAAGAAAAACGTTTTAAATTGTTGATCCCAGGAAACCTGCCGGGACTACTTTGACCAAAACCAGACCAGAACTCGGCTCACAGGACACTGTCGGGGGTTAGTCACTGTGGGTGCACAAGAGTAAACATGGTGAACCGATACAGATTGATGTGAAAAATACCAAACTATCCCTAAACATCTAAATCTAAAACTAAATACCTGGTATAGTATTGCATATAGATAATAAACAAATTAGAAACTGATTAGGAAGTGTGTATCTGTTGGAGAGGAAGGTGTACTCTGTGGGAGCTGTTTTGGAGAGCCTCCTCTCCAAAACAGGAGGATGTGGGCTCTAATGCAGGGCATCCTGAGAAACCCCAGGCATCATCTGCATAATACAGTGGCAGCCTATAAGAGACACCACTGCAGTGACAGACTCCTCTCACTGCACTACAGGACTACTTACCTATCTATCTATCTATCTATCTATCTATCTATCTATCTATCTATCTATCTATCTATCTATCTATCTATCTATCTATCTATCTATCTATCTATCTATCTATCTATCTATCTATCTATCTATCTATCTATCTATCTATCTATCTATCTATCTATCTATCTATCTATCTATCTATCTGTCTGTCTGTCTGTCTGTCTGTCTGTCTGTCTGTCTGTCTGTCTGTCTGTCTATCTATCTAGTTCAGAGTATCTATAGTATTATCCATACTTTATACCTTCACCTACTTGTAGAATAATCTACCACATCTCCTTTTTAGTTTGGTTATTTGGTTGTCTCCCCGTGCTAAATTGATGCTGAATGATTAATTCAAAATATGTGTTATTAATAATTCACAAAAATATATATTTATAGTGATAACACAGTCTACTATTCGGGTACCAGTTCAAAAAAATACTAATGTAAAAAAAATTAATTAATTAAAAAAAAAATAAATAAAAAAAAAAAAAATATATATATATATATATATATACTCATACAAATACTGATATGTCAAAACTGTGGTAAAGTTAGTTTTATATTGGACATTCATTTGACATTCAAAATCAAAATGTGATAGCTCTGAAAAATAAGCGTTGTGGTACATGAGGGACTGTCTCTGTGTTACAACATTGTTTTGGTGACTCCAGGTCAAAAGGTCAAGGGGCTTCATTTGTTTATAACACTGTTTTAATATATATATATATATATATATATATATATATATATATATATATATATATATATATATATATATATATATATATATATATATATATATATATATATATATATATACTGTATATATATATTTTTTGTGTGTGTGTGTGTGTGTGTGTGTGTGTGTGTGTGTGTGTGTGTGTGTGTGTGTGTGTGTGTTTTTGTTTGTTTTTTTTAAATTGCCAGAATGAGGGACATTTGTCTCTGTGTTACAAAATTGCTCTGGTGACTCAAGGTCAAAAGGTCAAGGAGCCTAAAAGGAGCCAAAAAAGGTAATTATATAAATAATGTATATTTCCATAATGTAGATTCTGCAGTAGAACATCCTAACTTTAGTAATTGTGATTTTGCTAAATGACATTTGCTAAATATGCTAAAAAGTCCAGGTGATATCCAGTGCTACTTAGCTAAATAAATTAGGCTCCTTGATCTTTTAAACTTGAGTCACCAAACCAGTTTTTTTAACACAGAGACATATGTCCCTCAAGACTACAAAACTTATTTTTTCATTTATCATTCTGGCAACTTTGAAAAAAAAACATTTAAAACAGTATTATAAACAACTTAGGCTCCTTGACCTTTTGACCTGCAGTCACCAAAACCATGTTGTAAGACAGAGACAGTCCCTCATGTACCACAAGGCTTATTTTTCAGAGCTATCACATTTTGATTTTGAATGTCAAATGAATGTCCAATATAAAACTAACTTTACCGCAGTTATGTCACATACATTGGTTTGGTCCAGGAACCATCATCTATAGGTTACCCAAACCTTAACCTTTGGGCAGCGCAAGCCGATCAAATATTTTACTCCATCATGTTTGTTTCACAAAGCCTTCCTCTCCCCACAGTGATTCCAGCTGGGCTCCAGCACAGTTTTTTGTGACGCATTCAAAAGAGGAAATAAGCTGAAAGGCCACTGGGGTGAGACCATGTCAGCTTGGCCTTTAGGGCTTTTGTTGTAGAAAAAGACCCAGAGGATCAGGGAGAAGCAGAGTTTGACTCTTTCTTTGCTTGTTGTGTTTTGTTTTATTTTTGTACACATGCCTGTGTTTTTGATCTTTTCCTTTTTTTTCTGTTCAAGAATAATATTGCACACTGCTGTGTGCTCAGAGGGCAGCGATTTATTGGCCAAGACACCAGAGCTGACCTCTGTTATGTGTTGTGGAGAACTGACCCAAATGACCACTTGGTAAATATTTGGTGTTGCCTAACTGGGATGAGTGGCCTACATAATTCAACGTAGATGTTATATGTAACCGTCAGTGCTGGTAACACTGGGATTTGTAACTAGATTAATGGTTTATGTATGGTTTTCCTTTAAGACTGAAGTGTGAACTCAGCCATGCAGTCCATCCATTACATTCGACATAAACCCAGTAGTTCATCATTTAAAACGATTTAAGAAAATAGGCCAAGACGATTATAGTGATGTCTGATGTGGACTTTCCTAAATTTTATTCACAGAGTTGGATGTTAGATCATTATTTATCTATATTAGAGACAAGATGCTAAACATTTCAAACATTCAGAGATTTGCCCTCATCAACCCTGATTTTAAGTAAAATATTTACTAAAAGAAAAAACAACATCCACAGTGGTTCATGACCACAGAGGATATACATTAACTAGAGCATCTGAGGGGAGTCACAGCACACATTATGTCCTTATTTCATCCAATTAGCTGCAGACATTCAGACTACAAATGTGATAATACGTAGGGTGGATCTAAACAAAGCAGCTAAAGATGGATTTCTCAGGTGGCAGCTGTTAAAAACTGATGGTATTTAAAGTGTATTAACATGATGTAAATTGTCACACTATTAGTCACTAAGATCTGTATGCACCTGTTGGGCAATAAAAATAAACCTTTCTGAGTTGGATGAACAAAGATGCCACCTGGAATCACATTTTGTGTCCCATCACTAATGATAAACTACCTACACTATATTACCATCTGATTTGGTTCTTATTAAACACTTTTACACTTACTCTAATGCAGTGGTACCCAACATTTTCTGACTCATGACCTCATTTTAACATCACAAATTTCTGAGAAATTTTTCATGTAATGAATATTCATTTTAGCTTATATTTAGTCTATATAATGTACATTATTATGTCAGAAATGCCAGGTGTATATTACTGCACGAGTGACAATTTTATTTTCCTTGGTCAGGATATGTACAATCAGTTCAGATTGTATTTACAAGGTTGAAAATTAATACTGAACAAACAATAACTCAAACTATGCACAAACTGCAGCATCCAAAACTGACCACAATGAATATTTGACAGATAAACAGTACCACAGTGCTTCAGTTTCAGACTTTCAGTCTTTTATGGATTGTAATTGTCTCTCCTCAACTTACCATATATTTTTATTAGTACTTTTTTAAATCAATTACTACAAATTTCAGATGACCCATTTGAACTCTAGGTGACCCCGTGTGGTGGGTTGAGGGTTGAAAAACATGCGGTAATGACTGGATTTGAAAATTATCCTCATATTCTTAATGCTGATTAATTAACTAAATATTAAACTGATACTGAATTAATTAATGCAACCACTGGCAAAAAATATTAACATTTCAACATTATTTAATTTCATTGTAAAGAGGTAATAATCTAAAATGTCAGAAAATGATCGCCAGTGATTTCATCAGTAGTGAACTAGATCAAGTGAGATGGATATTAATTACTATTTGTAAATCAGTCTCTTAGTTGAGTTTTGGGAGAGTCTTGCTAATCGTTTGACATATTGACCTTTGGATTTGCTCATTATTCTTTGACTTTAATAAGAATTTTCATTTGCATAAATCAGAGGCATGTTTAAAGTGGCCCCACCCCTCCAGGGACAGGTCTGAGGGTCCTTACCAGTCCCTCCTCCCCGGGTCGAAGTGAGGTAACTGCCAGGTCATTGCCACTTTCGTCAAAGGCGTTGATGTCAATTCCCCAGTTGGTGTGTGGCTGTTTGAACCAGTTCTGCAACACGTGCTTAAAGTCAATACTTTGCCAGTGGCCGACCCTGGAGTTGAGCTCGATCTTCAGTGAGCGAATGCGGATGTGGCGGCTGCCCTGCTCTGTCACAGGCTTGAGTCGAAGGATTTGCAAGTAGACTGTGGAGGTCTGCTGAAGCGGTCGCAGGTACACCCACAACTGGGCCTTCAGCACCTTGGTGAACATCAGTTTGGGGCTAAACTTGAAGAAACAACAGCTCGGCTTCCCATTCACCTGCACCAGAGGCTCAGCTGTGGAAGAAAAAACAACAACATGTTTATATGTTCACCTGCATGGAAATGTGCAGATAAATGCAAGTTTGTTGGTTAAATAATGTGACAGCTTTCATTTGATTATATATATTATATAGTTAAAAAATATTTTAAAAAACGCTTACTGAAATATATGAAACAAATGTATACAGTGATGATATCAACAATGCTCACTTTGGAAAACCTTTTTTTTTTGTATAAAAACACTGCTTATTCAGGGCAATATGGTATCTTTTCTCTTAAATTCAGTCATGGTCCCAATGTCGTGTAAATGGTAGGAAATATCCAACTACATTTGAGATTTTACACTAGGCCTGTTTATTCCTATTTGTTTCTGTTACAGACCAGAAAATAAGAACAAACAATAACTCATTCAGTAGTTGTGAACTAGTCTATTAAACATAAAGAATAAATTATTGTCACATCAATCAGATGAAAAATATTCAGGATACTATGACAAGAAATGACATATTCAGTCCTTATATTGTCTGAGTCATTTCTTCATTTATTTTTAATATCTTTTTTTTTTTTAATGACACAAAAAGATCATGTATCTCAGGGATTTGTTACATTTACTGCACGAATACTGCATAAATTTCATCATAGAATGTTATAATATGAATGAAAATTCAGGTTTACTATATTTGAGTAAATTGTCCACAATGCCACTGTCGATTTCAGCTGTAATCTGAATGAGTCCTGTTGGTTATATGCACATGGTCCTGTTGTTTGGTTAATTCAGTCAGGTTACTTTTGTGATTACATCAAAGTTGGAAAAAACGTTTCATTTGCATATTAAAACAAGGATCAGTAATCGTGGCCAGTGGCCAGATGGTAACCTTAGATTCCCTTGGGTCAATCATAATAAAATGGTCTACCCCTACATTACTACCACCAAATTAAAGCATCCCAAGTTTTTTTAGTGACTAACCCTATCAGTAAATATATTTGGGGGTGTGGATTAAGGGTTATGTCACAGAAGACAAGGCGTCCCCTAAAATAGGCAGATTTATTCCTGTCATGATCCTGAGCTCCGGTGTTTCTGTGATTTGCACCACATGTCAAATCTGCACTGGTTCATTTACATAGACCTCCATCTGATATAATGACACCCATCCACTGCATTCATACATTCATTTCCATGTAAAGTGTTCATTTATTAAGGGAAATTTATTCTGCATCTATCTGGCATAATAATGTGCCAGCACAGTACAATAGAATATTTAATCTGCTCGTTTTCACAGTGCATATTTGACAATTTACAACTCCGATTTAAACATTCTCTGTCCTGCTGCAGAGGAGTTTTGTTGTGCCTCCACTTAAAAAAAGAAGAGAAAAAAATACTGCTCGGACCTGTCAATCATTGCTAAATCTGAGGTTGCTCAGGCAACCTGCAAATGCTTCCTGGGTCAAAAGGTTATTTGGCACCTCAGCCTAGTTAAGAAATGGGATCAGGGGTCAAAACCGTCAGCCTCTTTACATCTCAGGGGTGCTGGGGAGGGGCAGCCCTAATAGCCAGATTGAGTTTGAAGGTCAAGGTCGACCCTATGGCAATGGTAATATGTCTTTCTTCACAACACGCCTTTTCACTAGAGAATCATTTGAAATCTCTGAGGCACAACAGAGCTGAATCAGCCACAGTTTGTTTTTGTTTTGATTAGGGTGGAGATTGTCCAGCCAATAGTGAATTGTTTATCAAACCTCAACTGACCAGGAGAGAACACTGCGCAGGGCTGTTTTTTTTTTTTTACACCAAACAAGTGTTGTAATTGAATTATGGGCATGCATTGAGGGATATGAATTCACTGAGGTACAGATGGACTATCCATTAGAAGAGTCCAGGCCAACATTGAATAAGGGCCAAGCCAGGGACAGACGTGGTCCTTCAGCCTGTATTTCCAGGGACAGTCATTAGTGAGTGTAAATTATACAGTGTCTCACGCTGGACAAACAATATGTCAATGTTCCTTTTGGTGGGTTGCTGGGGTCACAGCAATTAACGTGGATGGTGTTGTGTTTGCTCATCAGCACAAAACCGGGAATGCATGATTCTGCAGTTTGCTTAGTTTTTACTTGTGATTACAACTGTTTTTGTTGTTGTCGCTGCAGATGAGGACAGACTTACAGCAGCTCTTCCATTGCAGCATTTTCCACCACATTTATTATGTTATTGAAAGAAAATAAAGGCACACTGTAGGGCTGAAATTGTTCTTGAGCAAAGGCCTTTCTTTCTTGAGCAGCCACCCTCCAAAATAGGAGTAACCTGAGAAGCAGGGACCATACGCCATGATCCAGTTAGGACCCCCGTTATTAAACACACATGCACAACATATGAGCTGCGTCATGTTAAACAATGACTGCATTGATAGGTGAAATCAATTTGTGCCTTTATAGATCCTGTAAGTGCACAAGTAAATGCAGCCCACAGAGGATGAATGCCTGCACAGCCCACGTCTTGGCAGAGTGCTCCACTTCTGCCAAATGAGCGAGTTAGCTTGTAAAGAAATGAGACATTTAATCCCTCCACCTGCACTAACTTTGCTCCAGCCATAACACATTACTGTTGAAAGCCTTATAATTTTACTACATCTGCAGGACCATTTTATGATTTAATTTCTTGAGCAATTTGCCCAGTTACAGCTCACTGTTTTAATACTCTCATTGCAAACCTGCAGTATTGGTAACAGCTCAGATCTTGCATTTAGCACCACCTACTGGAGCTATGACACCTTTCCTCTCTTTGACTGAGGATGCAGACAAAAAACAAAAAACTAGTCCCTCAACAGAATGAACAGTAATCTTATTGTGTCAAAAAACAAGAAAGGTATGTACAGAAGCCTTAGTTTTCCAAAGGAAACAGGGTTGTTTGCTTTTCCTCCTTGTGCTTCTCGCCTACTTCATTATTACAGCAGCTTATTTCCCTGTGGTATAATTGCAGCATATGCAGCACATGAAATTTACTGCCAACACGCAACAGGCCTGCAGGTGAGCCTATCAAACATCTGGTTGACTCCCTGGATACCTGTGTCCCATAGTTAGCATGCAGACTTCTATAGGGGAAACATATAGAATATAAGGGTTTATTCACAATGCAATCTGTCTATTTTAATATGACCACAGGCTATTTTAAAGGTAAATGCTTTTAATAACCATTTGCAGAAATGGGTTACAGGCGCCAGTTAAACTGTTGGAAACAGATGGACAGGGGGAGGTAAGGTGTGGTTATACAACAGAAAAGGTGACAGGTTGCAGCTGCCTAAACGTGAAAAGGGGAGAGTCTTTGTGAGTCTAACATGTATTTATTTATCTCTAATTTCCACACAAAGCACAGCATGTAAAGAACAGAGTGTGTAAAGCCTCTACGCTGCTGATTCTCATACTTTAAAATACTGTGAGCTCCTGCAATAAAAAGCAGCTTCCTTTCTCTTAATGCACTGATTAACTCCAAACCTAGTCCTCAAAACAAGATATAATACTCTCCAAAATCATTTCATGTCTTTAGAACAAAATCGGTTCTAAATGGTCAAAACAAAGTAAAATACTCAAGGTTAAGCATCTGTGAACTGGTATTTAATATTTTAATGTCACAGTTATTTAACATCTGTGTGAATGCTAATTTGAATGATGGATCTGTTTTACAGCAAGAAGAATATCAATAAGCTGAAGACGGCTTAATGAATGAAATAGCATTTATGCCACAGAATGTTGGCTTTAATGACCAGACTTAAATCTCACATTAAAGACAGTTTACTACTTTAACCATGCTCTTAAAATGCAGTTGTTTATGTTTGTGTGTTGTGTACATGTGCAGTAACATATGCCAGTCAGATGAAAACACACCGCTCAAATGATGTGGGGAGAGAAATGGTCATCTATTGTTAATGTCCAAATGGATAATGCATACTGATATAAACCTAAATAGGACTTTCATTTGCATATATATCTATATTTTCTTTTCTTAATGGGAAATGCAAATGTGCCATTTTGTGGTGAGTGTGTGTTTGGGAGCCTTCGTGTTGAATAAATGTGACTCTAGGGTATCCCCACGCACCTCAGCATATTAATCATTGTGACACGTTCACGACCCTTCTAATAAGACAGGGGCCACAGTGCACCCCCTCAAACATCCCATCTCACCCCAGCCCCACTCCCTCTTTGTCTCTCGGCCAGTCCCAAGGGACAGGAGAGGGTGGTGGGGGAGGCCAGGCTCGAGCTGGGGATGGAGGGGGGGTGTGAAGTTAGACCCCCTCATTCAGAAGCCCTCCCTTGGGACAACGGCAGGCACAAGACTCCTATTAGGCCTAAGCATAGTAGCCCCCCAGGAGCAAGACACCTCCTAATGCTCCCTGTTCTAGCTCAGTGAACACACACACACAGAAACATGCAGTCATGCATAAACACACAACATACGCAAGCTCCAAACTGAACGTCTTCAGCAAACAGAGTGAAAGCACATTGTTTTTAGTGTCAGGGTTATATATGTTGGGTCTATAAGTGGAACGTCTGCGGGACTTCTCTGGCAGGATAGGGACAGAGGATGAAAAGAGTGCGCGTGCAGTGAACTGCAATAAGGTGGACAGCTGGACAGCAGGAAGCTTGCCGGAGTCTCATCGCTTGTGTTTATGTGCATCCACACATAAGACGTTAATATCAGAGGACAATGATATGCTTTGTTTCCAAAAGTCAAATTAAAAACTTTTTGCATATTTCATAAAAATAGATTTTTTATGAAGAAAAAGCAGAAACATGGTTTTGTACCCTTTGAAATGTTACATCTTTTACTCCTGTCATCTACATGTTATATAATAGGTTCATTTTCAGCATTGTTGCCAGGTGCCTTTTTGAAAAATGAATGAAACTCTACAACAACATTTAACCCATTTATTATTTTTGAGACTATCATGCACACAGCTGTGCAGTCTCATTGACTTTTTGTCACTCATCATTATGGTTCAATCCACATCACATGTTGACAGGCACCACCTGCACACTCAAAACATATAAAACACCCACATTTAATTGTCATAAATTAGCGTTAGTTTTCATTTCCTTATTTTATGCAAAATGTGCCACATCTTAACAGTGTGCTATTCTCTCTAAATGTGGGTGGGATTCAATTTGGCACAGAGCCTGTTGTGAGTTATTGTTTCAGAAAATGGTTAATGCCTGAGGCAAGGACTTTAACGAGGATGTCGCTTAGAGGTGATTGATACAAAACAGAAAGGAAAAAATAAACACTTGAGAGGCAATTGAGTAAATGTGTGTGTATGTATATATATATATGTGTATATATATATATATATATATATATGTATATATTTTTAAAAAATTTTTATAAATATATACACACACTTCAGGTCCTTGGGTCATTCTGTTACAACATTATGGAGCAAATCTGAGCTGTGAACCTATGTTTGGGAAAAAAAAAACTATTATTTCATCTTGAATTGAGATTTTCACACATTTTTTTCTACTCAATAATGAAATGACAACTGCTAATCCAACATATAGCCTAGACATTGCCGCAACATTTATCCAATACAGTGACATTTTTTTCTGAGATATAAACCAAAACTAAAATTGACCTAATGTCACAAGACCAAAACAAATCCCTGTAAACCTTAACATAATTCAGTTTAAATATCTTTTCTGACTTTTGGTTTTCCACCCATATTATTATCACACTTTTCTATGAGATTTCATATTACGTTAAATACGAGACTACAACACATACTGCATGAGCTAACACATTTTACAGTTAAATCAATCCCGTTCAATACTTACACATCATATCAACAGAGCAAGAGTTTAATGTTACCATTAATGCAGGATTGTATAGATCAAGGGTCACCAATCCTGATCCCAGAGGACTGGTGGCCTGCATGTTTTAGATGTAACCCTCTTCCAACAAACCTGATTCAAATTATAAGGCTATTGTCAAGGTCTACAGGAGCCTGATAAGGACCGTCAGGTGTGTTGGAAGAGGGAAACATCTAAAACATGAACGATACTGGCCCTCAAGGACCAGCATTTGTGACTCCTAGTAAAGATTATATCTGTAAGAAGACAAATTTAATGGGAGACCAGGAATAATAGTTAAAATCACTAGTAGTTAGAATCACTGAACTGCAGATCCAACCGTGTCCTCTGACATCTGAGAGAAATTATTGACTACTGACAAATGTCCAGAGCTGTGATAATATCATGAGACCACGAGACTAGTCAAGATCTTCCTCATCATCGCTACTACTTGTTGGGCCTTAACTCTATTTTAATATAACCCAAAGTTATTATTCAGCATTAGGAACATAGGCACTCACTTGCTCTATGTACTTAAATGCACTAGCAAAACCTCTAGTCGCTCTTAAACTGAATTAATATCTTCATAATCATAATCGTTTACATTTAATCCTAAATACACTGTACAAAATGACATTTGATTTCCTTTTCTGACTGTATTCTGAATGTTTTTACTGTAAATGAACATCACATAACAACAACTGATAAGTGTCATCAAGTTAAAAGTTCAACATTTCCTCAGAGGATTTTTTTGTTTTGCCAGTTTGAGGCATACTCACACAGGCTACTGAAAAAAATCCATTAAGCCACCCAAATCTGTCAGGATCACAGCCAAGAGTTTTCTCTCAAGATAAAGTAAGTGTGACCAGATCTTGCCAACCCTCTCTCTAGGAAGCATTTTCTTCTATACTGTTTGTTCACGCATTTTTATGCAACATAAAACATCAATTGTCCAGCTTCTGAGCTTGTCTTTATCCATTTATGCTATAAATCACATAAATCAAACGTTGCTCTTGTCCCTAAAGAAATCATGTGGACTATGCATTTTTATAATGTCCGTAATGAACTTCCTGGGGTGATGTGGGTACAGTGAACAGAAATACAACCACAGGTGATAAAAATGGCAGGAGGCTGCTCTTCTTTGCTGCAGAAAAGAGGCTAATTAAATTTTCATGTAGATAATCATGAGGTAATCCACTGTTAATTGTGTTTCCTTCCAACACAGTGACTCCCTCATGGGATCTAATATTATGCCCATGCAGCATTTTCTTTGCTTAAATGGCTTTTAGATTTAATGGACTCTTCCATAAACTGAGCCACACACAACCACACGTAGTCCAAACGCATCCATCAACAATAATCCCCTCAATGATCTTCATTTTATCTTTTCCCTCCTCTGCCCTCCTCCTCCTTCTCCTCCTCCTCACTCATGTCCCTACACAGGTCTTAATTACTGGTGTGAAGTAATTATTTCCTTTATTAGTGAAACGTAACATCTGTTTCTGGTCTTTTTAATTGTACCTATAAAACCCTTCCATGATTTCTGTCCCTTTAGGATAGGACTGGGCTGCTTGTTGCTCCCTGTGGACTCACTCCCATCTTCCTACCACCCCCATTCAGAACCCAGAGCATGAGCAAAGATGCACCTAACTCGATCATATTTTCTGAAATCCTTCACAGACCTAATGAAGACATCACCACTGTGTACATGGAGAGAAAACAAGTCCTTTTATACCAAGGCAAAAAAATATACATATTATCAGCTCACCAAGCATGTTCCCGTATCTTGAATATATACTCCCATCATTGTCGTGTTTCATTTTTAGAAAAGCATCTATTAAAGTGAAGCAGCAGATTCCCAAATGCCACGAGAAATGAATGGCTGGTGGGATTGGTACACGGGAGCGTGGGAATAGGGGAAGGAGGGTGGAAGGAGTGAGATTCCTGAGGTCCTGGGGAAATTTTGTCCTTGTATTAATAGACTTTGGTCCCTTTGAAATTTTATTAGCCATAAAGTTGACAGTATGTTGTGCAATTTCTACAGAGCGACAGACCTTTCTTCAGTTTTTACTTCTTTTTAAACAAACAGGCGTCCAAACAAATCAACACCAAAGTTTATCTTTCCCCCTGGACTCCCTCAAAAGATGCCAGCCACAACATAGGGAGAACAGGTGTCATCGTCAAACTGAGACCTCCATGGAATAAATAAATCTATAAAAACCTCACATAGTCATCAACTTCCAGCAAACACTGGTCAGTGACTTGAAGACAGTCCGACTGCTGCTGCTCTGTCCTTTTAGCGCTCTCCCTCTTAATTTTTATGGTTCCTGCACCTTCAGGAAATGACCCTTTTATAGGGTCAACACTATAAAAGACTTGTTTTTTTGTGGGAGTGGTTAGTGGATGTGTGTGTGCATGTGTGTGTGGTGGGGGATAAGTTTTCAAGTTACTACCGGTGCGTCTTTGCTGTCAAAGAAAGAGACCCAATGAGGTTAATAGTCTCCTCTTCCAATATATCACATAGCTGTGAACTCGGTGACCCTTTTTGTCAATAGGAGAACTTTTCTCTGGAGTGTGTGTGACTGTGTGGATGTGTATGTATGGGTGTGTGTGCAGGTGAGTAAGCATCCTTATGTGTCTACCCAAGTGTGCACATATTGAAATGTGTATCTTTATGCCTTTACGTGTGCATGGATCTGTATTTTAGGTGTACTAAATTGTCTTACACTCTGACCCTGGTCTTATACTGAATGTGCATTACCTTTCAAAAAATACATAATAATATTACAGCATTTCCTATGTTCAGCTAAACACAAACACGATGAAAAGATATTTACAAATGACTGTCCCTTTTGGAATGCCAGAATACATTCCACTAATTCAGCAAATACTCATTGATTTCCTGTTGGTCTAACTGCTTACTGAAATAAAATTTAAATATGAAATGGAGGCTGGGTTAGATAATTAGTGCACACTGCTGTTCGCATTGGATATTCTGCAAGTAGAAAATCTCTAAATGAACGTTACAGCACAAAAAAAAAATGTTTACCTAAGTAATCAATCACCTCTTTACAAATATTTTAACCATGCTCATGCACCAACTAATAACCCAGCAATAACCGTTAAAAATAAGACCAGCAAGCATAGTAAGCAGGGTCTCTTTACTTCTAATGTGAACTGGCAGATCATTTAAAGGATTTTCTTTTCAGCAATAAACACTGGTTGGTGTGGTTTGTCAGCACCAAATATGTTAAGAAATACAAATGGGAAGAAAAATAAATGTCACTAATGGCAGAGGAAGGTCTGGTCTAAATGTCTTAGACAGGTGACAAATGGGAGACTACTGAGGTCAAATCCTCACCCCGCTTCAGGCAAAACAAACCAAGCTGCAAAACGCACACTTTGCATGCACATGCTCTTACACATACATACATCTGCATATATAGACCCAAATGCTTTTGTGCACATGATACTACAAACATGTGTGTTTGCAATATCAACACACCACCTATCTTTCGTACTGCACTAGACAATGAACCCAGTAAACTCCTCCAAATCGTGTATGCATGAACAGTGAGCACAGCAGTTACTTAAACAACACATTATAAGAAGGGAGATGTTTTAGTACATAAAGTGCTGCACTATGATATAAATAGCTGTACTTTTCCATGAAATTTCATAGTAATTAGAGACCAGGAAGCATGGACCCTCTCAACCCCCACTGCGGCACCCACGTACCTTGAGTGAATACTAAGAAGCAACTCTGGCACAGGTCCAGTTCAGTATGTACTGTGTGAACCCACATGGCCCATCAAAGGCAGTGTGCACGACCGTGAAAGGGTGATTGGGTTTGAGATGCACAGGGAATAGTGTTTGAAGTCCTCCTTCTATCAGAGAGACAGAAAAGGCACTTTTAATCCTGTGGGATCACTAAGGCGCCACAGGCAAAAGAGATGCACTCATTCTCTCAACTCTTCCATGAGTACTGGAGAAAAGGGAGGAAGGAGAGAGGGGGCTACCAGGGAGGAAGGTGGGGGTGAGAAGGGGTGGAGGGTGGTGAGAGAAAGAGGGAGCAGATGATAAAAAAAAAAAAAAAAAACTGCAGCTGACGTAAAGAGATGAGGCAAACGGAACAGAGAGGAACATGCTGTAACATGACAATTACAGCTGTAATGTCAATCATGAACTCCTCAGGTGGGCATGAGGCCATGAGGAAACATGCACTGAGACACATCATACATGAGATGCTTTTGTGCCTTGAGAATGCGTCTTATCATTATGCATATTGTTGATATATGTATAGAAGGTGAGAAGGAGAGGAAAGACATATGTGTGTTAGGTAAGAAGGGTGTCATCATGCATGTTATGTATTTATGTTTGAGAGTGAATACTAATATGTGGGACGGACCTACACACAAGAGCAATGTTCCACATACCTTAAATGCCCTTTATGTGCATTTGCAGGCAAGTAAGTAACCATGGAAGTGTTGCAGTGGTTATGTGGTAGTGTGACTGACTTGCAAACCCAAGATTGTGAGTATTCCCAGCCACTGTGTTCTTGAGCAAGACATTTTGCTCAACTTTCTCTAGACGTGACTGCTGTAAAAAGTCAGACCAGCTTGAAACAGACTACAGTCCAGAGAGGAATTAAATACCCTGACGAATAGCACTACAGAAACCACAGATAAGCACTGGGCCTGTAAACTGTATGACTTGAAAAAGATCTAAGTTAGTATGAAGTAAGTTTAAGGAAAATCAGAGACAGATTAGAAAAAGCAGAGAAAAGCTAGGATCAATAATTATATTGATTGATAGACCTCATCTGTCTCTAGTGCATTGAACTCATTAAGGAGAAATATAACATCACAAATAATGGAGCACAATAACTAAGAATAACACATATATTTATGTTTAAGTAAAATTGACAGTGATGAAAATAAAAAAAATAATAAAACCCAAACTGAAAATGTGATTATTTAAAGTGTGTTAAATTCAACTGCCCTGTCTAAGATAGTGACATGTGATTGACTGATAGATAGATAGATAGATAGATAGATAGATAGATAGATAGATAGATAGATAGATAGATAGATAGATAGATAGATAGATAGATAGATAGATAGATAGATAGATAGATAGATAGATAGATAGATAGATAGATAGATAGATAGATAGATAGATAGATAGATAGATAGATAGATAGATAGATAGATAGATAGATAGATAGATAGATAGATAGATAGATAGATAAATAGATAGATAGATAGGCAGATAGATTAAAATGAGAATAAAATGAGAAATGTCAGACAACAAGGCCAAAGTAGTCTCCTGCACAAAAGCAAATCTTTGTTCACTGGTGGAATAAAAAACGGATTATTTGCAGTGTGTTTCATCCGCCTTGTGCAGAATATATTACGTGTGTAAATGTTGTTGAACCCTGCGATTCCCCAGGAAAAGGTCACACACTCCCCTCGACCCTAAGTGATTCTCTGTCTTTGTGTACTCGTGGTGAAAAAAAAACGAGCTGCGCCTATAAACTTCGCATTTAAAAGGCAAGTGCGGCCGAGGGGGGCCGCTGCATGAGGGAAACAATAGCAGCTTTTTGGACACACTTTTTCTCACTGCGATGAACAGCAGGGAAACCGGTAGAGCCTCCTATAAAAGACCGATAGAGCACAGCTGCCAGGGTTCAACAGTAATTTTATAAAATGTCTCCAAGGGACTGCCTGCGGTTTATCTGTGGATTTATAGGAAAGTTTAATTTATAGGAAACAGGGCGAGCAAATAGGCGCAATAATCTAAAGGCCTCACGACGTGATCATAACTCCAGAAATTTAGGGCTTTTATGTAAAACAGGGTGGCTATAAAGTGATGCAACTGCCGGCCAAATGCTGCATTATCATTAATAATGCACTTGACATTCACACGGGTCTGTCATGCGTTCAGGGCTCAGTCAAACACAAAACAAAACAAAAAAAATCATGTGAAAGAGGCAAAGTTTAACGATACAGCTTGACTGACAGACTGAGGAGTTCACCAGCTTTTACTATAAGACAATCAGTCCATTTTTGGTCTTCATCACTACAATGCACCACCATCATCCTCATCACCATAATGACTGGTGAAAATAAAAGTTCATGATGGCATATTGGAGCTGTCTGATGCTCCTCAGGGTGCTGCTTATTGATCTATCAGAGACACATAATCCTTTTCTTTTTGACAGCCAAGGCTAACAGCTGATCGAGTCCATTTGTCTAACTCTGAGTGTATCCAAATCTCAATTTCTAAAAGTAGGTTAGGTCACTGGTTGACTTGAACGAGCTCCACACAGTCCACGCAAAAGGCCCGAGTCACTTTGAACCTATCTGATCCGCAATTACGCGCATGACGCATTTGGAGACAATATTGCCGGGTTGTAAAGCAATACTCACGCTCAGAGGCCATGGTGATCACGGACTCTGTGGTGGCGTGGTATTCATCCTCTTCCATAAACTCATCCTGGGACGACGCATCTCCTTGGAAGTCGTGATGGTCCAGGAGCTGCTGGAGCGGAGGCGCCTTGGGCAGCAGCTGATTGACCACCTCCCGGCTGATGTTGGGCGCCTGCTTCAGACGCAGTTTGCTCAGGATCTGGGACTTGATGGTTTCTAGTCTCAGTACTTTGCTTTGCTCCCTCCAAACACAAGCGGAACACTCGTGGGCACCGGCGTCCTCATCCAGCAGAGACAGCCCGGCATCCGTGGGCGTCTCGCTGGCAGGAGGCAGCAGCAGATTGGGCTCATCGCTCCCCGACTGTCCCAGAGAGATGAGCACCATCAAGCACAGTAAGAAGTTGTACCTCGGCATGACGGTGCGTGGACACAACCCAGTGCAACTTTTCCCTTTGTTTTCGTCTCTTTATACTCGCTTTATCCCGTTATATCCTTTCTGTCGGATGTGTGCCGCCCCTTGCCTTATCCTACAACAGGCAAAGAACCAGTGACATGCATCTATTCCAATACGATCGAACCCGAAGTTGTTGTTGTTCTTGTTGTTGTTGTTGGGTTGTTGTTGTTGTTGTTGTTTTTTTTTTTTTTGGCAGCGGGAGCTTTTTTGCAATAAATTGTCAAAAAAAAAAAGTGCGTTCCACTGTGTCTTGGTAAATTCTGTTTGATTGAAAGTGAAATTATCTGTCTGATGAATACATAGCCCGCTCACATGTAGTATAATGGTTGATTTTGGGGTCTTCTGTACAATTTAGTCCATGGAGGTGTGTGGATGTTCAGAAGTGTCATTGAAAAATGTGCAAGTGCGGTCAAAAAGGGGCTCTTTATATATCTCAGCTGCCCGGTGTCGTAATCCGTCTCCATTGGCTAAGATTGCAACAAAAGGCTTTTAGGTCGGTCACCAAGTCAAGAGGGACAGAGCGAAGGGAGGGTGCAAGCACTGTTATGAGAGTATAAATGTTTTTACAGTGAACAAACAGTGCCTCATATTAGAGATATAGCCCAATTAGGTTATTAGGATGATGGCATGGATTTTAACTCCCTGCGCCTTGTTGTTAAAATGGGTTAATTATGGTTGAACATTTTACAAAACTGGAGGAATTATCTTTCATTATCTACATTTTGCCCAAAATCATAAACATCCAAATATTATTAGTGTACTTTAACAGCAAATGCATAAATACATAAATATAGGCTCGTGATGGCTCTTGTGTTACGTCCAGATTATTCAAATATAGCAGAATTTATCAACATAAAACATTCATGAGAGTCAAAATCGCCACATAACCAAAGTAATAAGTGGTCAGATTAAAAACTACATAGCGTAATTGCTTTTTCATGACAGCTGAATCATGTGAAAGCAGTGAAGGGTGACATTTAACATCCCACACTAAAAGATTTTGCAATTATGCAGTAACTGTAGTGGACTCCTGTGGGTCTTGGCATCACGTAGGCTGAGGTGAAATGTTAGACGCATCAAAAAAAAAAAAATCTAACAAGAAACTATGGCTAGATGCAGTTTTCATTGATCTGTGTGGGCTCCATGAAAGTTGAACAGTTTTGTACAATTGCCTACAAGTCTCACTTGGCAGAGCATCACTGACCCATTAGTGTCATCTGCTGGAGGAACACAGAGTTTCAGCCACAGAACATATGGTCCAGTTATTATTTTAACATGAGCTGCATCTTTAAAACTGTCAAAACCAATGAACTCATACAATTTACCCCTCAGGCTCTTGAAAGGATTAAACTTTTACAATTTGAATATTAAGAAACTAAAATAGAATAATAACTAGAACTAAAATAGGATTATAAGCTGATTTAATACACTGCATAACTTTCTTTTAAACCCAGTGTGTAGATATGGGGATATAGTTACACACAAGGGGATTAATTTTGAATTATGTGCGTGTATGTGGTTGTGTGTATCTGCACATGTGCAAGTTTAAGTGTGTGCACATATGATTGTTTACTTACACTTGCACTTTTTAATTGTTTTTTTTTTTTTAAGTGTTATGTACCTATGGTGAAGTACATTGAATCTGCCTTGTGCATGAAATGTGCTTTATAAATGAAGTTGAATTGAACTGAATATTTTGTGCCAACTAGTAGCAGCAAAAGCACAATACACTTACTAGTGTAAAAAAAAACAAAACAAAAGCACAAAATGATGTGGAGTTCAGTCATCTTTAGCTAAATCAGAAAAGGCAGTGAACAAGGTATAACTTTATTTATCCTCTAAAGTACCTATAGTTCATCGAGGTTTCCAGTAAGTAGAACATTGTGAAAGTGTACAAATCATATTGAAGACCTCACTACAGAGAAAAAGTATCTTCGTAGAAATCTATGTGTGCACTAATCATGTGGCAATACTCATTTGAGAGCCACACTGATCCAAAAGCTGAAATGGACAGTTGTAGTGTTGAGAATGGAGGAAGAAAAATGTCAAAATGTTGAATAAATCAAGTGTTTTTAGCTTTGTTGCCTTGTTTGTTATTCACTGTTTTAGACAAATAGGTAAAGAAATAAATTGTCCTGTGTACAAGTGACACATACTGTAGGTGGTCAAACTATCAATCCCCCACCCACAAAAAATGTATAATTAGTTGTGTGTGTGTTTTGTTTTTGTTTTTTGTTTCTTTACATATCAAATGCCTCTTATGCCAAAGAGTAAAGATAAATTAAAGTAAAGATGCATAGAATATAAAACTCTTCTCTTCGATCGTAGCAAGATTGTGTGAATTCATGCATTAATGTACGAGAACCATTAGTTTTCTTATAGGAAGAAATGTTCAGTCATGAATTATAAAATGTAGTGGATTACAATATTCAGTCAATGTATCTGCATTAACAAAATATAGTTTGAAAGTAAACTACTGAGAACACTGAAATCAGACATTATATTACAGAAAACTTTATCTCTGAACCGGGTTCATCTGCTTTAAACATGGACAGTATAAAATACTCACCAGTTTCATCCGCTTATACTGTAAATACTTCTTGATTCTTGGATTCTTCATTTGGAAACCCCATCCCCTGAGTCTGAGATTATGTCCTCAGGAGCTGCTGAAACTCTGAGCATCAGTCCACTCAACTAATGCTGATCCTCCACCTCCATGATTACACAAAACTCCACTGATTCAATGATTGTGTTGATACTGATAATGATGCCATGGACCAGACACAGACATGATATTTGATATATGAATCTTATTCATATAGATTATTATTCAAATAGATTATGTACTGTAATGCCTTTATATTCACTGTCTGTTTCTTTGGGTTGCTATTTCTCTCTCTCTTTTAATGTTTAATTTTTTTTTCACAACAGTGGAGAAAAAGAAAAGATTGGATGATGTGTGAGCAGTACTTTGTATTATTATTTTTGGTTACCCAAATAACAAACATATCCAGTGGTTTTACCAGAGCTTCATCTCTGTGAAGAACTACTTTAAGGCCATGCTTTACTTCAGTGAAGAGGTATGAAGTGTATTAAAATGATGAAGAAAAAAAATGTTAGTATTTTCTCTGCTTACAGGCTTTGTGTGTATGTGGATCTGGATCTATTTTGCAGCTTCAGTGTAAATGTATACACAAGAGTGTCATGAGAGTACGGTTAAAGATGAACTTTAACTAAGGAATACATTTAGAATATACTTTATTTAAGAGTAATATCACAAGGCTTAAAGTCTAGATTTTGACACAGGGCTCTTTCACAACATGCACCTAAAGTATATAGTATAAAAATAGACATTGTGCAGTTTTTACTACTATACACAGTATTTTAGGATTAATATTAGTCCTATATTAATGTCTATGTAAATTTCACTTTTGTCTGTGTTCATGGTTGAATCACTTTGAACTACTTCACATAATGTTATGTACTTCAATACAGCAAATTCAGCATACTCAATAAGATGATCATATGTATGTAGGACTGGTTAGAGAACAATAGTTGAATGCTGAATTAGGAAAGATGTATTGTTTCATTCATGTATTAATTTAGTGATAATGATATAAAAGCACGTGAGTTTTTTAAATTTTATACTTCTCTCTACACTTTTTCAACCACGCACACTCAGAAACATACTTGAAGATAGATTATGTACATTTAACTGTTAGTTTGTTTTTGTCTTATTTTGTTTTCTTTAGTTTCTTTGCATGTTTGAATAAACAATTGAAACAAACAAACAAATAAAAAAATAATAAAACTAAATAAATAAATGCATTATTAAAGAGCAAACTTTTCATATGCTTAGTAAAACAGCCCTATTTTCAGTTTGTACAGATCTGAGTATTGAGATTTACTATTTTATACAGGATGACACAGTTCCATACAAATCTTAATACTTAGGGAATAAATCTAGCCAGTGTCACTATGTACAATACACTGTAATGGGTTATGTATTGCTAAGCTGATGGCATGATTTCCATTAAGGTATATTTTTGGTTAAATTGTGATAGATGAGTAACTGTACTCTCCTAACACTGCTGCTTCATTTTTCATTATTAGCTGTAACCTGAAAAAAGTACTTAAGAAATGATAACAGCCACCTTATTGTAGTAAAAATATTTAAAATTTTAATACAATGTTTTGAGGAAGAGTTTTAATTTTAGGTTGTTTTTTTTTTGAACGAAGTAAATTTCACTTTGACTTTTCTCTTCTCTCATATACTTCATCACAATCTTTATGATCAAAACTACTTGTCAAGATTTTATTCTATTCTATTGTTGTGCATAATTAAATTACTGCATTATGTATCAGTTGTGGTTCAATACTACAATTGTGAAAAAATGATAATTAGATTTTTATTGAAGGTAAATGTAGAGGCACTTGGAGGGTATAATTGAATAAGTTTTTATTTCTTCCTACTCCTTTTCAAACATGAACAATTCAGACTTGCATGTAACTGAAGACAGACTGTTCATTTAAATGCTATTATTTTTTCCATCTCATTCTGCCTTGTTTTTTCTTTCATTTGTTTCTTTGCATGTTCGAAATAAATTACTTAATTAATTGATAGATTAATTTCATTGGCTCCAGATTTGCTCACCTGGACAATCTGCATTTCTCAGCACTGATATATTTGTCTACCCTAAAACCAACGAACCATAACATAAAGTCATTGTTTTTATGAATTCAGCCATCCATGCCTCGGGTGATGTTTGATTTCCGGGTAGGTGTGGGAACAGAAGGGGCGGGGTCAAAGGCATTTTGGTCCTCGTGCCTTTCCGTTAATCACGGCCTGGGCGTCGGCAGTTCACTGCGTAGGAAACAAACAGCAAACACCAGCTCATCCTATAAGCACTGAAAGCTCTTAGATAAGAAACGAAATATAAAACAAAATGCTTTCAGTCACGATAGACAATAGCGGGTCTCCAAAGAAACGCTCGTTTTCTCGGGGAATAAGTGAGGACGAATCCCTCCGCAGCATTATCAAAGAGGTGAGCAGAGAAGAATAGTTTTATGTGGAGCTAAAGCTAACGGTGCGTCCCGAGCTAACACTTTAACCTCTTAATGTTACATAAGGAGGATCACAAGCGGATATAGCTTTTATAATAACTATTTCAAAAGGATTAACCGGACAGTAATGGATAAAAAAAAGCACATAAATGTGTCATTTGAAGGCCCCCTCCACTCCGGTTCACTTCCCCACCCTGCTCTGATTTGGTCAGGTTTCCTCCAGATGTGACGTTGTTTGTGTTTTTTTTTTCAGACTGAGAGCTCGTCCAGACGTTTGACAAGAAGTGACAGCCGAGCAGGAACCCTGAAGAGGAGAAGTGGCAGCCAGGTAAGACACGAAACTACTACACAGCTGGACTTTTTTAATGGAAGTGTGTAATGTCTCTAATGACGTGGCTGGACCGGTGTTGTGCTACAGTATGGGAGTATACTTTTGTCTTACAGCCCGTTTCTGCCACTAAAGAAAAAAAAAAACACCTCATAATTTTGAGATCAAGTCACAGTCATGAGATAAAAGTCAGAATTTTAATATGAAAAAAAAAAATCTGAATTCTGAGATTAAAATAAATTATAGTACAATCTCTGCATTATTACAGAAAAAGTCACAATTATAAGATAAAATGTCATAATTATGAAATAAAAAGTCATAATTGTGAGATAAAAAGTTTAAATTGTACTCCTGGCTCAGGGAAACAATTCTGAGCAGGGATGTGTACCCTATTGGCACAACACCAAGTATAAAGGTTTAGCTCTGAAGTTTTGACAGAATAGACAGAATTGTGGAATCATTTGTAGTTTTTATCTTTAGTTCAACATCACAATCTAAAGATACACCATACCTTTATTAGGGTTATATTGGAAAAGTAGCCCTGTACTTCAGGATTGAAAAATCATTAAATTAAGTAAAATTGTGCAAAATTATTATGTTATCAAGTGTGTGACCTTTCAGATTTAGAAAATGACATTGAAGAGAGTTTGTTTTTTAGGAGTAAACAGACAGGCTTATCTTAACTCTAGTGGTTCAATGTTGACATGCTTAGCTTTATTTTCTTAACACTGTCACTGTGAAGGGCATTTGTATTATTGGTCTGCTTAGTCTTTGTTGAAATTGTGTGTATGCAATGTGCACAAACCTGTACCAAACAGCTGATAATTACATCAGAGGAAAGAGTTGGAAGCCTAGTTACTCAAGTACTGCACTTAAGCACATATTTCACACGCTCAAAATCTACTTAAATGTGTATATGTAATTTACTATTTTAAACTTCTACTCTATTACATATTTCGATAAATATTTTTGCTCATTATCCCATTATACTTAATATATACAAAATATGATCACTATGATAGCAGCAACATTAAAGATGAACACATTAAAAAAATAAATTTTATATATATATATATATATATATATAAAGTTTATTTATTTTATTTAGTTATGTCTGGAATTTGGTATATTGTTATTGAGTTTTTTAATATTTAGTTTAAACTCTTTGTTCATTTGCTTGTATCCCCCATTAAACTGTTATTCTGTGTCTGTTGTATTATATGCATTCAGTGTAAAAATGTCAAAAACAAAAACAAAAAAAACCCCTCAAATACACAACTAAAAGTCTTTTACACCATTCAGAGTATACTTCAGCAATCTGAGTTCTGAGCAAGTATTTTCCAGTGCTTGAAAGCAATACAAAGATAGAATGTGGCAATAAAATAAACTTTGTTCAGCAAATTGTGTTTGTACTGAACAAGCAGTTTCATTTTATCACCCAGTAATATCTGAGGAAGTACACAACTGTATCGAGTGAATGGAATGGTTCTCATAACATGTCTGTCTCTTAACATTAAGTTAATATTAAGTTTTATAATTTTGTATTTCATAATGAAATGTATAACTTTTTGAAACTGTTTCTCTTGTAGCAGTCTGAACAGGACCTTTTCATGGGACTTCCAGACATGGTATTTATAATTCTAATAATTATTATTGTTTTAAAGTGTTGCTCATATTAGTATCAGGTCTCCTCATGTGATAGTTGCATCTTCCTATCGCTTTCACACACACTGAGTGGCATGCGTTCCTCTAATATTGCCCACTCTGATCTGTAACACTGTTTGTGTTTCAGCTGGAGCTGCAGGCCAGCTATGATGAGGCAGTGCAGGGGCTGCGTGGGCTGGAGGTCGAGCGAGAGGCTCTGTTGTTCCAGGTGGACGTTCTGCAGGACACGCTGGAGGGTGTAGAGGAGCTGCTCGCTGAGGCCCAGAGGGAAGCTGGACAGGCTAATTTGGTAAGATGAAGCTTCACCAAACCCAACCTCTTATAGTTAAGCTATCTTTAGCTTTTTTATAGTTTGAATCTAAGAAGTGGCTCATCCTCACATGATACTTTTTGTAGGAATTGGAACGAGAGAGGGAGGCCAAGAGGAAACTGGAGAGCATGGTCTGCTCTCTGATGAAAGAAATGGAGAGGTTAAAAGAGGTAATGTGATGATTAATGTGAGGCTTTTAAATTCATGCATGAATATGAAAAGGCTTATGTAGTCTGTTATATAACAGTTGGAGCGTGATCACTTCATGTTGAATATGATTAAAGGAGCTGGTGCAGATTTAGCTTTTTCCTGGGGTCACGAAACTATCTAGAACTATGGTGTGTGCAGTTGAACAAAACATATTAGAGCACTCTTGTTTTCTTCAATTCCTTGTTTATTTTATTGCTTGGTACAATTAAAGGTAAGTTTATTTGGACAAATATAATGATAGCAAAAATAGATCATAAGATTTTACTTTTTATCTATCCATTTTTCATGGTTTTCTTGATAATAAGAAAAATCACTTCAGTTCTTACATCAATAACTATGGCATTCTACTGATAAAAGCGGTGCTTTAAGGCATTCCATGTTTTCTTTTCTGCCTGTTTGATGCCACATTTACAATAGTCTCCACTCAGCTCTGTTTTTTTACATTTTCATTACAAAAAGAACCTGGAATCTGGTACCCAGTTCTAGTTTTTTGGTATCACCTTTTCCCAGGTTCCAAGCGATACTAAAAGGTGAACCCTACAGACACTGATTGGTCAGACAGTCGTTTCTGTGACCCACTGATTTATAAAATACAGATGCAGAAATTAACATTAAATATAGCGGTACATTAATCCACAAAAGTGGACTCTCTGTCCAGGAGAGTCAGTCATTGGTGGCTGATGTAATAATTCAGATGAGACAACATGCAACGCGCAAGTTTATCAACAGTTCCTTGAGTAGACAACACAGAAGTACATGTCACACAGCTATGACATCCAGGTACTATAAAGTCGGTACTATCTTGTAATGGAAATGCTATTCAGGAATACTAAGTCGAGCTAAGTGGAGTGGACTTGAGTTGGTGCCAGTGGAAACGTGGCATTAGTCACATGATACACACATGATTTAGTACTTAATTGTATAACCATTGCTTTTAATGACTTTTGATGGTCAACATTTTTTTTATGACTGTATTCTAATTAGGAGCTTCAGAATTTCTTATGATTATAAATATTAATGTGATCTGAAAAGGTACTTATTACACTTCATTTAAAGATTCAATCAGTGTGCTGCTACTGAAGTTAAAGATTTCCCCAGTTCTGTACATTATATACTGCTGGGATGAAATTAACACACATTCATTCTAAATATTTACATCTTCAAAATAGAGCTCTTATAGTTACCAGTAGAGGTAGAATATTATACTGCTATGCAACTAATAATTTAAACTGTTTTCTGAGGTACATTGTCTCATCTCCACTGCTGACAGTTTATGCAGTTCTTCACATAATGCAGCCAACATTCTCTTGCAAATATAAACATAGTTTGAAGCTGTTACAGAGAACGAGACCGTTATGAAAACATAACTGGAGACGGAAAAAATCAAAAGTATTTTATCTTGTATTGGCTTTTTGTGTTTTTTAGGATTTATTGTGTAATGGCCAAGTGTTTTCTAGAAGTCAAGAAGAAGGGGCATAAGAATGAGATGCACACTGAGCAGTAATACTGTCAAAACAAAAGCTCGAATTTGCTGTCTCTTTATGAAGAACCAAACAAAGTCAGTGTTGTATCACATTGTGTTGAATCATATTATGACTGTATTGAAATAGTGTGAAACATATTGCATTGGGAGTTGTTCTAGATTCATCTTATATGTGTTAGTATATATTAGTAGAGTATGATGGAGATATGCATCTCTATATTATACTAATGCTAAGGTCATTTCATTTCTCCAGGAGAATAATGGCATTCCCTCTGTTTCGGTGGACAAACTTTCTGGAGAGCACACAGGACACCAAATGAGAAATGACATGAAGGAAGTGAGTCAGGTTGCACACACAAACAAAACTGACTCATCCAGCAGTGAAAGCAGGAAAACAGAGGTGGGGCAGGATGAAGAGGCAGAAGACGAAGGAAACATCCTGACAAAGCTGCGGCGGATGGTCAATATGTCCCCGGTCCACACACCTTCTCTTGCACTGGACAACCCAGTCTGTACAGATGGGGTCCTTCAGAGGCCTTATGAGAACAGCGTCGACGAGGGACGAGATCAGTCTCCAGACAGGAACGACTCCGACAGTCTAAGTGCCTATGAGGATGCGTCAGCTGAGACTCCAGAACAGGACAGGATGTTTCCAGGCGATGCAGACACAGAGCTGCCTCATGATTCAGTGAATAAAGATGGAAGAACCAATGATGACGAGCTCCAAGATGCCAAAAACCCTGAAGCTTGCGTGGTGTCTTAAATTTATGTTTATCTACAACTTGGTCAAAAATCGGATATAATTATGGATGCATTTATGGGATTTTAGAGCTCTATGATTTGTGGTTTACTCATATCTGATTTATCGCTTCATCGGGCTGCTGTAGTTCACTGTAGTAGAATAATGAGCAGTTGACATCCATGCATTTTATATTGATTTAACAGCAAAAGGAACTCAGGATTGAGCTGGTTTACTAGCTGCACTTCCATTAATGACTACTTGATCTTATTTACCAATCATTTAATTTTAAATATCAGTCAAATTTCATGCATAGACACAGAAGATCCTCCACGGTACTTCAGATGTTTACTTTTTTGGTTATCTAAAATCAAGTTTATTTATATGCTAACAGCTGCCAGAACAAAACAGATTTCACCTGTGTCCAAAACAGACTAAGCTCTTGAAAATATCTGAGTGGGTTCTGTTACGGACATTCATGTATGTTAGAAACCAGAATTTAGAGCGACAATTTGAACGTTGCAGACACTTGTAGCCATTTCAGATATATTATGAAATCATGATGTTTAAAGATGTTTTCCTGTCAGTTTTAGATTTTGGTCTTGCATATGGCTCTGATGTTTATGCTCTGAAACCTGTGATAATCTTTACTTGAGGTAAAGAGCAGTTCCTAATGTGGATCAAAAGGAAAATTACAATAGTTTTACTGCCTCGCCATACGTTTTACCTTTAGTTGTTGTTTGTTTTCTTGTTTTATCTTAAAAACCTGGGGGAATTAATTTGGCTGCATTTGCACTTTTTGATATAGTTCTATTGTTGCAGAAACATGTCTGATTACAGCAGACAGTACATTCCCTTTACAACCCAACGTACCGGGGAGAAACAAGCTGCTGCCAGTTTCTCTCCGTCTGCATGGTAATGCTGCATATTTGCACATTTGCAGTGACACTAAAAGCTAAACTTAAACCCTTTTCATGTCTTTTGATTGCTACAAAAACTTTGTACTTAATCAAAATGGATAGCAGTTTTCTAAGTTTATTTTTTACAAGGCAACATTTACTTTTTTATGCTTTTCACCTTGTTTGTAATAGTTTGCATGAGCACCTAAGAGGAATGTACATTGGTTTCTAAGCAGCTCATAAAGCGATGTCATTTACCAGTACTTTTGCACGCAGTACTTTTACAAATGGCATATCCAGTAATGACTTGATCTATGTTAACTACTGCAAGAAAGGGATTTTATTTTGTTGGTGAATCAACTATCATTTTGAAGGGATTTTTGTTTTTTTATTGTTAGCAAAATGGACAATGGTTGCAGTTTTGAGGAAGTTTATCATGTGACGCTGGTTCTGTTTGAGTGGAACAAAATGAACAAAGATATTTGCGGAGACTTGATGAATGTGCCTGTTTATAGTGTGAGTTAATGGCTGCATTCTTTTCTCTTGTTACTCAGGCCTGTCCGATGCTGGTTCACATGCTAATATTCTGTTTGTTTTTTCACCAAATGGATTGGAGGTAACTGTTACTACCGTGCTGTGTCGCAACACTGCACAGGTTGTAAACAATCCAGTCACATAACTGAATGAAGCAACACAATCATCTGTTATATTCTCATCAGGTCAACATATTTTCTTATCAAAACACTGAAGTTACTTTTGACTCCAGAAGAACAATTTTCATTCATATTATCAAGAGAAGTTGCTTCTCTGACACTGAAGCTTTTGGGCATTTTGAGCTGTTTTTCTTTCATTGTATTTTCACTGGTAACTGAAATGTTTTTACTGTAATTTAATGCATTCCTTGAGTCTAAAGGTTTTTGACTTGTTTTCAGTCTGCTGTAACGGTAAATGACACAGATCTACTTTTAATTGAATTACATTCCAGACATATCAAAATAAAAGAAGTCCATCCTTCTGATCTGTGGTGGTTTTTGTTCAACTTTTTCAAATAAAGATGCCCAAAGTCTGGACAGTTCATGTGATGATGGGTTCAGAGTGTAGGAAGAGAATGTGTGACAGAATTAAGTTTAAAAATGGAGAATGATATTTAGATTATGTTTATGTTAACCCATAATGACCCAATCAGCCACTGGTTACTAAAGTCATCTACTTATCTAAAATGTTTAATAATTGTTGATCCACTAACCCTATCAATACATGTAAATAACTTGGTGTAAAATTCAGTCATCAAATATGAAGCATTTCAAAATTCAGAGGCTCTGTAGTCACCATGGAAACACTGTCATCTACATGTATCAACTCACCTGTAAAATCACTGGAGTTGGATCAATGAGTGGATGGGTGATATTTGGTTTAAGTTCAGTTGATGATATATTTTACTGAAAAAGTTGCTTTTTCTTCAGTATTGTCTGTTTTTGATATGAAAAAAACCCTTCAAATTTAACCTGTTTTTATGAACATTTATACAATCTGTAAATTCAATACTGGAAAATGACTTATTTTGATGGAAAAAGTGCAGAGGATAATATAAATGGTAATACATATTTTGATTTGATTTGAATGATTTATTTCGAACATGTGCAAAGTGCAACAATATTCAATACAGCAATAATAATAATAACAATGACATGTTCGAAAAATATTTTAAACGTTAAATAGAAAGAAAAAATTATTTGGGAACTGACACAAAAGTAGCATTGGATCTTTATGGCTGAATCATAATGCTGGTTTAAAAGGCTGTTATTGATTTAATTTTAGTGTATTGGCCTGTTATTTATCCTAACAGTTGACAAACTAGACATATTAAAGTGGAAATTTGAACTTACATAAGGTTTGTCAAATAAGCTGAATCGCATTAAAACTGCAGCTTTTGCTTTTCACTTCCATCGTTGTTGTAATATGACTAAAGTTATTTTTAGTTTTTCTTCCTTAAGGAGAACACAGTGCAACACCGTTCATGTTTTCATACTGAGAGTTTAATAATATACAACAGCTTTTGATTTGACAGTGACCAGTGTCCACAGGTTAAAATGTTTTCCAACAGTTATATTGCAGTGGTTTGAAGGCTGCCATAAACCGACACATGTTTAGAATATTCTCATACTGTTCATTGAAAAACCAGGAAGGATTTTTTTTTTTCTTTTAAAATTAGACATAACTTATTTGCTTTGTAGACTGAAATGAAATAGAGCATCAGAACAAGCCTTTTTCTTTCTTAAGGCTCAGTTGTTTCCATCGTGGGAGGCTGGCAAAGTTGTCTTTGCTGATCCCGAATATTCTGGTAAAATCTGAGTCAGATAGATGTTTCTGAAAAATGTCACATAATACAATGAGTGAAACAGAAATGTTTTCATGAATCAGGAATAAACATTTATTCTGCACCAATTCTACTTCATTTGTTTTTCCAGTTTGACTTTTTTTTTATTTAACACATACTATCCAACAGGCAAAAATATATACTCAGCTATAGCATCAGTTTTTGTTTGACTGTAACTAAAATGACATGTTTATGTGTTAAACTCCCAGAGACATTGTTCAGAAGTGGTTTGGGAAAATAACTTTAGGGACAGGCCCTTTGTGTTCGTCTCAGCAGATCGACAAAAAAAAAAAAAATCAAGGTTGAAATGGAACTGAATTAGGTTAGAGCAGCCCAGTAAAACAGGAATGTTCTGGGTGAATTGTCTATTTTGTATGGGTGATAATCACTATCTTGTGCTCTTTCTCAAAAAATGACAGATACTGCAAATACAAAAATATCTTTTTTTTTTCTTCACAATGAACATGGCTGTATGTTTTGCTCTAGTCTTGTTGAAATTTCAGACAAAAAAAACAGTGTTCCCTGTTCCACATGTTTTGAGGCTGGCTGGTTAATAATGGTAATAGTAATAGTTTAAGAGTGCATGTTCTTAGTTTTCTAAAACCGTTTCACACACATTACCTCTTTCTGTGTTGGTTTGACTCCTTCAGGCAGGTCACTGGCGCATTTATTGACCAATGCATCAGGAGGAAAAGATTCAAAGTTAGTCTCAGCCTCAGCACAATTCTGCTGCTGCTCCTAAAGACACACATTCAGAAAAACATACCATTACAATACTAATATTATTCTCATTATTTTTATGATGCTAAAATTGCTCACTTTGGGTAAAAGAGATGTTGTATGGTGCTGGAATTTTAAAACACTGTAATACAAACAGTATGATTGACTGTTTTTTCATAACAGTAACATTAAGTCTTTACTTTGAACATAATTTGTAAGTTTTATATCAGATGTACTTCAATGGATGTACAGGCATTGTTACTCCACCAAGGAACGGTGGAGTTGTGTTTTTGCCTGCATGTATTACCCCATGCCCCCAAGGGGAGAGGGGTATAGCTTTTGAGTCGGTTTATGTGTTTTTTTGTTTGTTTTTAAGCAGCTTTATGCAAAAACTACTGGACCAATTTCTATGAAATTTTCAGGAAAGGTGTGAATTGGTCCAGAATAAATCCCATTAAATTGTGGTGAATGTAGGTCAAAGATCACACTCACCAAAAATGTGTTTTTGCAATGATAAGAGAAAGGGAAAATCAGGTAAAATGTGTGAAAGTGAGGCGGTGTTTGTTGTGCCAGGTGCTGTTTGTCTGACTGTGTGTAACACAACTCAAAAAGTTATGGACAGATTTAGCTGATATTTTCAGAAAATGCTGATACTGGCACGAGGAACAAGTGATTACATTTTGGTGATGATTAGTGGATATGTGTGTGTGTGTGTGTGTGTGTGTGTTGTGTGTGTGTGTGTGTGTGTGTGTGTGTGTGTGTGTGTGTGTGTGTGTGTGTGTGTGTGTGTGTGTGTGTGTGTGTGTGTGTGTGCTGTTCACAGAAGTGAAGGGGGGTTGATCTGCCTTGGCGGAGTCTGCACTCTGAATGCTTTTCTAGTTTTATCTAAAAGACTCAATTATTGGAAACTACCTACATTTATGACGACAGGTATCATTTCATCTCCCAGCTCCTTCTTCATGTCCTCATAGCTTTGTCCTCCCTAAAAAACAATACAGTGGTTAGTTTTTCCTTTTAATGTGCCGTGCATGTACATGCTCTGGGTAGATTCAGAAACCTTACACTCCATTTGGATGAGTCCCAGGCCGTGAACCACCCGGTGAAGGTGGGGGGCTCGAATCCTTGTTTGATCAGGATGATGGGGGTGTCGAGGTCTCTGGAGCCCGGGTGGGTGCGCAAGTACTCCTGACTGGTGACCACTGCTTCTTTACGCTCCACCTGATTGGCTTCTTTACCAATCCACAGAAACACCTGACCCCAAGTGCATGAGTTCCCAGAATTACAACTGCACAGTTACATTACATATATATGTTTTTATCAATGGTTGGAAACACCATGACTGTTTTCTGTGTGCAGAGCTGAGGGGAGTCGACTAGGACTGAGGATCACCCCCTCAATTCAATACTGTGTCATATAATCATGTTTCAGTCACTAGTTTTGCTTGGATATGGAGGAGATGTTTCAGTTACATACTCTGCCAGTTCAGATCAAATTCTTTTGTTTGGCTGAAACCAATATTTTTTTGGTCATGACCTTGAATTGAACCACATGAACTAAAGCAAAAACAGCAAGAGGATGGGATCAATATTTTAAGATTTATAATTTTGGAACACGATGGCCTTACAAGAACATCCCAGAATTATAGAATCATCACTGAAGTGTGTTTCCTAGCAACAGCTAAACAATAGGACCAGTTGTCATGGTGTCAAATTTCAGATGCAGAAACAAACATACCAGATGAGAAGTTATTCAACTGAAAATGCCAGTAGAATTTACCAAGAAAATAAACAAATGCACTGTGTCAGATGTCATTGTTACACTAATATTTATAACACATCTAAAACCTGTGGTTCCCCACAGGTCAACCACTAATGTTCATGTTAACATGGACATTAAGTGTTCAGAACATGGATGCAAAGTTAAGATAAAGGGGAAGTAATTACACACAGCTTTCAAATATACAGTAAAAACATTGAACCATGTAGGGCACATGTGTCAAACATGTGGCCTGGGGACCAAATCCAGCTCACCAATCTTCTGTGCAAAAATTACACAGAAGATAATTAGTAAAGGATGTTGTGATGGCCCTAGTCTGGTTTGTCTCTGGTCCTGGTTGTGTGTCTCTTGATTCCACAGAATTGGCTCCAGCTGTGAAGGCTCATGAGTTTGTCTTGGCCTTTAACTTTACCTGTGCTCAAACCTCGAAAGGTCAGCAGACAGACATGCATTTACTTCCTTTAAAACAAGGCTGTAGTACTCGAGTCCGGACTGGAGACCGGTTTTCATGGCCTCAGACTTGTCTCGGACTTGCTCATATTTGACTTGGACTTATCTCGGTCTTGGCCACAGGTCTTGCCAAATATTTTTCTTGGTCTCGGCCAAGTCCAGACATCTTTATTTTGTTTGAATATTCAAAGGAAGAGGCATCATTTATCTAAGTTACCTGTAGAGCTAGGCGGTGCTTAGAGTGATGTAGGTGATGTGTAGTATTGTCATGTGGTACCTGGTCCCATGTGTCCAACAGCATCACATCATCCTCACTGAGGTCGTCCTGCGTGAACTGAGTCGTTTCTGTCACAATGAAACGTCCCGTCTTATTGGAGCATTCAAAGAGACGAGGCTGATGGTCCAAAATGTCCTGCTGTAATCTGAAAAAAACACACATTCCTTTAAAAACAGGACTACGTGAGTGTGTTGGCTTTAAAAAGTGATGCTTTGATTCCATAACACACTTCCATCTGTATTTGTGTTGACATTACCTTTTGTCATTAGCATATGGAGCCTTCCCTCCAAGCAACTCCCAGAATTCAATGGGCTCCTGACCTTCTGCCACAATCTCCTCAGTACCTTTACGTGAGTTCTGGCCAATCACAGCGCTGACCTCCTTCGCCATAGCCCTCTCATCCCCACTCGACCCCTGGTTACAATAAGTGAATTATAGACAGTATTAAACTTCTGAAAGTATTACATTCAGTTTGTCATGAAATTCACAAATATTATTCTTTATTTTACAATATTATTGTACAGTATTATTCATTTATTTATTTTTATTTGCTATTCTTGTTGTTGTTGTTGTTATTATTACTATTATTTAGTGATCTAAGTAGGGGAAGCACAGATATTTTACACATAAAAACTTGTTGAGCTCTGTTAAAACAAATTGAATATAGTAAATTATTTTTTCTAATTCTACATAACTCCAACAATGAAAACTATTGCTTATTTACAGCTCCATTATCAACGTGCAAGTCTCGGAATAAAGTCAGTACAATATGTTTATTCATTCTTGTTAAAAGTCATTTGAATGTTTAAGTTAAGATTAATTTCATATTGGATATGTTGAATATATTAGGCATTAAATTAGATTTAGACCTTGAAGTTGAAGTATTGGAAACAGCAAAAAGAGCTAAAGTAGAATTTAAGCACATGTGACAGAAAACATCTTGTTGTTCATTCCCAATGTAAAGTGGGTAGAACTTACCAAAAATATCTGAAGAACAACTGGAACTCAACTAATCGATCATCTATGGGAGCAGAACATTATTACTACCTGTCTAATATTATGAAGGTTCCCCTTTTTCTATCAAATCACCTCAGACTTTTGTAATTTTACACATGAATCTGTTGTAGATTGCAGCGACCAGAGGGGGAAAAATAGCACTTGAGACGAAAAATTTGATTTTTGTTTTTCCCCTTTGACAGGGTCAAAAATATTTGTCCATTTTCAGGTAAAAACAAAATATATTGCATTCATAAGTCACTGCTAAATATATCCTCCACTGACCTGTTTTTACTTTTACATTTTAATACTTGATTCCTTACCTTTCCACACCACAGATACATTCCTGATTGGCTCTTTAATAAAAACACATCATTAGTGTTCAGAGATGTGGCCAAGGCAGGAACCTCAATGGCTTTTGTGTTGAAAGAGTCTGAACCATGGACCTGGAACAACCTGATGGGTGGCTCAGGGTCTGAAGAACCTTTTCTAGATGTGCCCCCCTAAAATAAATAAATAAATATTCTGTAAAGGTATAAAATAACCATAAATACTATTACTAAACATCTCAGCTATAAAATGAGAGACAATTATACCTCAAAGATGACCATTTTACCCTTGAACATTGCCATAAAGTGCCGTGGTTCTTTGCCCATGGTTACCCTCACTTGAACTGGTTCATCACCATATTTCTGATCCAGGTTCACAGCCTGAAATGCTGAGGCGGCTAATTCATCCTGAGTGGTGTGACGACCCTGAAATCACAGGCATTTAGTTATTCTAATTATTTTGTAAATATATATATATGTATATATATATATATATATATATATATATATATATATATATATATATATATATATATATATATATATATATACCGTATATATGATTGATACTGAGCTCTATCATATACAGGGTAAAGTTATTATATACTGCAGGTACAGAGGTACAATGACATGTTTTGACATATTCTTCACTTAAATATATTAGAGTAGGTGTTATGGTACATGATCACCTGCCATATGTAGAGAAGGTAGCTCTGCTTGTTGTTCACCAGGTACGTGTAGAGGATCAGGTAACAGTCTCCACCATAGAAGTATCCATAACTCTCAGGCTCCACAGGGACGAGCTCCAGATTCTCAATTCTAAACACCTGGTGCATCATGGGTACAAAAAGCTCACAGTTTATGCACTGTAATATTATAATGTTTTGCTTTGTCTTCAGGATCAGGTTCAGCCACTAGGGGGCCTCAAAGCAAGAAAAGACAGCTTTAGGTTTGTTATCACAGCAAGAAAAGCACTCGTGTAATTATTATTATTATTTTATCTAACTGCATTGACACTGTCTTTGAAACTATTGTCTACTTTGTCCAAATATCTGCATATTAACCACAAACCTCACATTTTACCTCTCCATACAATGTTATAGATCTTGTGTAAAAGCAAAGAATTCATGAAGACTGAATGTTGATTTGAAAATAAATACATAGTAATAAATAAGAAATTAACAACATACAAACCATGCACATGAAAACATTTAAATAAGCATATAAAGTAATAAAATAAATGAATACAAATGTTTTTTTTCTGTTCAACAATGGAAAATAGAAAATACATTCAGAACCCATTTACTATGCAATTAACAAAATAAACAAATTAAACAAAATTGATAAATTAATACATGTAAAAAAAAAAAAAAAAAAAAGTAGTCCCAACAGAAAAGAGTTGTTTGACTTTCTACTGTTCAGTGGGTTAATTGATTCAGATCACACCATATGTAAAGTAACTGCTGGCAAAGAGCTGAGTTCATGTTTTTGCAAAGGTATGTTGAAAGGGCAGGGGAAAAAAGATTTTTATGTTAAATTATTGAACGTTAATGTGCTTTACTGTCACTTATTGTGTGTTATTTTGTGATGTGGAGCCTTACCTAAAAAACCCAGAAGGAACAAAACAAAAACCTGGTTTTAATGAGAGTCTTCTGCAGTTTTTGTAGCTATTATTGGTGACCTAAATATTCAGACTTTAGATGACACTAAATATCACACACTGGGCCTTCAATATTTTTAATAATAAATGTGTCCTGTGAAAAGGGAGTTAGAATGTCCTTACACATGACAGTTTTACTGTTTAATTCTGACTCTTCCATTGTGACATTTGTTTAATCTCTTATACTTTTTTTCTGCTCTACCTTGTTCTTCTAGTCGACTGTTCAGAGAAAACGGACAGTTTTATCAGTTATTACTTTCTGTGCCTTTCCTCCTTGGGGGTATGTGCCATTGTTTTTTTTGTATGTCTAATCATAACCTGTGCCCATGACTGCAACTCTGATTTTTATTTTAGAAATGCATATTGACTCAAACATAATTTCTGAAAACAAGCCCTACTTTTGTTATTCTAGTATTTAATGAACATGTTAAGATGGTAAACTAAAGTACATGTGCTGTAAATTCATATGCACTTGTAAAGTAAAACATTACCTCCACTTGTCCTGTACCATTGTCCACCATTCGCTCCTGTGCAGCAACCTCTGGCATCACATGCATCAAACTGGCATCAAATTTCTCCTGACAGATGTGAGCTGAAGCAAATAGAGGCATTAAACCATAGGTGTCAAACATACAACGTTGCCATCGTAGGGTCCAATCCATTTCAAATTGTGAAATCCAAAAATTACACTGAGTATATTAACAGGAGTTTGTATTAACAGCATCTATCCTTTTACCAAAATATGAATGTCCTGAACATATATGAACAGCCCGAAATATCTTAAAAGGATAGTTCACTATAAGGCTGGATCAGGATTTCAAGCTGGGATTATCCCGCACCATCGAGGCGAATTCCAGCACAAAAAAAAAAGCAACACCTTTTTTGAGGGGGTGGGGCATTTTGTAATCTCCTTATAGCAATTAAAGCAATACTATTACAATACTATTACACTGGCTGTGACACAACACACTATTAAACAAATGCATGACAACAGCTCAGCAAAGTACAGCACTTTTCTCTCATTCTGTTATCCATTATTTGTCAATGCTACAGGGCTGGACCCGCCGAGAATGAAGCCAGTAATCTCTCTGCCCCCCCCCCTCTGCCCGTTTTACTTCCATCTGATGAATTTCAGCATCTGTATATATTTGGGTTCATAAAGATACCCCTCGGTTGTGCGCTGAAATCAATGCTTTCTTCGTCGCTGTAGTCAGACATGGTGGCGTTAGCTTCCCAAGCAGTAAAGTCAGTGATTGAAACAGGTAACTCACTTTGTGGCTGCTATGTGCAGGTGCACACCTGTTAGCAGTGACAACGCACGTTGATCGCTATTGAGAGAAAGTAGCTCCAAGCAATTATGAGGTGTGAGTTTTTGTTATGCAAATAAATCACTAACTCGAACACATATTGTTTTGAGAAGAAACATGGTTTAATTTCATGACACCAGGAAACCTACTGTTGCTTTGACCAAAACCGCACCAGAACTGGTCTCACGTCAACCTGTCGGGGGTAAGTCACTGTGGGTCTACCAGAGTAAAGACAGTGATCCCAAACAGATTCATGTGAAAAATAGTGAACTATCCCTTTAAAAGAAGTATGTGCAGTTTTACCAATTGTTAATGTTCTTCAGATTTTTAATGAGTCTTTGTAGATGTAAACACTTTCATTACATAATTTTTTAACTTTTTTCACTGTAATTATTTTATTGTTTTAACCCATATGTGTAACCCTGTATGTGACCCTTCAATTATAATGGGTTTGGCACCCCTGCATTAAGCAAAACCATATATTGTTGTAAAGTGTTTTTTAAATAAGCAATACAAGAATTCAAATGCAATCTCATTCACTGTGTTATTTTTCATTACGTACCAACTTTACCCCTTGTGTTCACTTTGCCAAAGCCTTGAGTCTGGTCCTTCACAATCCACCTTTGGAACAGCTGCTTGAACAGAGCTGATTCTGCACCATCATTCACTGTCTCCACATTTGTAGTGATGGGATAGTTCTTGGCTTTGATGAATTCCTGTCAGATGTAGTAAAAGGGAAGTACAGTATTACACAGAACAAGGAAATGTGACACACTGGAAAAGTAAAAGGAGTTAATAGTTCCTGTTAGGGTTTTGTTTTTCATTTTATTTTTTGCATTAATGTAAAATTATACTCATCTGAACTAGTTTATGTTCCACTATGTAGGTTAATTTACAATAGTGCATCACATTCTGTAAAATTATCATATGTTTGTGAGAACCATGGAAGTCAGAAAAGCTTTGTAACAATGCATTTTATATAATGCAAGAAGGATTTAAAGAGGTGTTTTTTTTTAAAGTTTAAGACAGTTTTTTTTTTTTATTCATGCTTTTGGGTGATAGGGATACACTCTGTTGAATGACAAGGAATTTAAGTAGAAAGTTATAAATAAGGTGACAATCAAAAGGGATGGATGATCAGAGTGTTTGATGTCAATATGAAATGCTGCTATAAAGTAAAGTTCAACCTTTGCACATATTCTATTCTGGTACATAGACAAATATGCAAGGCCACAGACAGAGGAAATTAACCTAGTATACATCATTAAACCCACATGGAGAACATGCAAAGCCCATATAGAAAGTATCCAGGGTAGAGTGTGAAGGAGCCAAATACAGTCTCATAGGTGAAGTGACAGGAACTTTTTTGAGCACTACACAGGATAGCAAAAGAAAACAAACAATACAAACAAGGGGGACAGAAATGTTGTTCGACAATTCACAAATTGCAGTTCTGAAAGAGAACTGTTAGCAGCGGCAGCAGCCGACTTAGAGCGAGCTCAGTAAAAGGTAGAGTGACAAATGGACAAGGAAGTAGAAAATGTAGGGGGAAATAAACAGAACTTAAATAGTGTGAAGTGATGAGGACAGATGTGTGAGAACCAAATGAGAAACAGGTGAATAGAATGAGGGAAAGGGTGACAGAGTGGGTATGACAGAAAGGCCCTGGTCCAAGTGGGGGTCTCATGGGGAACCTTCTTACTTTGAGACAAGAGTTTTAAATCACTGTGACACTGGGAAATATACATTCACTCACTTGTTTATATAAGTGTAATTTCCTGCAGATTAACTCAAGAGCAAAAGTACAAAGGCACAGTGTAATAGAGCTACAGCTGGAGCTCACAACCCATCAGTCAATAATGTTTGTTGTCATTTAGCATGGTTAAATGTTTGCACATATTCTGGGTGGGGAAAAAAAAAACAAGGAGAGATTACAATAAACCCTTCAGTGTAATCATTTTTGACAAACATCTAACATTTGGAGAACAAGGATGGAGTAATCTCAAAACTAACTAAAACTGAGAAACAAAGAGATGGAGTAAAATGTATATTTGCCTCATAGATCTGGTTAAACACAAGGTGTATACGACTGAATTTACCCTCATATGTACACTTAACCCTTAGAGACCTAAACAGCTACCAGCTAATGAAAGCATGTACTCACCTTAAATATTGAATAACTGTTGATCCACTAATCCTATCAATACATGCAAATAGTTGATGTAGTATGCAGTTTATAATCTTTTCAAGGTCATCAGATGTTTGAATGTGCAGAGGTTATATAGTTATGGAAACACAACAACTCAACAAAGTTCATTCACCAGTAAAATACCTGGAGCTGGATCAATGACAGTGGATGGATACACTTGGAATAAATTAATTAAATTGTATATTTAGCTTCTGTTTTGACTTTTTTTTTTTTTTTTTTACTTTCGAGTGAACATCTACATGATCAATGAATTAACTACAGGAAAATCCATGGTTTATTCTGGGGGGGAAAACGAAGTGGGTAATATTATAATGAATGGTGATAAATCACTTAAGAAATATTAAATACAGAGAAAAGTTAATTTGGGAACTGTCATAAAAGTAGCACTGGCTCTTTATGGGTTAAGTCCAACATCTGAGTAAAAGTATTTTCTTTCAGTTCACTCACCAAAGCTCTGGACATGGCTGCTTGTCTTTCAGCTTTGTTGGCTCTTTTCCCTTTCCATACAAAGATCTTTGCCCCTCCCTGGTCCAAGAAGTAACAGTCCTAAAAACAAATCATATATATATTAAAAGTGTTTGTAAAGCTCTTAAAACAGGGAAACTTTGTAGAAGTAACACGTCTCAATGTGGTGCTAGTTTGTCTTCAGGAAACAGTAATATTATTTATTCTATGTATTCCTCATTTGCTTAACTTTGCATATTATTTTAGAGGAAAAAAAAAGGACCCAGAATTGGACTCACCTCATGGCTGAGCAGATCCTGAACCAGGGGTCTGGTTGCAACTTCTGTGACTTTCATGTGTCCATCAGCATCTGACACCCTGAAAGCCAGAATAAACAGATGAACTTCAACTGAACATGAGAGTATTTGGACCCTTTATTCACAGGAAACACTGAATATTATTTGTCTGGGAGCAGCTCACTGGTAGAGTGTGAGCTTTGCCTTCTGTTCCTGGTCTGCGGTTTCATCAGGAGGTCCATCCATCAGTTGGGAGGTTCTTTCTCCTAGAACACTAGTCATGGCTTCCATGTTGTTTGGAGAGTTGTTCTCTGCTTCACCCTCAACCACTCTGATCTCTGCACGACCTCCTCTCTCTCTGTCTCGGATGTCTTTAGCCAGTAACATGCCCTGAATGTCAAAGCAAAACACAACTGAGAAATGTCAGATACTGGAATCTAACCTGGATTTACTGTCAGATCATGATAATATGTGTTAGATTCTAACTGATTTAGTACAACGAGCACACATCTAGTCAGAATTAAGTATATAGATAATACGGGTTGTGTTATTATATTGATACGAAATAAAAAAAAGTAAGACTTTTGGGAGAATATGGAAATAAGCCTTCTGTTAGTGAGGATTTTATGATAATAAATGTATGTCAGAATAATCTAGATTGGCGTCTCAGGTATATCATGGTATATAAATCATCAAAACATTTGTAGGTTGAACAAAAATGGCCAAATTCTTCTTAGAATTCATATAGGGTATTTTAGTTCAAACGTTCATTTTATGATTCACATGGATCAAAAATGAATTGACCAAGTTTTTATTTTGTACATCTTTGCAATTAATCAGTTTTTTGTTATTTAGTGAAATGAAATTTTTCATCATCATCACAAATCAGCTTCATTTTCTCTTTCTAGCTTTTTCCATACAAATACTTGTCATACCAGTATTTTTCTAACATACAGTATGAATATAAAAAAAGAAAAGGAGGGGCCCATTCATTTCCTGTGTAATCTCACAAATACTGGCCAGTTTTTTCTACCCATGTTGTGCATTAGAGGTCACTTCCCTTTCAGTCATTTGAAAATACTTTTCTATGGTAACATAATACATAATTGCACAAACTGAAAACATAGTTGACAGGAGTGGGGGAAATGTGATGATGTATATGTGTCTTTTTATTACTGCATCAGTCAAATAAAACACCTTACTTTCAGCTTTTCTTGTCTGTTGCACTTTGGTCCATTCCACTGAATGATGGTTTTGCCAATATCCAACAAAAACACATCTCCAAGGTTGAAGCTGTCCCAGCTCATCTCCACCTGAAACAAATTCACACATAAAGCAGTCTTTATAGCACACTTCCTCTGACCCACATTATTGCGTAACTTCAGTGCATGGCTCACCTCCTTGGCTATAACCCTCTTCTTCCCTTTGATGTGAAGCAGCCTCTTAATGTCATAAGTGTTGGTCTCAGTGTGTCTCATGCCTGATGCCACTCCACCTTTCTTATAACTACACAAGGTAGGGTTATTATGTGTAGGATTTCCTTTAACGTCTACAGTGGTGGAAAAAAGTTCTTGGACACTCTACACCTTTATAATATATTGCATTAGGACTCACTTTAAAGTAATTGAAGTCTACCACCTATTTTTCCATTCTCCAAAGCCACATGTTCCCTTATGCATGTGCACTGTTTCATCAAGGTCAAAACTGGAAGTATCAGTGAGATAATGAAAAACTCCTTAACATGTCAAGAACTTAGTTTTTTTGTCTTGTTAATAATAAACAAACACAAATATTTTCATTTGCTTGTTTCTGTTTGATGTGATCACACTTTTAGAAATACAAAAAATAAATATTTCAGGATAATATTTGAGACTGAAAATTCAAAAGGTGTCTGAAAACTTTTTTCCACTAATGTATAAACAGTAAATGATACATATCCTGGCACTTATGCTCACATTATTCCTTGTTTGAAGTAGCCCTTGAATGCATCAGATTCATAGTTCTGAACCTCGCGATGCTGGACCGGAGTAGAACCCAGAAACTCATCCAGTTGTATGGTGTAAACAGCAGCGGCGCCCTGTTCATCCTGAGACGACTGTGAGCCAATCCAGTAGTGGATGTCATAGCTCAGAGAGGTCTTTACTTTTTGAGTCTAAAGAAATGTAAAATCAAAGAGACAGTGAGTGTTGGTTGTTAAGAAGCTAGCTATAGGTGAACGACAGGAATGCTTAGGTCCACCAGGGACCCCAAAACTGCATTTTCAGCTTCATCTGAGGAATATTAAAATGTCCTGCCTTTATGTGTAGCTATGTCATGTGTTTATTACACCCCTTATATACTTAAAAGAATAAATGTGGGATGCAAATAAAATACATTGCAATAATTAGCTGTGTTGTGGCATTATTTGACCATATTGATTGAATCTCACTGTCACACAGCTAGCGACATAGCAGGCCACTGATAGGTATGATGGGAATGATTGACAGCTGTTCACCTACAAGTCCTTTAAATGGGAGTATTAAAAAATACATTAAAAATACAACCCTTACTGACTATGCATTTAAAATGTATTCACTGTGTAACAAGAGACTATGGATGGAGACTAGCTATTTAGCTATAATTTGGTACAGTACATTTATGTTTCTGTAAGCTTAATATTCTCTGTAAATTGTCCCTTAAAATGAAGGAATGATAAAAAAAAAAAAAAAAGTAAATGAAAAAACAAACAACATGCAATGGCATCCAAAAGAAGTTATCTCAGTGGTTGTTGTATTTTCTTATTTAAAGTAAACAGCTTTTATAAACATTCAAAATCTGTTTTATTTATTGACAAAGAGACGATTGTGTTTTCCATATATATATATATATATATATATATATATATATATATATATATATATATATATATATATATATAGGGAGGAAACCTTGGGCCAACCCAGGACATGCTAGGGGGATTATATCTCTCAGCTGGGTTGGGAATGCCTTGGGATTACCCTGGAGGAGCTGGCTGAGGTAGCTGGAGTGAGGGAAGTCTGGGCTGCTTTGCTCAATCAATCAATTTAACTTGATTAATTAATAACAATTTAACTCAACTTAAAATGTTTAATTGTATTTGTATCCTGTTTTGCTCATTAAGTCTAATACTTTGTGGCATCTTAGTAGACCATCTAAAGACTGTACGAATCTCTTCATATTAGTTTAACAAACTAGGGGCCCCCAAACTGAATCTTGCTTAGGGCCCCCATGATGCTAGAAACGGCCCTAATCATATCTGACAAACAAGCAGTAAAAAAAAAAAAGAACAGACACACGAGCATTTTGTTCATGATGAAAAAGGCACATAGTCAACAAGTCAATTCTATAAAGACAACCACACTAAACAAACTTTCTACAACCACAGTGATTCACAGTCTCAGACTTACAGATAGAAGCAGGTAGCAGTCACCTTCGTAGAAGTTTCCATGATACTTCTCAGGGATTTGTACCAACTCCATTTTCTATTTCACAGGGGAAAAAAATTCTCCATTTTACATGGATATAACCTAAAGAACATCTACAATACAGATCCATTCTTCAGTTTTAACTTTTTTGCTGGCTTCACAGCCTGAGAAGCATTTCCATCACCTCAATTCTCCAGATAATAATTCCTGGGTTATGAGTTACTGCTCTGAACGTGTACTCCATGCTGCTGTGATGCACTTTTCTATAGAAAATATTATAACGACAAAAACCTGTCAGACTTCAAAATTCTGCATCAGCATGGTGAATGATCAGACATAAATTGGTAATCAATGTAATAGTTCAAATGAAATAATGAACATTACATAAATACAAACACATACATACATCATTAAACAGAACGTACCTTCTCTTCTTGATTAGAAACAGTGCCGCTGTTCTTTCTAATCCAGCAACAGCTGATTTTCTGGCCGATAGCAAAAGGCCTTAAATCCTTTTCTCTTCAGTCCTCCTATGACATTTGCCTGTGTTTGCATGGTTCAGGACCTCACACTGAGCCCTGTCCAATCACTGAGGAAGACATAGAATCCTGTAGGCAAATACAGAAAAAAACAGGATTGACTCATATCCAAATGAACAAACACACAGTAACACGGAGCATCTCTAGTGTCCACTTTCCCAGCCCACTCAGCCCTACCAATAACACCATATATGGACATACTACACAACTGTGTGTCTGTGTGTCGTTCCTACCTGCCTACCTACCTACCTGCCTATCTATCTATCTATCTATCTATCTATCTATCTATCTATCTATCTATCTATCTATCTATCTATCTATCTATCTATCTATCTATCTATCTATCTATCTATCTATCTATCTATCTATCTATCTATCTATCTATCTATCTATCTATCTATCTATCTATCTATCTATCTATCTATCTATCTATCTATCTATCTATCTATCTATCTATCTATCTATCTATCTATCTATCTATCTATCTATCTATCTATCTATCTATCTATCTATCTATCTATCTATCTATCTATCTATCTATCTGCCTACCTACCTACCTGTTTGTCTGTCTATCAAAAAATATATTAGACCACCCTTGATTTCTTCGGTTTCTTGCTCATTTTAATGCATGGTACACATAAAGGTACATTTGATTGGACAAATATAAATATAAAATTAGTTCATTAGAGTTTCATTAATGATCTGATATTTATTCATTTTCCACATTTTCTTGATAATAACCAAAGTCACTTCACGTCTTACATCAATAGCTATGGTATTGTACCGACAAAACAGTGCTTTTATTCATTCCATGTTTTCCTTTCTGTCTGTTTTATACATTATTTTCCATGACTGTATTCTAATTAAGAGCTTTGCTACCTCTTATGACTTTAAATATTATACATATAAATAGCAATGTGATCTCAGGAGGTACTTATTACACTTAATTCAAAGATTCAAACAGTGCACAGTTACTGAAGTTCCAACATTTCCCCAGTTGAATTTGTTCCACAACTGTAAACCTGTGATACTCATTTATTCTCCTGTAACCTGTTTGTCTTTAGAGAACATCACATGGATAAAAGAGTGATGTTTTAGATCGACACTCCCTCGAAAATGTTGCCAACATGGTTGGAAACAGTATCTATGCTGTAAAAGACTATTCAAATAAACACATAACAAACATCAGCCAATAGTGCTCCAAAGTGGGATAGAGGAACATCATAAACTGAAACATATCAACCATATTGTAGATAAGTGCAGCTGTATTAAGTGTGTAATAACCATGCATGAAGATGAGATTACCTGAGAGCTCATGGTGATTTACAAATGAACTCCAACACCACACAATAGATCACTGTTGGCAAGAGGAAATGACCAGGCCAAGTTTATGAGCAGGATGTTGACCAGCTGCATTAGTTCATATAACTTCAACAAATATCACAGTGTATCACTGGAAAGGTTATCGGATATTAAAACAAACATTGTCACTAGGGCTTTGTTAAAAACTGTGATATTGTGTTGGGGAATTGGTTAGGTCTGAATAACTTTATTCAAATGCAAATAACAATATAACAATTATGTGATAATGCATATGTAACCATGAATACTTTTAACAGCAGTGGTCTTCAGCTTTATTTTATAGTACAGTTGTTCAGATGCATCTTTGTAAAAATAGTTTTGTTATCTTTTGGTACCAAACCAAGGTTCTAATAGCTTTCAAAAATGTTTTTATTATAGTTCAGTTAAAGTTAGTTTTAGAGCAAGTTTGCTCGTTTTTATTAGTTGTTTTTTCTCTGAATGAATTTTAGTTTAGTTTAACTATTAGTTTTTCATATATATATATATAATTTTATTTATTTATTTATTTTTTAATCTTCCTTGCCATCGTATTCAAAGGGGGTCAGGTTGGGGTGTGGGGGGATGGGTCACTGACATGAGTCAGGTTGCTTCATTTCAGCATTACATTTCAAAGAAACTAAGTATGAGTACACTTCAACCTATGAAGTTGGAATTAAAGACCTGCATCTCTTCTCATGAAATTACTGCAACAATGTAGTTTATTCTTGGTGGATAATGTGTAAGTGGGATTGGGAGAGGTAATTATTGATAAATATAAATAAGAATAAAAAGATGAATGTGTCTGAAAACAAAATGATTTTAGATTTATGGTGTATTTAAGCCCATATTTCTTTTCTTAAAACAAAGTAAAATAAAAATGGTAGTTGAAATGTTAATCGGTTCATTCATTTTGACTTCTTAAAAAACAAGGTGAAATACAGTGAGGTCCTGTGTCATTTGATGTTGGTGATGTGTCCCATGTGTTGTAGGCCACTGTTTCACATAAAACTAAATAACTGAATGTTATCTTTACCACAAACAGAAACGTACTTTCTTTCTTTCTTTCTTTCTTTCTTTCTTTCTTTCTTTCTTTCTTTCTTTCTTTCTTTCTTTCTTTCTTTCTTTCTTTCTTTCTTTCTTTCTTTCTTTCTTTCTTTCTTTCTTTCTTTCTTTCTTTCTTTCTTTCTTTCTTTCTTTTATTGTTTTTATTGCAAGTTTCATAGACAGTGCCTTCAACCAAAAAACTAAACAAAAAATTATATATAAATTATACATTACAGCTCTATTTAACACGATAAAATTATATAAAATGATGGAGGTGGTGGATTACTTTTCCAACACATGCATGCACTGCTATTTTTTTTTTCAATTGTAAAACATGTTATAGATTAACAGACATCTTATGTGTAGTTGATGGCAAATCTTTAGGATACACTAAGAAAAATATAATAATTTATTATTTTGTATAACTATTATTATTAAAATACAATTACATTCTTACTGGATCTTCTAAAACCTCAAACAACCCACCTATAACATACAGGGAAGGGTATCAGTACAGATCAATGTGTGATATTACATGACACCTACAGTAGATGCTACTGGACCATACGTAGACAGACATACTAAACTAAAAATATGAAAATAGGCAAAGCAATTCCAGCATAGTTTGCACACACTGACAATAACGCTGTTTTGATTTGCAAAATATATTTACCACTTTAGATTTGTCTCCTGGGGCTTTTTTAAAATTAGGAAAACCACAGAAAAACACATGTCCCTGCATGATTAAATAACATATATATATATATGTGCTTAAACCTTTGTTGTCTCAAACTGTCATGGAAATGATGTAATGCTGTTGTAAAAGCTAAAATTAAATAAATGACACACCTGTGGGATACTTAAGAACAGGAAATCCACTATGGCATTAATTATACAGTAACATCAACACATGGATCAGAGCAGCTTCAGACTCACAGTAATTACACTGAGTTTTAGAGCAAAGTGGAAAAACTAAATAAGAAAACGGTGTGTAATGATCATATCATTTTTGCCTTTCAATTATTATGATGAGGTGGCATTATTTGTATTTTTATAAACTTTTTATTTCCTACCCTCAAAACAGTATAGATGTGGTGAATCTGGAGCCAATGTACACTAACCAATAACACTAAGTGAGTCAATAAACCTTTTAGTGATACTTCAAAGACCACTGAGGAATGACCCTCAGTCACAACATCAGGTCACATTTAAAACACAAAAAAGGTGAAAAGGAAAATGTTCCTAAATAACAATAATGGCATGTAAAATATTCAGAGATAATAACATATATTACCATACATTAAAAACAGAAAATAAAATATCAAATACAGTATAAAACAATTCAACAATACAAGATACAAGATACAAAACAAGGAGGTTAACGATCGTCTTTACAAACAGTGTCTTAAATGTTGTATTTCATTGATGATGAGCAAAATTAAAAGTCATTTTTTCAAGCATCGGTCTGAGCAGAATTTTGGAAGAAAATGTAAATGAAATCTTCACTTATATAATACCTTTTGTTAAATGTGTTTTGGATCAGTTGTGTTTGTTTCATACATCCACTGACCCTCATCCTCCTCCTATGTCAAACTTCCTCCTACATACATTCAGTGTCCTCACATTAACTCATTGTATTATAAAGATAAAATGTTTTACTTCCACCAAACTTGTATCTTTAAAATATCAGGCTACAGTTTGTGTTTTTCTAGCTTGCTGACCAGGTAAAGCTGAAGTGGAAATGAGAATAAGTGCCTCTCTTACAGACAGTATTTCCATCTGCACCAGATGTTTTTGGCTCCTCCCAAAGAGCTCAGTAAAATTCCAGCCCACCTCTGGGAATCTGCTGGCTCCTCCACACACTCTCACTGAACTCCAGTCAAAGTTTTTACAGGAGCTAAAGAGACACAAAATGAGAGGACTTGTTGCGTTGGCTACTCTGGTCTGCTTTGCCACTGCTCAGCACCAGGCGCTGATTGACTACTTGGAGAGGAGGCTGCTGGCCATTGAGGTAAGGCTCATTTCACCTCCCTGCCGAGCCCTGAGCTCCAGAGTCCCACTTAAAGGAAACTTTCAGGGACAGGGCAAAGGCAATGAAATGCAGATGTGGGTAAATCCTGGGGAATATGCTGGGAAATGGTGTTCTTGTAAAAGTATGCTGATTATGTTTTGTGTGTTTGTTTGTTTGGTTTTTTTGGGTGAGTCATCCTTCCAGTTATAAACCTGTGTCACCATTACACAGAAATTACAATACTATTGAATTTTTTAAATCTTATGACTGTTGACATACTCAAAGGTTTGTTGTACCAAAGAAAAGTGAATAATACGAGTAATGTGTTTGAATAACTATACTTATTTTACAGATAACATAGAATTAACAGTGTTTTGTGTGACTAAATAGAACAGGTTCTTATAAATGGCAGTGATAACGTCTAAATATAAGACTTGAGTCCCAGCGTTGGGTCTTACTTTACGGAACACCTGTAGGGCAAATATCTGCCATATTTTGATTTTCAGCCACAGGAAGGTCAGAGGTCAGTGAGCATCAACACAGTGGGTAGGATTCAGTGTATTACTGGACACTTGAGCAGGGTGGATACTTGCCACGTGTGGTTTGAACCTGGTTGTTTTTGGGATGAGTTTCCTGCTCATTATACCTCCCATCGCAGTCTATTTACTGACTCGTAAAAGAACATAAAATTACTGCTTTTCAGTATGTTTAGTGCTTTCCAGCAATGGACTTGGAAAAATCTATGTATGTATTGTTTTTTTACTAAAACACAGACAGGTAAAATAGATGCATAGACATTACAAACCCTGGTCATTCTCTTTAAAAACAGGACAGGATCTCCCTATGGCACGAACAGACCGCCCGCTACGCCATTGAGCTGCGAGAACTGAAACAACAGATGGTTTCTCAGCTGGAGAACCTGGACAAAGAGAAGGAGATGCTGCGGATGAATCTGGACGGTGTGGGGTCTCGGGTGGACCGTGTGGAACGTGAGCTGGACTACCTGGAGACCCAGAACGGAGCTCAGCCATGTGTGGATGTGGACGACAAACTGATAGAGCAGCAGGTGACACTGGTGCAGGAGAAACAGAAGGCCAAGTATTCCAAACTCTCAGGTGAATTAGGATGTTCAATCTGTTGTGTATTATATATGGAAAGACATATGAAATGTTTACTTTTTACTTCTTTAATCTGACACACAAGTGATAAAATGGAAAAAAAAAAAAAAATCTTCACATTTCTATCACCAAACTATATTAACACATACAAAACACAAAAACAAAAAACAAATGCAGAGAATTGTTCTATATATCTGACCTTTCTTAAGTGATTTATCACCACTCATCATAGTATTACCCCAGTATTTTGCATTTTATTAGTATAAATCCTATTTTCGTGTACTTAATTTACTGATCAGGAGATTGTTCATAAAAACTCAGATTAAAGTTAAGGGTTATTATATCAAAAACAGAGAAAAGGTGATAAAAAGTGACTTTTTCAGTCAAAATACATAATTTATTGAACATAAACCAAGCATTTCCATTCACTGCCATTGATCCAACTCCATGAGTATAACTAGTGAATCGATGTTGTAGAAGATAACAGGGCTTACATGTCCCAATGGGTCACATCTGATGACCATGAAAATATGCTAAACTGCATTTTACACCTATTATTTAATAACATTAGTGGATTAACATGTATTAAACAAGTTAGATTAATAGATGGTTTAGGCCAGTGAAGGATTTTTGGGTCTTTATGAGTTAAAGTTGTTCAAAAAAAGCAAAGTTCACAGCAGAGACAGGGAGCACAAGAGTTTTTGGTAATTTCAGAGAAAGCCTTGTCCACATAACCCTTGGTCTTGGATATTTATAGACATTTACAGATATCATTTTTTCTGAGAACTGTGGCTTCTGACAATGTGGTCCAAAGACAAAAGAGTCTGTGATATACAGTGGTGAAACAAAAACCACATCAAAAAAGCTAAATTATAATTCAATTGCTATAGTTTTCTGGGGTCAAATGTGGGGAGGCAGGAATAGAAGTAATACGTTCTCCATTACCATTTAACATAACATGTGCACCACAAAGTCTGACGGAATGGATATTATGATACTGTAGGGTTTGAAACATATAATAACAGGTCATCTGCATATAATCATGTTCTGTGTTCAGTTCCCAGTCTTTTTAATTCTGCATATTCCTTCATTGTACATAATGAAATAGCAAGAGGCTCAATAGCTATTCCAAACCTATTTTATTTCGACTAATATGATTATTTTCTACTTAATATTAAAGTCTTCCATTCATTCGTACAATTTTTATTTTTCGTATTGTAGTTTTTTTTTTTCGCAATACTTTACACAGGGACATTTTCTTTCACTTTATACTGTTGCTGCCTTTATCTGGCAGTTTCCCCATTGTGTAATTGATAACGTTTTATTTATTTGTCTTATTTTTAGACTGCGGGGACATGATCTCCAATATAAAAGCCATGAAGATCTTGAAGCGAGTTGGAGGACCAAAAGGCACATGGACCAAAGACACCAAAAGGAGCTCTGGGAAGGTCTACATTTTTAATGGGACGGATGAAGACACCATCTATGAGTTTGCATCGGTGCAGGAATTCAGCCGCTCCATGGGCCTGACTCTTTCCAAGAGCCTAAAGCTGCCATATGCCTGGAGGGGAACCGGCCACGTGGTCTACAACAACCACGCGTATTATGTAAATCAGGTGGATGGAGTTAAAGTGGTGAAATATGACCTGAGGAACAACTCTGTGATTGACAGTGCCATGTTCCCAGACCTGGACCATGTTCCTGTGTACGGTCTGACACCAGAGACAGTGATGGACTTGGCTGTGGATGAGGAAGGACTGTGGGCCATTTATGCAACACGGCAGAATGATAGGCATATCTCTATGGCAAAAATGGATGCAAATTCATTAGATATCGAGCAGATGTGGGACACGACTTGTCCAAGAGAGAATGCAGAGGCAGCCTTTGTTATCTGTGGCACATTGTATGTGGTGTACAACACCAAGCAACCTGGACGCTCACGTGTCCAGTGTGTGTTTGATGTCAACGGCATGGTGAGCAATGAGGATGCGCCACTGGTGTACTTCCCAAAACGATATGGAGCTCACTCCAGTCTGAAGTACAACCCACAGGAGCAGCTGCTTTATGCCTGGGATGACGGATACCAGATCCTCTACAAGCTTGTCATGAAGAAGAAACTTGAAATCTGAGCCAATAATAACCCAAAAAGTCCCAACCCACCACCAGAGACGACATCAGTACCTGTTCAACCTTTACATTCTAAACTACAACTCATGTGTACTTTGTACTAAGTATGACAGCTTATCGTTTTCAATGTCATTTTCTAATGTCTTGTTACATTTCACTCCTTTTTACACCTTTACACTTAAACCAATTTGATATTATACACTGTGATCAACTGTACAACTCACACTACTTTTGGAGTGTTGAAATGTGTCTGTGTACTGTCTGTTCCATACCTATTTTCCACTGAAGCAGGTTGAAGTCAAAGAAACCACTTCAGTCAAAGAACCATATTTCAACCAAGTGGGAACAACCCAGCTTGGTTTAGAACTAATAACTGCTCACACCAGGGATTGAGGGTGGGATTAGCATGACCAACTACACCACATTAAAACTTTATAACCACAATTCAAGAAAAAAAAAAGTTGGAGTTGGTGGAAAAGTGTAGAGGTATAGAGTGACATAAAGACATGGGTCTTTACAGCGCTCATGGAAAAGAAAACCACAATGAACTCCCAGCTGGAAAATGCACAAACTCACAAAATGAGCATCCTGTTGGTGGAAAAGAGGTGTCACATGTGTAGACTGGACATAATTCCACAGCTGTAAAAGGTATAATGTCATTTCTTCATCTGAGACTCAATTTCAGATTGCACTGCACTTCCATCTTCAGAAAGATCACTTTGAATATTTGACACATTTACTGCATTTACCTGTGATTTCTTGCACCACTGTTTATTTTTCTGTTTTATTTTGGACAAGCTGCAAATTCAGAGAAAGTCATAACTTTAGTCATAGTATTCACATGAGTAACAGCAGCCCTGTTAAGAAATACAGATTATAAAGACAACAAAATTAATTCAGTTGTATTTCTGCAGTACTCATCCTTTTCCCTCAAACCACTCAAATATTAAAGCTGCAGAGTTAACCTACCTGTGTGAAACTCTACAACAAGTGGTGTCAGGCACAATAAACCCCACCCCTCGCAAATGTTTTAAATGATTTTGCTCTGTCTCTTATAATTGGAAAAACATATATTTTGGTGACCTTGACCTTTGACCTACATTCTCCAAAATTTAAAGGGATCTATTCTGAATCACCTCACACCTTTCCTGAAAGTTTCATGGAAATGGGTCTATTATGACACTATGACAGATAAAAAAAAGATGGACCAAAAACAATATCCTTGTCTCTGCTTTGGTTGGCAGGGTAACAAAGTCAACTTAGATTAGACAACAACTCTGAGCGAGTAAGTGGTGCCAGGTACAATAGACCCCCCCCCCCTCCCTCCCCCCCCGGCTCTTGCATATATTGTAGCTGATTTGGGCCCAGTGATTTCAGAATATCAATGGCCTCTACTGTATAGATGTGCCAGGCTTGAAGTAAATTTCAGTCAATATAAGTAAATGGGAAAAGGAAAAATCCATAAAAAAATTGAACTTTGACTTACTTTTCCCAAAATGTATTCATATCAATTCTGGGTCACTGGCAATCTATAAACCCAATTTGGAATGAATTCAAACAATAATTTTTCTTCTAGAGTGTTAACAAACAAAACAAACTGGATCAAAAACAATACCCCTTCAGAGGACAGAGTAATAAAGTGTAGACTGCAACAGCTAGCTGGCTAGCATCTAACTTTGTCTAATGTATGATTTTCCAATGAATCAAGCACATATGTTTTGTGTGACATTAATATTTCGATCAAGGAATGTGTCCATAATGAACAAAAATGCACCACTATTTGCAACAGAATTATTATTCAGAGAAATTGTTCATTCATTTAGTTACTGTGCAAAACTTTCCACAATTACCTGCTCCTATTTCTAATTATTGTTCACTATGAAATAAATAGCAAACTACACCTCTTTCAATGCTGCGACTGATTCTATGTGCAATATGTGTGTTTTATTTCAACATGAACATAAACTAAGAGTTCATTAAGAGTTCACCTATATTTACAAAGATGTTGAGTGACAGCGACATGTTAAAGATACAAAGCAAAAGAAACAGTAAATTAAGAAGATAAAGAATAAAAATACATTATCTGCAGCATGTGCAGACAGAAAATGAGGATTTTTCCCCCCATTGATTTAAAGTCACTAAATAGAACCAGAGTTCAGTTTTAATTTGTTTTATATCAACTTCCACTTCAGTCCATTCAAGTTGTATAAAAATAGTTCATGATGAGTGCATGATATGGATACAGTCATGCATTTCTGGATTTAGATTGAATCTGTGCATTTTTGGACTCTAGTCAAATCCATACATTCATGACATACTCCATCAGGTCAAAGCTCTACCTTCACATTTGATGATTATTGTTAGACATTACTAAATATTATTTAAATGAGGCTCTTTGAGACTGAAGAATCACTAGTTCAATTCCCCAGACCAGAAGAGAAATTGGTGACCACTGTGCCCTTGAGCAAGGCGCCTAACCCTCCATTTGAGCCCCATGCACTTGACATATCAACTCACTGCTCACAGTCCACAGTGTGGATTAAAATTAATCAATCCCAGTGTGTATTTCATGTTCAATATATACTGACAAATGATAAAGTATGAAGTTGACTTGAAGTGGTGCGAGTATGAGAGGTTATTTCCTTTTACTACATATGAAGCACGTTTAAGTCATACAAACCTACATTTTCTACTTAATTTTCCATCAAATGTAATTTAAGTGTCAGTATATTTGTCATGATATGAATTTAGTTTTGTGTTTTACAGTATCTCATACCACAGACTCTCTCCGTCACTCACTCACTCTATCTTTTTTTCTTTTAAATATGCGTCAATATTTCCTTTAAACCATCTCCTACTACAGCTGTGTTTACTTTGGCTAATACTGGTGAATATCACACATTTAAAAAGCTAAATCGTCACCTTCAATTAATGGCATAATAACATCATAAATACTAGTCTGTGATTCTAATAAATAAGGAAATTACACCATGTAATTAACTAACAAGTGTTTTATCCAAAGGCCAAATACAGGAACAGACCTGTGTAATAGTTTAGCCTGAGATGATAATTTGATTTAACAGTCTGTGCCTCTGGTATTTCAATTACTTTACAAGCTATTTGGCACAGTTTGATTCCAGATGTGGAAAAAAAAAAAACATGAATTAACTATGAAAAGTGTTTCGGCTTCTGACCGCCTGTAGTGACCTTTAAAACCAAAATGATTAAACAACTTAATGTGCAAAGTTTATAGTTTATACTACACACAAAGAATAACAGTCATTTAAACAAGTTTATTTTTTTCCCCAAAACTGTAAATAGACATCCATAAAAAGGGTTCATTAGGTTTGGATAAAATCTAGAGTAGCAAAGAATCAGCGATGCATAAATTCTGTAAAACCTGACTTACAACTGGGCACGTGTATATTTAAACTGTTATGTAGAGAACTGAATAAATGAGGGAGAACTTCAGTATGATGAGTAATCCTGCCAGGAAACATGAACGCCTGCCCTGACCGCTGGTGACTGGTCCACAACAGTTAAAAGGTGCACTGCTTCCAGTTTTCAATTACTTTAAACCCAAATTGTTAATATTTACACAAAAGCTAACAAACTGTTGACAAACTTTAAGCACCGGCAGTTTAACGTCTGCCGACCAGAGCTAACATGGAAACTTGTGCAGAGTCTTCATTTCTTTCATTCAGCTGTTGCTCAGTCCTACAGAATATGAGACACTACCTCAGTCAGGAAATATAACATCTGTTATTTGCACTATCCCTTAAACCTCTGTGATCGTATCTACTTCTAGCTACTTGACAAGATGAATTTGAACATCTGTAACGCATCACATGTGGAAATTAAGTATATCTATGAAACGTGTGCTCTGGTCAGACAAATAGCATTTACATCAAAAGTTAGGAATAAAAAAAAAAAAAAAAGAAAATTCTGATATTGAAATAATACAGTTAAACATTTATAACATTAACAACATCAACAAAAGTGGCAGGATGTTCATATTGTAGTATACTGGTTTAAGGAATTAACCAACACTCATAACAAGATCCTGAATGTCCTTTAGTCCTTTTGTGTCCATTCCTGTCGTGAACCTGGGACCATGAGGATTGGTTCTTATTGCTCAGAAATTGTTAGTAAAGCAATCCAACAATCTGAATATCTTAGAGTCTCAGATGGGGAACAGGCATGGTGACGTCCCGGAAGAATCGATGTACGAGAGCATTTTTGGCTGATAACCTTTTGTTTGGATCATAGTTGAGCATTTCCTGCAAAAACAAAAATAGAAGACAGATGGAAGGAACATGTTAAAGACTTTTCTAGAAATATTTCTGTAAAATAACTGGCCACTAATAATTTCATGACATTTTTATGCATTTGTCTAGATTTTGTATGTGTTTATAGTCACTATATTCCACTTTTTGAAGAATTAGACAAATATTGGCACTGAACAAAAAAAAAAAAAAAAAAAATCTCACTTCCAAGAGTGCATGATATTTTTACACTATATTTCACAGTTGTAACTTTTTTTAGAGACACTAGACTCATTTGACAAAATCGAATTGTACTTCTCAGAATATGAAGTTAGTGCTCCATTGCTGATTGGATCTGTTTGTTTGCTTGTTAATAAGGTGTTTTAAGAAGTTAGCTTGGATCCAGAATTAATGAACTGAAGATGTTAACAATCAAGGGTGTCAAACTCAGTTTAAATGAGGTTTCACATATAGACCAATTATAATCAAGTGGGTCAGACCAGTCAAATATTATCATAATAATCTATAAATAATGATAACTGTAAAATGTATATTTTAATGTAAAAACTTGAAAAATACATGAAAATCTTTACATTAACAAACTACACCTTAAAAAAAACATGAACAACCAGAAATTTTTACCTATATTATAACTGTTACTAGATATTTCGTGCATATGTAATGGTGATGCAAGTTGTAATACACATGCAAATGATACACTGAGTGTTAAGTGTCATTGAAGTGGTTTTGGTATAGAGAGGGTTCATTTTGTTTGGGAATTTGAATGTTCTGTTAAAAAGATGTTTTACTGTGCATTACCTTCATCTGTGTATATACATATATATATATATATATATATATATATATATATACACATATATATATATATACATATATATATACATATATATATAAACACACACACACACACACACATATATATATATATATATATATATATATATATATATATATATATATATATATATATATAGTTAGGTTTTTTTGGAAGTCTCGGTTGTGCCGTTAATGTCGCGAGACTTTGAGAGTACAAGAGGAGGGAGCTGCCATTTTCTTTTGTCCAAACATCCTCAATGCTGAAAGCGTATGTAGCAGCATCTGTATTGAGCAGCTAGCAGTGCGCAAGTGTGTGGAAGCGAGAGACTGTTTGGCCTTGGATCTCCCAAGTGACAGGTGGTCACAAGGTATGATGGGCTTGTCATTCATTCAGTATGTTTCTCTCTTGTTTCAGTTTGATCCCTGAATGCGCTATGTTTTGTGTCCTGTAGTTTTCACAGCGTTTGATAAGCTCAAAGTGCCCGTTCTGAATCGTCATTTTGGAGCTACACTGAGATAGATGTTAAAATTACACTTGTTATTCTTAAGACATTTCACACTATTATTATTCAGATTTTAAAAGAAACTTTATAGAGGTAAAGATTTTCACAATATAATGTAACTTTTTCCACAGTTATTTTACTGGTCTGGTCAACTTGGGTTGAATATGAGGTGAATATGGCCCTGAACTAAAATGAGTTTGACCCTCTGTACTAAACCACTACTTCACAACATTTGGACTAAATGACAAGTGTTCTCACTCTCAGCAGTTCTCGTCCATCTTCATCCAGAAGAGGTACCACTTTGGCCAAGTCTTGCCTCGCCCACTTAGGGAAGGACGGTTTGTAGTCGGGCATTGATGTGACACCAGGCCACACAGCCTCATCAGGCGTCCCCAGGGTGCGGAATATCCTGAACAACTGATCTATCTCTGAGTCGCCAGGAAACAAGGCCCTCCTGGTGATCTGGAAAATGGTGAAGTCATGAGAATGAATGGGTTTCATTATTAATTTTTTTGCCAAGTGCATGTATCTACTCTGAGAGGTAGTATGAAAAATGATGCTACATTACCATTTCAGCAAAGATGCACCCCAGACTCCAGATGTCAACAGCTGTGGAGTAGTATTTACAACCAAGGAGGATTTCTGGTGCTCTGTACCACAGCGTTACCACCTGAAAAATACAAAAAGAACCAATCAATACACAACATCCACAGACCTGAGTATGCTGTATAAATGTTTACAGAGCTTCAACCCTATTACAAAGGCTCAAGACTAGCCTGCGCCCACTCATCCTAGTTTGACACAACACTGAACTGTGTTGCTTCAGCTAGTCTGGCCAGGCAGGCCATCTACAGAATTCCAAACTCCAGAGAAATCGGGAACTTCTTTGTCAGAAGCCAATCAACATTGAGCATCTCCAGCGGCTCTGGGTAGAGACGTGTTCAAGGCAGTTGTGAACTAGCTTCGACCGGTAGCAAACTGAGGCGTTTGTGGGAGGTGGGTCGACCACGCACTGTAGGAAACGGGTCACCTTAACATGTTGGCCAAACCCAAGAGCTTGCAGAGAATTGGAAAGTCATGACAACCAGGCAAGCTCAAGACTCATTATGATCCTGTCCTTAGACTGTACTGACCTCATGTGTGTATGTGCGGACGGGGACGCCAAAAGCTCTGGCCAGGCCAAAGTCAGCCAGTTTAATCTCTCCCTGTGAATTGATGAGGAGGTTCTGGGGCTTCAGGTCTCGATGAAGAACCCTGTGGGAATGGCAAAAGGCCAGACCTTGTAGCAGCTGGAAAAGATAACTCTGGAAAAACAACCACAAGACACAGTCAGATGAAATAAGTCATGAGTCAAAGTCTCTACTAACAGATAAAGAGAGACAGTTTTGCTCTTCCAGTGTAGTTTACCTTCACCAGTGGCAGTGGGATACCAGTGACTGATGATGAGTCCATGAACTTCTTCAGGTCCTGATGAAGGAACTCAAACACCAGGTACAGCTTGTTCTCAGTGTGGATTACATCCCGCAATCTGAAGGTTCATTTCATTCCAGTTTAGTTAGCTTTACTGACATACATTTAACCACTACAGACTGAGATGTTTGTAGGAAATGTGGACAAAAACACAACAGAATAATGATGAAACCCAAATTAATTTTGATTAGTACCATTAAACACATACTTGACTATATTTGGATGACTGAGCTCTTTGAGAAGGGAAATCTCTCGGATGGCGGTACTTGGTACACCCTCTGTTTCCCTGAAAGAAACACATAAAATAAGTACATAGATATGTATTTACCCCAGGTTTGAGTGCATTTGTTGTTGTTGTTTATTTATTAACTCAAGATTATGATGTCACTGCACTTTATCTGCACATTTCATAAGTAACAAATATTCTGTGCATTTATGTGAGGCTCAGGGTTTTCATTATCACACTGTGAAGTGCAGATCCCAAGTATTTTGGGCACTATTTGAGTAAAATTACAATAAAATTAATGTGAAGGACACCTAAACTACTTTTCCCAATTCTTCTTATTGTTGTTCAATTGTGTAATAAACATTTCAGTGCTTCCGTTAACAAACAGTGAAAACAAATGGTTGAAAAAAATGTGGCAAAAGGAGAAAACTTCTCCAAACACACCTAGCCAACACTCAGAAAAAGTACAGGAAACCCTGAAAATGTTTTTTTTAAGCTGCATAAACCTTGCAAGATAGTGTTTCATGAAATAAGACACTATCTGAGCTGTTGAATGAGGAGCTGATAATAGAACTCTAAACCTGGCCGACAGCTTTTAACCTAGAACTGAACTGCAGGTCTGGTCAAACTCAGCCACAGTTCCTCAACACCGTTGTGTAACATTTATTTTCCGTTTCAAAAGCATTTTTCATCTAATATGGCAGTTTTGTTGGCTTCGTGGATTAATTAAATGGAATGTCTCAGTCTTCTTATTGCATACATACATTTACACATAACATCAAAGAGAGGCCCATAAATATCAGCTGAACACCAATATCAGCTGATATCTGCAGATAACTTTCATCGTTGATAGTTTCTGAGGTTTAGTTGTCGTCAGGTCTATTAATGTTTAAGCATGTGCAATAAAGGTATGCTTCTTTGAGAAAGTGAAAAACATTTCTGGATTTCCCTGCTAACAAAGTTGAATTAATGAATATAACATTATTATAAGAAGTGGAGCTTCTCTCATTGTGTTCAAACTCATCATTAGAGATTACAATAGCATCAACACTACTATACAGTAATAGTTAAGAACAGTAATTAGTGAATAAAGACTGAGAGTTCTTTTGTAAATGCATTATATTATTTTTCATGGTTCTAATCTTGAAATATAAAACCAATTTGTGGTTAACAATAAAAACATCCATTTTCTACAGTCAGCTTTTTCCTGGTGGACAACTTACATTTAAATGTTTCCAAATAATTTGGGTTTTCTGAAATACTATTAATAAACTAAACATAGAATAAACAAACTCTCCAGTCATTTTTGTAATGTTTATCATTTAGAGTCACTACACATGATTATTAGCATCATGTAGATTATAGATACAATTTTTGAGCCAAAATGTGTAGGATGAAATTATCTTTTTTGCATTGTCTGTCGTTCTAGATAGATTCACAGGATGCCTTGTTTCACAAATCCCTTTTTTGTGCTTCTCACTAAATGTATGCTTTGTTTGTGTGAAGGGCTGCATGACAAACTGAAATAAAGCAGTTTAAAGCATATCTCATAATCTGAAGGAAAAGCTCATCATTAACAGTGATAGTACACAATGAATGAATGAAATATGTACAGTGAACATACAGAATACAAATAAAAATGTGCATACATGTATTTAGTTTCTGTGTTACATTCGAAATGGAGTAGGCAAAAGTTTATTCTTTCCTACCACAAATTCAACTCATGACCAACACAAACACACATTTTGTATTTACTTATACGTGTACATGATGTGTGTGTGTGTGTGTTAATTGTAATCAGTGTGATCATACATATATATTCAGTATAAAATTCCACTACATATCATATTGCAATCTGCTATAATCTGCGATCATAAATAATCTACTTTATTCAAATACAGTAGATATAATATATGTCTTTTTTACACATGCTACAGGCTATATTGTCTTATTTCATTAGTATCTATAAATGCATTTCCGTAGTTTTTGGTTAAGGCGTCTATACGATAGTGTTGTTTTGTCTTCCTCTGCTGTTTGCCACCCATCTATAATATAAACACAAACACACAAAAGTTCAACTTACGTGTCCAGTCGGATTTTTTTCAGAGCCACCGTTTCTCCGGTGACTTTGTTCTTGGCTTTGTAAACTACTCCATATGTCCCCTCTCCTATCTTCTCCACCTTCTGAAAAGTATCCATTTGTTTAAAACACGTTTGTTGTTGTTTAGTCGATGAAAAAGACTTGTGTGTTTCTTTGTGTCGGGGCTAATAACTGCTCGGCGGCTAAAGACACAGACGTTACTGAGCGAAGCAGGACCGACATGTAATTAAGCTAACTCCTCCGAGGAATTCAACAAACCACAGCCGGAGGAATGGCCTCCTGTCGGGTCTAAACCTGCACACACGTTAGAAAACGAGTTTAAATCTATATTATCAGGTCATTTGTTTTCTCTGGAGATAAGTATCTATATAATATCTATGTTAGCGTGGCGGATGCTCCCCACCGTTGAAAACAACCCAGTAGTGTTTCCCGCGTTGCCGATGGAGCGTTGGATTTTTCGTTCAAAACACCCCGGTCGAGGTGGGCGGGTGGCTTTTCAAAATATTTTTCAAGTGACTCTCACGCAGTACATCTATTAGAAATAATTCATATGTTAAAGATATATACTTAATAGATTATGATATATAAATTAACGTTTTTAATACAAGTTATTGTGAGTCAAAAGGCGAACTCGGTTTTTCTCGGGAACAAATAAATATATTCAACAACCCTCGCTGGTCACATGGTATCGACGTCATACGTAAAAAACGTCAGTAGCGGAAGTAGTGGCAAAGTATTTTTTTTCTTTGTTTATTGTTTTCACAGAAGTACCAACATTTTTATGACACTTATAATGATCATGTTAACGGGATTTGAAGAATATGTAAATATAACAACCTGGTTCAGTAAAGTAAGCACGTGTGTTATAGTTTTAATGTTCATCATCAAAATTGAATCATCATAATTTTTTGTCGAAAGCCTGCAGCTAAAAATGCAAAAGTTAATATTCATTCAGAATGTATTTATTTCGTAGTAAAAGTCATGAAATGTTACTATTACAATTTCAAATCAGATAATTATCTGAAAGAATATGGAGGAAACGACTGCTCCCCCTACTTGTAGTAAAGTAGCTGTGCAGAAACTCACATGTCTGGATTCATTATGGCCTTAGAACCTGAGCACTGAAAACATTAAAATGAACTAAATTACTGCTTTATTCGTATGTTTATTTATCTGAGCGACCACTAACACTGCAGACCATCCAGCATAAACCCACTAGATTTTTCTTTTATGAATCTGTATTTGTCAGGTTTACATACGTTAACATGTATCACACATGTAGACTAGGATCATAGGACCAGTGGGTTGCCATAACAGGCGCCTGGGGAGTAGATGGGGAGGGGGGTTAAGTGCCTTACTCAAGGGCACATCAGCCAACAACTCTTTCCAGTCCAGGGAGTCGAACCGGCGACCCATCGATCATAAGCCGACTCCCCTCCAGCCCCATGTTTATAGTTTACATTATAAATTTAGCAGGGATAACTGAATTACAGACTATACATTTATTAACCTGAAAGATGAAAAAAAAATTCTCCTTCCACGTTATGAATGAACTTCTTGTGTTGATTCTTTTACAGCAGGAGAGAAACTATGTCATTATCGCACATGATCAAGCCCAGAGGCCTGGTATTGTTCTTGCAGTATGTTTATATGTGACATGACTGGCTGCAACAAAGAACCCTTTATCATATGATATTATTATAAATGAAGAACAAGTACAAATATTCTTCCATATTACAGTAAATATAAGTGTATACATTTTAAACACAACTCGTGAATTAAATGCAGATGCAATATACAAGTACTATGTTTAACTCAATATTTTCTGATTTTGTTACTATTTGTCTACTTGTGAGGAAACGTGTGATTTAAATTATTACATTAAAAAATATTCCATTTACATTGAATAAATTGCCTAAGCAGGCATCTGTGGGGCACTTTTGATGATGAAACACACTTTTACTTTCTGAAACTAGGCAGTGAAACAGTATTAAATGATTCTGATGTTTAGATTTTATTTTCAGGTAAATTTTTAGATAAAGCATTGTTTCTGGAAGTGAGCAAATCTTTACAGAAAATGCAGTCATCTATATAAATCAGGTAGGAAAATATGTCCAAAGTGTTCATAAGAAGACTAAAAAGCCAAGGCTGATTTTAACCTAGAGTGAAAGTTGAGATCAAAACTTTATTTATTTTTTTAACTATTCAGAACATACTAAGACGAAACATAAACAAAATCATAATGATGAACTATTTCTCGATCGTCAAAATGTGTAGAGGAAAAAATATGTAAAACAGCAAAACGATTGATATTTGTTGTTTAATATTATATTGTCTAAATCTTGTGTTTTAGCAAAATAAAACCTAAAAACAAAACAAACATTTATTTCCTGTAAGTATATTGTTTGCAATACCGCATCATTTCAGTGATTTTGCCTTGTGTCATTTACAGACTAATAATGTAGAACCCTCCAGGGTGAGAACATTCATGTAGTTTCCCCAGATTTCCCATGACGTATGTTAAATTCAGCTTTCCAAATTCACGTTTATTCCAGAAATCCTTTAAGACCTAAAAAACAAAGTTATTAAGACACAATGAAGTGTAGACTAATGAGGAAAGGAGCTAAAACAGTTAACTATTTGTGGTATGTTAAGTCAGGTGCTCTGTGGGAAGGATTTATTTCCCCCTGAACTTCGCTGTAGCACATGAGGGGTCACATGTAGTGCAGCCCAACATCTGCAAGCATGAGACAGTAGGATACATGAAGTTGCATAGTAAAATTCTTAAAAAAAAAAAGAAATAAAAGTCATTTATGTATTTAGTGTAACTTTATATTTTTTGTTTTTAAACAAAAAAATATAATAATTTAAGTTAACATCATTAATAATATAAACAGTAGCAGCATGTATTAAGTTTAAATAATATTGGCTTTCACAATAAAAATTAAAATGTTGTTTTTCTGCCAACCTATTTTAATACCACACAGTTTTTAGAAATAAGGATGACACCAAGTAATCAATCACTTAATTGTTTTTTAATTGTTTTTCATGGAGTTTCGAGTCTGTGATGTTTCCCAAAAAGACTATTTGATAATTGAATAAAAACCTTTTCATGCATTCTAAAAATATTATCTCCATGAAATGAGTAATAACTAGTATTAGAGTATGTTAAAATGTGATAAAATATCAGATTAGCTTAGTTTAAAAAGCATTTATTTCATTGTTTTCACATAGTTTATCACTTTCTGATACCTAATTTTAAAATTATATCTTTCTTTAAACACATGGTGTCCAGCTGAGTGGACATTTTTGTTGCTCCGTGAAAAAAATGGTTTATTTAAAGCATTTCATTTGCATTATTTTTTCATGCTTAAAGAGTAATAAAAACACTCAGGAAAAAACATCTTGACTGTTCTTATAATTCATGCATGAAACAGTTAATATTTAAATATACATATACAATGAGAATTTTACATTTTGGTATAAAGACGAAAATAAAATTAAAAATTGTGACCAAAAACAGATACGTTCACATCCTGTTAGATGATTAAAAAAAATACCAAACCATTGAAACAAAAACAACACTGGGGAAAAACTCCAACCATTAGATCATGGGTGTTACCTAAAGAGCCTTATAACCCAGTTACAGAATAGTGATATTTTTATGCTTATTGATGCTCCAGTATATCTTAAAGGTGCTGCAGGTGTGAAGCTCCATAAGACTAAACCTGACCCATAATTCTAGAAAGAAATTAGCAGGAGAAACTTTAAATAATAGATGGGGTCAGAGAAGCATGCTTTAAAAAAAACAAATAAATAAAAAAAAATAATAATAATGTATTCCTATTAAATAAAATACTCTCTCAGAAAAAGTAATTTAAACATGTGATTCAAACCCTATTTTAGTAGCACCTCTTCTGAATGTATCCTCACTTGGATGTGAATGAGACTTTGGTGTCTGGAAGAAGTTAATTTCATTCTCTTAAATTCCTAGAGCTGCTGCCTGCGGAGGACAGCAGCATAAGAAAGAATGGAGGGAAAATAAAAGGATGCTATTGATACGCCATCCACACTCTCATCTTGTGACCCCCATGCACACATAGCTGTAAGGTCAGACGTCAGAAGCAAGCATGACTCGAGGTCTGCTCAGCGTTCTCACTAAGCAGACACACACACAGCATCTTTATGTACAATATATTGTCAAAAGTATTTGCTCACCTGCCTGGACTCACATATTAACTCTCCATCCCATTGTTAATCTGATGTCAGTTCACCTTTGCAGCGATAACAGCTTCAACTCTTCTGGGAAGGTTTAAGAGTGTGTTTATGGGGATTTTTGACCATTCCTCACACAAGCATTTGTGAGATCACACACTGATATTGGACAAGAATATCTGGCTCCTAGTCTTCTAATTCATCCCAAAAGTGTTCGATGGGTTTGAGGTCAGGACTCTGTTCAGGTCAGTCAAGTTCATCCACATAAAACCGTACCATCTTTATTTATAAAAGCGCTTTAAAACAGACACAGCTGCACACTACAAGGCATAAAACACAAAAGAGAGAAAGGAGAACAAGGCAATAAAATACATCTAAAAATACAATAAAAAGTGCTAAAACTACACAGATAAAATAAATAAAAAAGTAAAAATGATCACACAATATAAGAACTAAAATCAATTACCCATTCAGTCAAAGGCCAGGAAGTAAAAATGTGTTTTAAGACAAGTTTTAAAATTGTTTTAAAAATCCTCTCATCCATATCTTTATGGACCTTACTTTGTGGACGTGCACAGTCATGTTGGAACAAGAAGGGGCCATTCCCAAACTGTTCCCACAAACGTGGAACCATGTAAATGTCCAAAGTCTCTTGGTGCTGAAGCACAACACTGCCTTTTCACTGGTAAGATTTAGCTGTGGAAAAGCTGTGACACACTAAAATACTTGCTGCCACACCATACATGTCATACAAAACAAATAAACACTGTCACATTAGACTTAACACTCACACACACACACACACACACACACACACACACACACACACACACACACACACACACACACAGCCTGCATGTTTTCTGAAATCCTAATTATATTATGTCTATTACTTTTCTCTCCATTCTGTTTACAAGTGTATGATACACTGATATTTAATTGATATTTTAAAATAGAAGTTAGTGAAAGTACAAGTATATAGTAAATAATGCACATAAGTGTTAAAAAGTATTTGGAAAGTGAAAGTCTGAGTAAAACCACTGTGGTGGTGAGAGTAGAGATTAAATGAACTGAGTAAAAATGTTAGGATCCATTGTAGAAAACACAATAAATAGCTCTCAGCAACAGTTGATACAGAAGGAATGGGCGGTTCTGGTTTACAGAATCCCCATGATGTCAGAGTGGAGACCAGACGTTATGGTAATTCAGGTCCGAGGTCCTCTTAAAGAGAGTGAGGAGGGATTTCTGAGGTCTCTCTGGGAACTGTGTTTGGGGTTCAGGTCTACCGGGTGAGGATCAGGGCTCAGAGACAGGACAGAACAACAGGAAGAACATGAAGACTCTGGTACTGGTGCTGCTGGTTTGGGCTTTTACATCTGCCACAGCAAGTGAGTATTAGACATTATCAACAAAAAAATAATGATGTCTTTTCTGCCTTGTCTACAAAGTGATCTAATGCACTTTAGGATCACTTCAAGCTCAATGAATATAAGACTAATGTATTTTTATTCTGAAAAAAAAAAACCTCACAACAACAATTAACTTATTTCACAACCCTCTTCTTCTTTTTTTTTTTTTTTTTTTTTTTTTACTAAATTTCACAAAGAAATTAATTATTTTAAAGCTAACTACATTCATTGAAAATTAACACAAACTACAAAAATAGCAAAGGAGTGAATCTCAAAGACGTAAAATGATCATAATTATTGAATTAAGTAGATATTTTATGATTTATGTGATGATTTTAAGGTTCAACACTGATTAATAACAGTGAAAGTGATTTTAATAACTGTGACCAATATAAATCAACATATTTGTCTTTTTCACGATTCTGTCCAGATATGTGGATTAGTTGTTCATTATGTAGACGACAAATTAAACAGAAAATTGATTCACTGCATATTTAATGGGTTTTATTCATGGTGAAACACTACAAAGCTCTTCTGAAAGGGAGGGGATGTCTACAAACCTTTACACAGTTTATGTGCATTTTTATTTACTTTTCATGCTAGAAATTACTGAAAGGTTTTGAATAATGGTAATAGTTCAGTAAAAAAGTTAAAACCACCCACAGATTTGCTTTCATACACCACTAGTTGTGTGTCTTGGATCCGTCATTCCTCTGGTTGGGATTACTTATGTTCAGCTGATGATCACATGAAAGGGATTGAGGGGGATTGGAGGTCGTGTGACTCCCACCGCCAAGAACCCTGACACACCTCACCCTCCTCAGCACCTAAAACAATTACCCTGCTCTCTTTTACGCAACCATCCCAAGAATTTATTAATCACACATTTATGCTGGAGATTTTCAGATATATATTTCTTATTCTTATTCTTATTCTTATTCTTATTCTTATTCTTATTCTTATTCTTATTCTTATTCTTATTCTTATTCTTATTCTTATTCTTATTCTTATTCTTATTCTTATTCTTATTCTTATTCTTATTCTTTTTTAATAAACGTCAACATAGGACATTTTCATTTCATTCATTCTTTCATTTAATTTTTTGGTTTTGAGCAAAAGAAAAATTAAGCAATTTTTGTCTATAAGGAACTAATGGCAGAGCAAATACATTAATAAATAAAGATAATCAAGACGCTATAGCAATTGCATTGTACACTTGTAAAAATAAAATGAGTTCAATGTGCACTCTTAAAAAGGTGTTGGAAGAAAAAACATTAAATCTCACTCCTTCTAACATTATACAACATAACACTTTACTTTTACTTCCTTAATAATAAAGTAACATCTGTTTATAGTCCTAGTAGTGTAAATAACAGATAGTAAACAGATTAGGAAAACTGATGTATATTACATATAGTAACTAGTAACATATAATAAAAAAATTCTAGTTTGCAGAACATATACTACTACTTAACAATAATAATAATAATAATAATAATAATAATAATAATAATAATAATAATAATAATAATAATAATAATAATAATAATAATAATAATAATAATAATAATAATAATAATAACAACAATAATAATAATCACATACCAACAATAGTAATGGAGGTAACATATACCAACAGGGTCAACAATGACAAGCACGAACCAACAACAATAAGAAAGAGCCAAGGATGGAATGGATCAACAGTTCACCATAAGCCCCGCCCTCCCTGTACTGTGACCAGACCATACATTTGTAAAGTGCTTCAAAGCTGTACATTGTGGTGAAGATCCAGACTCTTCTATAGTTTTACCCCACATATAGACAGACAAAAACTCCTCCTGGTAGTTTGAATCTGAGGAAGTATAATATTTCCAGAGCCTCTCATGCTGTAAGTTTATTTTATAATAAAACAGAAGACACTGGCTGTATTGATGATGGTTATTTACTGTAATATTTTTTTTCCAGAGCCAAGATCTCAGTTCACCCGTTATCGCTCATGGAACTCACGGATGTATCCTGTTTGGAAGGATGGAGACCCACGTTTCAGGAACTGCTGGAGTGGTGTGTTACTGTGCTTAGGTTTACTCTAAAACACTGGCATCATGGGTTTGGGACTGTGATGTTATTTAAGGAAAAACTACACTTAACATAATCTTTTCTTGTTATTGTTACAAATAGCAATTAAAATATGCAGGCTGTTCACAATATACTTAAAATTAGCTGGAGGAAAGTATATGATTCTTAGCACATTAGTGAAATAAGTAATAATAATAATAATAATAATAATAATAATAATAATAATAATAATAATAATAATAATAATAATAATAATAATAATAATAATAACAATAATAATAATAATAATAATAATAATAATAACAATAATTAATTAATTAATAATTCCCTGAGATACAGTCATGGAAAACATTATTAGACCATAAAAAGTAATCGGAAATAATGATTATGTAATCAAATACTAACTTCTGTGTGTCACCTGACTAAAACAGACAGAAAAGAAAACACGGACGGCCTAAAAGCACTATTTTTGTCAATATAATGCTATTGATGGCTTTGGCATTATACTGTAAGAACTGAAATCATAATTACTGAAGTAATTTTGGTTATTATCAAGAAAACCATGAAAATGGATAGATATACCAGCTCTTATGAGCAATTCTTGTAATTGTTATATTTGTCCAAAATGAACATACCTTTAATTGTACCAGGCATTGAAATGAACAAGAAATTGAGTGGTCTAATATTTTTTTTTTTACTCCAAAAAAAGACAGAAAAAGAAATATAACAAAAGATCCCTGGTTAAACAAAGGCAAAAGGATCTGATCTGAAGCTTCAAAACATGAAAGTGTCGTCACTAGAGTATTTTTATTCTCTTTCTTTTCTTAAACACAATGTAGGGACCATGAGCTGCCATGTCAGACACATGTGGGGCAAATGGGGGTTAAGTGCCTTGCTGAGGAGCACATGTAACAATTTCTCTGTTGGTCCAGGGAATTGAACCAGCAACCCTTCTGTCACAAGTCACTTTGCCGAGCTTTTTATTTCTAAGTGCCACAAAACCAAAAAAAAAACCCACGTAGATAGTGCACCCAAGTGTGATAATAGTTAATGAAACCTAATATTTATGTCTATGATGAAGTTCAACTGTTCCTAATTTTCTCTCCAGGTGGTGAAGTGACCTTTGATTTGAAAAATGATGCCCCCACTCTGACTGGAGCAAGAGCCACCTTCAATATAAATCTGAATTTTCCCCCAAATCAGACAGTTCTGTCAGATGGACAGGTGGTGTGGGCGCAGAACTGCACCGTCAATGGTATGTCATGTTTTACAGAAACCAAAATAAAATAAACACACTTTTAATTTCATCTATCATAGCTCATATTAATCAATAGTTTATTTCACATCATATATTTTTTGTTTTTATGTAATTTTCTTTTTTAGGACAACAGTATCAGGAAGGTCAGGCAGTGTATCCTGATCAGGGTGCTGTAGGGACCGGCGTTTTCCCTGATGGTACACCACTTAGAACAAGAAGCCAAGACAGGAAACCTCGTTATGTGTTTGTGTGGAAGACATGGGGTAAGGATTATTTCTCCCATATATTTTAACCTTTTCATTATTTATATTCATTTGACATTGTTTAATTGGATTCAACTCAAACTGTTAAACTTTTGTGATGTTTAACATTTATAACAGATGCTGTAAATAATAGAAAAATCACATACAGTATAATATATATCACCTTAAATGTCTGATCTTGAAGTGTCTTCTACTTTGTTGCAACATAGTACTATTAAAAATATCACTAGACAGATCCTCTTAATCTGAACTTCATGTAAACTCTTCAAAGACACGAAGTGAAGTAAAACTATGTTGCCCTGGTTGTAACGTTTCCAGTTAGAATAGAGTGAGTGCTAAAGATTATCTGTAACTATTTTATTATGTGAGTGTACAATATATTATTCACTTTTATTTCTCAGAGATTAATATTGAACCTAAAATTTGTTCAATAGTACTGTACAATCATTCTACTAATTCAAATTTTTTTGTGATACAAAAATGTGTAGTAAAACCACAGTCCACCTGTCCTGCATTTCATTACTAATTTGGAGAAATGATTAATGAAGAAATTCAATGTTTCTTTTTGTGAAGGTCGTTACTGGCAGGTTTCAGATGGTCCGTCGTCCTCACTCACCATTGCAACAGATAACGTGGCCTTGGGCTCGTACAACATGGAAGTCGTCATCTATCACTGTCGTGGGCAGGACAAGTTCATCCCTCTGGGTTACGCCTCCACAGTTTTCACCATCACAGGTATCTTCAACAGTATAAATTAATTACATCAACAGCCCCTCATTATTATTATATCTACTACATTGCACTTCTTTTTCCTCCAACATCAGACCAGGTTCCCTTCACTGTATCACTTACCCAAGTCAATGATGTGAACCAGGAGGATCAGAGCTTCATTCAGAACAGAGCCATTGCTTTTAATGTTAAGCTGCATGACCCCAGCCAATACCTGAGCAGCTCTGACATCAGCTTCAGCTGGGACTTTGGTGACAATACTGGGACCCTAATCTCCAGGGAGCGTACAGTCACCCACACATACCTGTCACTTGGCACCTTTAAACCTCAGGTTGTCCTGATGGCAAGCATTCCTAATGGCTGTGCAAACCCTACGGCTGGTGAGACTTTAAAGACCATTAGCTTTAATCCACACACACTTACTGGCCTTCATAAGTGCTGAATAACTTTTTTCTTAAATGGTTTTGCTCCTGCAGCTCCAGGAGTAATTGTGGTCACCCCAGCAGCTGCTGTCCCAGCAGATGAAGGAGTTGATCCTGCATCTGATGCCACTGCGATTGATACAGCTGTACAGCCGGCAGACGAAGCCACTGTTACAGAGGATGGAGCAGTAGTCATTAACACAGACACAGAGGGAGCTGAGGTTGATCCTGTAGTGGATGCTGCTGCTACAGAACTAGATGTTGCAGAGGAAACAGATGCTGCTGCAGGTGAAGCAGCTGTTGTCCCTGTAGCTGATGAAACTGCAGCTGCAGCTGATGAAACTGCAGCTGCAGCTGATGAAATTGCTGTTGCAGATGAAACTGCTGTTGCAGATGAAACTGCAGCTGCAGCTGATGAAACTGCTGTTGCAGATGAAACTGCTGTTGCAGATGAAACTGCTGTTGCAGATGAAACTGCTGTTGCAGATGAAACTGCAGCTGTTGCAGATGAAACTGCAGCTGCAGCTGATGAAACTGCTGTTGCTGCCGATGAAACTGCTGTTGCAGATGAAACTGCAGCTGTTGCAGATGAAACTGCAGCTGCAGCTGATGAAACTGCAGCTGTTGCAGATGAAACTGTAGCTGCAGCTGATGAAACTGCTGTTGCAGATGAAACTGCAGCTGCAGCTGATGAAACTGCTGTTGCTGCCGATGAAACTGCTGTTGCAGATGAAACTGCAGCTGCAGCTGATGAAACTGCAGCTGTTGCAGATGAAACTGCAGCTGTTGCAGATGAAACCGCAGTCATTGTAGATGAAACGGAAGCTGCTGCAGAAGCAGAAGAGGCAGTTGAAGCTGTAGTCACAGTTGTTCCAGTTGCAGTAGAGGTACCTGCTGATACTATTGATGCAGCAGTTGATACTGCAGAAGCCGATGCTGATAATGTTGTAGCTGCTGCTACTGAGGCCACACCTGTAGAAGAGGCAGCACCAGCTGAGGCTGCAGCTGAAACTGAGGCTGAAGTACTGGAGAACGAGAATGTGGTTGCAGCTACTGCAGCTGCTGCAGGTGAGAAAAAAAATCACAGAAAAGTGAAATAAAGACAGGACACTGAAAACATACTTTAAATATATGATTAAAAATAATATTGTTTGTTTGATCAACCTGCAGAAGGTGAAGTGCAAGCAGAGGTAGAAGCAGATCCTGCACAGGTTGCCCTAGTTATAGCTAAAAGACAAGCACCAGAGCTGACAGCTGACTGCATGGTGTACCGCTATGGCTCCCTCGCCACCTCTCTTGATGTTATCCGTAAGTATATTTTACAAAATTTCACAAAATGCATTTATGCGATATCAGACACACATTTTAAAAATTATCAATGTAACTTCATCCTTGCAGAGGGTATTGAAAGTGTTGAGATTGTCCAGATGTCAAATGTTGTATCCCTGGCCACTGAACTGGATCAAAATGCTGTGGATGTCACCATTAGCTGTCAAGGAAGGTAAATAATACAATCTATGACTATATAACTTAAAGGGCAATATCTAACAATAGTGAATAAGGTGTATCTCTTGGGAAACTGTTTGAAATTTAATACTGCAGGGAACAACACATGAATTCCATTTTGTTGTTTGTACATTTGCCTTAATTGATATTTAACCCACAGTCTCAAAAGCACAAACGTACTGAAGAGGATCCATTTTTTTTGGATGATTTGTACTCTTTGAAATACTGTTAAAACTTGACCAGAATTTATTATATTTATTGTAGTCACCATAATCAGCTTGTTATTATATAAAAAAAACAAAAAACAAAACAACAACCTGTATTATTGAATATACTCACCTTAGAACATCTGCATCAGTATACATGGTACTGCAGTGGTTATAAAGTAGCTCCACTCATGCTAAAGAGCACATAGATAGTCTCTTTAGGTTCATGTTGATCAGTATAATACTAGCAGTGTATCAATTTTGCAGACGTGATGTTTGTATTATGTTCTAAAAATGTGTAATTTGCAATAAAAATGTCATGGATGTTGTGTTATTACATGCTTAAGCAGCATATTGATGGATATAATGTGCATTGAAAGCATAACTATAGATGATTCTTCTAATAATTACAACTGTCTTTAATATCCTTCTTTCAGTCTGCCAAGTGAAGTCTGCACAGTCATTTCAGATGCAGACTGTATCACACCAGTGGAAACAGTCTGTAATGTGGCCACACCATCACCAGACTGTCAAATGATCCTGCGTCAGTTCTTCAATGAAACTGGAGTATTTTGCATTAATGTCTCTTTGACCAATGATGTTAGTCTTGCTATGGCGAGTGCCAGAGTCAGTGTTGCATTAGGTGGGTGAAATAAAGCATCATCAACGGCCAAAAAAATCAGTCACTCTGCCAACTGTTCTTTCTAATCCACATAATCTGCTTGTTTGCAGCCTCTGGTGGTTCCCCAGCTGGAACTGCAGCCATAGTCCTGGGTGTTATGGTTCTTGCCTGTGTTGTCTGTTGTATCAGTCTGATGTATAGGTGAGTACCTCAATTAAAACAATGGTAAGAACAAGGTTGAAATAAAAAAAAAAATCCACAGACAAAATAAAAACTTGTGTTGTAACTAAAGAAACAGTAATGAATCCAACTCCATTCATATGTATGAACTATTATTTGTTTGCAGCTCCAAAGAGAATTTTTAGCAAAAATAATTTAATAATAAAAACTTAATTCCATGAAAAGCTTCGCATGCACAAGAAATTAAATTAGGGAAATAGCAAATGATGACTTTTTCAATTTTCCAGAATGGCTTGACTGAAATTAGGCATTGCATTAAAGAGGTTATATTTACAGAACAAAAACCAAGTGCATCAACTATACACACAATTCTGCAACAAAATGCACCTGTAACAGTTGATATCATTAATTTTATTTCTCAAGGGATGGAGTACACCACTTATTACCTCCACCAAGGAGTTATTAAATTTAAGTTTTATTTGTTTGTTTGTCTGTTTGTTTGTCAGTGTTTCAGCACGATTATGCAAGGAACAAATGATTAAAGTTTTGGTGGTGATCTGAAAGAGATCCTGGATTCTGGATCACATTGAAATGTATTCTCCATTTACCGGAATGTAAAATATCAAAGTGATCCAGAATCTCTTCCAGATAATCACAAAACTTTAATCATTTGTTCCTTGTCACACTCCCAACACATCCTGAAAAAATCTGTTCAGAACGTTTTTCATAATCCTGCTGACAGACAGAGAAACAAACAAACAGACTTGAATTTACTACTTCCTTGGTGGACCTCCCTTCATTCTAAGGGGGGAGGGAGGTCTGCCTTGGCGGAGGTTTGCGCTCTCAGGGTGCTTTTCTAGATACATTTTATTCTGGTCCAGTATTCCACAACAAGTGAAGGTTTTTAAAGTTTTAATCCAAGTCAAAGGGAATTGATTTTTACAGAAGATGTGTAGGATATAGTGACATCTAGTGGTGAAGTACAACCACCTGAATGTCTGACTCAATAGGTGAACTATAAAGGTACAGACAAAATATGATGGGTTCCAGGAAATAGAACCTATTTTAGAAATAAGTGATAAAATAATGATGAAATTGAGATACAATTTTACATTGCAATAAATAATACACAGCAAACCCTAAAAATATAATATTGTGTAAGCCTTGGTCAATATTCAGCTTTTTATAATTTAATTCAGCATTGATGAGAAGGTGCACCTTTTCAATTTTAAGATTTTTTTTATGATAACAATATTAGTTGTCTTTTCCTTTCTTCTTTTTTTATATTGATATTTAAATACAAATAAAATCTAGCTTAAATTTTTGGATGGAAATAATTGAATTCCCTTTTTGTCTTCTCTCACATACTTCTTCCTGAAAAGAACATTTTATTTATCAGTACTTTTAGTATCACCATAAAACAATGTTTTATGGTGATATTAATATAATAATACATATAATAAAATATATTATTTTGCAAAACAAATTTGACTAGGGTGGCAGTGTGGTTAGTACTCGTGCCTCACAGCAAGAAGGTCCCTGGTTCTATTCCCACACCAGACCTTTCTATGTGGAGTTTGCATGTTCTCCCTGTGGCTGCAGGGGTTTTCTCCAGGTACTCCAGTTTCCTCCCACCATCCAAACACATGCACTGATAGGTTCATTGGTTAATCTGAATTGTCCATAGGGGTGAATTTGAGAGTGATTGTTTGTCTATATATGTTCAGCCTTGAGATGAACTGAAGACTCATACAGGGTGTACCCCGCCTTCACCCATTGTAGCTGGATTAGGCCCACACAGATCCCTCTGACCCTAGTGAGGATAAAGCGGGTTCAGATGACGACATGAGACAAATTTGAACCCTTAGAATTGTCATCACTTTTCTCCCTCTTATTGTTCCTGTGTTAATCAATCCATTTACACAAGTATATACTCCTAAATCCTACACATTGCACTTCTAAAAAAAAAAAAAAGCAAAACATTACATTCAACTCCTTCTACCAATGTTCTACTGCCTCTAGTGGTCTGTTTTGATGACCATGCATTCATGGGCACCAGCAGACTTTTCTGATTCACAGTGCATTTTCTGGAATATCTCATCTGTTTACAGGCTCCACACAGCAGATTTATTCCTGTTCAGTTCAAGTCTGACATGAGTGAAAGCATCTGACTTGTCTGATGTTTCTAAACAGGCGGTTCAAGCAGTACCAGCCACTCAGAGAGGACAACAGCTTCAGTAATGGAGGAAGCTCATCAGTAACGTCTGTGCCTTTGCTGCTGTGGAACCTGCTGAGCCGACAATCACCAGGAGAGAGTCGTCCACTGCTTCAGGGAAGGATTGTATGAATATTATTGTCTGCAAAAGTTGCAACACCTGCCAATATGTCAGTTTTATACACATTATTCTCTAACTATAGTAAGACTGTGGCTCCCAGTGAAGGTGTTAAACCAACATAATTAAGTGAAACTGCTAAGTAAAATGGCCCTGTGCACAACTGTATTAAGGAAGAGATGAAAGACATGAGTGTAAAAAGTAAAGTGAAAATATAGAAACATTTTTAGTGGAAGGCGATATTTATTTTGACCTGCATGGGGTTTTTTGTTTTGTTTTTTTAAATTAATTGGCACTGACATGACTAACTCTCTAATTTGTGGCCGATTAAACAAAAAAAAAGGAAAATGAACATTAACATTTCACTTCAATTCCTTTATACTATAATTTAAAACATCTTACATCACTAAACATTGCCACATTTGCTGCCTTTAAAGTAATAAAATGTAACTCTACCACCACCGCGTGTTTTTCTGTCATTCATATGCAATACACATTCCTACATATTTCAATCTCATCATCAGTTACAATTCATTTATAAAATCATGACGCTGAATATAAAATGCTATGACATTGAGGAGAAGCAGAGATGTAATCAGAAAGTGGATTGGTCAAAGAGAGGACTGCAGCTGTGGAAACACAACTACCAAGTGCTTCTGTCTGTAGAATTAAAATGATTTATTAAGACATTTACGCAGACTATATTCATGCTTTGAACTGACAAAGAACTGCTGCTAGTAACATGCACATCATATGACATACTGCAGTGCAGGAAAAGAGGTTGACGTCACTGCAGCAAAATCTTTAATGGAAGATGCACTGGCTGGGCCTACACAGAGCATGGAGAAAGACAGGGGCTTATGGGAAGTCAAAGAAAAAACCTTTGGCATCTCAAAAAGTGATTTGTATGTGGTGATAAAATGTATGCAACTACCCCAATACAATGTTTATGTCTTTCTGTTCTTGCATGTTGAGGTATTTCCAATGAATACTGCCCACCAGACTGGTGTTACACTGCAGTGGTCCACTCCCTTAATTACAAAACACGGCCGTTAATCATCCAGGGCTTTTAAAGTGTCTCTGTGTCACATGTACCGAGTACTGTTGAGTCATGCACACTGCAGCCAAGGAAACCATACAGCTCTGCAGGAAGGCCATCATTTTTCACAGATGATCTCTATCTCAGTTTTAACAGACCTCCCGGATCTTAGCAGGCCTGCAGGTTTCATCATTCGCAATATCCTGACCACTTAATCCACACAAAACAAACCTCACTGTTTTGCCACGTATGTATAAATGAGCCTGTTTTCATTCATTTCAAGGCTACATGTGTATTCCCAAGATGAATCAGTGAGGCGCAGGTAATCGAATGTAGCCTTGAATAATGTGTAGCTCTTATTGCCTGCCACTCCCTAGCAACAGGAACTTTATAGGACTCTGCTTCCTTCATCTGTCCTTCGCACTGCAGAAATATTTGGCACATGTTACTGTTAGGGATGTTGTGACCATAAACTACAGCCAACAGCACAAATGCACATCTGTGTTACCTGTTCTAAAGTGTTTTTTCACAATAGTTAAACACATATTTTAGTTAGTATTAAAGGGGACATATCGTGCAAAATGCACTTTTTAATGTTTTTCCAACACAAATATGTGTTGTCTGTGTGTGAGGAGACCCTTAAATTATATAAAACAACAAACGAACAAACAAAAAAAACATCCACTCTCCTTTTCTCCTGATCCATTTCTTATCCCTAAAATCTGAAAAATCAAAGATCATTTATTTAATTAAATTTACACCTGTGATCACTGATGAATAAATATTCATAATTCAGAAATACTCTTACATTTACTAAATTTTAATGTCATTTCTCCTTACAACACTTAACAAGTTCTACCTGGCATCTACCTATAGTTACAACCACTACCTGTGGTTGTAACTATAACTACCTGTAGATGATCTTACTGTCTCAGGGGTCAGATATCACAATATTCAATTTAGGCTTGAATCCTTACCCTTTACACACTGAAACCAAGTACCTGGGGGTGCAGATCACAGATGACCTCAGTTGGTCACTCCACACTTCCTCCCTGGCGAAGAAGGCACAGCAGCGCCTGCATTTCCTGCGACGGCTGAGAAGAGCCCCCCCCCCCGTCCTAACCACCTTCTACAGAGGGACAATAGAAACCCTGCTGACTAGCTGCATCTCCGTCTGGTCCGGGAGCTGCAGGGCCTCAGACTGGAAGTCTCTGCGGAGGGTGGTGAGGATGGCAGAGAAGATCATCGGGGCCCCACTCCCCACAATTCAGGACATAGCAGAGAGCCGCTGCATATCCAGAGCCCACCGGATCCTCTCTGACCCCATTCATCCCCAGCACAGACTGTTCATTCGCATGGCATCTGGGAGAAGGTTCCGCAGCATCCGCTGCAGAACGGCCAGATTCAGGACCAGATATTTTCCCCTGGCCACCAGACTGCTGAATGAAAAATAACAACCACCCACACACTCATTCGTCTACCTCAAGGACAATGTACTCTCAGTGCACTTATCCATAACATGGACAAAAAATCTACCTCCTGGTTGTGAAACGACCCCCCCCCCTATATTTGCACTACTTACTCTGTTTTTTGCACTATTCATTCTGTTTATTGCACTACTCATTCTGTTTACTCTGTTCCATAGATGCTTTTTACTTATTTATTTAGTATGTGTACTCCGGAAGCCAAGCAACGATGTCTCGTTGCCAAAAATCCCACTGTTGTGTGTATTCTTGTGCAATGACAATAAAGGAAGTCTAAGTCTAAGTCTAATATACTCAGATAACTTTAATGGTTTGATTCTGTTCTTCACCAAAGAGTCTGCAATGTCCAAATTTGCTCCTATCTTTCTTAAGGGACAGTTTGTTTGTTTGTTTTTTTAAATTTCAATACTTTTCTTATACTTCTGGTAACAAAATGGACATCTTTGTCTTCTCTTTGCTCGTAAAGGATGAGATATTTGCTGCTTTTAGAGCAGGTCATGAAGATAATCACGTGTTCATATCACATTATTATTTGATTATTTCATTTTGTTTGAAGCCTAAGTTACTCCTGTTTCAACCTTTTTTTTGAATATGCTGCAGTCTGAATATAAGGAATGGATGTATATTCACTAATTAAATGTGACCAGATAAAACATATAATAGGCTGAGTTAATCTATAATGAAATAGACATCAAAGTATATTTTAGTATCACTGCTTTCCTTTAATTTTGCCTTCATCATAAGACTTTCTGATTTGGAGTGTAATAATGATATTATTTTTGGCACATATTATTAATATTATTATTATTATTATTATTATTTAAAAAGTCAGTAGCAAACAACTGAATTAAATTTCACATTCAAATTAAACCAAATTAATGATAACTATTGATGCCTCAGAGCTTGTTTTTGGAGATCCTTTACAAATACCTATATTATATTCTACCATATTAAACAAAACTCCACAGTAAATAGCAATATTAAACTTTACTCTTAAAGTGGATGCAGTAGGTAAATGTGAATGATTACAAAGATTCATGAAAATGTGTGTCCCAGATCTTAAAGGGTTGAAGGTTAAAGGATGACAAAGGCAGATGGATGTATGGACAGTTTAAGCAGCTTGGCCCTGTAATGTCATTGGTGTGAGTTGAAACCCCACCCAGCACATGAAATACCCAGCAGAAAATATGGCAGATCCCTCAACCTTCCATAATGAAATTGCAGCAGAAAACGTTAGCAGCATATTTTTTCACTGTGACTGTGACTGTGACGCTTAAATGTGAAACATGACACACAACCTATGAATCCAGTGTGTGGTAATAGAAGCCGCTGATACTGTCAGAGAAGTCTGATTGAATGCAATGTCCCAAAGGGAATTCTCAGACAACCCAAGGATCAATCGCTAATGGTAACATCTGGCTGATGGTTAATATTACCAAAGTGAATGAATTACATGATTTTTGCATTTATGTGTCTGCCATATTGTTAATTTAAGTGCAGAAATGTGGACAGCCCTGACACCCACACAATATGAAACCTTGGCTGAGACCAGATGGGCAGATGTAGTAAAAGAATAGAAGAGAAAGAGTGAGATGAAGGGGGAGGAAGGGAGAGGAGAGAGTTACTGACCATAAAGGAGGTTGATTAGATTACAGAGCTAAGACTAACATGGGCCATTTATAACCCAGAAAGCCAGTCCTCTGCAACAGCAGATGTAAAGAGGGAGAAAGAGAATTGAAGCGATGGTGAACAGCATTATCTTAGAAAAGCCTTTAGTTTAATGACAGTGTGGCCCACATTCTACTTTAGGATGCAAAAAAAGGATACAAGTTTGAATTCTACTGTTGATTGTAGGTGGGTAATGATGAATGCACTGAGATGTAATAAAAATTAAAGAATTTTATCTAAGCACTCATTGCATTGAATATATGTGAAGGTAAATGGAAAGAACTGAAGGTACCAGATGTCAGTGGGGACACAAAGGAAATAGAGGACCACACCCTGTCCACACAGCGCATGCTCTGTATTACATCAACTTGATTTGACATTAGTAGCCTGTCTGCAGAGATCGCCACATATTGTAACATAACATGAATATCCTCAAATCTTACCTTTGATTGCAACCTAATGCCCACAACCAAAAAATCCCCCAGGAGTAGGGTAAATAATATATGTATTTTTTTTTACCCTTCAGGAACAGTATTTAGAATCTTGCTGCATGTATGCAATGTCATCCTCATTAAAACTTTAAAACTTCCCTCTGCAGTTCCAATATGCAACTGCCAGGATGTCATAAAAGTAAAGTCGTAATGTTGGAAGTGCTTTTAGTAAATGAACTGTCAAATTAACTACTAAAGGTGGATACATCTATAGAATAATTTAATATTTATGGTTTGAGAGCAAAGTCATCAGAATTATTAATACCAACTGCTTAAAAGAAATTATTTTATCAAGACTGGCTGTCAAGCAGTGCTTTAATGCTGCTTCAATGTTATATGTGATAGAAGACATTCAAATATATTGTCTTCTTAATATGGCCGTGTTATCTAAAGTCAACGAGTTCATATGCCTGCTGCAGTAATAAGCACTATTGTCTCTGTCATCTGTCACTCCTCATTCAGTAACTGTTAATCTTATGTGAAGTTATCTGCTCCTAGAACTCATTGTTAACCAGAAATATCAGAGTTTTCTGACAACTCATACTCTAACACAGATTACTGGACATAATGCATTGGAAACAGATAAAATATCTGCAGAGTCATGACTCTGTCCCAGACGCCCAGAATATCAATAAAGTATTCCATTACTGTAAAAGGAGAGAGAGACAGACAGGGAAGGGAGGGAGACAAATGGAGGTGGAAAAGTATCAAATCAATTTATCCATGAGATTTAACTGGAGCTAGGATTTCACATTTTCTTATTACAAACCAGGAAACTGAATCTCTAAAACATACATAATAGTAATGTAAAGTTCAATGAGTACAAAACAGAGGTGAGGATGGAGATGGAGAAAGGATGAGTCAATGTTATCTGTAAGCAGTAAAGTAAAGTGTCAATGAGGCCATAAATCAGGGAGGTGCAGAGGGGTGGATGTGAGCATAGATCCTTAGTTATCAGAGCAACAATGTGGGAGCTAGTCTGTCAAATGCTCAACTTAAAGGGTGCAACTGTCATGACAGAGAATGATATGGGGCGCTGTAAAAGCACAGGGAGGAAGGGCCTATCTCTGAAGGATAGGGAGTGGCCAGAGTCTGTATGCTGATCAGTGATTGAGAAAGGTTCACGTGGGTGGGGTGAGGAAGAATAAGGGAGGGGGAGACATAAGGATGATGGGATAGCAAGCTTGAGAGCATAAAAGCACCCTGCACGCTTCAGTCGGATGTCCTGTTGCATCAAGAGCATCTTCAAACAGCCAGTTTCTAAACTAGCAACAGAGAACAGAGCAAGAAAACCATGAGCCACTCTTCAATGCATACCTCTACTTCCTACAGGCGCACCTTTGGAAGCCCCCACCCCATTTCCATGTCTTCTTACTCCCCTGTGTCTTCCCGCATGCCCATGTCTTCAGGGCGCTACATGCGTTCAATGTCACCTGTGGTGGCATCTCGTTCCAACAACTACCACCAACAGCGCTCCAGGTCCAGCACCCAGCCTCCTCGTATCGCTTACGACAAGGTGGACTTCACCCTGGCTGAAGCCATCAACCAGGAGTTCCTTACCACTCGCAGCAACGAGAAGGCTGAGCTGCAGGAGCTCAATGACCGATTTGCAAGTTTCATTGAGAAGGTGCGCTACCTGGAGCAGCAGAATGGTGCACTGCAGCAGGAGCTCAACCAGTACAAAGGTCAACAGCAGCATGGGCAACCCAACCGGGCTACTGACCTCTTCCAGGAGGAGCTGAGGGAGATGAGGCGCCAGATGGATGCCATTGGTAAGGAGCGGGACCAGTACCAACTGGAGAGGGACAACCTGGCAGAGGATATGGCCCTCCTTAAACAAAGGTTGGTACCATTATGATGACAAACAAGAGGAATGCATGAATAAATGATGCTTGTGTTGAGAGCGATCTTCTGATTTCAGTTTGTTTGTCAGTTCTTTAAGCCGAGCCGTCAGTGAGGGAGACAATGCTTAGATAAAGGAGATCCTTCACTGACACTGGTTGAGTCTGGTAGTGATGGTGGTTTAGGGTGTGGCACATCCGCAGACTGAACGTCACAGAGCAGCAGCGGGAGGCAAAGCACTGATCCACGTCATGTGTGTCCGACAGATTTTACTGTAGTTTTCTTTCATCTCATGTGTAATGATATGAAATGAAAAAAGTTCAGTACAAGAAAAAAAATTACCCACAGAAAAATTATGATTGAGTTATTGATTCCATATTAAATGAGGACATGTGAAAACAATAGATGAACTAATTACCAATAAATTATGTCCTTTAATGAAAAGTGTAGAAAATCCACATCTAATGCACACCTATGCACTTGCTACAGTATGGTACTAAGTCTGACCAGCAGAGACTAACCACCTCTTTGTCTTCGTTTCTAATTAATCTATCCTTTTTCTGTTTGTATTGGATTTGTTGTTTTATTTTTATTTTATTTTTATTTATTTATTTTCTTTGGTTGTTGTGTTATTTCATTGCTGGTTAATTTTTATCTTCATATTTTAACCTGTACAAGATACCAACTATTACTGTAGTTTTTATTTGTTAATAAATAATGTCAACATTTGTGTCACAAAATGTCTGTAAGATGGCAGGTAAAAAGATCTACTTGATTATTTTTTTACAGTTTTGGGATGAACTTTAAGATCTAAACTTACTTTCACCACAGCACTAAAAGTTGATGGATGTACACAGTAAATTTTGCAGTGTTAAATCAACACTTAGAGAGTTTATTTAACTTCTTCTAGAGTGTATTTGGTCCCATTGTCTCCAAATTAACACTGCAAAATCTACAGTGTAGTGTTTGTTTTTGAAAAGACATTATCAGAAATATAGCTGTACAATAAAAAAAAATTAAATCAAGGGTGCGTTTCCTTGTGAGTGCTCTCCTTCAGTACCTTAGATTTAGATATTTTTAGGTGATTATCTATGCACACAAACTAATGAGGGGAGATGGGAGGAGAGAAGATGGACCAGACACAGGGTGGGGTCAACTGAGGAGTGAGGAAGGGAAAGAGGAAATGGGACAAGAGAAAAAGAGGTTGGATGTCAAGCGGGTTGAGAACAGCGTCAGGAAAAATCAATGCGACTCAGTGACTCCATTAGGTATGTTTTCAATGTCCCTTTGTGCTGATGGGATGGTGCCAGAGACCCCATTAGAACAGAAGGGCCCCAGTAACACAGCATGAATTAAAAATGAGGAGGCATGTCCCACAATGGGATGCTTTCCTGCTTATCTACTCACATCCATTCTGGTCATGACTTCTGTCAGGACGGATGGGTCGACCATACAGACGTCACTCAGTCAAAACGTATCACAACTAATGCATTGTAGCGTAAGATTTAATTTGTCATAACTCATCACAGTAACTCATCAATCTAAGCTATTTTTGGTAAGAAGCCAATCTGGACTAGATGCTGAGGGAAATCTTCTCTTTCATTTTAATTTCCCTCCCAGAACAACACACACTTCTCCTTCATTAGTTGTAGATAACACAGTTGCAACAATTGCCTCCACTTGCAAATCATTCATCAGCTGTCTTAACCCAAAAAGTATCTGTGACCAATTGTTTTTAGTCCCTTGGTGTTTGCTCAGTTCTGATCTCTTTAAGCTTTTAAAAAGATCAGAACTGTGTGTCTAATTGACTGTGTATAGACGGGCTTATTGAACTACAGAAATAACATTAGTTGAAAGGGGCAGCTGCTATTCCCATGGGGTGCACTCCCAAACCCTTTTTACAGGACGGCGAATTAACAAATTGATCCAGAAAGCTTTTTGCCAGCTGATGCTCTGGTGCAAACCTATACAACAAGAATGTGAGGGAGGGGTCTGTGTTCTTCTCATACTTTGTGTTAAAAGACTGTTCTTCATGTGAATGTCTGTTATATAAAATGATGTATTTCTCTGTTCTCTTTCAAAAAGGTTGGACGATGAAACTCAGAAGAGAGTGGATGCCGAGAATAACTTGGTTGCCTTCCGCAAGGTAAACACTCAGCTTACTGAACCGTGATCTACATATTGATCACAATGTCCTCAGTCTCACATAACAGGTCAAAATGAACAGCTTTGTCCCATCTAAAACACTGACATTATACAAAAGCATGACATAACACATTCTAAACTATTGATGATACAGACTTTGAACATTATCATAAAAGTATAGTAATAAATCATGAATCATTATAATTTGCTATTTATGTCTTTATTTAAAATAATCTAGTATTTATATCTATAGGCATTTAGGAAAAGTATTGGCACTATTGTAGTCTTTAAAATAGTAAAATAGATTAAAAAACATGATGGTCCTATATACTGTATGTGTGTTTGTGTGTGTATGTACACATATTTTTTTTCATAATTGAGTTGTTGGCATATGGCAATGAGCTGCTTTTGTGTTCTGCTACAAATAGGATGTGGATGATGCTACATTGTCCCGTCTGGAGCTGGAGAGGAAGATCGAGTCCCTGATGGATGAGATTGAGTTCCTGAAGAAGCTTCATGATGAAGTCAGTGGGTTTTTTTCTTGCACTTTCCCACCTTTTTCAATTTCCTTCTTATTTAAGTTGAATTATTTTAGACCAGTTTGTGACATTGCTCAGTGTTTAACCATCAAATTAATAGATTATGAACATTTGTAGTTAATTAACTATCTATAATTTTAAATACACACAAGATAGGTCAGGTCTTTATTGTCTTAATTTTGATCATTAAAAAGAAGTCATTGCACATTTTCTACAAATAACTACAGTGTTATACTCATTTTGTTTGAATGACTAGGATAGTTTAAAAAAATTCCTGATATTTTAACGTTTCCGGGCCCATATATGTATTATTAGGAAATCCAGGATGTACAAGTGAGTGTGCAGACCCAGCAGCTCAAGATGGAGGTGGAGAGTTCCGCCAGACCTGATCTGACTGGAGCTCTGAGGGACATCAGGGCCCAGTATGAGACCATCGCCTTAAAGAACATGCAAGAATCTGAGGACTGGTACAAGTCCAAGGTGGGCAAATTAAAAAACAGAAAGTTACACAAGGTAAAACAAATATGCCTTCATGCTTGTGAGCTCTATGTTTGTTCTTGCAGTTTGCTGATTTAACTGAATCTGCAAAGCGTAACAACGATGCAATGAGGCAGGCCAAGCAGGAGGCCAATGAATCCAGGAGGCAGATTCAGTCTCTAAACTGTGAAATTGATGCACTGAAGAACACGGTGAGACCAACGCTAACTGTCATTTACAGGTGCTAATTTATATCTTCCACATGTTGTAATATGAACATATTTTATCCACTACTGCATCCGTCAGAATGAGGCTCTGCTGAGGCAGATGCGTGAAATGGAAGACCAGTTTGGTAACGAGATTGCCAACTACCAAGACAACGTAACTCGACTGGAGGATGAAATCCGCCACCTGAAGGAGGAGATGGCCCGCCACCTCCGGGAGTATCAGGATCTCCTCAATGTCAAAATGGCCCTGGACATTGAGATTGCCACTTACCGTAAACTGCTGGAGGGGGAAGAGAGTAGGTGAGGAAGAACATTTAGTGTGTCTCCAGTCTGTCTCTCTCTGTTTCTCCTGTTTTCAAAAGAAAATATTATTTCATCAATTTACATGTTCATAGTATGAGTATGTTCTATTAGTGTTTGTGATCTCATAGTAAAAAGGAGTTTAATCTGTTTGGTGTGATGTTTAGATCAGCCAGGTAATTCCTCACGAATAAAAGTAGGTTCTTCTTACAGAGGACTATCAAATACCTTGAATGAAAAGGTCCCATTTTTAAAAGCATACCCTTTATGTGAACTCTTATCGTGTGAATTATGTGAATATCAAAACTCCCATATTTAACTAGAGTAGAAATGCACTTGATTATTGTTTTTAGTTGTAATTTGGGAGGTGATCCCAGGTTAGCTGCGAGATATAGTCTCTCCAGCGTGTCCTAGGTCTTCCCCAAGGCCCCCTCACAGTGGGACATACCCAGAACACCTCCAAAGGGAGGTCTCTGGGAGGAATCTGTAGCAGATGCCTGAGCTACCTCAGCTGGCCCCTCTCAATGTGGAGGAGCAGTGGCTGTACTCTGAGCTCCTCCCTGGCGACTGAGCTCCTCATCTTAACCCTAAGGGTGTGCCCAGCCATCATATGGAGGAAACTCATTTTGGGCACCTGTATCTGGGATCTTGTCCTGTCATCAGATGAAACTCGCATTATATAATAAAAATAAAAATAAAAATAAAAATAAAAATAAAAATAAAAATAAAAATAAAAATAAAAATAAAAATAAAAATAAAAATAAAAATAAAAATTTATTGGATTTATATAGCACTTTTTTGGCCACTCAAAGCACTTTATATTAAATATATTATGAGTTGCACATGAAGCTTGTTTATAACTCCCAAACTTCACTCTCCCTGTTTAGGATTGCTGTTCCCATTCTCAATATTGGCATGACCAACCATGTTGGTGATCGAGGTAAGATGTAGCTGAATTTTCTTAGTTTGGTTATTCATCATGTTTGTAGAGCTTATATTCAGTAAGAGATGATGACTCTATTGATTCAACCACTGAACTATATTGCCTTGTTCATAGACTATGAGCAGATTCCAGGAACCAAGAGGACTGTGGTGATAAAGACGGTTGAGACTAAAGATGGAGAGGTAAAATACTACAAAAATAAATGACTGGGAACTATAAGCAACAAGGTCATACAGTTGAATGTTCCTTCCCTGTAGAAATAAACTGAACTAACCTTTTTTATGTCCCATCAGGTGGTAAAGGAGTCCAGGACAGAGAAGGATAGGGACGCAAGCCGTCATGACAAGGATGATGACGAGTAAACAAACATCCATCAAATAATGTGAAGGCCAGTGCCATGGTAGAATATCTAAAAAAATTGAATAAAAAAGAAAAAACCCTGAGCTATGTAGTACTGATTCCTACTAGTTTCGTCCTCATTGTCTAGCAACAAGTTTTTCTGTATAGGTGAAATGTTGAATGTTGAATGAATCCCTTTAGACAGTGTCAGTGGTGCTATTCAAGCCACCTACGTTTTGCTAAACACTTATGTTACATGTTACCTGTGGGACTACGCAAAACCACTTTAATGTACCACTTGAGGCCTTGTTTTACAGTGCAATCCCGTGGAATCCTTAGATGACCACATATTTGTAGCAATGTCACTTATAAGCAGAATTTAAGTGATTTGTCTGGTAAATATGACTTACTAACAAAGCGTGACACACTGCCCTTTAGTCAACACACCTTAAATGACAGATCTGTACATTAACATCCTCGCATTTGTTTTTGATGCTTTGCTACCTGCAAACAAATTACCAAAGACAGGACTAATAAATAAGACATGTAACACAGAGAAAATCACCAATGGAAGAGTTTTGCTGAATGTGCTTCGCAATGCTCTGTGTATCTGGCACGATTGATGAATGATTATGTAAGTGCAAATAAAATTAACTAAAACAAAACTGAGCTGTCTGCCTGAATAACTCACTGATATCACTATCTACTGCAACAGGAGTATTATTTGATTATTGAAATTTCCCTTTCAGAGAAAGACCACATATAACTGCACAACAACTTGTGTCCTAAAAGCCAGTCTGCACTTTGAGTGTGAAGTGAATTAGGTTTAACATGACTTTCTTGTACAGACATGCAGATCTTTAACAACAATATTCTGACCCTCTCCATCATTCTCTATAGTCTTCAGATGTCTAAATTCTCCCTGAAATCAATACTAGCATAAAAAAGAAAAGAGAATCAATGTTAAAAAAAAAAAAAATACAATAGCCAACAACAGCACGTCTTGAACTTGAGTCAGGCACAAATGTTTTCACTTTTTCCTACTTTGTTTTCTTTTTTTGTTTTTCTGTCTAAATCTGCTCACAATTTCAGCAATGCATTTTATGCCTTTTTATTAAGTCTATATTAAAAAGAACATTATATTATGAAAATATATTAATAATATGCATATGTTGATAACAAAATGCATAGGAGGCAGGAAATATGGAAACATGGATAGTGGAATGACACTCCTGTAAAATACAGGACAAAGAAAATGTTTTTTTAAATCCAGAATTCTGAACTCACTCCAAAATGATATAATGGAAACAGAATGCATTTAAAACAACAAAAAAACATTGTCATTACTGTTGTTTTAATCCAGCCTGCAAATAATCGTAGATAACAATCCATTGTTCTAGGGAGCTATGGTGTTGTTAAATTAATTAAATTTTGGTTTTCCTGCAGATAAAACAGCTCTAGTGTTAATTGCCCCCTTCTTGTTTACATAACAAAAAAGGGACACTAACGATTAATTAACACTACAACTTCTAGTGTTAATTGTCCCTTCTTGTTTGCACATTTTTCTCTTTACAGTGGAAAATGTGCCATTTGGTTTAACGAACTATGAAAATCTGGAGTCTCATTTGATATGAATAAATATGATCATTTGATTATTTTGATTAAATTTCATACACAAGTATTTTTTAATCAAAGACAATATGTTTGGTAGTGACTTTAAACAAATATTCTGCTATACCTGAATGTACGATCCAAAAGAAGAGTGAAGTGAAGTCTAAAGTGAATGTAAATGAATCACTGAGGCTGAGCAGTAGAAATGACTAGGAATATACGCTTAATTTGTCCTGGGTGTTGTCTGACAGGCTACAATCTTGCTGAAACTGAGAAAACATTTGATTAAAAAACCCTTTGTACTCAAGAACATCAAGAGATAAAGGTTGACCATATTTTTTCCTAATGTAATGCAATAGGGATGGTATCTGAAATTACTCCATTTGTTCGGTCATTGCAATACCCAGACTATACAACACCTGAAATACACTAGTCAGGGCATGGTAGTCCACGAACTGCATCCGGTTGGGGAGTGTTCCCTGATGTTGGCGCGAGACTTGTCCATTTTGTTGTTAGGTTATTGTGAAGAGGATAAAGTTCTATATTAAAAAGAAACAGGGTCCTGACATTTTACACCACCGACTACTGAACACGACAGCGTTGGAGAAATAACCGGTAAGTTAGTTAGGCTGTTTTAATATAAAAGCTCAGTTTGATTATTGGAAATAGAGCATTAGCATTTACTCACACTGGTGTTGTTTCACAGATAGCACTGTCTTTCCCGATTATAATATAATATATAAATTCGGTTTACCTTTATGAAAAGTATGTGTTCATTCAGTTATTTTGTTCCTCACCTGTGGAACAAACTACCTGAATACCCGAGGTTTACTGGAGCTTTTTTTTTTAGTTTTTACTTAGTTTTTTTATGTTTTACGTCTCTTATTTTAATTGTCGTTTAATGCATCTTAATCATTTTAATTTTCTTATATGTTTTATGTAAAGAACGTTGAATTGTCCTATACATGAAATGTATACAAATAAATTTCCCTTGTCTTTGCCATTAGCCTAACAGTTGCTGGTGAGAAATGGTTTAACTGTTGAAAATATATCTGTCTTTTTGTGTTGTTCTGATATTTCCTCATAATCACTTGTATGGTTTCTTAGACTTTACATATTTTGTAGGTTCACATTGCATGCATCTGGACATAATGAATTGTGAACTACTAGCAACCTGTAGTGCCCTCGGCTATTTAGAAGGAGATATCTATCACAAGGAATCTGACTGTTTAGGTGAGTGGTTTCATAATACTTTATTACATTAATTACTGCGTGATTAAGCATAATGTATTGATCTTCTAATCTGTGTCTGTCTTGCAGAGAGTGTGAAAGACTTGATCAGGTATTTACGCCATGAGGATGACACCCGTGATGTTCGTAGGGATCTGGGTGCTGGACAGATTGTTCAGAAGGACCTTCTACCGATTATTATTCAGCATGGACAGGACAAGTCCTTATTTGATGCCTGCATTAGGTAAATGATCTATGATTGTATTTTCCGCTTAAACACAATATTTTGTGTTTTAATTTCTAAAATAATGGCTAATGATGTATTTTTACAAATCATACCTTTGGTTACAATAAACTGAATTTGCCTATAGATGGAAGATGGTGTATTAAAGCACATGTTATTCATGTTGTCCCTCTTTCTTTCATCCAGGCTCATGGTAAACCTCACTCAGCCTGCCTTGCTTTGTTTTGGTAAAGTCCCTGATGACCCCGTGTTTAGACACAATTTTTTGCAAGTGACATCTCATTTACAAGCCTATAAAGAGGTAGTCTGCATGCAATATCATACATTTTCAGTTGTAATATGCAGTCTGGTTGAGAAAAAATAACAATTTTTTACATATTCATCTTTGAACTTTTAGGCATTTGCAAATGAAAAGGTCTTTGAAATATTAAGTGAGACTTTGTACAACCTTCTCCAACTGGTGAGTGTTTCACTGTTGAACACTGATATGTTTTGTGTGTGTGTGCTTTAATGGAAATAAGTTATTTCTCCTTCATCATCTCCCTCTGTCAGGACTGGGAGCAAAGACAAGAGGAGGACAATTTGCTGATAGAGAGGATTCTTCTGCTGGTCAGAAATGTGCTTCATGTTCCTGCAGACCCCTGTGAAGAGAAGGTCTGATGTCAATATAGATATAAATGTCATCATATTCTTAATACATTCCATCCATTGTGCTTGTCATTAACACCTCTACTATATGTATTTGTCGTTGCTCAATATAGAGGGTAGATGATGATGCTAGTATCCATGACAGGCTGCTGTGGGCCATTCACATGAGCGGTTTTGATGACCTGGTCAAGTTTTTGGCATCTGCTCAGAGTGAACAACAGTGGAGTATGCATGTGTTGGAAATAATCTCCCTCATGTTCAGAGATCAGGTTAGACAGAGTAATAGTTATAGCAGCAAATATTGATTATCACTGATTTATATTGTCTGTGTTTGACTTTTGTTTTTCTTTTTTTTCCACTCTTCTGGCAGACGCCTGAAGTTTTGGTGAGCGCTGGCCATGCTCGTTCAGCTGAAGAAAAGCAGAGAGACTGTCAGGAGCTGGAGGCACTGAGACAGAAGGAACAGGCAGCAAAGAGATCTCGGACATTTCAAAGAGGAACCAGGTACAGATAGACCAGAAAAATGAATTTAATATCCCTTTGCCTTATAGTTATACTGTATCCTTCAACAAAGTTTGTAAACAAATTTCATATTCACTTCATAACCAGTCATAAGAATATGTGTATTACTGGTAAGTAACACTCATTAACTAGTAGTAATTAGTAGCACTCGTTACACATACTGCATAAATAATACTGAAATATACAGTACTGTACAGTAATTTTAGGCCACCTCCAGCTTTGTTGTTTTTGCAGGATTGAAATGAATATGCATATTTATTTCTCATTCTCTTTTCTTCAGGTACAACAAAAAAAACAGTAAATGCGTGCACAGTTAAAAGTCACACAATAAATTGAACTAAACTGGTTCGAAAGGTTAAAATCATTAGTTAGTGTGACCCATGACCCCATGTCAATCACAAATGGTTAGAAACACCTGACATGAAACCTGGTATAAAACAGGATAAAATTAATGGAATAAATGTCATATTGTCTGAAAAAAAAGACATATAAATGCAAAGGAAGGTCATAGTAAATACAATAACTTTGGATTATAGTACATGTTTTTTTTTCCACTAAAACTTTTGTTTTTACTGATGCCAATATCAAATACTGTCCCTTACAAAGGGCAAATCCTGGTAGATTAAAATAAAAGTATATATTGTATTTGTTTTTGTTTTTTTTAACTGGATGTTGACGGTTTTCTTTTAGGCACTCTCGCTTTGGAGGGTCATATGTTGTCCAGGGCCTTAAGTCAATTGGAGACAAAGATGTGATCTATCACAGAAATATTCATAATGTGAGTATTGTACTTCCTGAGATGAATCTATCATTTGAAACATTTCTGAATTGAGAAATACATAGCAGTTAACTTGAAATTCAATGTTGTTTTGTTAACAGTTTAAAAATTACACCCATGACACTGGAAAAGCAGTGCGACGTGTTCCCAAGAGGAATCGACAGGCCCAGGAGAGCAAAGACAAACGACGCTCTGCTTTAAATGTACGACTCTTCCTGCGAGAGTTTTGTGTGGACTTTTTGGAGAATTGTTACAACCACCTCATGTACCTTGTGAAGGTCAGTCTCTGTGATGTGAAATATTAAATAATAATAATTATTATATTAAATTATTAAATAACTTATTGTGTAGGAGCATGACTATGTTTTTGTCCTCTGTGTTTTAGGAATGGTAGGAATCAAATGTTGTGCAAATTCATTATCTTTTTATAAGAGGCTTCCAAAAAGTAACACAAGAAACAAATTTTTATCCTGTAGGAAAGTCTGATTCGGGAGCAGACTCAGCAACATGATGAGACCTACTACCTGTGGGCACTCAGCTTTTTCATGGCCTTCAACCGTGGCAATGATTTCCGTGCCGACTTGGTGTCCGAGACCATGTCCATCCGTGCTTTCCATTTTATGGAACGCAATATTACCAACTACTATGAGATGATACTCACTGACCGCAAAGAGGCCACCTCCTGGTCCCGCAGGTAAGAGGGTCATATTCTGAGTTTATTGGGGGGGGTGGGTTCCATAGGTTTCTCTCAGACTAACATAAAGTAATATTTCTAGGATGCACCTGGCACTGAAGGCATACCAGGAACTGCTGTTGACTGTGAATGAGATGGACCGCTCACCAGATGAAAGCATCCGTCAGAGTTCAAATGTTATTAAAAGTAAAATTCCACTACATCTAGATCCAAAAATGTCAACTCTAAAACTGATCTTAAACAGGTCATATTTTGCTTTTTTTTTTTTTTTAATTTAATTATGCATTTTAAGACATTTCTCTGTGATCTACATTAACTGGAAATGTGAAGCTTGGGTCTGAATTTTCATTAATTAAAGTGCACAGGTCCATCTTCAACCCTATTTATGTACAATGACAGATGGGTCATTTTGAGTGCTGGCCCTTTAAATGCACATGAGCCATTTCACACCCCACCTGCTCCAGTTTACTGACTGTACTGCTCAGTCCTGTTTCGTCATAGTCTGAGAAATATTCATCAGAAGTCATGACCTTATATGTGTAAATGGCATGATGTAACTAGTTACAGATTAAGAAGGAATTACAGAGGTTGTGTAAATCCATTCGATTGTTGTTAAAATTAATTTAAAAAAACCCCAGCTTTGCAGCACCTTGGAGTCCCCAAGTTGACAAATAAATGTGTCAAAGACTAATAAAATTGGGTTTGGCAAATATGACCCCTTTAAGTTAAGGCATTTGATTATCTGAAATATGTCACACAAATTAAAAGAAATCAGGAAGTGGGCAAATACTTTTTCCACAGCACTGTATGAATTAAAAAAAAACAATACTTGTTCATGAAATCTGAAATAAGAGAAACGCTGTGCATACTGTTGTAGAGCTTGTTTCCTCATCTGTTTATTGTCACTTTCCAGGTAACATATTCTACCTGATGGAATACAGAGAGATTTTTCTGACCTTGCTGAGAAAGTATGATGAAACCCGACAACCTCAGTCCTATCTCAAAGACCTGGTGGAGACGACTCACTTCTTTTTGCGCATGTTAGAACGTTTCTCTAAAGGTCGAAAAAACTTAATGGTTCAGGTCCGTGTCTTTTGATATTCTGGGGGTATAGTATGTTTTCCTCCAGCACTTGCTTGAAGCTAATATGCAAGTGTGTTACTTCTGCAGAGAAAACGAGTGAAACGGAAAAAGCCTCGAGTTGAAAAAAACACATCCGCTTCAGATATGAGTCCAGAGGCACTGGCAGAAACCTGGAAGATTGCTGAGGAGGAGCTGAGGGCTACAGGGTTTCAGGTCACAAAGTGTTCAAATCAGTCATTTTTAATTCTGTTCAATTATAGAACGCATGTATTCTGTTGCCATAGGGTCAAATGTATTAACACTGAACTCTTCACCTTTGACTTTGGTCTTTAGCTGTCAGAGTCCTTAACTGAGAGCATTGTACCGTTTGATGCCACATCTGAAACTCCTCTTGAAGAGCAACGTACTGAGGTGATGGTTCGGATTCAGGACACCCTGGTGGCTCGACTGGGACCAGAAGCACTTGGACTGCTGCGTGCTGCCAGGTCAGTTGGACTCTACAGCCCACCAACTACTTGCACAAACTCTACAGAGTCTTGCAATTATCTTCATGTCTTATTTTCAGGGAGTTATGGCCAGAAGGAAATGTGTTTGGTTCGGCTGATGTAGAGCCTGAAGAAGAACTGGAGCTCTTAAAGCAGATCATCTACGCTAAACTGCCACGTTAGTTTTCAGATTACTACAAATTAGACACTGTACATAAACTGCATTTATACAGTATTTGTATTATCATTTTTTTTTATTATTATTTTATTTCAGGATCTTCTCCACCTGAGCCTGTAGAGGATGAAGATGATGCAGCAGAATTTGAAGAAGAAGAGTTGGCACCCATCCAAGTTTCTGAGACAGAGTTCAAATTCTTAGACTTCATCAAGAAGTAAGGGAAACACAATATCACTACAGCAACATAATCATTTACACACTTTCATTTAACAATTAATTAATAATTCACCTGTTTTTTGGGGTTTTTTTTGTCTCAGGTTTGCCAATCCTACCGTTGTGCGTCCGTATCTCCTGTTAATGAAAACCTACTCAAAAAACACACCTCACACAAATCACTGCATTGTTCGAATGCTACACCGTTTGGGGGTTGACCTCAAGATGGATGCCCTGCTTTATCAACTCTCCGTCTTTCACATCTTTAACAAAATCATGTGTGACCCCTCTGCAACTGCATACACGGTTAGAGTGAAATTATTTGTGGTCGGTGATGTAATGTCTGCAGTGGTTTACACAGAAAAGGTTACTCTTCTTCCTCTCCTTCACAGGAACTAGTGACCTTTGCCAAGTATGTGCTGAACCGTTTCTTTTCAGTGGCAGCAAAAAATGACAAGGCGTATGTTGAACTGCTGTTCTGGAAAAATGTTGGGGCTGTGCGTGAGATGACAGAAGGCTATAGCGAAGAGGGGTGAGTACCCATTGCTTTATATTCCAATGCATTTCCTTCTTAATTATATAGTAGATGCTTTTTTAAATGGTAAATGTACTGCACTTATATAGTGCTTTTCCACCTTCATGGTGCCCAAAGGGTTTTACATTAGCCTCACATTTAGACACTAGTAGGTTTCTAAGGTTCTACCAGACCTACTGGGAGCCTAACTTAGGGTTCAGTGTCTTGTCCAAGAACACTTCAACATGTGGACATAGCCAGGATGCAAACCACCAACCCTTCAGTCAATGGACTACCAACTGAACCACAGCTGACTTCCATATGTTGTATTTAGTAACACCTACAAAATCTAAAATCTATTTTATGTATCTGCTTAAATAGAGCGGGAAAGAAACCAGCATGGACTGAAGAGGAGGAAGAGGAGTTGCGTAGACTGTATGAGGAGCACCGTCATTCTGATGGTGTGTTTTCTGTGTTTGCTCACATTGTGTTGTTTACTTGAGTAACTTAAGTATAACTTTTGTTACTGTTGATTATTGTCCTCAGTCCCTGATATTGTGGAAACACTGCTGCCATTACTCAGCAACAGTAACAGAAATCGACGGCAGGTAGTGATACAGCTGGTGCATATGGGTTTGGTGGGAAGTGCAAAGGAACTGAAAAAACCCAAGTATGTATTTTCTAGAAGCTGAATAAAATGTTTATGCAAGTGTGGAATTGAAGCATCGTATTACAGAGTAAATGTGTTTCTTTTGTTTGTTGTTTTACAAAGGAAAGGGACCAATATTGTTCTCTGGACTGAAGACCAGGAAGAGGAACTGCAGATGCTCTATGAGGAGTTCAGAGACTCAGATGGTACAAATTATTGCTGTGTTGTACCTGAGAGAATTCTGTGGTTGCTGCTCATTCGGTAACAAGGCTGTATCTATTTTTACAGATGTGCTTGGAAATATCATGAAGAAAATTACAGCTAAGAGATCTCGTGCACGTATTGTAGACAAATTGCTCAGTATGGGCTTAGTGTCTGAGAGACGACAACTTCATAAGAAGAAAAGTCGAGGTGCTCCAGGGAAGAGGTCTGGAAAAGGAATGGTAAAGTTACCTTTGTCCTGAGCATCAGATTGACCATTTTTAAAACACCTGTTTATACTTAAAGTGTAGATGGGAATAAATCCTATAATTACCTTCTATAATATTGTAATTAAAGTGGTGTGAGAAGAGACAAAACTTCTGCTACTCTTTACTTGATTTGTAGAAAGTATACTCTGTGAGATTCTAATTTTGACTCGTCACAAGTACTTTCAGATGATTAGAGGGGTTAAATATATGATTGGTAATGTGTAATTACAGCTGTCGATCACATTAAGATGGGCTGGACATGATTCTACTGTGGGTTTTGACACGGGCTTAGGAAAGTGGTTACACTTTTTCATGGTTTCACAGCATGAAATGATACCAGGCCATATATTTTTACTGATTTGGACTGAGAGGAGAGCTGCAGCTTTACTGCTTTTGAACAAAACTGAAGTGGATCATGCAAGTGTCCACATATGTACCATAAAAATGAAGTGCTGATGTTTCTACATATGAGGCTGTTCTTTTGTCTCTTAGACAGAAGAAGAGTTCTTGGCAGAGCTAACGCAAGATTTCCCAGAAGATGCAGTGGACCAAGATGATGATGATGATGATGATGATGAGGTAGAGGATGAGTCTGAAGAAAGTGAGGAAGAGGAAGATGAAGATCAAGAGAAAGAATCTCAGGATAGTGGTAGAAGGAGTCGAAGTATGCACAGTACAGCAGAGAGGAGACCTGATGTTGGCTCCATGATTAATGCACTATGGCAAGGTGAGACAATAACCATACCCAAGTTTATATAGTGTGCTATCAGCTGAACTCCACCGTTTAAAAAAAAAAAGAAGCCATTTAACTATAATTTTAAATGGTGACTGCTTTGGTTTTATTTAAACATTTTCATAATTGTTGTACTCTTGCCTTTTGTTTAGTTATCGTCTGTAGAAGAATGAAGTTTTGATGTGTATCTGTGCAATAAAACAAAAACTTGTGTACTTGTTTTGTTCACAGGCATGTCTGGACCAATGATGTGGGTACAGAATTGTCTAAACAGAACTGCAAATGATCGTGAAAAAGATGGTATGTTTAACTACAAATGACAAAATAGAGACGAGTTTAGAAGACATGCTGTAATCGGTGCTTGATAAACTACAGAATCTATTATTAAACAGTGATCTGATCCATCCACCAGGATTGTCCCAGCCTGTACCATTGGTCCCTCTGGCTGAGGAGAATGAGGATGCCATGGAAGACAAAAGCTTTCAGAAACTGCTCCGCAAACTGGGAATGCGACCACCTGCAAATGAACAGGTGTGTTTTGGTTATACAGTTGCATGGATGAAAAAATACTATGTAGCTGCCATGTTCTTTCCAAATTAGCAATCAAATCTTGAAATATTTCTCATTTATTTTATTGACATTTTATAATGTATATATAATCAGTTTATCTTGCACTTTTGTAATTTTATAATTTTGTGCATTCAAATCTTAATGTATTTCTTATTTCACCCTTGTCTTAAAATTGTATTTTAATTTTTAATCAATGTGAAGCACTTTGGGCTACAGTTTTTATATGAAAGGTGCTATATAAATAAAGTTTTATTATTATTATTATTATTAACGACAGTTTATTGGCAATGATCTGTAACACATCAGTTCAGGGACTCATTTATGACTCTTTTACAGAAGTATATGAGTACTGTATCTTTTTACTGGATGGTTTTCAGGAGTCCTTTTGGAGGATCCCAGCAAAGCTCAGCTCATCCCAGCTCCGCAGTGCAGCTGCAGCTCTGAATCCAATGGAGGACAAAGCTGTAGGTGTTGAAGAGCTAGAGGGACATGGTAGTCCAACAGGAGATCCCCAGGAGGAGCCAGTCTCCAGCGACCAGAGAGCACAGGCTCTGAGAGCACTGCTGCTCAAACGGAAGCGAAAACACCACATCACCGAGGACACGAGTACGTACCGTGCTTTCTCTGCCTTGTCTCAAGTGGCACCACTTAATTGCAGCTTTCTGAAGTACATAGGTAAATATTATGTTACACAGAGCACATAAAGGTTTCCTATTATGAAAAGGGTGATTTAGACAGGAATATGGTTTCAGGTTGAACATTTATTTTGTTTGCAAGGCTGGTGTAGAATTGCATTATTTTGCACCTGCTGAAATAAGTTGTCCTGAACTTCTTGATTATGACCAAACATAACTCATATTACATGTTCTTTTCACTTTAGCTCCAATTGAAGAGACACATAATACAGCAAAGAGGTGAGTGTGCTTTTGTTTCTCTGAATTGAATGGCACCACAGTATAATTATTTTTTAATGACTTGTTTTCTAAATTCTATCCATATCAGCCCCGAAGAAAAGACTTCAACCAAAAAAAGCAGAGTTTTGGATGATGACGATGAAGATGATGATGATGATAATAATGAAGAAGCAAATGGTAATTTGCTTTTAAATATACACATTTTGTAAAAAGGTTAAATCATTGTCCTTTAGCATGTATCTCACAGAGCTGTTGTTACAGGGGATGACTCACCCACTGCGATGAACATGGATATTAATGACGACAAAGATTCAGACAGGGAGGATGTCTCTGCTCCTGTAAAACGCAGAAGGAGGATGGTCTTAGTTGATGAAGAGGATGATGAGGAGTAGTGCTAACACTTCAATGTGTAAAGTGCTAATGGGCAGCATTAAAATCTTAGAGGTGGACAGAGCTGTACTAAAGACAGCTGGAGCTCTGTCAAAAAGGAAACCACACAACCCAAAGAAATAGTCCATCAATCTGCTGCTAGTGATTATGGGAGATGGGAGCTGTGTGCAATGTTTTTCTGTTCAGTTAATTTCACAATCTGTCCATGGATATCTTATCATTAATTCAGCTTTTATCTGAAAAGCAGCATTGTGGGAAGCTATTCTTATACTTGTCAGTCAGTTCTAATGTTGATCTTTGGATTGTGCTGTAAATTGATAGTTTGTAATTAATAAAAAGCACTTACAAATTGTGGCCCAAATACAGGACTGTGGTGGTATTTTTTGTGTAGTGAATATTTTTTCACACAAGGGGGCGTATGTTATGGCAGTTGAAGATGACTTGACATTTCTGAATCTTGTGTTAATGTAAATACTATTTAAGTTTAATTTAACTTTATTCCTAAAATCTATGTTACTGTGAAAACCGTATCCAGTAATACAAAACTGAAGAAATTTACTATTTGTAATACATTTTCCCAATGATTAACAAATGTTGTAAAAATAAATCGTTTACACATTTATTTAGTACTGTACTCTAGAAGAGCCACATGCACTAATATATTGTAACTGTCTTTGTTTAACATGTGAATCCAGCAGTTACAGCTTGTATTCAACCACGTTTTCAGCCCTGTTGGAGGTTGTCCTCACATCTGGACCATGTTAGTAACTTCCTGTCACAGCATCTGCTTTGCCCCCACCCCCCCACCCCCCCTTTCCCACAGAGCCTGAAGGAGACCTGACAGTCCACATACTGCTGTGTGTTAAGCATGTGTGCACACTAATGGGTGGGAGTGAAGCTAAAAAAACTAAAGGGATACCACTTCCTTTGCAAACAAAGACACATTTCCATGAGTTAACCTAAACCAGGCATGAACAGTGAATATTAAATGAGTAATGGTGGCTCCTAGTTGTGCAACCAGAACATGAAAGAAAACTCCTGGATTATACAATTGCACATATGAGTAACAGATACATTACATTTTAATTGCGCATTGTGCAATCAAGATGTAACTTAGACCCAATGGTTTTAGTAATGACATTTTCCTCTTAAACTAGTTTTATTTGTTGAGTGTACAAGGCCTTCTGTGACTGCCATGCTGGAGGTTACTCTTGGGCATATGTAACATTTTTGCCTATTCAGTTGTGGTGTAAGGTGGGTGGCCAGCTTGATTTGTTTGTAACATAATTCCTTCAACACAAGAACAGGCTTGAAACCTTTACCTTACCACTGTCTACTACTTGTGGTTGAACTAAGCATTTCCCTTTGTGTACAAAGGAAATGTTAAAATGTTTAGAGGTAATGTGCAGGAAACACTATGGTCCATGGCATGTTTTTAGTTCAGTTGCTCACTTGAACAGCTGAATCACAACTGTTTTCCCCTGAGCAATGCCATAAAATGAAATAAATGCAGCACCACTAAATATCAAGTTGCTGGGATATTTCCAAGTAATAGGTGATGAAATCTGTGTGATTATTTGCTCAGTAAAGTTAAATTGAATCAGTCATACTAAAGCTGATCAATAAATGACTATAATAATGTAAAAAAAAACATTTAAAAAATGGGATTCTATGGAGACAATAAAAATAGTACAATGATTTACATATTTCATGAACCCCAATTTTATTAGTAATAGAATACAAAAAGCACTAAATTATTAATTTGAGAAAATGCACCATAAAGAAAGGATTAATAAGGTAATGTTGAATTTTGTGGCAACAACAAAAAGTAGAGACTTGTCACATTTATCACTGTAGCATCCCCTTTTTTAACAACCAGGAGACTAGTTACTGGAGTTTTAGGAAAGGAATATTGTGCTGTTCTTGTCTGATATCAGATTGTAGCTTCTCAACATGTTTGGATTGTATGTTTGTTATCATGATGAACCACATGTTTTCAGTTGGTGACAGATCTAGACTGCAGACAGGCCATTTCAGAATGTTCTACTTCAAAGCCATGCTATTGTAATTGATGAAATTTGTTTCTCAGAATTGTCTTGTCAAAGTAGGCAAGACCTTCCATGGAAAAAGTCATGTGGATGGGACCATGTGTTGCTCTAAAATCTGTATAAAATCTTTCAGCACTGGGTACTTTCAACACCTTCCAGATGTTGAAAGTACCCATTCTATAATCAGTAATGCACCTTTTACCTCCATCTTCATTCATTTGAACATAAAACACTTTTTCCACTTTACATAACTTTATTTTAGATTAGCTTTGGATCAGACAAGATGATGGGCTGTATGTTCAGACAGGCCCCAAACTATGGAACAGTCTATCGGAGGATCTGAGGTCCACTGCAAGTGTTCATATTTTTAAGGTTAAGCTGAAAACCTACCTTTTTAGCTTAGCTTTTAATTACATTTTTATTTTTAACATTATTTCATTCTACTGTTTTATGCATTAACTTTTATTTTATTACTATTATTATTTATTTATTATATATTTTATTAATTATTTATATTTTTTAACTGTACATACAACTATAATGGGGAGTCTGATGTAAAGCACATTGTGCTACATGTACGAAAAGTGCTATATAAATAAAGTCTGATTGATTGATTGATTGATTGAATAAGTTAAAGTATTTCTGAGCCCATGTAGTGGTTCCAATTAGAGCCATGACTAGTTTTAATGTAGTGCCACCTGAGGGCTTGAAGACCATAGGCACCCAATATTGATAGATTTTTTTTTAACCTTGTCCTTTCTCTAGAATTTTGAAAGGTTTTCATTATATTATATATTGTAGATGATGAGACATTGAAAATCGTTATGTTCAGGTTATTCTGACATAATTCCACAATTTGCAATTCATTACAGATTGGTGGACCTCTGCCTTTTTTAGTTGACTGAATTCATCTTTACCTGCTGAGATTCTGCTTCTATAAGAAGCAGTTTTTACACTCAGTCATGTTATTGATCCTGTTGCTGATTTACTTCAATAGTTGCAAAATGTTCCTCTTTCTTTTGTAGCCCCACCCCAGATGTTTATGGAAGTACAACTGTCAACAAAGTAAAAAAACAAACAAACAAAATACTGCAACATTATTTCTCTTAAAATGGTATATTTCCCAGTTTAAATGTTTGCTAAGTTGTATTGTGAATAAAACGTGTTTAGGAAATTTTCCAAACCATTTTATTCTGTTTTTATTTGCATGTGTCACGACAACCTTTCCTTGGTTAGGGTTACAGGTCTTATAATCACGTGGTTGTATTGTTTTGGTCAATCGGATGGAAGTGTAGTCCGGTAGACCCCGAGGGGCAAATGAAGTGCTCCTGCGGCCATCGCAGCTGTAGCTCATTCTGTGTGAATGTAGCATTACAATCCACAGGGTTGAGTTACCAGCTGCTGTTCTTTGACCTCCGTGTCAGTATAACTGCAACGTTAATGGTCATAAAAACAAAGTGGAATATGTCTAGGATAAACTTTTACCAAGTTCGACTTAATCGTTTTTAGTAAAGAGGACAAACATATAAGCACATGTAGGGAACAATGATATAGCTAATCAATGTACAAGCTAATGTTTAATTTAGCTAGCTTACCTAGTGTGAAGCTACATACAAACAGTAATGCCAGGTAGAGGCTCACTGTTTTAACTAAGATTGATTTACAATACATTATACATCGTTTTCTGTCAACTCGTGTTAACTACAACTCATCTGAATGTATTGAGATGGAGGGTCCCAAGCCAGGCATATCATCTGTTGCTCCGTGTGCCCCCTCCCCTCCTTTCCTGCCCCTCCAACGGTCCAACTGACGACACTGGATGGAGACAGAGAAACGGAGAGGGAAAGAAGTTCTCTCCTTTGTGTGTGTTAGGGTTTTTTTTTTTTTTTGCGTGCCATTTACTTACGCTGGGGAAAACCTAGGGGAGGCGTTTCAGTTGGGTTGTTAAGATTTTCCAGAGAGGAGGACAGACTTATGTTAGTGTGGAGTCACATAGGGGGCCGTTAATGGTTGATCCACCGGCCGAGTTCAGGGACGGAGGCAGCGGCAGAGAATGGAAACTAGTTAGACTTCAACACAACCGCGGTTACGCGTACTTTGGTGTTTTGTTTTTTTGAAAGATTATTTGTGTGAGGCAGGGATAGGAAGTCAACCATGTTACTGTTGCGGGCTTAGTGTAGCCTGTGAGTTTAAGAGCCCCGGGACAAGTTGGGAGAAAACCGGTTTTCCCTGGTACCCTAGCGCCGCTTTTGTGTTTGTGAATGGTGGGGTGTTTTTCCTGTTTGACAGAGCTGATTGTCACCGAGAAGTTAACGTTTCAACTGCCGAACACACGGGCGCATCGGTAAGTTTCAAAACACTTTTTGCTATTATTATTACGACTACTTTTTCTTTTTGGAGATGTCCACATCAGCAAGTAACACCCCCCCCCCCCCCCCCAAACACCAGTTTGGTTTAAGCCTCTTATTCTCTCTCAAAGTACACATTAATCCATTTAATTCAGTCTACCCACGTTAACAATGACTGTATACAAACTGCATTAACATGATTGACTAATATGGAGCAATTTCTCAGCAGATCTTCTTCAGATCACTGCCAAGCTCTACAGCTGGAAATGTTTGGAATAAAACTTAGCATGCCAAGCTGCTTCTATGGCTACTCTCTCTTTAAAACACTTTGCACTTGAGTCACATACAATACAAAGTTATCCTTCAGCTTTTCAGGACAAAGACATAATGATCTGGGATAATAAAGGCTTTATTGGTGTGCACTGAACCACACGTTTTGGCAAAAATCCTCCAGTGTTATGTTTTAATCAGTGCTATCTAACAACTTTAAAGTTTTAAGCTGCTTTTGGTGCATTTTTGCAAAATAGTGATGAAACTGCTGCCTTTAAAAATCAACAAACTGTACAAAGTAAATAAGTACTGATTTGTGGTTAGTTATGTCAATCCATTTGTTATGATAAATCACTCATGGTTTAAAGTTCTTAAACAGAATGATTGTTTATCTATCAGTGAAAAGTATATATTGTATCTTATTTTTGCAGTTAAGTTTTATCATGTCTGTTCAAAGCGCGTGGAAAAAGCTTTGGCTCTGCGGTTCTGCTGTGATCCATAGTGGGAGCGCCTCTTGGTTTTTGGGGACACTGTGATGACAGCCTACAAGTCCTGTTTTAGTCTGGAGTTATGCCCCCCCCCTTCTCTCTCAGTGCACCCCTTACCATACTTGACCTACTCTGTCAGCCTGCACCAGATGGTTTTGCCCCTTTCAAAACATAGAGAGGATGCCCTTTCTTGTCCTGGGGGAAACGAGAAGACAGGGAAGGAGACATGAAGTGTTGAGGTGGATGAAAGTTAGACTATCTGTTGTTTCTCATCATGCCTTTTAATTAACATTGAACATTTTCATTTTTGTCTTTTGCTGTGTGTGTATAACTTTGTGCTTACTTTTCTCAGATTCAATACATAAACGAAAGAATAACATTTTAAAAAGCATCAAACTTGTAGCTTTCAGGAAACCTTTACAAAGAAAATCTCCAGTTAGACCAGTTGACCTTCACAAATGATGTTTGCATTCCAGCTTTATGAACATAAGCTTTAATTTAAAGTTTAGATAATTACTGTGGCTCAGTCTGCTTTCTTCTCTCAACAGACAGTCTTTTTTTCTCTAAAGACAACAGGGCCATAGGCAAAGGTTTATTCATATAATTAAATCATTCTGGCTGACTGGCCTTCAGTGTATCTACTGTCATATAAACCTCTAACACAGTAATACTAGTTTGCCAGTTTCCATTGTGAAAGTCTTCATCCAAGAGCCTGTTTTATAAATAAAAAAAAATACACTTTTAATTTCAATTGATTAATCACCGGTTATTCATTCACATACATTCAATAAACGGTGATTTCGCCAGAACACAGTTACATATTTTTGATTTAGGTTTTTATTTAACTATACCATGGTGCATTTCAAAGGTTTCTCCAAACTGGAGTGATGTTGTTTGCAGCTATAGGGTCATTGCAGTTGAAAATCTGTACAGAAGAACACCTTGTTCTAGAACCACAGTATTTCCCCTTTTTTTCTGGACAGTTTACACTGTAGCATAATTTTTGTGTTTGTATCACAAAGAGTTCCAAAGAATACTTGATTTGGCAAAAACTAATAAGGTTTTCTCCACTTTGGAACTGATTAAAACCACATGACAAAAGAGTTACTTGGTGCTGGATATGATTGCTTTGATCACTAAATATAGCTGATTAAGTTTTGATTTTACTTTTGCTCAATTTTACTTTACTTACACACATCATGTGAGGGTCTGGCAGGTTGTGGGTGTAAAAAAAAAAAGTCCTTTGTCACATGGAAACCACATAAAGCTGATACCAGTCATTTTAAAACATCTATCCATAGACTACTTATAGCACAATAAACATTGGTTATAGTTGAGAATTGAGGAGACTGATGACTTGGCATGGAAAGTAAAGAACATATGTGATATTTTGGGCTATAGAGAGCACTGTAGGAGGTACAATTACTGTACACTGGAATTTGACAAAAATGGTTAAATGATAGAGCTCAAATGGACACATATAGATACTGCATGGAGGTCTCAACCACTAGTGTTGTAACTCTCCACCTACCACGATCAGAAACCACAAATGGTGACAATTCAATCAGCTGTGTCTATTATTTTATGTTAGCAGCATGCCTGAACTTCAGCTGAACTTGTATAAAACGTTTTAAGAAACAGAAACGTTAAGGACTTAAAGAAGATGAAATACAGTTCAGGGTCAGATCCTCTGTGGAACTGACTTGTCCTCTGTGGCATGGATGGTTGCATATGTTCTCAACGCCAACCTCATGCTCATCAGCAGAATATATTATCCCATCCACACAGTGATACTGTCTTGTTCTCACTCGCATATGGACACGGACTCCACCATGTCGCCTACTAAATACTGCTCTCCACCACAAACCCTAATAGAGTGTTGTGGAGTGGCCCCACCTTACTGTGCTCACTGCTTGCTTCATCCTCGACTTAAACTCCAACTTAACTGGGCGGATGAACATTATGCGCCTTACTATGTTAATAGCATGTACATTTCTGGTATACATTATATGCACATGGACCATGAACATGTGAGTCTTCAAAAGGCTTGTTCATTGTGTTTCTGATCTTTTTTTCATGCCTCTTTATAAGCAGCTCTCTGCAGTCTTTATTTGAAAGGATTCTATTGTTTAGACTAAAGTCAGGCAGGCATGAAATGGAGAGATTATGAGGGTTAAAAATGGCTTGGGTCATTTTGGCCTGTTGCTCTTTTGTTGTATGTTGGAACTGAAATATTGTCATTGGAGAAATCTAGTAGTTGATGATGAGGGGGGTGGAGATACTGCCAAATACTTTGAAAGGGTGTGAATTTCCCTAACTTAACCTTTCCAAATATGTCGGGTTGATAAAACTGCTTCTCAGAACAACTAGAATAAATTGTTTGGTAAAAGCATTTTTAAGATACTGTTTCGAATTGTGTACTGCAAAACTGAATGTGTCTCGACCTCAGTCAAACCACCCATTTTTCTCTGATCACTCATTTTTTCATCCATACAATCATTGCTTTGTAGAGAGGAGTGCAACAATCTTGTCACATGTTGTGTCAGATTCATTGCATTAGTTGATGAGTAATTTGTCTACTTTATTCATAGGAAGAGCAGCTGAAGACTGGGCATAGATCATCTGACATATTGGGAAGACAGCTGACAGACAATAGATCTAAAACGAATGAGAGTTGTATTTCAGTACTTCTGAGGGAAGTTCATCATCTTTTGTACTTGCCGATCATTTTCTGCCCTAAAGTGTCTGTTTAGTGATGAGAGATAGAAAGCTTTAATAGACTCCCTGGGATCAAGTTCCCAAAACCACATTCCAATGTCACTGCCATGCCCATATGACTTGTGTAGATGCAAATTAATCTCACACTTTTAACAAGAATAACAATAATGTGAAGCTACATTTTGATATTTCCTCCTTATTGTTGTAAATGTGACATGAAGTGTGAGTAAGGCTGAATGATTTGAAGAAAAAATTTAATTGCGATTTTTTTCTGGCAAATATTGTGATTTAAATTTCATACATGATTTTGTTCAAATAAAGTTTCAGTGGTCACAAACATTTGCAAACATCACAGAAACTATCATAATACTATTCAAACAATACATGCCAATAAGTACTGTAAGAACCAAAGTCAAGAATTGATTGTGCCCCATACGTCTCCTTACATAGGGGATATAATACATTCCATACATATATGATTCTAACATGTATTTCTTTATATTTTAGATAACCCAAAGAATGTATTTGAATAAAGCAGACAAATTGAAATGGCACATATAGAGCATATTATATAAATAAAAATGGTTTATGTCAAGAAACATTTGTTTTTCCGATGTATGGAGGCTTATCAGAAAAACCCTGTACTCCTATTAACAAAAAAATATGCTATACATAGGCTACATTGAGTGCTTGAGCAATGGCAGTTATTCCAACTGAAGAACTAAAAGAATCATCTTTGGCTTAACTTGGGTTCAAACCCCTGACTCCATTTTTGATCCCGCTGATGCATTTTCTGAAATTGATGTCCAACTTTTGCACTGATTAGAACACTTAACCTGTCCTAACGCAGCACACCACTTGTGATTGGTGAGCTTGGCAGGATGGTAGGGAAGTGGCATACATGTGTAAAATAGTTAACAAAACCTGGGTCAGTTAGGAGCACTTGGCTCCTAACTGACCCAAAACATGGCTTTGACAATCCCAAAATCGTGTTATCTGAACTTTCGGTTTTCGGTCCAAAATGATAGATTGTTCAGCCCTAAGTGTGAGTATGGAAGGATTTATTTGCAAAAAAACAGGTTTTGCACAGCCCTAGGGTGCTCAGCCAATACAAAATTTAAGATTACAGCAATGTGACTAGCATATGTAATGGTGGAGACTAGGGATGGCAAAATTTATAAAGAATCTTGGCTGATCACTGAGCCTCATTAACCGATTGAAGTCAATCACCAAGAAAAGAAAACACTTGCTTTGCTGGCTCACACACGCACAGCCATTACGCACCGCGGCGCACTCACTTTGCTTTTTAAACGAGTCACACTATGAGGGTGAGCGATGTTATGTTAAAAGCTCACTTTAAACTGTCACACACAGAGAAAACATTCGATGTTACATGAAATTATGCCGTAGCGATGTCCACCAGCCTGCGTCGGTACTACACAAACTCCTTTTGCCGTAGCCCACCCGTCATGTAATTTTAAGTGGACCTGTCAGATGGATAACACAACTCATCCACTGCACCTTTGTGTTTCATGGTGGCAACTTGCTGCCCCAGTCTCTAGCTGCTAGTTCTAGAAGTTCTATTACCTCACGCCAGCTCTGTGTTTTGTTTACGTTTTGAGCAAATGTTATAAACTGGTGTGAGGCGTACCACATAGATTAATTGAGCTCTGGGTGAGCTCTGCATTTGCTATTAATTCATTTCGTGTTGTATTGCTAATACTCAAATTCATCATTTTTAAAGATATGCCATGGAGAGACCACAAAGCTTCCTCTTTATCGCCTACACTACAATGCAAAAAAGTTTGTGCAGTGGAATGACTGATGCAGGATGTTTTTTTTTGTTTGTTTTTTATCGACGACAGAAAATTGTGACCGGACAACATTGATGTGGTCTAACAGTCATCGGTTAACATCCCTAGTGGAGACAGAGCAAGGTATACTTGGAGTTGTAAACGTATACGTAAAATTGTGTAGATGTACTGTACCTATTCCTTCAAACAAAAAAACTTAGGGCATTCAGTATCTGCAAAATGTGTGAAGTGAACATCATGTGGTCCTTTGTGTATTATATATAAGCTGTTGGAGCAGTCGGCCACAGAACTTCACTGTAAACACTGGATCATGAAAGCACTGCAGAGGCACTTGGTGACACAATGGCAATTGTTATTCTATGTAGATTGCCCTGCAGTCCAGACAGATGAGTTTATTTTCATCATGTTATGAGGCTACTTCTCCTTATTTGTGTTGACATGACATTTCTGAGCAGTACAAAGTCCCATAGTAAACTGCCTTGTGTCTTCTTCTTTTAACTTCCTCGCTGAAGCCTCACCAGTGTTGTTTGATGAAGTGAAGCCGTTGGTGTTGATGGTTCAACTTGTTGCTTCCATCTCTGCTCTAGGGGTCAGTTCCTGTCTAAACCTGATGAGCTCCACTTCCTCATGTGGTCCAGAGCTTCCTCCTGTGGAAGGGCAGGAAGTGGTACATATGTCCTTTCTCAGTGAGCTCCAAAGTGCATATTGTGATTGAGAGAACAATTATTTGTAGTGTTAACCAATTTTATATCAACTATTAGACTCTCACCAGAAGTACCCTTCTCAACTTATTGAGTAAAAGCTATCTTGAAAATCAACGATTCGTTTGTTTCCACTTTAACTGTATTGTGTGTCTGTGTGTAAATCTGATTCACATGACATGGTTAACCAATAAATTTTTAGATAAGGGCATTCATTGCTTTCTGGCTGTGGAATTATTATATTTACATGATTGGAATGTGGGTAGAGTATACAAGAATATATACTAGAGAGGCCATATTTAATTTTTTTTGGATGGTTTTAGAAAGAAAGATCATTTTCAGTGAAATATTTAAATATTTTAGTTGGTGTGTATTAAAAAAAAAACATGTTCCCTAAATGTCTCAAATATGTAGGGCAAGGCATCTCTCTAATAGCACAATGCTAATGTGCGATAATCACATTACCTCCACAATGGAGGACTGTCTCTGACAACAGGATTGCATGAAAATGGCTGCACCAGTTTGCATGAAAGATGGAGGAAAACTCTTTGTCTTGGAGCAAATCTATATAAAGGGGTGAAAGCTGAAACAGTTTGTCATACACACTTCAGTTGCTGGAACCCTAGGCTAACATAAAAGTTGGATGCTATCAGATAAAAAAAAAAATACAAAAAAACTAAAAATTAAGAATCATAATGAAGACTTTTTGTCCTCTTGTGCAGCATTTTGTCAATAAAAACTGATCTTTCATCTCTATGGGCAGGTGTTCTACCAAACATTCTTCGGTACTTTTCTGCAAAAACAGTCTTGCTTCATGTTAAACTTGGTTTTGCTCAACATGAGTATTATTTGTTCAAAGACATACTAACTAGTCAAAAAGTTAGATATTTACCCCATTCCACAACAGTTTTCATTGTTGGTACAGCTTCAACCAAATATGGAGATGGATCTGACTACACAGGACTAGATACTCAAGAATTAAATTCAGAAGTTATCCGATTTGTAATGAAGTGAAACTGGTATTGACTCTTCAACTGCTACATCAATTATTATTTATCATCCTTTGAGGTTCACTCGCAGTTGACTTGAAATGTTTGTGGTTTAATTATATTATGGGATAAGAGTGGACTATTAGCTGGTAGTGGAGGTCTGAACTCTGAATCCACATCTATTTTACAATGACATGATGTGATCAGTCCTTTGATGTGGATTTTGTCCTTAAACATGGTCAGCAGCTGTCGCTAATAAATATACCTTAGTGGTCCTACCTGTTCTCTGGTCAGTGTTTTCAACCCACTATGCTTCTAGCATTATCTTCAAGATTCTTGTCTGCCTGCATAAGATGTTTAGGGGATGGTGGCATGATTTATGACTACAACTGCAGAGCATTGACCTGGTGCAGTTCACATTCTTGGTAGAGTCATCCAAGTGACATTGTCACACAGCCAAGCCATAACACAACAGGTTTTCAGCTTCTCAGCTGGTCCTGACCATCAAGTCACAGGAGAACTTCCAGAATCCTTGGCTGTGATTGCACACACCCACACGTATATTAAACACACCCGAATTAGCTATGTGGGGAACTTGTAGCCGACGCTCCCTGTTCATCAGCAGCTGAGCACTCAGACCCCTACAATGTTTGTTCAGGGGTGTACACTCTTGTTTGGTTTAAAGGGCAACACAATCACTGGTAGCTGGTGAAATGATTCTTTGGTGGGGCACAGTATCCGAGTCAGTTTTCAGCTACACTTTAACCACAGATAACCACCAGGATAAACCAAAGTATTTTCAAATATTGATTTAAATAAAAATGCTTTGTGTTTTCAGTTATGTCTTTTTTTATTTTTACATTTCACCTGTCTACACTTAAAACATGAAATTTTTTCTGTAGGTGTATTCACACCTACCTTTTGTTCTTTTAAAAGAGACCAGAGTCTTTTTCCTTGAAAAGTCCAGATTTTTTTTTTTTTTTTTCCAGTGTGATTCGAATCAAACAAGTGGACCTCCACTTCCAAACCGACTCTGGACTGGTTGACTTGATTTGAATATAACGGGCCTTGAGCCAAAACAAACCAAGGAATTATGCACCTTTTTGTGTTAGATGACCACCATAGTAGTAGTAGCCGAGCCACAGAAGTAGTCAGAGTTAATAGCAGCAGCCGTGAACCATGGACAGACATGGAGCAATATGGAGGTGGAATGTCTCACTGATATTTGGTCAGATACCCATATTACAAAACTGGATCCAAATGAGCTGTTGACATTATTTTCCTACATTTCTGTCTTTAAAAATAGAATACATATTCTGAAAACAGGATAGGATATGATAAGATGGTCAATGCATTTAGACCAGTGTTGAAGGTAGTGCGAGTAGATCACATGTTATTACAAAAATAGAAAATTGACATTAGGGTTTAAACACATAAAAAATTCCACTTCTGACTCAAGCCCAAGCCCCCCACACACTGAAGTCCATTGTGATAAACACTGAGATATCCACCTCCTTAACAATGTTCTAGTAATATTAGTTACAAACCTATTCCCCGATTCCATTTCTGAAGAAGGTCTTGGTTCTTTTCAGGGTGTGATGTTTACTTCTGCAGGTGGTGCTTGGACACATTTTTTGCACTTTGAGGCCCTCCTTCCTTGAGTATGAGAGGGCAGTCCACTGCACACATGGGATTAATAACTATAGTCTATGGTGTTTTTGGGTGGCACTTAAAACAGGAAATGTGACTTGACTGCTCATCAAATGAACAAAACTTTTGTTCTTTTTTGTAACTACACTTGAATGCAGGTTATACACAGTACCACAGGGCACTGGGGTATATGTATAGAACAATAATAATACAAAAAAAAATAATTGTAAAATTATTGTAGGTGATTCCTCTTGTCTTCTCCTTCATGAGAGACAGGTGGGGCGGCACCCTAGGACCCAATATTGACGAGCCACCACTGAACACGATATAAAAGTAACTCTTGTGATCTTAAAACCTTCACTTTTTACATATCATTTATCACGCCATAAATGTAAGTAATTCTTCTGGAAATGTTTTTTCTAAGTCATGTAAAACACTCAAAGTGAGAATGCAAGAAAATTTTGGTTAGAAGCAATGGTATGTTTCGGGGCCTCTAGACAGTGCAGTCAGTTTGATAGATGGCTCTGCTTGAGTTGGAGCCCCATCCCTCCATCACTCGCCACCCTTCTGAAGACACATCCTTGGCACCCATCTTAAAGCAAACTTTAGGGATCTACTAGTCTCCTTGGTGCTCCCAGCCATCTTTATAGTCTCTCTTTTTGTCCGCATGGTTTCCTCTGAGTGCCACTAGAGGTCACAGCATGGGCCCCAGGGTCTTTGTTATGTCCCATAATGGCTCTTTTCTCCCACAGCACCAAGGATTTCCAAGCCTCTAGACATTGGATACCATTGTACCTATGAGGGGTAACATGAGGCAGACGTAGAGAGACATAGGAGTGCCCAGGATGTGTATGGTGCATTTAGTTCATTACTGTTAAAATATTAAGTGCTTCATGCTCTGGTTAAGAAAAAAAAAATTAAGAACAAGAACACGAGTTGTAGAAATGAGACTGTAGACTTTTTTTCAGCTTCTAATAGAATTAATGACTTGTGATGGTCATAAATTCAGTTAGCTGACCACAACATTCAGTATTGATCAATTACAAACAATAATGGAAAACAATGCGGTAGAGTCCAGTTACTATAATCACAGTATAAAATGAGTTGTCATGCATTGTTTTTCTATTTTAGTCTCACAGTTTAAGTTTTGATAAGTAATTTATCTAGCAGAAATATTAAAGCTTCACCAATCGCAGCATCTCAAATCTGAGTAGTTGTTAATTTCTTTCACTTTAGATGAAACATTTCTGGATAGATTAAAATATTGACTGAAGAAGGCAACAGGAACACATCCATTTTCCAATAAGTGTTGACATTTGATAGAGGAATTTAAATAAATTTTCAAAATAACTGACAAACACATTTTGGGTTGTTTTATTTTGGGTGTGTTATGATGACCTATAGATAATTATACCTTATTTGTTTTAATGTTAAAACCAATTTGAGGTAATAAACGTATGAAACATTAAAACAAATTTGTGTTCAATGTGAGTTAATACTAGAAAAGCTAACCTAAGAGAATGACAACCGTGTTCAGACCTGCAATACTGAAAATTAAGTTTCCAGTTTGTTTAACTTGCTTTAGATATGATGGTAACGTTCACCACATACAAAACCTCGCCCAGTCATCATATCAAATCTTCCCTTGCCCAAAGCCTCCTCTTTGGTTTTATATGGTCCAATCGTCCACAGTAGTTTGGTTCTTCATTTTATATTGGCTGGAGTTACTGTGAAGATTATAGTCATAAGTAAGTTATAGTCTACTATAACTATGTACACACGTCTCTCCATAGGTTCTAATTAAGTTAGTAAAGTTTTTCATCCTCCTACTTTGACATTTGTTTACTATAGTCCACAAATGCCCTGATATTTTAGGGCAAAAAAATATCCTTCAAGTAGAATGGTTTACATAACCATACATTTTATGCAGTTAATCATATAAATGTTCATTTTATTGTATTGTTTGTGTGCTTTCACAAAATGTAAAACTACTCAATGTTTCATTTAGGTATTTATACGCACACTAGATTTGACAGACTTGAATAATATCAGATTAAACTCATCCTCACTGTTTAGTCTCAGATTTATTCGTGTCCAGATTGCAGCAGGCTACTTGAATTTGTTCTGGAAATGTAGCATTTTTAAGAACTTTCATTAGATGTTTGCTTTTGTCATGGATAAAGGCAATAGGTAGTGACGAAATGTGAACGACTGAAGAAGAAAAATAACTTTCCGTTAAACCCTCATTTTTTCCATGTACAGTTATTCATAGGCAAGTCATGCAAATCACTCTGTCTGCCGGAGGGAAAAGCATGAATCAAATAAGACATATTTCTTTGGTAAAAGGGAATCAGGTTAGGGAAGTTACTGTTAAAGACGAGGGATAAGTTAGTGAGTAGGCTATATGAGGAGAAGAGAGTTTTCGGAAACCTCAATGAAAAGGCAGGGCCTAACTGGTCCCTGACTGTTTGTCCCGAGCAGAAAACGTGAGTGAGCTGTAATCGGATCTCTGTGGTGAGATCATGAAGGAGGCCTGCCAGCAGCCTCAGAGAGAGCAATCCACCCATAAGCTTTAGCCCCACTGCAGTCCTCTGTGGCTCTCCACAAGCCTACTGGCTTCACTGGTTAATCGCATAGGTAGTTCTAAGACTCCCAGTCGTTGCACGTGTATTGAAACCGAAATTACAACATAAAAGCCATGGTGTTGTTTCCACCACCAAGACTGCTTTGATAGGTTGCTTTTCAGGTATACATTATCTTAAATTAGCTGCTAAGCTAAGTATGTGAAAATATGATTGACAGTTCCATATAGGTTTTGACTTTGTGCATTATGAAGTGTACAGAAATTAACTGATTAAAATATGTTAACATGACACCAGAACCCAGTTAAATAGCACTGCTTTATTTTTCTCTCACATAATTCTTAAGATAGAAATACACTTTTAATTGCTATTGGACCACTAAATTGGATAACAGACTTCACTATAGAGGAAACACATCTGGAGAACAGGTCGCTGAAACACCCTTATCTGACCCTATGGCAGACATACAGGGTTGATGTGTACAGCTTAGTGTGCAGAATGTGTGACAGCTGCACACACAGAGGTCTGTTTCACAAAGATAGACCTTGACTAAGGCTTAGATCTAACTATGTATTAGACTTCAGATGTCTAAATGCATCTGCTGCACACACCTGTTTAGTTTTAAACTATTGTGAATGACTATTGCAATCACAAACCTGGGATTGCAGATATGCAGAGTAAAATTCCAGAGGAGGCCACACAACCATGTGTAAGTTAATTGTTGTAATTCAAATAGGTCTTTTTTTTTTTACCAGAATGGTCTACAGCCCACATTGAAAATGTGTTTCATTCATCATTGTTTTACATTTTAAAGATTTCAAAACCAAGAATATATAGATATTGAGGTAATTTATTATGTAATTTGTCCATTTGAATCCTGTAGATGGTTTATTGTTTGAGTCTTGAGATGATGTAGTTTGAAAACTCCTGTGGTAAATACTTGATAGTATTATTCTTGTTCACATTTACAGTGATTACCATTGTTTGTAAGTCAGGCTCTAATTTCTGGCCCCACTTTTTTCTATTATTATATAACAAATTATAAAACAATGACCTGTGTAGTCTTTTTGTTTATCAGAGGTTTCATACATTTTTGTTATTGTTGACATGGTAACAAAATCTGTAGTTCTAAGGTTGCCTGAGTGTAAGGTTATTAACGTTGTAGGGTTAGATTTAGATCCTTTTTTTGGTGAAAGTATTTAAACCTGCATAAACTTAATCGAAGAGCAAAAGTAAGACCTACACCACACATGACTAAACCACAGTTATAAAACTGTCTTCCACTACTGTGAGGACACAGATGGCCTAAACTAAAGCTTCACCTTTTACCCCATCGTGTCTTCTTAGATTTGTAATTTTCCTGCTGACTAATTTCTCTACATTCCTTAATTTCCTGCCACTCAAAGCTTCTTTTATATTTTGTTGCAGTTATCAAACCTGCTCAGATGGACTTCAGATAACACAATCAGACATTTCACTCTTGTCCTGAACATCACCCAGCCCCACCGCCTCCGACATCCATCAAGAATGGCAGATCCCACTGAACTGAGCTCCGAAGGGGTGGGGGCAGGCATAGCCGAGGTGGACGTCTGTAGTTTGGAAATAGACAGGAAGTATGATGTCATCCCTGCCGTCATCTGCTCCATGTGTTGCCTCTTCGGCATCATCTACTGCTTCTTTGGTAAGAATTGTAGCAGGCAAACAGAGCTTAGAGTCACGCAACTTTTGGGATGACACAATATAAAATGTCACCTGAAACTGTAAATTCACTCTGAAGTGTAATATTTAATTATATGACGTCAAGTTGAATGAAAACATACAACAGCACATTTATGATGTGGTCTGGCTGCATTCACACTGAAAGCCTGGGTGCTCGACTGAGATTTACTGCTCAGATCTGATTTTGTTGTTTTTCTATTCATTTTATTGTTTCTGTCTGACCACTAGACTCCAGTGTCAACTGGTCGCAGTCCTCAACTACCAAAAATAACAATATTCAAAATAATCACCATAGGGCGTGCATGTTTCCATTTGTAAAACACAGAATGGTGAAAGTCAGTTAATTCATAAAACATGTCAGACTGGTTATAATAGATCTTAACATTATTTGCATGTACAGATGTGTCACTCCAAATACCAGTGTGGAGGAATTTGGGTGTTTTTTTCCTGTAGCTCTAACTGTGAATCACTGGTGTCTCTTTTTCTCTAGGTTACCGCTGTTTTAAGGCTGTCATGTTCCTGTCTGGCCTAATGTTTGGCTCAGTCATCATTTTCTTGCTATGCCACAAGGAGCATGTGCTGGACACCCAGCTGAGTGTGGAGGCCAGTGCAGGTATCGGCCTTGGCATAGGTCTGCTGTGCGGTTTGGTCACAATGCTAGTGCGGAGCGTCGGCCTATTCATGACCGGTCTGCTGCTAGGCTTACACCTGGCTCTCGCCGCCCTGCTGGTCACTCAGCAGTTCTACACCCCAACCACAGTGTGGGTGCCTTTGGGTGCACTTCTAGGAACAGGCATGCTGTTTGCTGTGCTGACACTACAGTGGCAGAAGCTCTTCACCATGATCTCTACAGCTGTGTTCGGGGCAGCTATCATGACAGTGTGTGCCGATTACTTTGTGGAGATGTTTGCTTTGGCCATGCATGTCTATGAATGCTTGCGTCTTACACCCGGCACACCTCTGTGCTGGTACAGCTGGGTCATTCTGGGCATCTGGCCTGCCCTCAGTCTTATCGGAGTGCTGGTCCAATGGAAACTAACAGATGACAGCTTCTCACACACTGAGGGTAAGGAGGATGAAATATCAGGACACTTTCACTGTTCTGACATTAGGACTTTTCTAAAAAATACTAATATAACAATGCATGCCCACAAAAACAGCTGGATCCATTATATATTTGGGTGACTTTTGTGTACTATATCAGATATTTCCAAATGTGCTTCTCTTCAGAGAAAGCAGTAAAGTTCTTTAATTTGGGCACATGTTTATATCCTATCATTAATTTATTTAATTAAAAATAAGTGAAATAACATAAACATAGGTCACTAAACCTCTGTAAACATGTTATGTCACAAGAATTTCTGTATGATCCCATGTTTCTTGATCAACTATCACATTTTTTTTTAGTTTTTTTCCATAGAAATGATTAACCATATATTAAACAAGCCATTTCCAATTACTGTTGTGATGTCTATCCAAAATGTGTAATTCAATATAAGGTGATTATGGATTTTCCATCTTGTCTTAGTTGTTATCAGTCGGAGACAGAAGAGAGTCCAGCTGATGCGGATCAGAGAGAAGGACGCCAAAAAACGACAGCAGGCAGGTGGGCAGGAAGGCACGTACCGCCGTAAACCCACTCCAGTCAAACGTTACGCTGGGGATCTACTGGCACCGGTCAGTGTCACCCAACTTGGCGTGTGCTGTAGATACTGATGAGTGTGTTTTTATGGCATCATTTATTAACCCTCTGCAATGCCTAAACTTGTCTAGTTCAGACACCTGATCATATTTGTGTTCCTCACATATATCTGTGTCCTTTGTCTTCTCAGAGTTACCTGCAAAGTCTGCGGGACAGACAGATGGGCACCGGTACTTCCCTTAGCAGCCTGGGCACAACCAACCACACAATGATTGACCTAGATTATGAGACGGGGTCCACTGCACCCCTCACAGCTACAACCCCAGTCGTCAGGGTTTGAGCTGAACAAAGCAAAGAAGGGACTAAGCTTTTTGTTCTAGTGTCTTCCTGATGCACAGTAGAACAGAAAGTGCGTCACTGAGCTGTGGGTTTGTTTATTGCCTCAGTGTAACTGGAGTTCAGGGGAAGACATCGCTGCTGTTTGGAGAGAAGGACGAGTTATCAAGCTATTTGAATGCTATAACCACTGTGTGTCTCAGAGAAACACTAAAACGTATCCTAACAAAACAAGGTCATCCATTTCCTGTCATTATGTATTAAATACATAAGTACGAGCCAGATTTATCTTTGAGTAGTGAAAAAGACAGCTTTTTTTTTTCTTTTCTTTTTTTTACATGTACTGTACAAACTTAGTTATTGCCATTAAGTGTTGTGTTATTACCCATCTTACTGTTTGGTCTTAAGATTTGTGACAGTTTATCATTAAAAAAGTTTTTTGTTCTGTATATTTTTAGATGGAGTGTGCAGAGGTATGTAGATGGACATACATCTGTAAATGCAACAAAATGAAGCAAAAACTAAACGGTGCAAATAACAGTTTATATTTAAAAGCTCTTTATTGGAGCTTTTAGCAGCATCTTTTCTAGCAGCACAATAATTATTTGACATTTTTGTGTTTGTACTGTAGCCTCTTTCCAAGTGCAGTAGGTAAAGAATTTAGACTGTTGTGTATGTTTGTGGAGTACCTGAGTAAACCTTTTTATAATTTAATTTATATAAAGACCAATACATGGTAACGATGAAAAAGGACAAAAAAACAAAGCATGTTTGTTGTTAATTTCTAGATTGTTAAATAATTTGCTCCAATATGTCAATCTGCAGGAACAATGAATGCACTTGTTACCTGAATCTGTACATAACTGTTGATAGATATTTGAAAGATAAATAAATGTGTTTGATATGAAAAAAAAAATCTCATCAGCTGACTTGAATTGCACTGTTTGTCTCTTTGGGTTCTTAGTAACTCTGACGGTATTACTCATCACATTTTTCATCGCCAATAAAAGGTCATGGGAATGATTTCTTTCTTTGCAATTGGTTGCTGTTGTCATGGTATTAAGGCTTTTTGCACACAAACACAATGCAGACTAGGCTAGCTTTCATCACTGAATATACGTATTTTTATGGTGACAGGGCATTGCAGTCTAAATGTAATTTACGATTGACGTTATGTCTTGTTTAATGGTTAAAAAAAAAAGATTTCCAATACAGACTTTCATCACTTACATTCTCACAGACCAGTGTGATTCATAAGAAAACCAACATGTTTAGTTTGCAACAGTTAAAGACAAAAACATACATAAGTGTCACTTGATTGTTTAGAAAAGTCTGAACAGAGAATGAAAACTCCCTTCATCATATTACATCTTACTGAAACTATCAAGACAAGTAATCAAACACATGTGTTCTAGAGGAAAAAAACAAGACCTCCCTTGATTTCTCTCTGAGATCATACAAAACCTTACATAATTCTCGCAGTCATAAAAACAGAACATTTGTGTTCATGAACTAAACCTCGCACACACATTTGGGCTGCATATAAGGATCCTACAAACAGAAGTAGCTTTGTTGTGATCAAATCCAGTGAAAACAAATGCTTCTCACAGTAGAATCTGCAACAGTAACTGATGTTAATGTTGAGGTTGATAGTTGTCATTTCACCCGGAGTGGAACCAGCACCCCTGCTTTAAACCTCTTGTTATCTGCTGCCCTCTATTGGTCAACCTCTAGCATTTCATCCAGCGCTCCCCCTTGCTCAGTGGGTACCCTTTGTCCACTCTCAGCATCTCATTCACACGCCAGTAATCATCCCCCTTAAAGAAGAAGATCTTGCCGTTTGTCCAAGTGAACGCAGCATCGGGACTTGCTGGGACACCAGTGAAAAGCATGCTCAAAGGTTTGGGGTACAGACTCATGTCGTTATACTTCATCTCATCAAATTGCCAGTGGTCTGACCCCTGCAAAAATGGAAAATTTAGAATGGTGAAGGCACATGTCACAAATACACAAATACATCTACTTGTCATGTTTTGAGGTTCTTACCTTAATAAAGACCAGTTTCTTATTCTTCTCCAGGTACAAAGCTGCATCAATACCAGCAGGGATCCGTTTCACTTGTTTAGGGTAGCCGTAGTCCAGCAGAAAGCTTGTATACCTCCACACTTTCCCTTCTAAGATCAGAGATAGTACAAATATTTTACAAATTCTCTGAACTGACAGATAGAGTAGAACAAAGGTGGAGTTGGTGACAGGAGTTGAACAAGTACCTTTGAAGAAGTACGTCTTGTTTGTTCTTTGAGAGTACACAGCAGCATTTAGGTTTCCAGGGAGCCCCTTCCACAGCCTGTCAATTTTTATTGGTGTGTTGTGTCCCAGATCAGAGATGGTCCACACATAGTTACCACTGAAAGCAAATGTCTTCCTCCATGGACCTGGTACAGGAGAACAGAGAGACTTCATGTAACCTGACCTAATGTGGTTTATGTGCTTTATATATAAGAATTTAGTTCCTTTTAATTTATTTTGATTATGCAATCAAACAAAACAATCCTAAGTTAGTCCTCAGAAATAAAGAAAAAGCGGGAAGAACTGACATACATTTTACATGAAAACAAAATATTACTTAATTTGCATGTTTGAAAGAATGGGAAGAAGTATGATTTATTTAATCTGACCCCATCTCTGCATAGCAGTGTATCTTTTTGCTTACCATCAGCATTATATATGAAACATCAATTCCCTTAAATATTTAACCTCACTTATATAATTTTCACATGCATACACACTTATAATGACATACCAGAACAACAAATATATATATATATATATATACCTCATTGAAGACAACACAAAATTATTAGACAATACAAGTATGCAGATAATGCCTAATCTCGCCCCTATTTTGTGCCAATCTCTGATTTCTATGACAACCCATTCTTGAATTAGAGCCAATAATATGATTTTGACCTTTCTGCTAAATGCAACCTTGACCTTTGACCTTTTGCAATATTGATAATTTTGATATAATAATAATAATAATAATAATAATAATAATAATAATAATAATAATAATAATAATAATAATAATAATAATAATAATAATAATAATAATAATAATATTAAGAAAAGTAAAATAAATGTAGTAGAGTACAAATTATTAAATTTACTTTTCAGATGTAGTGGAATGTGGTATACTGTAAACTTGCACAATATATATATATATATATATATAGCTTTAAATTTGTAGTTACATCCAGTGATGTGTCTTACCTAGCATAATGGCATCCAGTGTGGCAGTGCAGGGGTCAGGGATGTTCTCAGTATTATGGGTGCTCTCTGTGGGAAAGGCACTATCTCCAGGTGTTGGACTGGCCAAACTACTTGTGATCCGTCGGCCTATAAAACAGAGAAGTAACAGTAGAAATAAACAAGCGGCTTTTGTGGCTGTTCCCATATAAATAATACTATCTCTATTCACTCTTTCCAAAGTCATTTATCACTATTTATTATAATATCCTCAGAATTGAGCATTTCCCATTTCCATTTTTGGCCAGCCTGTGAAAATCATCACCCTTCTATGTTGAACTGCCTTTCATGAAGTTGTTTATAAAGGTTCGATGTAAAGTCAAAGGTTGTTGTATCAAAACCAAAAAAGTGAAGAAAATTGGTAAAATATAGCATTAACTGTGTCCACCCACTGTCATTTGTCAAACTATGTAGGTTTTAATGGTGATGTTGTAGAAGGATGTTTACACATTCACTATATCTGGATCTCCAAATAGCTCATATTAGGAATGGAAGGTATGCAAGGTATCATACCTTATGAGGTATGTTTTGTCTATGGTAGAGATTTTTGCCATACTGTTCTACCGTCCATCCTGTAGATGGCAGTAATGCAAAGTTTCAAAAGTCCACCGGCTGCCCCTAAGAAGTGGCTAGTACCACAGTCTTCCTAGATGTTGTGTTAGCAGAAGCATTTCGTCTAAATAAACTACAAATATAAAATATATAGTTTATGTAGTCCACTGTTGGTTATAATGGCATGTGATGCCAACGTATTTCGATTCAGGACTCTACAATTTAATTTTACAGGGTGTATGAAAAGTGAGCTAACAAGCTAACAGCCAAAGTCATGACAGCCATTGAGTTTATGATGACAAAAACGATTGTGCTAACACTGCCTTAAATTTAACACACTGTACCAGCCTTAATAACTGTATGTTACTATATCCAATTGAGTTATTATTAGTCATGGTACATGGCTGAGTGTTAGCAACTAAAATGACCGTTCAGTTACAAACACTTTTGTTAGCTATTTCGCTAACGTTAGCATGCTAAGTGCTGCTATGGTGATTGCTACCATTGAGATGTGTTGTGCTACAGTATGAATATGAAGAAAGTCTGCACAAATATGAAAGACTGCACTTGGAACTAAATGACCACTAAGAAACTGTTCTATTGTCATTTATAGTTTATTTATTATTTATGTACAGTAGCCTACAAAAGTACTATACCGTATACCGCCAGTGGCTCAAATTAAACCTGACACATGACATCTATTGTCTATGAAAAGTGGACACACTGCATTTTAAACTAATTAATTCCATGCAGTGATAGAATTAGTGGATCAACAGTTTAAATTAGAAGATGCTTTTGATCAAATGTGGCTGTTTGGGTCTTTATGGGTTAAAAGATCAGCATAGTGACATACTCACCATACAGGGACTGGATCCCTCTTATGTCGTCTGAGTGCAGTCTGAAGTTGACCCGGTACCCAGCATAGTGCGGTGCCATCAGAGCACTTCTGAACTGAGAGTGACCCAAACCGAGGGCATGTCCAATTTCATGGGCAGCTACGATACGCAGATTAGTGCCATAGTATGACCCCTCAGTCCAAAACTCAGCTTCATCAAAATGGACAATACCAGATTCTGGTGACTCGGCATGTGCTAGTACATGACCTGCAGACAACAGAAAGAAACAATTGAACTAAACATTCCAGGGGCCAAGTTGCAGTCTGTTTCTAATACCTATGAAACTCACCATGTCCATCAAATGGGAAAGGGCAGTAGCCATCTTTATCATGGAAGGAGATCCTTATGTCAGCTCTGCCAAAGTCGACCTCTCTGAAGTTCAGAGGAGTCACATCACTCCAGTATTTAAATGCAGAGCGGATGGCTGTCTTCACATCTATCTTCTTCATGTCAGGGGTGTAATTGTGGATGCGATACGTCAGATTCCTCTTTCTCCAATGACCTGCATGTTATTGGGAAGGGGATGTAAAGCGTCCAGTGTCATTTTTTTTCTCCTTCTTAATTCCTAGATGTATGGTCAAATACTGAATATTAAACATATATACTATATAAACTGTCAGTTGGTCAGGTCTAGGTTCAGTAACAGTATCCCAGCCAGTCTGTCCATATGGGTCACATAAGGGTTACATAAAAAAAAATCTGAATATGGATTGAGTTGTGATGCAACTAAGGTGCTATTTAACACATACCCAAACCATGGCAACATCTAAAATATCTGAGCTGTGTGGAAGTAAGTGAGTCATTTTGCCTCCTTGTCCATTTAGGTGTTAAACAAGGGTTACCAGTAGTGAATGGAATGATTACACTTTACTGCTCTTGTTAAAATTTTAGATTCCATCAAACATGCAAAAACACATAGAGCACAGAGAAAATATAAAAATCAGAAACTGAAGACTGGATGTACTCACAGTGACACATATTTGAGGGGAGTTTTCTTGTCCAAAAATATGTAGTATAAATTATACTACATATAAGTCTCAACAATAATTTGTACTTTTAAAGATAGAAAAAAGCACTTAATGTGATAGCCATTCATATGTAATTGTGTGCATTTATTGATAGCAGCTGTATTTTCTCTGCTGAATTTCTTAACTCACCTAGGATTCTGTATCTATGGTGTTTCTTGTTAAAGGGATCTTCCACGCCACAGCGAGGCTGCCTCATGACCTCCAGAGTAGCTTCATCTAATTCTCCAGTGGGGGGCAGATCATTCACTCTCTGGACAACCCTGGAGAAAAGACATGAAACATCTGCAAACTCCTTCCTCAAAACAGGTCAGACTCATAAAGTTAACACATATTTAATTATAAGCAGCCAAACAAGAGCTACCTTTACCTGAGAGCTTCAACAACCTGCTCCAAATAATTAGGGTCTTGAGGATCAAAAGGGTCATTCAGGTAAGCATACTGCCTTAAATAAGCCTGAGGAAGTGGAGGCAAATGATGAAAGTTTAATAAAGCAGTACCACACTGCAAAAAAAAAATGTAAATCTTACAAAGTGTATTTTTGTAATTTCTAGTTCAAGTATATCATCATACTTAAAATAAGACATAATAACCTAAAGAGTAGCTTCTCAATGAGCTATAACAGCTTATTTTGTAAACAATATATTTGAAAAATCTTATTTCAAGAAATAAAATGATACATTTCACTTGTTCCATTGGCAGATTATTTTGGGTTATTTCCAAAAAGTTTTTTTTTTTTTTAATTCAAGCAAAAAAAAAAAGAAGAAGCCTGCCAATAGAACATGTTAAAATGATCACCGTAACATTTCTTGAAATAAGATTTCCATTGTCTAAAAATAAGTTCTGAAAAGTTATTATGCCTCATATTAAATGTGATTAAATATTTTGTGTAGAAATGAGAAAAATACACTTATATTTTTCTACTGCCAATACAATGATACAACATATTCATAGTAAATGTGAAGCTATGAATACAAAACAGCTTATGAACAACAAAGTGACTGCACATCTTACCGTTGCTTCCTCTAATTCAGTCCATTGCACAACTTCAGAAATAATACCATTGAGGCTGAGCACTAGGAGCAGCACCAGCAGCCCAGTGTAGTCCATCTCTGACAGTCTGTGACACAGATATTCTCAAAGGGTGCCCTGAAGCAGAGGTGCTCAGCAGAGTCCCACAGGAGACTGTTTGTTCTCTCAGTGCTCCGGTACTTTTTAACTCAGCCCAGAGCATGAGTCAGGCCTGTGGCTACGATGACCCATCTCTGAAGAATGAGTATTACAACAGGATCCAGCTGACCCACTGCCAGCTCGTCTGCTCTTAAATCATACAGCTGTTCAAAGACAACATGCAGCTCCACCAGACACATTATTACTGCAGTCAGTGTTACTGTAGTGGGATTCGCTTCACACTTTAACACTCAAGAAACAAAGCACTCACCCAGACCAAGAATATTCCTCTAACACAGACATATGAATCTGTCTTGATCCTTCTCTACATTGTTTGACTGTTTGTTATGTAAAGTGTCTTTGAGTGTCCAAAAAACACTGTAAACCTGGATAAGTAGAGATTACTTAAAATGTTTAGGCAAGTGATTGCACTTAAATTATTTGAGTAATGATCAACTAATTAATTGGTTTAAGTAGCTTCAACTTTAATGCTAAATATATTGGACTTAAATTATTAAGTAGAAATGACTAAAATATTGGAAATATTGGAGTTGATTTTACTACAGATTTGAAGGTAGAATAAGTTTTCAATCGCAATCAGATTAATTCAACATTGATCAAACAACTTTTTTTGAAGTTAATCAAACTTGAAATCTTATTTCTAATCAAAATAGTCATTTGTGTTAATGAAACATTTCATAAACACAAAATGTAAGAATTTAAATGAACAATTTTATTTAACATTGCCAAATAAAAATTACCTGTGTAGCAATAGGCCAAAAAGACATTGCATGAAAAAGTTTTAAACTAAACATTTTTAGTGAACAGTTAAAACTGGGATGAGATGTAGATCACCACCTCCAAAATCTGAGACCATGGTTCTCAGTCGGAAAAGGGTAGAGTGCCCTCTCTGGGTCAGGGGGAAGGTCCTGCCTCAGGTGGAGGAGTTTAAGTACCTCGGGATCTTATTCACGAGTGACAGAAGGATGAAGTGGGAGGTCAACAGGGAGTAATGCGGGTGCTAAACCAAAGGAGCTAAGCCAGAAGGCGAAGCTCTCAATTTACCAGTCAATCTACGTTCCAACCCTCACCTACGGTCATGAGTTTTGGGTCATGACCAAAAAAGTGAGATGATTAGAGACGATGTGAATGTAAAAAAACACCAGATTCTATCTTATCTGAATCTGGAGATATTACCACTGATGTGTTTTAGCTGTTGACCTTTAGTGTGACCTTTAGTTTGACCTTCATTGCTCAAAATCTAAAGGCTTCTTTCTTGACCCATTATCTATCATTCCTGAAAGTCTAGTCAAAATACGTTCAGAACGTTTTGCGTAATCCTGCTGACAGACAGACAAACAGACAGACAAACAGACCCGAATTTAATACCTCTTTGGTGGAGGTAATAAAAAAACAAACCCTGCCTCCCTTGCACATGTTTTGTCTGATTTGCCCTATCTCGTATCCTTGTGAAAACACATTTACCTACATTCACCAAAATTTAATGGCTTGTATTCTGGACGAACTCACATCTTTCCTGAAAATTCAATCGAAATTGGTCCAGGAGTTTTTGTGTAAAGCTGCTTACAAACCATCAAACAGACAAACCGAACCAAAAACAATACCCCTCTCCTCTTCAGGGCGCACGGTTGTAAAAAGAAAACCTTCACGTTCAGGTTAAGGTTGGACCAGGAGCATGTATTTCAGGGGAATGAGTTAAACTAACCCCTAAGTAAGTAACTAATGAAATTAAATAGGTGGCATGAAAAGGTTAATACACTCATCAACAACAAAAATTGGCCGAGCATCATTAATGTGTCAATAAATGATTGTTAATATATTTTTAAATCGTGTTTCTCATAGAAAGATGGGAACAGGTTTTGGTGTTTCAGTTTCTACTGTGAAGAAGAGCATTATCAGGTTCAAGGGATTTGAATATATTTCAGCGCATAAAAGATGAAGGTACAGGCTGTAAGTAAGTAAGTAAATAAGTAAGTATGTACTCCTTATCTTTTCAGAGCTTCATTGAACTTGCACTCCAGGGATATCCCAATGTCCAGCTGTCACTGCTGTTTAGAGCATCAGTGCACTCTAATGATGGACTATTCAAATGTTCAAATATTTACTATTTGTAAAAGGGTAATAAAAGTTGTGCTCTACAAGTGTCTGTGTGTTGAATATCAGTCGGACACAGTAGCTGATTTCAGATCAGAGATGGTAGTAACTAAGTAATTGGGTGGAAATAAGTAATAATGCATTTTACGGTCCTGATGTTATGTAATTTCCTGGAAATTACCTCATTGTTTTTCAGGTAATTAAACAAAAACAATATTAAAATGTCACAAGGCTAATTGATTGGTTTATTCACACAGCGGCAATAATGTACTTTACAGCTCTGATACCATGTAATTTCCAGTAAACTACTAAACTTGTTCCAGTGTAGTTACAGACACATAATGTCTTTTTTGTTTTTAATCATCTTACTACTACTATGACTTGATTTGTCTCTTGGTAATAACTAAGTCATTGAGTGGAAATGAGTGATAATGCGTTTAACAGCCCTAATGCTGTGTAATTTGTTGGAAATTACCTCCTTGTATCGTCATCGGAACCAGATTTATCCTCACTAGGGTCATTGGGGGCCTAATCCATCTACAATGGGTGAAGACGGGGTACACCTTGTATGAGTCACCAGTTCATTGCAGGGCTGAACATATATAGACAATCACTCTCACATTCACACCTATGAGCAATTTAGATTAACCAATTAACTTATCAGTGCATGTGTTTGGATGGTGGGAGGAAACCGGAGTGCGTGATAGCCACTACACTACATAAACCACCAAATTACCTCCTTATTTTTCAGGTAATTAAACAAAAATAATAATTAAACCTTAGATGCATTGTTTAAATAACTACAGACTAATTTCTAATAATTACAATTTCATTATACTTGAAATGGAAGCTGTTTATATTGCTTATTACCTAGAAACTGCAGAGTAACTGCTGAAAACTATTGAAATTACTTGATATAAAATGTCACAAGGATTATTTGCATGAAATTACATGTAAATGACATAGAAATTTCTGTATTAATGAAAGCTGCTTGCATTTTTACTACCTAGAAACTGCAGAGTAATTGCACTGGAAATTACATGGAAATTGCCTGTATTAAGTGAAAATAAAGGCAATATTACCATAAAATTACATCAAAATTACCATATAATTACCACATAATTAGCAATCTGTAATATAAAGTGTAACCAGAATAAGAATAGATGTCACAATCATTCCATGGGAAGAGGTAAAAATATTTTATTCCAACTTTATGTACAACATTGCATTTATGTAAGAGACTTAAAAACAAATCACATCTACGTATGCATGTTTCTAAATTCTCAACTATTTACCTTATAAGTTCATCTTTATTTTCCTGCTTTCATCTGCATTTTCTGTTTCTATAATTCCAGCATTGTATGTGTCATTTCCTCTTCATAAAACAATAGTCATATTTTTGAAAAATGTAGATGTATTTTAAGTTGCTAATATATTTCCTGAAATTCTTATGCAACAATTTCTTGTTTTAATAAACCTAATGATAAAGTGCTTTGTGCAATTCTTAAAAATGTATATTTGTGCTTTTATCATTGCTTCAAATTTTGGGACAGGACCACAGTGGCCACATATGGGACCAGTTTTACAACAGCATTAGTGGCTCAAACAGCTGGTGTCAAGATGTGAGTGTGTGGTGGAGGGTGGGCATCATATGTCCACAGAAAACTTCACTGAGGCAACACGCTACACCTTAAAGTTTGTCTTAGTGGAGCCAACAGCAGAACTCAAATCAGAATTTTCCAAGAGCAGAGGAGAGAAAGAACTTTTCACCTTATGTCTAAAGTGAATGATGCAAGTCAAAGTGTTGAATAGTCTACAGAGCAGCCTGTGGAGTTTTGTTTTCTAGGAATTAAAAGTCTACTGATAAGGGATTGTTAAATACTGATTTATGATGACACGTTGAGGCAGCAGGAAAATGCTCATAGCTCAGTAATCCGCTGATATTGTGCATTCATCACCTCCGCCAAGGTTGTTTTTGCCAACGTTTATTAACTTTGCGAATCAGAAATTCGTGAACTTACGCTGCTTTAACGGTTTGCGTGTTTGTATGTACGTGTACATTTCCTCTGTTCTCACTCTAGCGTCGCCAATACTCGACGGATCATTCTGAAACTTGTCGTGTAGAAGGAGACACATATAAAGATGAAACAGGCCAAGCTTTAGCCAAACCGAACTACTACTTCTGGTTTGACGCCTTATTGAATTTGTGTGTGCGTACACATTTCCACTCTTTGCACTCGTGGGTCACCAATTCTTGACGGGTCATTCTGAAATTTGTCATGTAGAAGGAGACACATATACAGATGAAACAGACCGAATTTCAGCCGAATCAACTCACTACTTCCAGTCTGATGCCATATTGAATTTCCGCGCCGTCACAGCAGAGATTTTCAATTTTCAACATGTATTGGTGATTTAACATGGTAATACGTGATCATGATATATTCGTGATTTGACTGGATCACAGATTTCATATGATTCACAAAGTTACCACACTCCGCGTGGCTTTCTAGTCTGTCTGCCCGTGTACAAAATAATTTTAAAAGTTATGGACAGATTTCAATGAAACTTTCAGGACAACTTGGGAATGATACAAGGACCAATCAGTTAAATTCTGGTGAATATCCGAAAGAGATCTTGGATTCTGGATCACCTTGAAATTTATTCTCCATTTACCGAAATGTAAAATTTCAAAGTGACCCAGATTACTCATATTATTTTACTGGTGTGGCTCACTTTAGACGATATTAGGCTGATTGTGGCCCTTGAACTAACAGGAGTTTGACACCTCTGAGTTAGATTGTGTTTTTCCTTGTATGCTGTTTTTTGTCTGGAAATCTTCCATGGACAAAAAAAGCCTTCCAGTCATTTCTGGGCTTCACCCACATACTACCCATTCCTCACTGTAACACAATTTACCACAGAGTCACAATCTGTATTTATCACACTTTATGACACACTTGTCTGAATTTGCTGACATAGAATGTAGCAAAATGATCAGGAGTCATCTTCATCTGGTTCCTGTTTGTGGTAAATAATGTGCAATGTGTGTTACTATCAAATAGAAGCAACAGAAATACAGAACAGCCAGGAGTGGAAGTAAAACGTTCACAGATACGTCTGATGAAACCTTGACAACCATTTAAAAGACATAACATTTACAGTGGGTGTGACTGAGCTACACATGATTTTCTGCTGACTTTCTTTTACTTACTATAATTTGTCTTCACATTCAAGGAGTCACACATGTCCACGCTTTACATGTCATTATTATTTCATTATGGTTTACGTATGATGGAATCAAGGCTCAGTTACTGAAACCAACACAAAATATTATTTCTTATGCTTGTTTTGTATTTTTTATTCTTGTGTCTTATTTGATCCATCAGCAATATCCATGTGGTTTGATATGGTTGTAGATTCTTCTTTTATGGTCAGTTAATTATTTTATTTGGCAGGAAAAGTCACTTGTTCTTCACACTTTATCTGTTCGACGTACTTCTATGCACCACAACTTTAGTCATTTCTGAGTCAGAGGATGACGTTTTATAACTTCATGAGAAAAGGATAAACATGCACTGACTGCCAAACAACTGTTTAGCAAGTCAGTCCCCTTAGAAATACTCATAAAAAGGAATATTTATAAGGCAGGAAATGTAGGCTCACTGGAACAATTGTTAGAGTAATTTCTGTTCTGGCTTAATCCTTTCAAAAGTCCAGAGTAAAGGTTACATCTCATCATGACAACACAATGAATCCCAGTGTAAGGAGTTGCACAAGACTGGAAATAGGTTTAGATGTTACACTTATCCTATAAAGATCCAGCGTTACTTTTGTAGTAGTTTCAAAAGTATTGTTTTTTCTCTCCATTTTAACCTTTAAGTTTTTATCACCATTTATTATAATATTATTCTCTGTATTTTGCTTTTGAAGTAAATATCTCCTCCTCTTCCTATATTTAATTTACTGATCATATTTCATAAAGTAGTTCATTTTACGTTCCTCAGGTGGTGGAGTTTGAGTACCTCGGGATCTTATTGACGAGTGACAGAAGGATGGAGCGGGAAAAATAAATACCCAAGTAAAGTACAGATACCTAAAAACTGTACTTTAGTACAGTAAAGGAAGTACTTCTACTTAGTTACTTCTACCTCACTCAAGTTATATCAGAATTAGAGAAAACTGAAGAAAAAATGTCTTTATCAGTAAATGTATTAACAACTGAATATAAACCACATATCTCAATCAACTGTCATTGATCCAATTTCATTGGTTTTACTGGTGAATCAGTGTTGTAGAAGATGACAGTGTTTCCATGGTAACTACAAAGCCTCTGAATTTCCAAATGTGTCATATCTGATGACTATGAAAACATGATGAACTGCATTTTACACCAATTATTTACATGCATTGCTAATATTAGTGGATCAACAGGCATTAAACATTTCAGTAGTGGATGGTTTGGTTGTCTGTTTGGGTCTTTATAGGTTTAACAACGCTGCAGATATCTCAGTTGACATGATGCCTCATCTGTATCTCTGTAACCCCCCCCCCCCCCTTTCTTTTTTTCCTTTGTTTTCTGCTTCCTGCCAGCTGCAGAATGTTTTTTGTCATTAAGAAAACACATGAGTCAGTCAATATCCGGTTTCCATATTAAGGTCTCACTGTGCAAAATTAACATTTCTGTAAATTTCCACACAAGATTGTAGTAATATCATGATTCATGACTTAAACAAAAATCTCAGCAGTTTCTCCTTTTTGATATATTTAGGACCTAAAAGGTTTATTATTATTGTTATTATTATTAATATACTAATAACACACAGAAAGGGGCGGCACGGTGGTGCAGTGGTTAGTACTCGAGAAGGAGCGGGAAGGACCCTGGTTTGAATCCCACACCAGACCTTTCTGTGTGGAATTTGCATGTTCTCCCTGTGTCTGTGTGGGTTTTCGTCGGGTACTCCGGTTTCCTCCCACCATCCAAAGACATGCACTGACAGGTTAATTAGTTAATGTAAAATTGTCCATAGGTGTGAATGTGAGAGTGATTGTCTATATATGTTCAGCCCTGAGATGAACTGGAGACTCATACAGGGTGTACCCCGCCTTCACCCATTGTAGCTGGATTAGGCCCCCAGTGACCCTAGTGAGGATAAAGCGGGTTCAGATGACGAGTGACACACAGAAAGGATGCTAATTTTCAACAGAAACCCTAACATTTTGTTATTATACTTCAACCCTCAACCAAACAACCAAACCACTGGCAACCAAACGCATCTACTAATCGAGTGTTTTATAACTTGAACTCATAATCCTATTAGTACACTGTGGTTTCTCAACTTTTGAATAGCATGAAATGTGTCTTCTTTTGGATGTTCAGAGGCTCCATAATGAACATGCCACCTGCAATACTGATCTATCAGTAAAACCCACATGGTTTGATATGGTTGTGGAGTAGACTCTTCTTTTATGTTCAGTTAATTATATTATTAGGTTGAAAAAGTCACTTGTTCTTTAGTTTGTTGTACTGAATATAAAGCATTTTGTCTTTGAACATTTGTATAATCAGTAAACTGGATATATTAAAAAACTGATATAAACTGTAGAATTCACAGAATAGTTTCATTACCTCTGCCAAGGAGGTTACGTTTTTGCCTGCATTTATCTGTTTGTGTTCAAGATAACTTGAAAATTTATGGACGGATTTTGATGAAATTTTCAGGATATGTTGGAAATGTGAACAGGAAGAACTGATTTCATTTTGGGGGTGATCAGGGTGGGGGTCTACCTTGGCGGAGGTCTGCACTCTCAGAGTGCTTTTCTAGTTGTAAATGGTATTAGTTCACTTAAGGAAAGATAAATTCAGAGAAAACTTCATTTTGAATTTACTAAAAGAAAATAGCTCTAGGTCTTTAAGACTCTTTCTAAACAAATCGCTCCATGCACATTCACTGCTGCATTAGGAAAGGCAGAAGTTTAGAAAAATAACATTCTACATCCAGTATCAAACTATCTAATTTTCGAATCTTGTAAATATTTACTGTATTCATTCTGTAAATGCTAATGTTATGCGCTTGGTTTAAATGATCAGTGAAAACAACCAATGTGTGAGATAAGATAAGATCATCCTTTATTAGTCCCACAGTGGATAAATTCTCAACATTTGCAAAAGTAATTCACTATAAAGTAAGAAGCAGTCCAAGTATTTTTTTCTTTATCATATAAACACTGTTTAATATGCCTGCTTAATGCTGCAAAACATCCATGTTCTCAGTCAACATGAACAAAAGCATCTCTGTAGTACTTCAAAGTGGAGTAATACCAAGTCTTTTTTTTTTTTTTTTAGAAATTGTCCATAAATTTGACCCAGAGCTGCTTAAATATTTACTACAAAGAAGTGACAAGTTCAGTGTAAAACTAGGGTTCTTTATTCATCCTCTTCAACAATAATATGCATTTTACATAATAGAGTAATCCAAGAGCTGATAACAAGGCATTCAGGAGCTTTAACAGAATTGTCTTGTATATAGTCTATACTTGAGTTGGAAGATAAGAAGAAAGAACTCAAACTGCTTTGTCAGTTTTCTTCACAGCATTCAGGTCTGTTTTCCTTCTCAGAAATATCTCCCCATCCAGACACTCACACATTTGTCAAAGTACAAAGACATGTGGTGAACATCAGACATCTGTAACCTCACTGGACATGCATGTTTCTAAGTCAAGTTGTCCGAGATGTCCACAACGGCAGAGATTTTACACTCCCAGAGTTATTATTTTAACATCCTCGTAGTGCAAATAAAAAGCAACAATTTACCCTTTTCAATGTCAACTTTCTTCAGTTCTTGTAAACTCTTTATCACGGCGGTACATACTCCAAACCTGCTACTCTTTAATTATTCAATTTTAATAAATTGCTTAAAATTCTTATCTCATTTTCTGAATCCGCTTTTTCCTCAGTAGGATCACGGGGGTCACTGGGGCCCTATCCCAGCTACAACGATCAAAGGTGTGGTACATCCTGGACAAGCTGCCAGTTCATCACAGAGTGAATATATAGAGACAATCACTCTCACACCTATGGGCAATATAGATTAACCAGTAGACCTATCAGTGCATGTCTGTGGAAGGTGGGAGGAAGCCACAGTACCTGGAGATGGGTTCTCTCCACGTACTTTGGAGAAAACCCACGCAGACACTGGGAAAACATGCAAACTCCACACAGAAAGGTCTGGTGTTGGAATCAAACCAGGGACCTTCTTGCCATGAGGCACGAGTGCTAACCACTGCACCACCATGTCCATTACTTAAAATGATACTTTTCAATTACTGATAAGTATTAAATCATAAACCATAAATTCAAACCTTAAAACACTCCCATTAGTGCAATTGCTACTGATTAGAAAAATAAGCATTTTTTCCTAGAAAAGACAACAATCATTTTAAGACTACAGTGAAAGACTCCACTGTACAAACTGGATATGTTTTGGTCAATAATAGCCTTCATTCGTTTTTTTTTTTGTTGATACAAAGCTCTGAAAATCATACATATACACTGCATATAAACTTTAGCATTGTGCATCAAATATATTGCAAACTTTCCTTCTCCCTTTTCCCACAGCATAAAAGCCTCTATATTTTCAAGTCTATTCATCACTCTCATCCTCTCTGATCTGCACTTTAACTCTGTGCCAGGCGTTACTCAACACACCCCTCAGATTCCAGATGGGAGGAACTGTGTCTGGTTGCATATTATAACTGTTGTCAACTGCTTTGCACACGATCTCTAGCTCCTGAGTCTCGGGTGGAAGAGGAGTTGTTATCGTCCACAGTTTCCAGGCCCATGCTCGTCCTGGTGCAGGTGAAGGCTCTGGAACTTGTCCCTCGTCACCGCTTCTCAGCTGAGCTACATGCCACGTTTTCCCTCCGTCCAGAGACACATCAACGCGTACCACCTCCCTACCTCCGCCGCTCCAGGCATAGCCTTTCACAGTCAGCTCTTCGTCACTGCGATCCACCACAGCCCCGTCTGCTGGGTTGGTGATAGCAGACTGGATGGGCAGCTCCTGAATAGCTGGGGCAGACTTGAAGTCCACTGTGTCCCAGTCAGTCCCAGGAGAGAAGCCCTTGTAGTCGTTCTGCTGCCAGTGACTGCTGCTCTCCTCTGTGCTTACAATGATTTTACCCAGCCACTTAACATTTCGTGCGCCCACTGTTCCTGGGACTACTACACGGACAGGAAAACCATGGTCCGCAGGAAGATCCTCACCGTTCATCTCGTAGGCCAGGAGCACATCACCTTCCTCGCTCATTGCTTTGTTAATGGGGATAGATGCACCATAGGTTGTCCCTGTCACGTCTTTGTCCAGTCCTTCAAATTGGACATGGCGAGCCCACTTCGCCACACCTGGCCCGTAACCAGCTGCCATCAATACATCCCTGAGGCTGGCTCCACCCCATGTGGCATTACTGATGGCAGCGATGCCCCAGTTCAGGCCTTTTACCAGCTTCACTTTGTTCATCTCAGAGCGACGGTTGCCTGCACACTGCAGAGTGGCAGTGACTGTGTGCTTTGGAAATCGAGTTTTCAAGTCTTCCAAGGACAGCGTGAGAACCCCTCCAGGTAACCCCTCCACCTGTAGGTGATATGAGGCTGGGTCCACCTGTGGGACAGGCAGGTGGTTTCTTTTGAAGAAGAAAGGAGAGGGGGTTATGTAGCTTTCTGAGAGGATTTCAGGTGGAGGTTCTGCATTAAAGGGCTTCAGGTTGTTGATGCGCAGGACAGGATGTCGCTCAGGGTCTGAAGAGTAGGGGTCAGATGATTTAACGGACTGCTGCTTCTTCTGGTCTTCTGCACTCAGCTCACCAATCTTGTAGAAACCATAGATTCAACTTTTATTACAAAATATATGCAAAATGAATCATCTGACTTTTAATACTCTGATTTAAACATGTTAAGGTTGTTATAAGTCCAATTTGAAACATGATTCAAATCCGTAAGAAATATAATTAAAAATCTGAAGGAAAATCACAATCCCAGAATTAATATCAAACTCACATTCAACACACATTTTCATTAGTCAGACATTACTGAAGACTCACATAAGTGAACACTTGGGTTACTACTCCTAGATATGACACCAGTTCAGTTCACACACACGCACAACCTCATGACGCAGTAGCTGGGTGTGTTTCAGTAATTCTGATCAGGCTGCAGCTTGCATCAGTAATTATTGATTCCATGTCATTGAATTTTGTTCCAGCATGGATGATGTTTCCCAATTTTAATGTAAAAGTGAGAATGTAACTTTATATGTGAACAGTATGATCATCCTGTGTAAATGCTAGCTCTGCTGCTTGTCTTTTTACTCCATGTAAGAGTGTTTCAAAGTAGATTCATTCATTTTAACTTGTTGTTTTTAGTCTAGGAACCATTTGTCACAAATAAATGATCCATGTTTAAAGGTTAACGTTGTTTAATCTTAATACAATGTGCACTAATGTTGCATTTAAAAGTTAACTTAATGAAAGTAACTAACCTTCAAATCATCTAAAAAAATGTTGTAAGGCAATTTGGGGCCATAAAATCTAGATTATTGGATTTTAGACTTTTGATGGATGCAAGAAAATCCTGAATGGGTCATTAGTAACATAATGAAAACAGACTATAAATTACAGAAACATCACAGGATCAATGTTTCTAATGTAATACTAATAATGTAATGTAATACCAGTCATATAGAAAACAGTTGCACTTTCTAGTAGTCAGAGGTGTTTTGCTTTAAATGTAAAGTAAATGTATACAAGCACACTGATTTTTGCCATTTGATGTTCACAGCCACTTCTTGTCTCTGTTGTACAATGGATGCCATGTTTTACACAAATTGTTCCACCCACATCCCTAGTGAACATCTGTTTAAAAATGAAACAATTTTTTGCCCGCAGGACAGTGTTTATATTTGGTTTATATTATGTGGGTTTATATTATCGTGGATGGGTGGTTTTAGTAGATAATTTGTTTAATTTGCTGTAGGTTGGTTTAAAGTCAACCCTTAGCACCTGGTACATTGTGATATTAAGTGGAACTCTTCAAAGTACTGAAATGATTAAAAGAAATAACACACCTTATATTCTGAGAGGATTTCCACTACATGTTCCTGGTTGTGTACAGCATACATCGCCCAAAACGGTTCAATGGCTCCACCTGCTGCCAGTAAGATTTTAGTCCCACCAGGGTGCATGGCCACAAAGTCAGTTATGTCATAGACTCCGCCTTTGTAAGTGACCCAAATTCCGTCTTCTGCAGAACGATGTTTAGCAACATCTTCTTGGCTGAAAATAGGAAGTGTGGAAGTTTTCTGCAGAGGCTGTACTTTAATGCTGTCCATCTTCTCAGCCTGTGAAGGACAGAAAAGAGGAAGGATTCTCATTCATTTTATAACAGTATACACCCTGGAAGTCTCTAAAATCACTTTTTCAACTTTTTTTCTAAGTTAAAACTATGGATGTAAACAATTAAACGACTATAAATTAATTATCGATAAGAATTTGCTCAATTGAATCACATTGTCAGATAATTATCCTTTTCCATGGTGGTGTTTGTGTGGACAATGCGGAGCATCACTGCTTAAACTCAGTTTTGTTGCTCTCAGTGAATATTAGGTGGAGTTTTCCACCTGTCTACACCTGTCTGAAGGACAGTCACAGAATCAGATTCTGGCATTGATGAGTTGGAATAGTTTTAGGTACATGGTGGAGCATAGCATTTCCACTGGTGCCACCACACCAATCATCAGTCACATTAGGCTTATTTTATATATATATATATATATATATATATATATATATATATATATATATATATATATATATATATATATATATATATATATAAGATAAATGAACGTAAAGTTTGACTGAAACACAGGCGCTTGTCCCCCCAGCTGAACTGCATGCATGTGGGCACTAAGCGTAACCCCACCCCACAGCTCTCCCTCCATCATGTCAGAAAAAAGCCAGAAATGTGAAAAAAATGTCCCATGTAGTATGTAAACAATACTTAACTATTATTCTTGTAGGACTATTGAAAGACAGATCCAGCTTGTCAGGAAAATCACTGTTTATTAACTAATTGAGTGATTGATAAGGTCAACCAAATAACTATTAATGAATTAACCAATCATTTGCATCCCTAGTTAAAACACTTCATAACATCACTGTTTTAATCCATTAATATGGAAAAGCTCTTCAGCTCTTTGAGAAGGTTCTATGTTTTCTGGTTACACATCACCAATCCTCCAACATCTAACAGTCTTACTGCACATATGCCTCTCTCTCCCCTATTTATGGGCACCACTAACCCAACAGGTAACACCCCAACTGTGTCCTTCACTTCATTTTCCCCTCTCACAGAGAACGGAGTATGTAAACTTGTGTCTTGTAGCCGTCCTACTGCATGCCTGCTGGACCCTATTCCAGTGAACCTTCTACAATTGGTAGCTCCCACTGTCACAGTACCAATCACACTTCTGATTAATGCTTGATTGATATCAAGGTATTTCCTACAGGATTCAAACAAGCACAGGTAACACCACTGCTCAAAAATCCTTCCCTCACTCCCACTCAAGTGGAGAATTATCAACCAGTCTCACTTCTCACTTTCCTTTCCAAGATCACTGAAATAAGTGTTCAAACAGGTCACTGAATTCCTCACCCAAAATAACCTCCTTGACACCAACCATTCGGGATTCAAAATTGGCCATTCCACTAAAACAGCTCTGTTGTCTATGACAGAAACCCTGAAATAAGCCTGAGCAGCAGCTATGCCATCTGTACTCATTTTACTGGATCTGTCAACAGCATTTCACAGTCAATCACAACATCCTACTGTCAATACTGTCATGCATGGGTATGACAGGCAATGCACACTTGTGCATTCAATCATACCTCACTAGGCAATCATTCAAATGATCCTGGTTAGGGCACACATCCACAGTAAACCACATCACCAAAGGGGTCCCCTAAGGTCCTGAGTTGTGGACCCTTCTTTTTTCCATGCATATCACCTCACTGGGACAGGTCATCCACTCACATGGCTTTTCATATCAGTGCTATGCTGATGACACCTAACTTTGTCTGGCATTTCCACCTGATGACCCCACAGTCTCAACATGATTCTCAGAATGTCTCTCCGATATATTTGCATGGATGAACGACCACCACCTGCAGCTAAATCTCTCTAAAATGGAATAGTTCATCTTCCCTGCTAAGCCCACCATACAGCACAACATCTCCATCAAGATTGACTGCATATCTCTTGCTCCTACTAAAGTAGCAAGGAACTTGAGAGTCATGATGGATGAGCAGTTGACCTTCACAGATCATGTGGTCTCGGTCAGTTGAGCATGTCACTTTACACTCTTATATAAGAACAATCAGGCCATACCTGACTCAACAGGCCAACCGGCTCCTGGCTCAAATCATAGTTCTCTCTCACCTCGACTACTGCAATGCCCTTTTAACAGGCCTCCCAGCCTCTGTTGTAAAGCCACTACAGGTGATCCAGAACGCAGGAACACAGCTAGTTCTTAATTAACCAAATAGGGCACACATCACCCCTCTGCTCATTTCCTCCCGCCCCCTCATGTTAAACAGTGCCAGTAAGTTGAAACTGAAAAAATGAAAACTGAAAACCTGAGAAGCGTGAAAGAAAAAAAAAAACATTGTAAAAAAAAAATCCAAAGATTGTCATTATATTATATTATACATTATAATAGAAAAATACCCTCCCAAAATACTGTGTTTTTTCAATGTCTGTATTTTATTTTTCCATTCAACATTTTACAATGCCAATACTTGTTACAAAACCAAAGCAACGTTTTCTACAATGCCAAGTTGTTTTTTTCAATGCCACAGGTTAATGGAAGCGAAATGGCCCCATAGCATACAAAGTACTCAATAGGTCTGTTCCAACCTAATTGGATGCACTGATAACAGCTTATGCAGTCACACATCCACTCCACTCATCTACTGAATGCTGTCTAGCAACTGTCTAGCAATCCCCAAACCCTGCACAAAGCTAATCTGTTTACATGGGTCGTTCCACCTTGGTGAAACAATCTACCAAGTACTATAATAAGAAAGAACGGGGGAGGAAAACATTCTTTGGGGCTGTTTTTCTGCAAAAGGACCACGATGACTGATCCATATAAAGGAAAGAATGAATGGGGCTATATATCGTAAGATTTTGAGTGAGAACCTCCTTCCATCAGCAAGGGCATTGAAGATGAAATGTGGCTGGGTCTTTCAGCATAACAATGATCCCAAACACACTGCCCGGGCAACAAAGGAGTAGCTTCGTAAGAAGCATTTCAATGTCCTGGAGTGGCCTAGGCAGTCTCCAGATCTCAACACCATAGACAATCTTTGGAGGGAGTTGAAAGTCCGTGTTGCCCAACGACAGCCCCAAAACATCACTGGAGAGGAGATCTACATGGAGGAATGGGCCATGTACATGGCCCATTCAATGGTACATGTATCTAAGCAGATGGGACACCTTAAAGAACCTTAAAACTTCATACATATTTTACATAATATATGAAAATATGTATACATATTTGTCTGGAGATATGTGTGATGCATTAACCTTTTGATTATCTGAACAGAAAATATCAAAAATATGAGGTTTCTGTAAATTCAAACAATTGGATCTGCTGAAGACCTATACTTAAATATCACTCATATAAAATAGTGTGATATACTTTAATCTGCCCATTAGTGACACACACACACCAACAAACAGATCCATGTCCCATCTGGGGTTCTAACACTAAGTTTGGGAAAGATGGGAGTAGAAAACCATAAGGATTTTAAAATGAATAAGCATTTGAGGTAGTTTTTATAGTTCATAACAAAATGTGAATGATGTAATTCATCCCACTCTCTCAGGATATTAAGTCTGATTATTTCAGTGTGTCTGTCTGTGGAATCATATGAACCAGGAAAATGTTTCAAAGCTGATTGTGACAGGTTATTGTCCTCCCTGTGACTTCACCATAAAAAACCTACAACTTGGAAAGTAAATTGTCTTTAAAAATAAAACATAAATACAGTCCTGAAGTGTTCAAAACTTCATTTCATTTAGTAAAAACAAGAGATTTTGTTTGTCATGAGATGACAAAATTCAGGTCAAAACAAGTTTATGGCCTTGTATAATTCTTGGTTTTTTAACCACATTGCATGTTTTTGTTGACGTAATTTGGCCTTGGGACAACATCCCCATATTAAACACTGACTGGTTTTCCATGTTTTATCCAATCCAAACCTTTTGGTGGTGGAGGCCATAAGCCAAAACCGCCCCTGTCCCAACCAAAACTCCTGCCATAGCATGTCTCCAATTGCGACTGTGGGGGTGGTGGTGTCGGTCATCACTGCTGCTGCTCCAGAGACGAACTGTACATGACACCACAGCAGGAGCTACTTGAGACCTTTGTAAAGACAACAGAAATAACACATGTCAATTAGAAGTATGGATTGGTGTGGAAAACATTGTGTTGTGTCAAAATGCAAGAACAACTCATAAAACTAGTTTCATGCTTCAGGAGCCTTCATTAAAGTGAAACCTTTGACCAAGTGGTGGCCAATATACAGTAACAGATTATTGAGTTACAGAACTCATACCTCTGTGTGTTACTGAGAGGGCTCAGTTGAGTCAGTCTCTGGCAGCATCTCAGAAGCAGCATTTCATTGGTATTCTACGGAGAATTAACATGAATGAACATTCAATGCAAAATCAACTTAAAAGCAGTGTGTAGCTCCCATTGTCTAGATGTCAGTAAACACCTGAGTCAGTGTTAAAACAGCACTGCTCTGTTCTGGATTCCTAACTGTAGACACTTTTGGACAAATTGCCCTGGACGTTAAGTTTTTCCACAACCTGTTCTAACGGTGAACACAACTCCTCCATCGTCACTTCCATCAAGTGACGAGGGAAGTGGTTATGCGCGTACAACCGTTTTTATGATTAGCCGATTTGAGGCAATCGTATTTGTGTCATTATACCGGTAGAAATGACATCTGTAAAGTTGTGTCCTTTTATGGATTCAGTGTGAAAAGAGTGAAGAATTGTAGATTAACATCTTACTATGTTTGTCGTTTTCCACATGTGTACAGCCTATAGGCTGTAGAAGTAGGTTTAGTAGAAGGAGACAAGTGATGTAGTCCAACATCACTTACGGTTTTATATAACTAATTTATGTTGTGGTGTCCTAACATTGTTAGCCTACATGATCTGCAAGGATTTTTAATTCCTGTAACATATGAAGTTAATCTCATCAATAAAAGTATTACTTGTCTTTATTTAAAACAGAAGATAATTATTATCTTGATCAATAATTAGCATCTATGTAAGTAAATAGGCACTTTCCCAAAGAGTAGTTCTTAGAACTATACATTTCTTAGGGAAACTTTAGGTTTGCATTCACACAGGGCAGTAGGAACCATGGGAGGGGCCAATGTGATGCTAACATCCGTGACAGTGGCGTATTCTTTAAGCACCAAAGCTTCCTCTTTATGTCACGGGCGGGACAGACAAGGACCACAATTGCGTCACGTTCAAAAAGAATCGGTTTATTAAAGGGTTAGGGGGGGAAGGGAGTGTATGTGTGTGTGTCCAGTGGCTGAGAGGCGGCAAGCCTGGGCAGTGACTGCAGGTTTTTCATTCACTGGTCAAGGAGGCTGGAAATCCTGGAGCACAAGCACAGGAGAGCAGGAGAACAGGGCAGGGGGAAAAAACAAAGCAGCAGTACAGACAAGGGCTAGGCGGAATTCGTAGTTGGAAGACTGGTGTACCGGGGCAGGAGAGCAGAGAGGAGTCAGGCTGATCCGAGTTCACAGGAAGTAGACAAATGAGAACAAACATGCAAGAAGTCTCTGGTAGCAGGCTTAGCAGACGATCTGGCAAAGGTGAACTGTGAAACAGGGCTTTAAATACAGAGAGTGGTTAACAAGGAATGAAGTGCAGGTGGCTAGTTAACGAGAAGGCAGAAGCAGAGACAGGTGGAGTTAATCAGACAGGACAGAGAGCAGAGTGGCAGATGATTCAAGGATACTTTCTTTGTCATTGCAATGGTTCCATGCAACGAAATTAATTTCTCCGCACACTGAGCATCAATGAATAAATTAAAGAAGCATATGCAGTAGAGTATGGTACAGTGCAGTAATCCCCCCCCCCAAAAAAAAGAGTAATAAAAAGCGACAAAAACAGCAATATATCGGGTCGAAGTCCCTCGGGAGGCAGCTCTTCAGGTGCTGGAGCACCAGCCTCTCGAAGCATTTCATTACTATCGACATCAGTGCCACCGGTCTGTAGTCATTGAGGCCCCCGATGGTCGACTTCTTGGGGACCGGAATGATAACTGCTTTCTTCAGGCAGCGGGGGACCACTCCCTGGGCAAGGGAGGCGTTGAAGATCCTAGCGAGGACACCCGCCAGCTGGTCTGCACAGGTTCTCAGCACCTTGCCTGGGATACAGTCAGGGCCGGCCGCCTTTCTTGGGTTGGCCGCCTGGAGCGCTCGTTTGACCTGCTCAGTGGTCAGTGTGAGCGCCTGAGGGCCAGCTGGCTGCGGGGTGGTGGACGGGGGTGGTGCTGAGGTGCTGGCCGCTGGTGGTCTCTCAAAGCGCGCATAGAAGTGGTTCAGCTCCTCCACCAATGATGCAGAGTTGGATGGGGGGCTGGGACCGCGCACTTTGTAGCCAGTGATGGCCTGCATGCCCCGCCATACTCTCCTAGCGTCCTTGGCTTGGAAGTGTTCCTCCACCTTTCCCTTGTACTCCCTCTTGGCCACCTTGATGCCTTTCCTGAGCTCGCTGCAGGCCTCCCTGTACTTCTTCTGGTGAGCAGCACTGTCACTGGCCATTAGCTTCAAGGCCTCATTCCTAGCTCTCAGGAGTTTGGTGACAGATGGAGTCATCCACGGTTTCCTGTTGGGGAAGACCTTGATGGTCTTCTGGGTGGTCATATCTGTGATCACCTTCCAAATAAATGACAGTATTCCGTCTGTGGAGTCGTGGATGTCTCCATTGTCAAAGGCATCAAAGTCAATGGTGGAGAAACACACTTGGAGCATCTCCAGCGCCCTTGCTGGCCACAGCCTGATAATCTGCTTCTCGATGGGGGCGGAGCGTCTGCGTGGGGTATATGTGGGGGAGAGTTGCAGGGTTACATGGTCAGACGTCACAAGGTGGGGAAGGGGCGTGATTTTATATGCTCCTTTTAACCGAGTGTACACTTTATCCAGAGTGTTATCACCTCGTGTAGCACACTTCACATGCTGCACAAAGCGGGGAAATACATCCTTCAGGCACGCTCTGTTGAAATCGCCGAGCACATGGACCCCGCAGTCTGGCTGTCGGCGTAGTCGCTCAGTGATGACGTCATGGATGCGCTGGGTGGAATGTAAACAGCCACTATAATGACGCTGGAAAGTTCCCTGGGCAAATAATATGGCCTGCACGATATCACGAGTAACTCCAGGTCTTTACAGCAGTGTGTAAACAATCCGGTTGTCCGACTGATTGAATGATTGAAAGCAATGAGTGCTGTTACCAGGCAGAGAAAGAGAGAGCCCATGACACTTTATAGCCTACACTACAATACAAAGAGTTTGTGAAGTGTAATGACAGATGTAGGCTATTTTTTTTTTAACCGACGATAGAAAATCATGACTGGACAACGTTGATAGGGCCAACCATCAGTCAAACGGTCATTGGTTAACATCTCTATTTCTAAGTGACCTAATCTTCTCTGTAAAAAGGAAGTGAAACACCATCAACTATGATCCTGTTCCATTTGGTGTGGGTTCAGCTCTCCTACACTGACTGGAGTTTAATGTCATGTTGTTTTATCTGTACTCTTTCCATGAAGCATGCTTGCACCTTTTCTTGTAAACAATTTTCAGCCACACAATATTAATTTGTTCTGGAAATAAACCCTAACCGTACCAATAACATTAAAAATGATTTACTGCAACACAATGAATCATATTTCTGTTAAGTCTTTTGGCCAATCAGCTGCACTATCAGGGAGTGATCAGATGTGTCCCATAATGAAGAAGTCTTAAACCCTGGTCCTCAAGGCCCACTGACCTGCATGTTTTAGATGTCACCCTGCTCCAACACACCTGACTCAAAGCAGTGGGTCATTATCAGGCTTCATCTGAACTTGATGACGAGTTTATAATTTCAATCAAGTGTATCAGAGCAGGGTTCAATCTAAAACATGCAGGACAGTGGGCCCAAGGAACCAGGGTTAAAGACCTCTGTCATAAAGTACTGAGCCTGTAAAGCAGGCATGTCCAAACTATTCCACAAAGGGAATAGTGGCTGCAGGTTTTTGTTCCAACCAACCAAGAGGACACAGTTTGAACAATCAACTCTCTGAAGACTGAGATCAGTTGATTAATTTAGTTAAGTCTGGTGTGCTGCTGCTTGGTTGGAACAAAAACCTGGAGCCACACTGGCCCTTTGAGGAATAGTTTGGACATGCCTGCTGTAAAGCTTGATAATAGTAACTACAAGATCTGGCTCCAAAAACTGAATGACACTCAGCTTGAGTGTTAATCTGACTAGCATACATTGTGTTGGCGATTAAATCAATCAAGTATCTCATTTCTCAAGAATGAATCGTCCATTTAAAAGGCCTCTTAAACATATCATTTGGTGAGACAATAACAGTCACAAGGTTAACATGGAATAACTTCTGGATGATTTTGTATATTAGAATAAGTACAGTCTTGACATTTGTTCCCTTCACAACATCTCATCCTAACACTTTTTCCAGGCAGTGTGGGTTTAACCTTCAGCAGAACCTTTAAACCCATCTCCTCCTACTCCTGTGTCCAACCAGTTTCTGCAGTGTTCATAACAAGCCAACCATGTCAGGGGGAGTGGGCAGAGAAGTCCATGAAATGGAGTTTGAGGCTTGAGCTTCATTTACTCAAACCCTGTTTACTACAAATATGACCTATGTGCATAGTTTTGTCTTCCCTTATAAAAATGTGGTCTTCCTTATTGAAGAATCCAATAGCACTGCTACTTCCTTCGCTTAAACAATGTTTTACCATAATGTCGCTCATAAAACTACAGATAACATGAAGAAAAAGCGACCATGTTATCTGTCCTTTTGTGACAGATAGCAAAAGTTTTTGCTTTATCTCACACTAACACCTGTTATCACTGTAGACGACACCATCATTAACTGAAGATTAGTGGGTTTACTGCAGTAGCTACTACACCTCCTGGCGAAATTCTGGTCTGTCGTTAAAAATATGTCTATTTATAATGAAGGTATCTTTGTTTACAGAGAAATACTTAAGATGAAGTCAATATTTAAGCACAGCTGAAGAGCCAAAACAAAATCCACTGATATTTCTATACTACAAATTATATAGTCAGTCTTTATGTCCTACATAAACACTAAGGTCATCTGATTTATTGGACATGACATTTTTTCCGACAATGACCTGACCTTACATAATCAGAAACTTTCACATTTCACTGAGGATAATTTTACATATTATATTTAACTGAAGCATTAAACTTTCCAGTGGGCTCTGCTCTGTGAAGTGCTGAGGTGTAACAAGCCGATTTACCACGTAGGCATGACGGAACATGTGGATAGCTGGTGTTAAAATACAATAAGCTCTTTGAGAATAAGCATCGAAAATCTATTAGATCACATTGTATGGTTATAATTTATGAATGTATTTGAAAAGATTAAAAATGGGAAATATATGCCCAACCTCGAATAAACTGGGGAGTTAATTTCACTTCCTTCAGTTATGGGGGCACATCCTTTGGATAAAAAACCAGCCAGTTGGACAAGGTCGGATTTAACTAACTAGACCTAACTAATTATGTTGTGTACACAGCTCTTCGTCATCATCATCATCATCATCATCATCATGCTGCTAACATGCTAACAACCATGTTAATCGGTTTTCACCCGGTGTACCCGTTTCCAATCAGCCCTCCTTTTATATGCACACTGAACAATGAGGCAGTCATTTAGCTAATTTTTTTGAAGTTTGTTTCCTTTTAAACAAAACAACTCTACTCACTTGTACTGCGTCTGACGGCTGCTTATATCTCCACGATGAACTGGTGGCAAACACAATCTGAACACCCCTGTTACATTCACGGACCGCGGGACGTTAGGAATGCCTAAATATGAGCAGTGTGTGTATATCAGTGATGCCCGGGTCGTGACTGTGCAAATCGTAGGCGGAATCCGGGAAAAATCACCAAACTCTGCTTCCGATTGGCTGAGCTGTTTCAGAGACATACTCGGACAATTGGAATATCCTGAAAAGGTGCTTGCATTTCTGTACGGTGGAATGTACATATTATATAGACAAACAGTATGCAAATGAATATATTGCAAGCTTTCATTTGTTTTGATTTTGCTGATTAGGACGTACAGCTTCAGAAAAGTCAACTTTAAGCAAAACTCACATTTTCTGATTATTTGAGTTTTAAGTTTTAATAAGATGTAAATCATAATCAGCAAATTACAACAAATAAATGCTTGATATATCTCACTTTGCATGTCATTAGTCTATATTGGTTTCACCTTTTATGTTGAGTTACCTGAATAAAAAAACGTTTACACGATATTCTTAATTTTCTGAGTAGTACCTGTACGTAATCTAGTATGGATTTAAACAACGCAACGAAGGCGAACTCATTCCACTGTGGCTGTCACAGGCTGTTAAGAATGAATTTTTCAAATCAAGAACGTAGGCAGGGGAGCTAGTTTGACTGACAGGCTGCTTCTCCAATCCTAGCACTTAAGGCGGGACTTTTCCCGGATTCCGCCTACGACTTGCACAGTCGCGCGCGGGTCGACCCACCATCGACCACTTTTTTTAACTACTCTGCCCACAACTCGGACCGTTAAAATATGGGTCATTCCGCCAAAAGAGTGATATTTGCTCATTGGTACTGTTCAAAATTAAACTCAATTTTTCATTCTATTTCAATATAGAATTTATAATATACACATTTACTCATTCAAAACGAGTACTGGTCAATCTCAGGCTACTTTATTTAATTTATTTCAACTTTCAAAAGTTCATTATCATTGTTTTTTTTTCTCTGCTGTTACTAAAAGACAAACGCCATTATAAAACCATGTTTAAAAGAATATCAACCACATATATTGTTTTCCATTAGAAAAAAAAGTAAATGCAGAAGAAATGGTAGTTTATATGATAAAAGTACTAATATTTATTAAAAAAAATTACTATATTTTGACCAGAGTTTTATTTCTGTAAGAATGCAAATAGAACCTTTTGCTTCATAGGACATAAAAAAACAAACAAATTTAATCCAATGATTGAGCATGTATTTTATTTTATTAAGCAGTCAGCACTAGCAGAGGGAATGGAGGGGGGCGGGGGGCCCAAATGGATCAGGGGCCCAAATGGATGGCCCCCCTTAAGCCAAAACTATCTGATTTTTTAAATTAAATTACGTTTACAAATGCTTATTTCCTGATTGCATGGGGAAAATAAAACAACTGTAAATGTGCCCCAGTTTGTTGAGTGTATTGAGTTTGTAAAGTCTCACATGCTTCATTTTTGCTAAAAAAAAAAGTGACCGTGTTGAGCCGCATTTTGTAATAAACATCCAAAATGTAAAACTTTTTCATTTCATTTTGTAATAAAGCCGCATTTTGTAATAAACTGCCACTTTTTGTAAGCATTTATTACATTTTGCAGCAGCAAGGTGCTTGGTTGTGTCACATTAAAACTCAAGGAGCTATTTCCAAATGGCTTATGGCTTGGCTGGTAATTAGACATATTAAACATGGACAATTTCAAATTCAAAATTACAGATATATTTTTGGAAGTAGACATGTTGTTGTTTGTTTAGCTTTTTGAGGCAATTTCATATTTGCTTAAAATGAATATTAGTGGATAAATTATCTGGTCACAGCAGCGCTCTAAAGAAGCAGAAGATACTTATGTTGTTTAACCTCTTAATTGGGGGTTTTCTGGCAAATTCCGCCTAAAATGCATGCCCAAATTAAAGTAAAATACATTTAACAAACAAACAAACTATGCTTTAGAATTGTTATTATGTAATGCACCCTCTTTGAACACACCTGACGTCATTATCATTCTTCTGCAGAACTGGATGATAGGCTGATCATTTAAATCAGGTGTGATTGGAGAGAGGAACATCTAAAACATGCAGGATAGTGTACCTTCAGGACCAGGGTTGGGAAACACTGTTCTAGATAATTAAAAAAAGTTGCAAGTACATTTTGTAATAATCTTCTCAAAATTTTTATTACATAATTCTGCAAAATTTATTACAAAATGCATTAGGGCAGTTTATTACAAAATTCGGCAGTTTATTCCAAAACTAAATTTTATTTATTATTATATTTTGGAGGTTTATTACAAAATCTACCGTTATTGTAATAACGGTGGATTTTGTAATAAACGGCTCAACACCGTCACCCCCTGTACCCCGGGTAGCTAAAATTCCCACGGTTTGTGAACGCACCTTGCTTCACAGATCCCGTGACTGATACACAGCATGTTTGTACAACAACATACGGTGGCCGATGGGGGCAAACGCATTGCATTGAAACGCTGCAAACTCAAGAAACATGCACAACTAAAAACACAAACACATGAGGTAACACAGGATACATCACAGGTATTCTTTATCCTAGGTCATCTTCCAAATTATTGTATACTTTTTCTTGCCAACTGAGGGCATTTTACGACTTGAGTCATGAGCTATGAGGAGCCCTAGTCAAAACCTCCTAAACATCCCCTGTGCATCGGTGTGGGGCATAGAGTCCCAGGTCCTACAGTTTGTACGGAATGTCCCCTCTTTATCAAACTAGTCTTATATAGAGATGCACAACATTCAAAACTGTGAAATGTTGCACACACACACACACACACACACACACACACACACACACACACATATACACTGCTCTTCTCTATGTGTCTCCATCTCACTGTATAATTCATATGATGCTTTTAATAAAAGAGCAATAAAATATCTGTCAATCAATTAATCTTCAACAAGATCAGGTGCTGAGCGATATCACTGAGGTCATCAAGCTGGACTCTGGAGCCATGAAGAGGCTGTAGACTCTGATGACAACAGGTCAGATACTGTTTGACTCTGATTTCACTGGTCTACAAGTATGTGAAAAATCTCTTGACATTTCAGATTAGTCCCTTTTTTTATAAACGTCTGGTCAGTAAATCTAATTGTTTTTGTGTAATTGTACTTTTTTACACTTAAGGGAAAAAATTTTGATTTTTCCTTATTTCTAGCTTATTGTGGTAGTATGTTACTGACCTGGCCACACTGGTCTACAAGTGAAATGCTTCCGGAATAAAAATTAAATTTGACCACGTGTGTTACCGATAAAGAAATTGAAGTCTTAAATCCTGGTTGACTGAAGTTTCCAAGATAAGTCTTGGGTCAAAATGTGAAATTCTTAGAATTAATAAGAGAATGGGTTTTACTCCAAAGGAATACTACCAGATCTATTTAAAAAATACACTTTTGAAATTTCACCTTTACATGCCAAAATACCATGCAAAAGTACATACTGCTGTCAATAGATAAGAAAGTCCGGTAGTGACTTCTTATAAAGTGGACAAACCTTACACAAACAGTGTACTGGGAGTGTTTCAGATTATATAATCACATGATGATTTCAAATACAGGTGACCTGAGCTGCACTAATGTAAGGAAGATAATGACACAATAAATGTCAGATGTCACAAATATTTGCACATACATAAAAAGACTGTGATGCTTTGGTCCTAGAACAGGGAAACAAAACTTAAGTCATAAAGGTTTTGAGTGTTTTTTGTGTCATTGCTTGTTAACAGTAACCATCAAGGAATACTTTATCAGTTTATTACTCCATGGGGTTTGGGCAACATGGGCAAGTGGACAAAGACTTATCATTCTGCTGTTATATAAATATACCATAGCACAGCAGTGGTATCATAAATAATTTCTTATCAGAAATTATCAGCACACAGAACAGGAGCAATAATTTACTGTGAGGTGTTAACAACATACAAGTACTGCTAAATACAAGTGATGCCAGCCTGGCACAATAAACCTCACAAACATTTTAGTTCTTAATGAACATCTCCCTCTCAAATGTGAGATTATGGGTTTTACATTTCAAAGTTGCTCAATGTCAAAGGTCATGGTGTCATTTTGAAGCTCATGCCAGTTTTCCTATCTGTCAATTATAGACAGATAAGAATAACCAGATAGATAACCAAGACTCTATCTCCCCTTGTTTTTCTGTTATCATCTATTTAATTTATTTTTTTTTACGTAGCAATTGACAGAGCAATCCCTGACCTCTTGGGTCAACAATAGGCCAAAATATATTAACATAAGATGCATAATTGAAATACCACAATTTTGGTGTTCATTAGAAGTCTAAGTGGAATATTTCAAAAGTTATATCCAAAATTTGATATTGACTTTTATTGTGACCTTTGACCTATAGTCTTCAAATTTGTTCTTCAAAGTTCTGATGTCAATGCACACCAATAGGGAGAGCAAAAATAAGCTGTATGCAAAACGGATTATACAGAAATGAAAAGGAAAATCCTGATTTGCCCTATCTCTTATTTTTGGGAAAACACATGTTTGTGACCTTGACCTTTGACCTACATTCACCAAAATTTTATGGAATAAATTATGGACGACTTCACACCTTTCCTGAAAAATGTCATGGACATTGGTGCAGAAACTTTTACCTAAAGTTTCTGACAAAAAAAAAAAAATCACTATCCCTCTCCCCTTTCGTGAGGCAAGGTAAAAATATACATAGTGCTACTGAATAATGTCACTCAGTTAAACTTATAATAAATTAGATTATATGATTAAAATGTATGTTTACAGAATTGAGTCCTTTATTGCGGCTGTAAAAATAGTCAACAACATGTTTTTAGTGTCTGCTGCATTTATATACTTATTAATTTTCATAATATCCACTTGTAATCTTCTTTTTGTGTTAAGTCAATCTGCCTAGATGTATGTGAAGTAATAGGTTTGATCCTGACATCTAAAAAGAACATGTTCTCTGCCCATCTTTAATGAAGAACTGTGCATTGTTAAGGAATAGTTTCCTAAAATGTAAGAACAAGTTAAATATGAAAACAGACCAAAGATAAACAAAGACATGGACATTTGATAACTTACACTGACATTTTGTTACCAACAGACTGACAACAAATTAAGATCATGTTACTTTTGGTAAGTTGATACTTCATGTCAGTGTGTTTTGAGATATTTCATACCTTTATTCTTCTTTCCTTATTTATTTTATCACCAACAACAGTCCAATCTGATCACATTTTAAAGGGAATACAGGAGTTATTTCTTGATGCTAACCTGTTATACAAACTATAATTATATTTAATCCTTTAAACTTCCAAGGGTCCACATAAAGGCCAGAAGTAATCACTCAAAAATGTTAAGCAAACCACCCGAACCTGTCCCAAATGTCACATGAGCTAATGTAGTTTGACAACTGATATTGATATTATCACACATTGGAAGATATAAGCCATTTTCAGTTAAAATAACCACCGCAGGTACGATTACTCATTTGTTCAAAATACAAATGTCAAACAGCTGATCTGAACCTTTATGTCTCATAATTATCCACAGAGGAACCATATGCCAACAAACACTCACTAAATATCCAAAACAAAATACAAAAAAATGTCCAAATGTAGTCCAAAACATCAATAAAAACCCACAAATGTTTTATCTATTATCTCCAATATCCCAGTTTTCATCTGAATATTTTCATTTATAATATAATCAAACACCAACTGTGTGTTATTAAAATGGTTGAAGAACAACTTTCAATTGACTTTATTTAGAAATTTGGGCGTAATTGAGTGGAAGTTTAAAGGATTCAAATCTACAGTATGGGAAATGCATCATAACTACAATGTCACATTCTCCCAAATGTTTGCATTTTCAGAGGTTGAGAATCAGCTCAAGGCATATTTTCAATCAGAAATTCTCTTCTAGATGCTTCCATACTTCCACAGTTATATATTATTAGGACCAAATGCCTTTCCACTCTTCATCCTCTTCAATGTCCTCCTTACTTCACCCTTACTTATCTTTCCTACTTCTTGTTGCACTCCTCGTAAATGTATATGTATGATGTCTAAGTATGTCTTATTATGTACTTATAATGCAAGTACATAATGTGTATGTGTGTATGTACTGTTACTTCTGAATTCTCTGATGATGGCAGCACCTGGAGTTTGGCAGTGGCTGGACTGGTTTTTGGAGGACTGTGTATTATAACTTTGCTGTGACATGCTGAATGTTTCCCTTCTGCTGTGACGTGCCAAATGGCAATAAAACTAATCTCAATCTGAAACTAAACTGAAATCTATCATGGCTCTATCAGTTTCTTTCTTTCAGTGCTGTGTTGTAAGGCACTGCCTGTTGAAATCCTATCCTGGAATATTTAAGAGATAAATAGTAGGTCTGGATTTGGACAGTGTTGTGTAAAATGTGGTTTTTCCTCGTTTAAACTCACCATATTTGAGGAACCCAGTCAAAACAAGACTTGAAGCTAAGACTAAGCACAAGTTTCTATAGTAACAAACTATTCATGTCATGTTCTGTCTTGTGTTATGATGAGATTTCCTCCAAACACCTTATATTCTCATCACTGGAATTTAACTAAATGAATTGGGGTTTTTTTTTTTTGGGGGGGGGGTTTGTTCCATAACCAACAATGTAAGATAGAAGCTGCTGTAGGTTCTGTTGTATGTGTCAACACCACAGGTCACTGAGGTTCACTGTGAGTGGAGCAGAATATCCTGTTGCTCATTGAAACATTTTGCTGGCAAAACACCTTCTCAAAGTGATAAATATGGAAGTAATTTGTTTGAGGACACGCCACATTCAAACATACACCTTAAATAAATATGTGTGAAATGTTTGTGCGACTTTATCCACAAGGGTGTAATCCTGTTTTATTAGGAATGAAAATTAAGGCTTTGTGTGAACTTAAAATAAATTCATGGTTTCTTTTTTTAACTGAAAATTCCAAGCACAGTTCAAACATTTTATATAAATTTAGCTGTAATTTTGGGCATAGATGGTATATACAGTATATATGCATAAGAGTGAAAATGTATTTACATTTGTACAAGATTCTATACGATACGTCTAAAGAATTTGTTTCATTATGTACATACGCAGTAAAACAACCGGTGATAATAACATGTATTCTGTCACTGACAAAAACTGTTTTGTATTATCCATAGGTACATACCCCCATTAATACTAATAGATAGATTTTGAAAAGGAGAAAGATTTGGTAACTTCAATTGAAGAACAATTATAAAGGTTTGACTAACTCATTATTCCAGAAATACCTGATTTCTATTATTTAAAATTAAAAGACTAAACATTTCCTTTTGATTATGTATTAATTTGCTATAGTGCATTACAAATAAACATTCATTTTCCATAGCATTTAGTGTCTACAATGTATATTGTATTATGAACAGAGGCAGAACATCCAAGAGCAGTTTTTGTTTCTGAAAAGCCCTGTGAGACGACTTTGTTGTGATTTGGGGCTTTGAATTGAATAGATTACTGCAGAAAGTGAGAATATTATTTTCCTTGGTCAGGATATGTAATCAAGTCAGCTTGTATTTACAAGGCTGACAATTAATACTGAACAAAGAATAATACAAACGATGAGCATGAACAGCAGCATCTGAAACTGACCACTGGACATTTGGCAGATAAACAATACCACAATGTTTCAGTTTGTCATGTCTTTTATGTATTCTGATTGTCCCTATCAACTCACCATATATATATTTTTTTTATTAGTATGTCTTTATTTTTTTATAAATTCCAAGAAATTTTAGGCAACCCCATTTGAATTCTATGTGGGTCCCAACCTCATGATTGAAAAACACTGTTAGTTCTTATATCTTCATATTTTCCCTCTTAATCATGTGGAACTTTTCAACTTAAAGACGACTTCAGACAGTTGTGTGTACAACTTTAATATTTGAAAAACTCTGCTACAGAATGTATATACAATAAGTTGAAAAACTGAATGAACAGTGCTCTACCAACAGACTGTCTACATTACAACATAGAAAATGTCCAAACAGCAAGCAAACTCTGTTACTATTTTGCTGCAGAGCTTAAGTGAATCCTCTTTAAAACTCGGTCTTTGAGTCTTGGTTGCACTGCTGCGCTTTGTGAGAAAATCCTGGTAACAGTGTCTCTGTGAAGAAGAACTGACTGGACCTACGCTGTACTTCTGCCAGTTTGCCCAGTGTGTGCAGTGCATCCTGTTCACCAGTTCCTGTGCTGGTTGGCACATATTCACTGCTGTGCCATCTTGGCCGCTTCAGCTTTTATTAGTGAGATGAGTTCCAGATTAATTAGAAAAACAAAGCGAAGACCTGCAATCTGCACCAACACAGAAAATTATGTTAAAAACATTTGTAGTTAATATTTTAAATCATCATGATTTATTTTTGAAGTGTTATATTTCACTCTGTACATACTTCAACAACTGAGTTGTTGTTCAGTTTCCACTTGTTTCCAGACAGAACCGGTCTACCATCAATGTAGATAGGCCGTCTGCCCTCGTTGGCAATGAAGAAATCTCCATTATTTTTTAGTTTAATAATACCTGCAACACAACACAAACATTAGTTATTTAAACTGGAAGTATTTTACACATGAGATGTATCGCATGTTGGTCCAACTTATATCACCTTGTTTCCTTGATATTTTCCAGGCTGGCCCCTCTAAAGACAGATCTACATCAATCTGTTTGTCCTTTGTTGCCCTCCCCAACGTAATCTGAGTGAACATAAACAAAAGGTATTGGATAAGGAGTGTGTTTCAATAAACAGGTTCAACAAACTCCGAGTCTAACCCTTGGGTTGATCTATTCTGTCACAGGAAACTTTGGAGTTCTTGGTTCAAAAACAGCAGGTTTGAGTTAAGTTGTTTAACCCAGAGTACTTTCACCTGGAGTTAAGTGCATGCGTCACAACTACAAAGAGACAGTATCAATGCAGCCCTGATTTGACCAGTCTCCATGGCAACAGGGAACTGGAGGGCTGTGTTTTTCACCTACTGGAAATGGATAACTGAATGAGCTCCTATGGAGAGTTTGAGTATGTTTTTAGAATGAAATGTAACTGTGTATTTTAATGTCTTTGACATATATTAGGTTAGCAGAAAAAGAGATTTACAAGTATTTATCTGCTGAGGAAAAAAAAAAGATGACATGCTGAAATGCAGTAGTTGGAGCAGATTAGGAAACTGAAATTGGGGGGAGGAGTTAGAGGAGGTGCATGGTCACAGGTGAATGTTAATAATGTGAACTATTCAAACATTAAGTGAACTAGCTCTGTTATTTGTAGGAAACAAAGTAGAAATTAAATGTGTCTTTATTTGACGGCTGTGGGGGCGATGATGGTATGCATGTCATATACCGTATGTCTGAAGTTTTTTGCATCTCCTGACATACAAATAACCCCTCATATTTGCAAAGAAACCCCCCCCACACACACACACACACACCATGTACTGGGAGAGATAGAGCATGAGTATGGTTAATGTTGTAAATGTAAGGACAGATTAGGTTGAATATGTAGATGGACTGGGACAGATTTAGATTTTCTAACAGTGTGAACAGTATCATTTCATTCCCTATGTATTTTTCTCATTTCTGGTGTGAATATCTCATCACACTGAAAATAAGACATAATCACCTTATGAAGAACTTTTCAGTGGTGTGATTATGTTTTATTATAAGTGTGATGAGATATTTGGACTAGAAATAAAAAAAAAATCTGATAATTAGATTTTTGCAGTGCAAAAAGAGAACTGTAAACATTCTAACATCTATGCGGTCTGAGAATCATCTACTGATGAATATTTCTCTGCCTTCATTCACAGATATTGTAGTAAGCCCAAGTTACTGTACCTCTGATTTTAAAACAGGCCAGAGTTACCTCCCTTATAGAAACCAAACACTCATGATTTTCCTCATTTCAGGGTTGAGAAATTGACATTAAACCTGCTTATTGAAATGTACCCTGGGATCTTCTTTCTCACTAAAGCCAATGTTTCTGAATAAATATGATGGTACCTCTCGTGATCTCATGAGATAGCGAACCATTCGTCCTCGTAATGCAGCCAAAGTCTGGTTGTCAAAGTCGGGCATGCTCATACCTGGAGAAACACAGATACAGGCTCATAAATAGAAACCATGAAGCTGACGTTGCCAAATCGCAAATCACAGGGTTCCTACAGCTTGGACATTTGACACATTTGAATACAATATGGCAAAGTAGTTTATGGCAACATAATTCACAACCTACCATATTAAACGTAATAACTTTTAAAGACTTTATAATAATATATTATATAATAGTAATAATAAACAATATATAAATAAACTTTTAATTCAGTGGATCTTAGAGGGCTATGAATCTCAGAGTGCTAGAGTATTGTAAATTTAACTTTTAAGATTTTTTTTTAAACCTCGCAGGAACTCTGCAAACATGACACAGCAAAAAGCTATAAAATGTACCTGTGATATTGTCTACAAGAACTTGCCATCGTGGCAACTCCTGCTCCAATTGTCTGATCTCCCTTTTCTGGTGACGATCAGAAATCATGAGCTCTGAAAAAGAAGACTTTGATCAACTTGGAGCAAGGAAGTATGTGCAACATTATCAATTATCATTTAAGTATCAGAACTGTGTTAAGGAGAACATTTTAATATGTTAAATATACTACATAATTACTAATAAACAAACAAAAAAATCATGTAAACTATGTCAGTTTATAGACGTAAAACAACTAAGCTTCACCCTCTGACTAGATACAAATAGATTCAAGTTTGTTCTGTAAGGCGTAAACTCTATTCAATACATTCTTTTAATTTACCATGTTCCAGGACTTCATCTCTGCTCTCCCTGTGTGATGAGATCCATAAAAAACTGATTAGAATTTATGTGGAATGCTTAATTACATTGTCAACACTTATGACCAACAAGAATGAGATGAATGCTCCCTGGGGAATGACTTACTTTAACTTTACATCATCTACCATCTGTTCAGCATCAGAGAAGTTGAGGACTTGGTCACCTTTTGGGAGAGGCTGGACTGAAATGCAATAAACACCAACAAGACTAATATAGAACACTGACAGGAGATGTCATTCTGTTTTCTAGAGAATGGTACAGTAGTTTAGATTGGTATGTGCCAATATTCATACTGGACAAGAAGCTAATGTCCTTCCATGATAAGAGTTTGATTTGAAACTTCACAATATATGTAAACAACTGTAGAAAACAAACTCACCACTCTGATCATCCAGTAGGTAGTACTGTTTTAACAGCTGCCAGTGCACTAGCAAACTTTTTGGTGTGCGGGATGGGTGAAAGACACTGGGGTGCTTGCACAAGAGTTCCTGGAAAATGTCCAGTTTGGGCTGACTGGTCTGTTGAATGAGAAAATATTCAATCCCTTTGTGAATATATTTATAAACCAGTCATATGTTTAAGTAACTGGAATATTTTTCAGTTTTGGGTCATCTCAAAAACAGACAATTTCACGAATTCATCCTGCTCAAATTCATAATAAGGAATCAAAGTGATGCGTTCATAGATGTGTACATTTCTGTGATTACCTCCTGCTCAATGCTTTTGTAAAGCAGGAAAAACCAGACCAAACTAGTACATTTCCTGGCTATGACAATTGTGTATTCTACACAAGTCATATAAAAGCTTCACTTACTGAGCCAATTTTGGCTAGCAGTGCTTCTTCATTCTGACTGAAGAGAGCTTTACTTTGGATGGCTGCAATGGCCTCTGGGTGGAGCTGCCGCATGGCCTGCCATGCCAGCCTACACACAAACAAAAATACAAGTGTGTTAGGCCAGAGCAAAAAGGGGGAGGGAAAAATGTTTAAAAAAAAAAAAAAAAAAAGCATGATGTTAAGGAAGGTCAAACTGGTTCCTGCTGGGACTCTTACTTTGAGATGACTGGATCATAGAGCAGAGCGTACCATCTCTCTTTAATTTCCCGCAAAGTGAAACGGCAGCTGAACTTGACCCCCAAATGAACAGACGTAAGATCTGTGGTCTAGATGCAGGTTCACACACAAATAAAATAGGTTGAATATATAATCCACAACCTTACTAATATATGAGAGACTCAGATAGAAAAGAAATCCACATTAATTCCAAAACAACGTTAGTAATGTTTTTACTACTCACCTGCAAAACTGCATTAATGAGCAGCAGATCGTCTGTAGGTTTCCATCGCCCCAAGTCTTTTGTTACATGAAGGGGCTGTTTACTCTTCTTTACTCTTTTGGTGATAGGTGCAGGGTTTATGACCATTGTGAGAGGTGGCGTGAGTGTAGCTCCTGATTTTGCAATCTGATTTTGTTTTTAAATACAAAAGCATAATCATTACAGCATGAAATTTCCTGAAACATGAAAGCACAGACCACTTTATAGCACTTGGTTTACCTTTTTCTTTTCACTAGATGAAGGTTCACTTCCTGAGCAGCGAACAGGCTCTATGACAGGAGGACCTTTTACTCTACTCGATGACTTTACAAGGCTACTCTCCACCAGTTCATCATCAAACTTCTTCCTTTTTATTGACCTGTTGATATTATGAAGTCAAAGTGTATATATAATATGTATTAAGCAGCTTTAATTGTCAATAAAATACCATGAATCTGAAAGTGCACAACCAAAAGAACAATGCAGGATACAGAACATAAATCAAACCTGGAGGAGCTTCTGCGTTTGGGAACACCACTGCCAAATGCCTGTGTTGCTGTCCGTTTCACGTCTTTTACACCAAGTGTTTCCTCATCCTCCGACCGACTCTGAGCCCCAGCCACTGCCATCGGAGCACCAACCACAGGGTCACCTGCTTGCATCTGTTCATTTAGAAGACAAAATACAGAATAATCTTTTGTTATGGAGTAGTTGACTAATGATATATAATGCCCTTCACTGACCACTATAGTTGGCTTTATCAAATTACTGAACTGCATAACAACATTTTGCAAGAACACTGGGAGAGTGTTTGGCATTATGAAATGGATTAAAGAAAACTTCAGGCTGTTTTACTTGTACTATAGTTCAGTTTAACTCCGTATCACCACTTGCTACAACATAATGCTAACAACACAATAATATGACAAACCAATCTAATATAAAGATATAGCCAATTACCTTGAAATACTATTTTTATATCATGATACTTCTTGTTACAATAAGGATTTTAGGTCCTAATAATAAACGAAAACACGTTGTTAGTGTTTTGGTGTTTTTACTCGGACATATTTTGATCTTAAACTACTAGTTGTAATCTTTTTAATCCTCTGTCTTTAGATTGATTAAATTTCTCCAACCACAGAAAATCGTGTTAGGATAAAGAGATAGAGGCAAAAATAATTAGCTCAGTTCAAATGTCCACACAAAACAATAAACAACCTTAGAGGATTTGAATGTTTTGACACCTTATTGGTATTGATTAATTACCATCATCGAACTTGTGGCCATACTCCCCAGTCCCAAATACGGATGGAAATATAACGTAGGCATCAGACACCATCGTTTGTCATATAAAATGTAATAAGTTTATCTTTGGGCTAATAGTTCATTAGCTAATCATATTAGCATTGCCTTTGTTTACATGTGAACGAGCACCAACACTGGCGGTACCGCTTTTCTAGCAGTTTTAGGTGATATTAGATGTACATTACATTTCAAAAACAGGACGATACATTCAGATCATGTTATATCAAAATCGTTTGCGTTGGGAAGTATTACAATCACCACAACAAGGTTGCTGTTTGCTGGTTAGCACTAGCTTAACCAACACCAGCTAAAGCTACGCTCTCACAGTACTATAAATAGTAGTTAGTTAACTTATAATTTAGAACACGTCTGTAACTCACCTTTCCTCGTTGCTCCCTATGTCTTGATACCCACTGTGTCGAATTTAAATGGTCTGATTTTACCCACGCCCGTTTGCTAATTGTCATGAGTGATTTAGCAAGCTAGCTACATGGCTAACTGGCTATTAGTCTGAGTTTGTTAGAGAAACAACCAACAAGCTGCATTAGCACCCCCTTCTGGACCGGAGTCTAGACATACAGTTTTCAGTGGAAATTTTACCGTTTGGAAAACTACAGCAAATCATGTGTGGCTTAAACAAACAAGGAATACAATAATAATAAAACAAATACGAAGTTATATTCCAAAATTTCCAGAAATATATAAAATCTATTGAATGGTTGTATAAATTACATTTTCCACACCACTGGTTCTAAGGTGCAGCAAATTGCTCCCAAACACTTCAGCTAGTGGATTGAAACTGGTGATTGAACACAAACTGTAAAGTTTGTGTTCAAAGTTTGTGTTTGTGTTCCGCAAACTGGAAAGTTTGTGGAAAACTTGTCCTACCACTAGAATATATTTCTGACATAGCCCTAGATTTTTTTCAGGCTATAAGTCAGCCTGCATGTTACACTCACACAATATAATTGAATTAGGATGTAATACTAGTTTTTAGTAAAAGAATTAAATAATAATAAATGTTAAAAAAAAAAATGCTGTCATATGGTCAAGTGTTTATTAAAGCTAAGAGCAGTAATCCGAGAAATAATTTCAAGACCCAGTGAAGATTATTTAGGGATAAATAGTAACTGGAAGGAAAATAGTATATCTGGAGCATTTCACCATTAAAACTAAGAATGTGTAAAAAGCTGCAATTAATATTTCAAGCCCAAAATAACTTCATGATAAAGAGAAACATGACTTCCCACATGTAGTTGGTGCTGAAGGCAGATGTCACCATCAAGTGATTCCATCTAAATTACTGACCCACAGGAGCACAAGCCTCATGATCATGCTGCACAAGAACTTCAGTTTTCATTGTTTGTAGAAATCAGTGTTTTCATGTCTGTTCACTGGAATCGTATGATTCACTAGGATTCACTGTGGAATCCTATTTTGATCTGATGAAGTTGGTATATAAAAACAGAAAGCTCCGAAACCTTTAATGATATTTTAGTGACATTTTAATGACAACAACCATTTCAACATGTCTTAAGTTAAAATAAATACAGAATTTGGATACGACAGTTTAGACATTTTACAAAATTATGTTAACAGTCATACAACATTTGATGTAGAAAAATGCATTGTGTTGTACTGTTACATTTCTGTCTGTTCTACTCAGATATATTGTATCTGAGTATGAAGAGTTGAATACATTTTAGATGTGAAATCCATGCATTTCTGCACAGAATTATGTTCACCAGCTGCCTTTTTTTTATTTGACCATCACAGGAATTATTCACTAACTTTTATTAACTATTAGCACCATTTGAAAGTCAGTATTTTTCATTCAACATCACATCTACACTATATCAGTTTACACATCAGTTTACCTACTAGGAAAACGACAACAGAAATGTTGAACTGAAATATTTGCATAAGCAGGACATACAAGGCATCGTTGGTACACTTTATGAAAGGGGGTCATAATCACCTTTTGGAGAGCTTGATCTGATTCTAGGAAAATACTCTTTAAATACTGACATTTTGCATCAAGATGTCTGATATGGTTTGAGGATGAAAGCTGAAAGTCTGAATATAACTATCATATGTGATTGTGGACATCACTTGCTTCCTTTTGGCCTCTGTGCAAATAAATGCTACAATTAAATGCTACAAACATACTATTAAAATCTGGAGTTAACTGTTCCCAATGCCTCACTGATTACTCTACATCCACCCTTTAGTGCTCTCTGACACAGAGAGACTCATGTTCATTCAACTGAACAATTCCACAGAACAGGTCATCGCTCAATAAACTGCAGGTTAATGACATTTTCAGGAACGAGAAGTGTTCGTGTCATGGGCTTCACAGAAACTCCTTCTGGGTCTGGTTTCACATCAAACTCTATGAGGATCTGAAGAGATCAGAAAAACAGAAAATAGACACAACGTGATGAATACAGGATATATAATCAGAAAACAAATGTTTTATTTTTTACATTCTAAAAACATGATGGTGTTACTACTTCATGAGAGAGCGGTATAGTTTGTTAGGAATACTATATATACAAATAAAATAACACAGGGGTGACACTTCAATAATTGTGATCATTTGCAACACTGTTAACAAGGATATAAATTGTGCTTATTGAGTGAATTTTAAATAATTAATCTGATCTATAAGAAAGCTGCTTACAGTGAAAAGAACACCATGGTAAAAAAAGAGTAGAAGGTAACTTTAAATGACAAATAAAGTCAGACACAACAAATGTGCTGGAGACAATATGAATACACCAATTATTCTCACATATTTTAGATCTAAAATACCTATTTTTGGTGACAAATGAAACCCATTTAAAAAGAGATTCTGTTATACAAAACATAGAGCTGCTTTGTCTTAATGTCAAAGAAATGAATATATTCACTAAAAAACACTGGCATTTGTGTAATACCTTATTCTGAACTTTTAAGGCTCTTACATCGAATTGTTTTGACCCTGAACATCTAAGACACAAGCAATGGATGGTTACAGTTAAAGGGATATTTTTGATAGAAAGTATGACTTATTTAGTCTTATTTACATGAGACTAGTGTAACCTGGGGTCCTTCTGTGGTGAAAATTAACCTGATATATTTGTGTTTCACGATGGGTATTCATCTAGGTTAAGTGCATTTTTTGCTCTGATTTTATGACATTATCTTCAGTTGTGACATCATGGCCTATCACTTACAAATTAAGCGGTATAAGATTTTTTTTTAAAGTTCATTTCTGTAGCTTTTATATACAGCCCCTTTGGTAACACGAGGTAAAACATATCAATGCATGGCCAAGAGTTATGGATCTTGTGACCATGCATTATATTTTTTCTCTTACATGTCACCAAAGGGGCTCTGTACTTCCGACCATTAACTCTGATCATCTTTGGGAATTTTTCTTTAGCATGCAATACTTTCAGTGAATGTCAGTACTATACTGCACCATGAATTCCCACCCAAACATGTTTACAAATGTCCATAGTCCAGAAAACCAGAAAAGAGGCTGAATAAATTTACTAATATTATCACTGGAACTATGTTCTCTGAAATAGGGTAGATAATTATGTCATGGAATTTTTACATTACAAGTTACAGAAATGGCAGATTTGCACAAGAATACAATCCCAGATGATCTTTTATGTTGTACATTATCAGAAGGTCACAGGCAAGAACTAGTTCCATACAAATAAGATGCAGAAGGAAGAGAAGGATCTACATTGAGAGAAGATGCTCTCATGTTATGTACCATTAATAAAAATATGTAGTATGATACTCACTTGAGGTATTGAAAAGTAATTCCTATACCTATTTAAATCTTTTTTTTCTTTTACAGTGCTTTTGAGAATTTACGCTGTTTCATAATCATAACACAGTGATAATGAAATATATCAGTATTGTCTTACACACCTAAAAATTAATTAATTAATTAATTAATTAATTAATTAATTAATTAATTAATTAATGTAAGTAATTCCAGTATATATGATCTTGTGATTATTTTGACTTGATTTATACAATATTTGGGCTTTGGTGTTTTAAAAGCTCCTCAAAAATCAGTGTGAAATAAAACTATTGTATCTGAAACTCACCCTGGTAAGAGCAAGGTACAGTTCTAGCTCTGCAATCCGTCGACCGATGCAGCTGCGTTTTCCCACCCCGAAGGGTACTGAGGCATATGGGTGATAATTCGAGTCCTTCTTCAACCATCGATGAGGATGGAATTCATCTGGGTTTGGAAAAACAGCTGGATCCCGTGATGTTGCAAATTGGCACAATGTAATCAAAGTCTGGATGGAGAGATATAACAGCTGTGTATCAATGTACTGTACTGCAAAATATTAACATATACCTTAAATCCACTGTGAAGCCATTTCCTGCATGTTTAGCTTTTTGCAACATAAGGCAAGTTTTAATTCATACAATGCTCACATTTTTAGGGAGGAGGTAGCCCCCAACCTGGACATCTCTTTCAGTAATCACTCGAGCATTAGCAGGAATAACAGGATACAACCTGAAATAATAATAAAAAGCTCAGTAAAGTAAGACTGATGCAAGCACAGACTGATGGAACACAACTGAAACTTCTCTGATCGTACCTGAGCACCTCTTTGATTGTAGCTTTAAGCAGAGGCATACGGGCCACGTCGGATGCGTCTGGTATTTTTCGACCCTCCAGCACTGTCAACATCTCATTCCGGAGCAAGACCTGCACCTCAGGGTGACGGGACAGTTCATACAAAGACCAGGACAAAGTACTGGAGATCTGAAAGAAATAGAAAGAGAGCAGAAGTGGTGACATGACAGTATGTGTGATCTTCATGATCTTCAAATATGACCTATATCAGGGGTCTGCAACCCTGGTCCTAGAGAGCCGCTATCCTGCATGTTTTAGATGTTTCCCTCTTCCAGCACAACTGACAGACATTATCAGTCTTCCACACAGCTTGATGATAGGCTGATCATCTGAATCAGGTGTGTTGTAAGGGGGAAACATCTAAAACATGCAGGATAGCGGCTCTCTAGGACCAGGGTTGCAGACCCCTGACCTATATGGATGTTCAGAGGCTTTGTAGTTACCATGGAAACACCGTCATCTTATATTAGATTTTTAAACATGCAGGCAAAAAATATAAATTAAAAATACCCAAGAAAAGAAAATTAAACAAAAAAAAAGAATTAAAATGAAAAATATAAGACTGCAATGAAAAAAAATGTGCAGATCATGTAAAATATTTGCCTTTGCATCTTTCACAGTTTTGGTTGTTGCCTTTTTCCTTTATTACGACTTCAGCCTTTTTCATTTGTGCTCCCAGATTTTTTGATTGTAGATTTGACCAAATGTGGCTGGTGGGGGCGGGACTTCCGTTGATGGATTACTGTTGGTTTATTTATGTTTGACAGACAGCTAAGTAAGAGTATGAAGCACCTCTGGCCACAGCAGCTACTCTGCTTCTGATTGGGTACGCTTACTTAGCTGTCCGTCAAACACAAATAAACCAATAGTAATAAAGTGTTTTGCTTGCACTTTTAAAATTATATATATATATATATATATATATATATATATATATATGTATGTATATATTTTGGAGTTATATGAGAACTATAACCCTACTGTAGTGCTGTAGAAAAAAAAAGAAAATTAGTACAGGTTATAAACTCTATATGCATATATCATATCAGCTGCAAGTTTGTAACTATGTTTGACTACATTGTCCCTGTCAGATAAATAAAGAAAGAAAGAAAGAAAGAAAGAAATTAAAAAAGAGAGCAAAGTGAGCAGAAACCAGCAAACCAGTTTCAGACATTAAAAAAGCTCATATAGGACACAGATGAATAGATACATCTGATGCATCACCTCTCATATGTGTGACTGGTGGCAGATTCAAGAGAAGAACAAGTAGACAAAGGGTCTATTCTTACTGTGTCGACTCCAGCCAGAAGTAGCTCTGTCACGTTACTGTAGACAGTCTTCATGGGTAATCTCGTCTGGGACAGGAAGTAGGTGAGATAACGGCCCTCTACCTTTTCTCCACGGGCAATCTTCTCTGCTTCAGACGCCAGGCGCTGGTCAATGTGACCTTTAGCTACAGGCATGAGAAATAATGTCACGTCAACAAGTGAATAAAACTAAACTGTTTACATTCCAAATGAAAACCACTAGTTTAATATTGAGGTTGTGTTGATTTGATTATAATCCCCAACAATGACTTTGACTTGATTAGACCTGATGGTAGTTTTATTGTGTGTTTGGGTTAAGGACTTGAATCTCTTGTATCCCTGCCCAGTTTGGATGAGTGATCATGTTTTATTTTGAAGACTCAGACCTGGATAAGTCATAATAATAATGAGATAACAACCCAGCAATGAACAGAAACCAAAAAATACTGAAGTAAAACATTTACAGATGTAGAAAGACCTGCAGTTTAGAACTTTAAAGATGGGAAATAAATATTATTAAACGCTTGTTCAGTAAATGAGATGTGATTCCCATTATCAAGAATTTTAATGAACACTTTTAAAGTTTGTCTGGCACTGATTCCTAGTCACATCACTAAATTGTAAATCTCCTGTGAGCCAGGTCATGACCTCAGATCCTAAAGTGGGATCTTTTTAAAGTTTCCAATGACCTATCCAAGGAGGTAGAACGTTCAGCTTCAGTAACCTCTGTTTAATCACATCTTAAAATGCATTTATATAGATTTACCCTCATGTGAGTTTAGTATTATAATTCAAATTCCTTTTTATTTTCATTTTGCTTTAGTATTATGTATTCTTTTTTTATTAAAACATTTCTTTAAAATTTTATTCTGAGTTAAGGTTCAGGTTACTTTATTAATACCCATAGGTAAATTTGTTTTGCAGTTGAGGTGACCCCCCCCCCCCATCTATTTCACATTCAGGCACACACATATGTGACAGGTGAACCAACATAAGCTATCTTTACATAATTAAATTAAAATACTCTTGGTTCCACAAATAAGGAAATAAAAGGGTGATAAAAACAATTAAATAGAGTAAAACAATAATGCTAGAGTGAACCTCTGGACTAAAACAACAGGGCTAAGAGGCAGTAAAAAAGGAGTTAGGAGACCCTTGAGATAAGAGTTTAAAACCAGAGCAAAAAAAAAAACAGCTTAGAAACCCAACCCATACATAAATATAGAATAAATAAAGAAGAATAAGTGGGTAGGTGGCTTACAGATGTTTTTGTTTTCTTTTTCATTATTATCTAAGTTAATTATTTCAACATTTGCTGTATTATTTGTCCTTTTCCCAGTTATTATCTATGCTTTGTTAATTATTGTTTGGTTATTTATTCACACTGATGCACTTATGAGTTTTAACTGTCCTGTTTGTTGTTCTTATTTTAATAAAAGTACATACATTTATGGTGCTGGTGAAATAACATACCAAAATCAAACATGTAGTCCCAGCACTGACAAAAGTCATTCCAGGGTTTAGGGAAGATGTGGTGCAGCCATTTTGGCATGGCCATCGTAAGAAGTGTCATCACAAACATGGTGTTAATCGACTGGATGAAACGCTCCGTCTCTTCGGGAACGACCGATTCCAGACATCCAATTCTGGACTCAAATAATACAGAGGAAATGCCTGTCAGAAAATAATAATAATAATTAATAAGTGATCATTTTAATAACAAAAAGGAAAATTAGAGGGTGAAAACAACAGGATATTGCCACTGGAGTGGCAACTCAAAAAACCTTTATTAAAGCATTGAAGTTGTCAATAGCATCACTGAATAAATAGACAAAACAATACTTAGAAATAAAATTATAGGGCAGGAGAACATAATGACAGGGGACTTTCTTTTTTTTTTCTTTCCATATTTTAGCAAAGTAAACACTCAAAATCGATTACAGTGATGATTACATGGTTAAACCCTTCAGAGACATTTACTTATAACACTGTAACACAAATGAAAAAGCATTAGTTCTCCTTAAATCAGATTAAAATGTAGTCATGGGTTCAGTCAAATGGTATCTGTATCAGTGGGCACATGTCATAGCTCAGGTCTTGACTCAGCCTCCGCTTAATAAAAGAGTTTTGTTGACAGTACAGTAAATGTTTAAGGACTTTGCATGTGACCACAAAGTCACTGGACTGAATCTGTGTTTAGTCTGGGACAATTTGGGAGAAAAGGATGAAGAAATTAAGCTGCAGGAACGGTTGCCTTGATGCAGAGAACAGCAAAACGCTGTTGGGAGATTTCATCTGGATGCAAAAAACCCCAAAACTATAGGTATAGTATTTTCTTTCAAAGTGAGATTAATGTTGTTTGTTGCTCTGTCTGGAGAGATTAATACGCTGAAGGATTTGACAGATGTGTATGTTTAAAATGTGTTATGATAATACTCCCTCCTTTATGCAGCTGGCCATAATAACCAGTGTTTACATTAAGGCTCGCTATTGCTTTTCTTACCTTCAAGGCCAAAGCGATAGAACTCGCTGGCAATATCAGTGACGAGGCCCTGAGGACATCTGCGAGAGTGAAGTTTGGCGATGAGATCAGTAACAACGCTGTTGAGGGTTTTATCGTAAGCTTCGACTGCTTTTGGAAGCAGCATGTGTTTCCCAAGGAGACTTCTCACCGTCTGCCACTCTTCCCCCTCACTACAGACACCATAAAAAAAGAACAAATAAAGATATGCATCTGTGAAAACTGCTGAATTATATATGGTTTCAATTACATGATGTCATGGTTTCTTTAAAGATTCAGGACCAGAGGGACTTGACAGATAGACAGTACTTATATTGTGCAGACTCTAAAGCCTGTTGAGGCAGATTTGTGATATTGAGCTAAAACAGGAAGTCAATACTCAATTAAATGATTAGATATCAACTATTATAACTATTATATTTTCTGAAATGATTATTTGTCAAGTATTACAATAATAGCTGAATATTTTCTTTAAAAATGAGCGCTTTCTACTGCATTTTCAGAAAAAAAAACATCCAAAATATCTTTGTCTAGCACTTTCTTTACCCCCTTAGATCAATAAAGTGAGAATAATTTTATTCTTGACCAAACTAAGACCATTGAATCATTTACAGACCAAACAACTCCAAGATTAATTCAGAAAAATAACAAATAATAAAAAATAATGTGTGCATTTTCATATAACTCAAAGTGATGGACAGGAAGTGAGACTCACGATGTCAGCAGTCCATAGTGGTGTCCTCTGACCTTCCTGTAGTCCTTCCAGGAGGAAAGGTCAGAGCGCATGGGATACTGGCCCTCCTGCCTCAGTACCTGCTCGATGAGGACCGGATCAGCCACATGGACTGTCAGGATGGGGCCGAAGCTGGCTTTCCAGATAGGGCCATAGCGCTGCAGTCCTTCCACCTGGGACACAAAGCAGAGATTTGGCTTTGGGAAAAAAGAAAAAGAAAAAAACCTCCAGGCTATAGGATGATTAGCATCATATTTGATTCTTTTTGGCTGTCAGCCCAGTGCCAGACTAAAAATGCTTGCACATTTTTTGTAATGCTATAATGATTTAATAATTCTCATATGTTTGAAACTTAACTGGCTTTGTGTCAATTAGAAACCAAAACATCATTGTTTGGCAGGTGTGTTGACAGATGATAGTTAAATAATTTACAAGGATGTTAATGGACTTTTTTTTTTTTTTTTTTTTTTTTTTTTTACAGCGGCCAGTGGGTTGGAAGACATATTTAGACCCCTTAATGTGATGTTTTTGATAAATCTTTAAAACTGTAAATAAATGAAGGCATTGTGTAAAGGTAGTGGAGTGGGAGGACAAAAAGTTTGGAGTAGTTATTTTAGACCAATTATTTTCTTTTCAATAAAAAAAAAAGAGAAACGTGTCCTTGCAAAAAAAAAAAAAAATCCTTTTAATAAAGTCTGAAGCTTTGTCAGTACTGGTATATTTTAACAGAATGTTTATGTGTCTCCTCCTTCTTCATCCTCTTACCTGTAACTCATGCAGTCGTGACAGACCTCTTTTGCCAAACAAATCCCAGGCAAAGCTGACCACCGAGGGTCCGGGCATGTCGTCCATGGTCTTCAGCACCTTCTTCCCCTTCACTGATGTGCGCTCAGCCCACCTCTCCATCCACTTGACCAGGGGAAAGGCACTCCGGCCGGATACTCTGAAAGCTTGCTGCACCATCCTCCTGACTGTGATCATGGAGTGATGTCCAGACGCGGGTGCCTTGGATGTCGGGCCTCATTTTGTTTCCCCTCTATTTATAACGCGCGACCTGCTCCTCGAACCCGCAAAGATAAAGCTGTAAATTTTCTTATTCTGGGCCAATCATGGGTGTAACGCAACACAAGCCCGGCCCTGCTTGGATGAGACAGTGAAGGCGTGCGCAGGCAGGAAGGTGCGTCCAATCAGAGAGCAGGATGCGAACCATCCCAGACTCGGCGCACGTGGAGATCCTGATGAAACAATACACGACTCCTGTCTGTGTCTGTCAACCTTATCTCTTCTTCTTCCAAGCACGTTGCACTCAGATAGGCCAGTATGCTGACATTTTTAAAACGGTCACGCGCTATGGTGTTTAATTTATGGCAATTTTTAAAGAAGATTTTTTTTTTTAAAAAGTGCAAACAAAAAATATCAATTCAAAATACAAAAAAAAAAGAAAACGAAAAAGGAAATCCAAATGAAACATATAAGAATGTAATGAAAAAAAAAGGTGCAGATCATGTAAAATATTTACCTTAGCATCTTTCATGGTTTTGGTTGTTGCTGTTTTCCTTGATATTCATTTTTCATTTGCGCTCCCTGACTTTTTGATGGGGAGCTTAAACCACTTTTCCATGATCCTTTTGGAATCTGGGGGGATTATTCATTCACACATTTTGAGCCAATCAGAGACATAATGGACATGCATGAGGAACTGTTGTTCGACCACAAATCATTTTTCTACCCCAAAAACAGCTGGAAACAAAGCAATCCGGACGTTTAAAATTTAAAAAAAAAAATAGAACCGACTTACAATGTATTCAATGACAATGGAGAATATAGCAATGTTAATGAAATAACCACAGAATGACAGCTTTAAGCCTTTTCAATGGGAAATAAAATGTTAAAATCGTATCTGGTTTGTCATGTGCCCTGAATCACAAATGTGTTGTACCTCAGAATAAATGGGAATTATTATTAATTCAACTGCTTCTGTTAACCAACGGCTGATTCATTTGCAAGTAACACCTGTGAATAATTTGGACTACACACCTGGTGCAGATGTGACGTCACCACAGACTCCACACCACAGCTGAGTGGAGTGTGACGTCACATATATGACATATTGTAGTCTCTTCCTAAATCCACATAAAACCTCGTCACGTTTGCTTCCCATCAAAAACGGGTGGCCTGCCTATGCCACATCAAATATTTCTTATTAACCGCTATCATGTGTGAATTTCAGAGCATTTGTCAAACGGAATCATAATTTAGCTTGACCTGCTCTTTGAAATGTATAGACACAAATTAATCATCATAATGCTTCTGTTCATATGAAATGTGTGAGTGAAACAGCTTCCACCCAAGGCTTGCGGAACATATTGATTATGATGAAAACGTGTTAAGAAAATGTGCTGCACGGGTGGAGTTTTAGACCTTAAGAGTAGATGGAAACTTAAAATTAAGTGACTTAAAGGTGCTGTAAATCTGGATGAGTTAATGATGCAGCACAAACAGTCCAGCTGTAATGTAGGTAAAAGAAATAGATTTTAAGTGTTGGAAAATAAGCTGGGGACTTTTTCCAGATCTGCTGGTACTTTTACCCAACTATGACAAATTCTTTGCTGACTTGGTGGGTCTCCTGAATGGGGGTGGGGGTGGGGGGTGTCCTGACCTGATTTCATTTGAACTGGAATTTGTCCAAAGCACCATGTGTGGACTGTGAAGTAACAACCCTGGGGCTGTACTTAGATTCTGCTTTGACATTTGTTCTAGCATTTTGTATGCTCTAAGCAGAAATCACCCAATTTCACAGAAATACAAAGGACTGACTGGCAGTGTTGGCTATAAAATAATGAAGCCTGATGAAACACATCTGCATCCATTATGGGTCCATTATTGTGTATATATAGTACGGGACTCAAACATTCCTATCGGCTTTTATAGTTTTTCATGTTTGTGTTAAATCCCATCATATACCAGACCATGAGCATTTAAAATTATAAGTTATACCTCTATGTCAGCCAAATGCTACACATATAAATGAGTGCACCCTAAAAGAGAAAGACATATGTATATGTTGGCGCCTGCAATTCTTGAAATGACTTAATGTCTTTACTTTATTGAGGACAATTTATAGGATTTAGGAAGGTTTATGTCTGTGATATGTTGTCTTAAGGCAACTTTTTTACTTATTATGAGTGCAGTAATGTAATATTTGTCCTCACTGTAAAATCCAATTAGTTGTTGTTACTCAGAAAATGCATGCAAACCGATTACACTCATAAAAACAAGTGAAGAGAACTACATCTTTTAAGTTGTATTTTAGGAGAATGGAAACGGTTTTTCATTTACTTAGATTGCTGAAGTAACACTTGTTTTTTTAAATGCAATTGGTTTGTATGGTTTTAACAAGTAAGCCCAAGTAAATGTAACTTAGAGAAAGGGAAATAGGTCTGACGTAGGTAGTGTGTTATAGGGACTAAAGACAGAATAAGTTTCACATGCAAAGATTTAGTAGATTAAAATAAGAATTCTACAGAGGAAGCATTAGTTAATACAACTTAAATTATTTAATTCTCTGTACTTATTTTTATAAGTTCAAATGGTTTGCATGCTTTTTCTGGGTAACGACAATGAATTGGATTTTGGAAATACTCCATTACAAGCAAAGGTTTTGCAGTCATTGAATCTATGATATAAGAAACTACTTACTACATCAGCTGGAGTTAAATAACTGGTTACAGCTGAAACATTATTAACCACTGCAGTACTGATTAGACAACATCATATTTATGAACCAACAGGAAGAAAGGAAGTCCCGCCCCCACCAGCCACGTTTATATCAAAACCGCAAACAAAAAGTTAGGGAGTGTAAACGAAAAAGGCTGAAGTTGTAACAAACGAAAAATGCAAAAAAAACAAAACTATGAAAGATTCAAAGGCAAATATTTTACACGATCTGCACATTTTTTTCCATTACAGTCTCATATTTTTCATTTATATTATTTTTTGTTATCTTTTTCTTATTTGGTATTTTGGATTGGTATTTTTTTACTGCAATTTTAAAAATCTTCTTTGACTGTAATGACACAAATTAAACACCATAGACCCTCCTTCAGTTCATCTGTGGAAGTCATTAATATCGGACTGTATTTCTCTGGAAAAATTAAGATTTTATTTTAAGGATCAGAAAGACATTTTCGGAGAAAAAATTGGAAAAGTGTTGGAATATTTCAGAACTCAGGCTGAAAATGAAGTGGATTCCATACAGACTCCTTCTCTGGACTGTATAATTTTGAAAATGTTCAATAAAAAGAATGTGTAAAATAAAAAGGTCTCTCTCTGTGTTTCTTTTCTTTTTTTTTTTAGTGCTGAAGGTGTTTGTTGCTTTTGATGCTGAACTACATAGGATTTGTATTGAAAGCTGGCGCCGACAGAACTAAAGACACAGACCCTAATCCACAAACTTTCTGTGAAGCTGTGAAACAACAGAAAAAGTCATCGATATGCTGCTGCAGGCTGGCATCTTGTTTAGAAATCAATCAGAGGTGCCTTATTAACACTTACGAATATTCATGAGGAACACTGGAAAAGCCAGTCATTCAACCACTAGCCCGTTGTATCTCACAGCAAACACCTGGAAACAAAACAACTATAACCTAATTTTTCACTAAACTGATGCACAATGAATTCAACCATAATGGTGACCACATATAAATGAAATAACAATAGAAGTTGATCTTTAATGGTAGTAATTATCAATATTTAATGAGTTAAATCAAGTGTTTTATCCATTGTTACCTTCATTGAATAGAATACAAAAATCAAATTATTGTGGCATGAGGTTAATTTTAAGTGGATTTTCACACTGTCTGGTGAATGTGATAAAAACCTACATGATGTGATAAGTGAAGAACTGAACTAAAACCAGAGATCGTTGACCCACAGTCTCCCCTACGTTATCCAAAAAGCCTAAAGCTGTTGTTACCTCTGTCCAGTAAAACACTGGTAAACAAATGAAACCTCACATAGCACTCCTTCCAACTCTTGCACAGTTTGAGACAATAATGTGTATTAAAATAGTTACAGTTGAGGACAAAATGATTAGCCCCCCCCCCCCCCTATAAAATTTGAAGTTTCTTCAAGATTTTCCTAAGGACTCTTTTAATAGAGCAAAGAATTTTCAACATACCATTACTGAATGTACTAGTTGTCTCTAGAAGGCACAAAGTATATATATTTACATACCAAAATGGAATTATTTATGAAAAAAACTAAAACTACAACAAATGACTGCAGGCTTTTATCTAGGAAAAAAGACGTACAATTAACTATTAGGATCCAGGGGGCTAATAATTTTCACCCTGTTACTTTTTTTTTTTTTGTGTGGAAAATGTCATGTTAAAAATGTGTTGCTCTGTTTAGAAGCACTTGGAAAATACTTTTAAAACATTTAAATTTTTTGAGGGGGTTTATAACTTAGTCCTCAACTATAGATAGAAGTACCTAAAGAACCACAAATGTTAGTGTCGTAGAAATTACAACAATATCTGATATAAATGTTTGAATGTTTGTAAGATTCTTGGATTTTGAGTTTTGAGATAAAGCTGTAACAGAAAGTCAGAGCTGAATAATTTGCATACAGAGATAACCTCAGGCCCCTGAGGGCGTTGGAGCAATGGTACAGTACAGGGACACCCAGCCTTTCAGGAATCTTTCTTGCCAAGGGACATAAAGGAACGAAAAATCCCCAATTTTACAGGACACCTGAAGCAGAGGAGGACGAGGTCGAAGAAAGGTGTTAAAACTGTGTGTCTGAGAGGGGACCCTTCAGTGTCATGTGACCTTTTAGGCTGCGTGCACTCAGACCAGAGATGACTGACTTACAGGCAAAAGACTTGTGACTTCTGTAAATTTAAAAGTAATCTTATGCTGAAATAAACTGTAATACTGTAACTGAGTGTAAACTATATTTGTGATATTAAAATAATGAAAAGACAATGAGAAGACTCAAAGAAAGTTCATCTTACCAGGTCCGCACATAGGACATAGGGTTTTAACTATGCTTAAATGTGAAATATTAGTATCATTTTTTACTCACACATTAGTTTTTTTACAAGTTTTATTTATAAGATGGAAAAGCTGCATTTTAGTAAAACACATTGAAGTTTTTTCTATGGTGAATAATTACTGCTGAAACTATGTGTTGCATTTCTGCTGCCTATCTTGGACAGGACTTGCTTGTAAAAGAGGTTCTTAATCTCAATGGGATATTTCCTGGTTAAATAAAAAATAAATAATGGTGTAATAATCAACTGTGGATTTCTTTTTTGAGGACATTATTACTATACGCCACATGATATCATTACAGCCTGTCAACACTGCGATGTCTTACAACATATTTATACAACATTTGACTCATTTGGTCACTCTACATCAGGGGTCTCAAAGTCATTACTTTTAGGGGCCACATTCAGCCCAATTTGATCTCAACTGGGCTGGACATGTTAAATAATAACATAATAAACTAGAAAAAAATGACAATTCCAAATTTTTGTTTTTGTTTTAGTGCAAACAAACCCCATTACCTTATGAAAATACTTACTTAAAAAAAAACAACAAGAAAGGTGTGAATAACATGAAAAAAAAAAATCTCAAGAAAAATACATACAATTCTAACAATATTATGCCTCAATTTATCGTTTACTCCCATGCATTATGGAGCAGATAAACTGCAAAGACACTAAATTGTTAACATTTTGCTTAATTTTCTTTAGAAATTTCAGGATGTTCATATTTGTTTACATTTTTCGACATTTTCTTGTTACAGGATAGTTTTGTAAGTATAAATATTTTCCTAAGTTAATGCTATTTTTTGCACTAAAACAAAGACAGTAATTTGAAGTTGTCATTATTTATGGGCATAATGTAAATGATTTTGACATCAATGTGAGAAGAAAATATGGAGTCATTGTTTTTTGTAGGTTATTCTGCAAAAATTTGACTAGATAATATCGGTCTGTATGTGGAACCTGAACAAAAATTAGTTCCGCATTGGAACCTTTGGTGGGCCGCATTTGGCCCCGGGCCGCATGTTTGTGACCCCTGCTCTACATGCTATGTAAATATTTATTTTATCAAAAAGATTTAACATTAGTTAAAAAGGTACAAATGCAGGAAATAATAATAGTAAAAACTAGATGAAGAGCAACTTTAAAAGTATGACACAGCAAATTCATCTGGTTGTATAATACTGATCATATACGTTAAATCAATGGGAGCACTAGATAATAGCTCTGTCTACTGAATGAAACCTGCAGGTGAAAAGGTTATATCTAAACTCCCTTTTCAAGAGATACAGCAACGCATACATATCTGACCTCATTATTGACAGTACTTGACCTGAACATGTGTAACAGACTTCTGTTTTAGAAACTGCAAAGTAAGCTGTGATGCTGACTTTTGAGGATGACAGTGCAACACAGAGCAAAGGTCAAACCATTCTCAAAACTGTGCACTTAATATTAGACATCACACAAAACCAGAGGTGCCAGAAGTATTCCTATTTATTACTGAGGTAGAAGTATAGATACTGGGGTTTAAAAAAGACTTCTATAAACCTTGGAGTAAAAACACAGGCTCCAGTAAATGTGTAAAAGTACTGGTTTCAAAACTACTAAAAGTATAAAAGTAAATGTAAGGAGAAAAAAAAATTCCATTTGGACAAAAGCATAAGCAGTGCCACAGGGGCCTATAGTGCACTACCACACCTCTGCAAACAAACTTTTTTCTAAAGGCCACAATGATTATAATGTTATATTAAAATTAAGGGATATCAAAATTAATGCATTAAGGCAAATTCATCCATCATTATAATTAATCTGATGAAAATTTTTAACACAATCCATCTGCAGCACAGAAGGACTCTGTCTCTGCTAAAACATTTTGGGCAGTTTTGTCCAGTAAATTTAGTGTTAATACACATGAATTCATGGTAATTTGAACCAGTAGTAACACATGAAACAGCACATTGGCATCTGGATGGAAATATGAGGACAAACAAAACCCCAAGATAGAACAGTTGACTGATATAAAGTATTAGACACACTGCAGAATGGAGTTTTATTTTCACTCAAGTATTTCCAGATTAAAATACCACATTAACATGAAGTATACATTTGTTTGGGATTCTGCTGCACTCAGGATAATGTGTCACCCAGTTTGGAAAACAAATGTTAAGTATATACTCTATAAATTCCCTTTTCTCTTGAATCTGCTCATGAAACACCAATATACTCAACACTCAATGAAACACCAATATAATATAATTTAATATAGATTAAAACTGAATATTTAATTAATAGAAATGAATCCACAACAACCCTGTGCTTAATTTGAGTGAAAATTGTAATTAGTTGACAGCCCTAATTACAAAGTTAATGTTGAAAAATGTTGAGATGCATTAACCTGTTTTATTAAAGAACCATATATGTACTACTGAGCATTAATGTGTTTCATAGAGTGGAAGATATGACAATTAATTGCCTATAAGTATTGGAATTGTGCAAAAAATGGATGGATCACATATAAACCAATAGGGTGTCAGAATGGTATACTGTATGACTATATTTCTCATCTAACCGCAATCAACTTTACTATAACCAGGTGGCGCAATTTATCTGGATTTTTTTTTTTTTTTTATGAACGATGACAAGCTGGAATAAAAACAAGATGAAATAAATAGGAGTACTAAGGCTATTTTTAAAATGTAAGGAGCAGAAAGTACAGATAATTGTGTGAAATTATAAGAAGTAGAAATGAAAAGTCTCGTCTCATCATCTGAACCCACTTTATCCTCACTAGTGTCACTGGGGTCTGTGGGGCCTAATCCAGCTACAATGGGTGAAGGCGGGGTACACCCTGTATGAGTCACCAGTTCATCTCAGGGCTGAACATATATAGACAAACAATCACATTCACACCTATGGGCAATTTTATATTAACTTATTAACCTATCAGTGCATGTGTTTGGATGGTGGGAGGAAACTGGAGAAAACCCACGCAGACATGGGAAGAACATGCAAACTCCACACAGAAAGGTCTGGTGTGGGAGTAGAACCAGGGTCCTTCTTGCTGTGAGGCATGAGTGCAAACCACTGCACCACCGTGCTGCCTGAAATGAAAAGTCACCTTACAAATTATATCTAACCAAAATGTTTCCTTCAGTATTTGTACTTCCTTACTTGACACCTGTGTATGAGACCTATGAAGTAAAAAATGTTGTCTGTAAGAGTGGAGATAAACAATGACCTCTGAAAATTACATGAGAAAATAAAGAACTTCATTACAATCAATACATTTAACAGAGCAGGATGTTCAGTAAATATAAACAAATGCCCTTGTCTTTAATATTCTTGGGTTTCATATTTTGCCTTCCTCAAAGGTTCAGGTGCTCATCATGGTATTTTAAGACCACACAAGAAGCAGACGCAAATTAAATTGTCCTCAAACCAGACACCGTTAATTTAGACTTTCCTGAGAATTGGGGGATTAGTATTGATTATGAAAAAAAAAATATAATAACAAATCCTGTGAAAGAATGGTCTCTTTGTGCTGTCATGTGGTGCAAAGTGATGTGGCCCAGTTGTAGATCATGCTATAGAGCGTAGCGGGAATAGCCTAAGAGGTATTTCCCTTTACTGTAGTGGCTGGCCCACTGCCCAGAAGGGAGGCTGCTGTGCTGCTCTCCCAGACTAGTGTGTTAAAGTTCATGGTTATAGTCTGAGTCTGGGTGGAACCACAGTGTCTTTGTATACACACTTACAGTACGTGTGTGTGCGTGTGTGTGCGTGTGTGTGCGTGTGTGTGCGGGCGCATGTGTGTGATCAAAGGTGCATATCAATTAGTGTCTCATGGTTGTCCTCACTCAACAGGCTGATGAGGATGGTATATTTATGGTGATGGGGTCTACTCAGAGGTCCCCCTCACACACACACACACACACACACACACACACACACATGCACTGCTTTAACTGTTGATTTTGAATGACTGTGTTTGTTTCATGGTCTAACCCAATTCATCAGTCAAACATTAACTTGGTTCTGTGTGAGGTGAGGCTGGCTAAAAGTCAGTACTTTCAAGAGAAATTATCATTTGCATTCTTTGGTAAAATACTGTAGAAATATATCGAACCTGGTTAACTCATAAAAAAAGAGTCATTGATGCAATGTCTTTAGGATGTTTTTTGTTTTTTACAATCACACAAAAATTGAAGGTTTACAAGAAGCTGCAAGAGAGATGAGGATGATTTAATGAAGAATAAAAGCACCAGTATATTAATGAATAATGACTTTAATTGCCATACTTGCAGAAACAATTAAGATTCCCTTTATATATATATATATATATATATATATATATATATATATATATATATATATATATATATATATATATATATATATATATATATATATATATATATATAAAATAAAAGTTGGTGTTTAATGTGCTGAAAGGGCATCTGTTGGTTTGGGAGCACATCTGGACACCATATGAGAAAACCTTTTACTTTTTTTTTTTTTAATATTTTTTTTATTCAGTCTGTACGTCATGTGTCCTCAGTGGCAGGAATGTGTGCTGCCACTGAGGACACAGTATTTGACAGGTAATGAAGAGGGCTATATAAAACATACGAGTACTGCATTGATCATTATTTAATTACCTGTTCTTGTCATAATTATGGGAAGAAAAACAAGAGGAAATGTGTGATGTATGGAGCAGACGTTTAAGGTTTTAGTTAGTACATTTTCACACATTGATGGATCCAGCCTTATACATTTGTTTCAACACTTTAAATGTGTTGTACAATTGCATTTTGACGGCAAACCTTGTTTACATTCTGCAGCTATAATTAAACTGGTATATACAGAACCAGTTGACCTAAATACTTAAAACTCTGATTAATAATTCAAACCCTGATAAAATATATATATATATACAGTATGTATATATATATATATATATATATATATATATATATATATATATGTGTGTGTGTGTATGTGTGTTTAGTTGTAACACTGATGTGTACAAATACAAAATACTAAACAATGACATGAAAAGATAGTGGATGAGAATTAACAAACCAACACTGATTCAAATCTGTTTTTTGGAGATTTTAATTTAGGAAAACATGTATATTTATGTTGCATTCTAACAATAAGAGCCATGATGTGGACAAAGAGGAGGGTGAGTCACCACCCACTTTAGTCAGGACATGAAAACCCAGAAGAACAGAGGATTTGAGTCAGTCTGTACTATACTGCCAGACTGGCAGCAGCTCAGTTTGTCGTGAGGTGGTGAACAGACATCCTGCAGAGTTGGCAGATGAGAGGCAGAGACTCACACTTTAACCCGGACACCAGGATGAGAAACAGAGGAAGAGCTGAGGAACTTGACAGAAAGTCAGAAATGCTGCATGATGTGATTACTGAACCAGTAGATCTAATGTAGAGCCAGGAATGTAGACAGTTTGGAGACATTTTTTATTGTAAATGATGAGTTCAGTTGGACATCCAGACAAAACCAGAGAATATTTGTCGGTTCATGTTGGAGTCTGGTGGTGGGTTCAAAAATTTCTGTACAAGCCTGGCAGGATGAAAACTGAGATGGATGAAGCAGTGTAACAGTGTGTAGAGACTGGAGGGAAGGCACATTCAAGAAAAGGAGTCAAATTGAAACCAAAATGAGCAGAGTTACTGACAGCAGAGACAAGAAAAGTACTACTGGAATCAGAAGCTACACTTTGAATTCCTGTCATAATTAAAATGGTTACATGGTTTGGGGGTGGGTGTTTAGATTATGTATGGGCAACAACAATGGACAGCTGCTTCTGCAAACATGCCCAGATGGGATTAACCTTTGACCCCAATAACATTCTGAAGCCAAGATGTAACAAATTCTTCGTTTATGAAGCAAAGACGGCAACCACAATCACTGTAATTGCACTGCCAAGTGAAAATAATTAAGTTTCCTTTTCACCAATTCCCCCACAGCACATTTAATTAGTCTTGTTTGATCTGATGGTGCTAAGATGTTAAATTGCTTTGTTGCCACATGGCATAAGTGAGGACAGAAAAGCAGACTGCTTAACATTTTCACATCATAAAAAAGCTGCCTACACATCCTGTATTACGTGATGTATTAAGCACATGTGGACTTAAGGAAATTTAAAATTGTAGCTTAAAAATGACATTGCCAAAGTTAAGCTTGACACATTTGGTTCGATGAATTTATGCTTGTGTGTTTCTGGACAATTTCAACATATTTCTGGAAACTGACATAACACCAAGTATGTGGACATTAAAAAGGAAATTATTTGCTAATGAGATTGTATTTCCTTGCAATAAAGAAGTTAGTGATCCGCTTGTGTATATTGACTAAATGTAACTAAAAGCCTAAATTCATGAGATAAGTCAACTTTAACAGGACAGAAGAGAACCCAGAAATTGTGAAAATATCAGAATGAATAAACAAGGAGGATATATTTTCTATTATTATTTCATTACTTTTTCCAATCATGCACATTTTTCCAGTGTCAGTGTCTCTTATTGAGGCATGTACCATCCTGTTTTAATCACTACCCTGGAGGAAAGTAGAAACATAAAACCATAGAACCTTGTGTCCCAGATAGATAAAAATACCAGAGTATAGACAAGTTCACGCCACAAACCCTGGGCGCCGCCATTACCATCCAGATATGCAAGCTACTTCCGTCCGGAAGATACGAACAGACTTCGATTGCTAGTGTTTTGTGACCTATAATGTCCTGGGAACATAGTTTTAGTACTTTGTCTGTAGATGGAGTTATTATCCCCCACCCGAATGTGGTGCAGACCTGGAGGATAATATGACGACGTGGCCCAACGTAACATATGGCAAGATTTGTGAAGTATTCCATGGACTCCATTGCAATAGACAGGAAAGCTATGGACAATCTGACAGCCTCTGAGGCGTATCAGTATCTGTATTTAAGCACTAATAAATAATAATAAAGTGTACTCTCTCTCTCTCTCATACACACACACACACACACACACACACACACACAGATAAGGCTGCCAACTCCGTGAGGGGAAACACAGGACACTATGGCGAATCCTATCAGATTTACAGACCTCTGATTTTTTATGTAATCATCAATTGCAAAATAAGAATTTCGTCTCGCTTAAGTTCAGCTCATATACCGGATGTCAGTTAGTTTTTTTTAATATGGTACGATCCCGTATTTTAAGGGACGTTAAACAACCCCACACACGGAGCACTGTAGGCGACCTGTCAAACAAAGGAACACATACTGTATGTGTACGTTTGTCTATGAACATTAGCTTATATGCTAATCAGCTGTTTTAGCAAAACACCGGTGGCAATGTTCGTGTATGACAACTTCACAATTAACAGTATTGACGGTTTCACAACTAAAGCTTTCATTTCATAGCTAAAGTTGTTTAACTTACCATCAGATTGAAGTTTAAGTCGCTTTGGGGAAATAGTTAGTAGTCAGCTGGGTGAGTCGTAGCCTCTTCGACTGTGTAAGGCCAGTGTATCCCAAAAATAACTCTGGAAACGGGTTATCATCGGTTGGTATTTTGTCCACAAAGTGATGGGAACACATAAAGACATTGCGTGGTCGATTCTTTAGATTTAATGCCTTCATCCAGGCGCGTGATTCAGAGTCCGTTGCGAAAAAATGACAACAAAGGAGGACATGGACATTGGCTCTTTGTGGCAGGTTTGTGGTCAAAACACTCTGTTTAACCACTCGTTTAGCTGTTTTCTTGAGCTTCTATATCCAATGATAGCACACGTAGTTCCCGAACCACTTTTCCGCTTGTCGTTGTCCATAATTTTTCTGACTAAATCACTCGGTGTTAACATGTAAAGTGAAATGGAGGCTGCCAAAAAGGAAGTGAACAGCATAATCAGGAAGTAAAGCGGAAACGGGTCGTGAATTTGTCTATAATGCACAACTACAATTATGAATTGAATACGAAAGTTTACATTTCTTTCTGTTTCTTTGGAATGGAACTTCACAGAGATAGCTGATGTACAGATAGATGGTGTTTCCTGTTCAGCATTGCTGCCTGTCTGTCCTCCTCTGGTGCCCATGGGTCAGTAAAATATCATAAGATGCAGTAAAAATTCACTAAAATGGAGTAAAATGTAGAAAACAATATGTTTTATTTGAGGTTTATTGGATTGTAACATTTAAATGAATGTTTGAAATGTGCAATGAACCAACATTTACATTTATTAATTCATCAGTGGTTTTGATTATTGGTACTATTACAATTATTTCTTATTAAATAACTATTAAAAAATATATTTAAAAAAAAAATCATCTTTCTGAAATGTATCATAAACAAGCTGCAGCATTAACACTTGAGGAAGAGACTTAATTACCTTCATGGAAAAATGTCAGTTTAATGTCAAGAATTTAAGGAAAAACACAAAAGTGGCACCAACAAAGTATTTTACTTGAATGAAAGTTTTGAGAAATTGACTGGATAACTGACATTAGAAAAACCTAAATCCAAATATAGATTTTTCTCAATACAAATATTCTGTTATATAAATACAACATATCACCTGTTGTTTCCAAGTCATCAGTTTCCAATCTGTTTGTTTATCATAAAAAATAAACAGATTTTAAACTTTCAACTCCTCAATTAATGAGGTCAAATAGGGAACAGACCACCATCTTTAGATAAAAAAAAAATTAATAACTTATCTCAGTGTGTTGCAACTGTTATCCACTAAAATACAAACAAAAATCCCTACACGAAACTGTAGGGAAATCCAAACAGCCCACATTTTGCCCAGAGGTTTGTCTGTCAGACAGGAATGCATCACACTGTAAAGTGGATATAAAAAGTCTACACTTTGTTAAAATGCCAGATTTTTGTGATACAAAAAATTAGACCAAGATAAATCCTTTCAAAACTTTTTCCACCATTAATGTGACCCTTAACCTGTACAACTCATTGAAAAACAAACTGCAATCTTTTAGGGAAGGGAAGCAAATACAAACAACTGAGATAATATGGTTACACAAGTGTGCACACCTTCTTATAAAAGGAGATGTGGCTGTGTTCGCAACTAACCAAACTCATGTTAAATGGTAGTCAGCACACCCCTGTCAATATTTTAAGTTCCACAGAGAGCTTCAACAGCATCAGTGGGATCTCATTGTTCAAAGGCATCAGTCAAGAAAAGCACAAAAAAAGAATTTCCAAGATATTAAATATACCATGGAACACAGTTAAGTCAGTCATCACGTGGAGAAACTATGGCACAGTTGTGATATTACCTTCTGAAATACAACACACTAGAAAAAAACTGGTCAGGGAGGCTGTCAATAGGTCGACGGCAACATTTAAGGAGATGCAGGAATTTCTAGTCAATACTTTGGGTGTAGGGTAGCAGGACCAATGTCTTATCTAGTGACAAAAACTACCAAAGTCCGGTACATTTAAAAAATATATATAAATAAATATATATATACACACACACATATATATATATATATATATATATATATATATATACACACACACACATTTGAACTCTCCCAAAGGCATGTGGGAAAATGTGTTGTGGTTGAATTTTCTGTCCATAATTCCATAAGGTGTATTTGGCACAAACAACACTGCTCATCACTAAAACAACACTATGCCTACAGTGAAGCATGTTGGTGGCAGCATTATGCTTTAGGTCTGTTTTTCCTTCATCTGGAAATGGGGACTTGGACAAGGTGGGTAGAATTCTGAACAGTTCCAGATACTATATCCGTGTTGGCATAAAACCTTCAGACTTCAGCTAAAAAGCTATAGATGAAGTTAATTTTTTCGCATGACAGTAATCCAAAGCCTACGTCCAAATCAATAAAAGAATGGCTTTATTACAAGATGGCTTTGAAATAGTCCGTCAGAGTTCAGACCTCAATCCGATTGAACATTTGTTTAGTGATCTGAAGAGGGCTCTACATAGGAAATGCTTTTACAGTTAGACAGATTTAGTGCATTTTGCAAAGAACAGTTGGCAAATATTCCCACATCAATATATACTACACTAATAGACTTCTACCCAAAAAGACTAAGTACAGTAACAGAAGCTAAATGTGATGCAACCAAGTATGTTTAAGGTTCTGCATATTTATACAACCAGGTTATGCTAAGTATTTTCATTTTTACTTTTAAAAGATTTCAGTTTGTTTTTCCATGGAGTTGTACATGTTATACGTCTCAATATTTTATATCAGAAAAACCTGGCATTTGGACAGGAGTGTGTAGACTTCTTATATACACGGTAGGTCCAACCCCACAGGTGAAAGGTCGAATATCCTGAAATACAGAGAATCAATAAAGAACAAGAAAATATAGACAGCAAACAGGGTATTTGCAGATAAACAAAGCACCTCCCACTGAAGGAGGGTCAGAAGAGATGATTGAGAAATAGCCATTCTTGTCTAGACATGGACTCTTTTGGATTTTTTTTTTAACATCAAAGTACTTTTAATAAAATAATTAACAGCCATACAGGAAAACAATTTTTGGCAAAAGAAATTAAAGATGATAAAAACATAATAATGCAAAAAAATAAAATAGATAAACCACATCAAGCAGATCCTGCATGTTTACATTGTCTTCTGTAAGACAAAAATGAAATGTATAAAAATGTACAAAATATCTACAAAACTTGGAATAATGAGGGGAAAAAAACTGTTTATGTGCATCGACGTCCAGTGTATTTGTTGATGCACCTCTACTCTGATCAGATCACATTGCTGATTAATTCTCCTGTTCAAGATTTGGATTTTCATTCCTTCGGAAAACTGCAAGGAAATTTTTTCCTCCATTTCTCTGCACCTTCTTTCCCTCCTCTGTACAGATGCCTAAACGGCTCACAATGACATCACCATCCTGGAAAAAAACATGATTAAATAAAATAGTTACAAAAAGGAAAGGAAAAGAATCCAAATAATATGCGTCTAATTATGTTCATGAAAAAATTAATTAATTGTATCCAAACAGTATTGCATGGGTTGACACCATGATGCATTCAAATTAACAATTAAGGAATTGGTAGAGGCCAAAAATAGCTAAAACACTTATGTGCTCTTAAACAAAACACTACGTGATGTCATTCTGTGACATGTAAATGTGTAAATAAGAAAATATACCTGGATGCTATAATAGTGTTGAGTCATATTAATAAAAACTGTAGCTGATTAATGGTCATGTAAAATAAATCTGTTTATTGCTATAAATGAGATAACTCACATTCCGACACAATTTGACATTTGTTCTAAGGTGCAACTCCACTAATCCCCTTGTATTGACCTTAACTCTGACTGAAGGTTAAAATTACCCCAAATATTGAACAATTCTTTTTAGGTCAAACACATTCCATTGAGCTTGAACTATTCTTCTTCAATAAGCAGACAGACAATAAAGTGTTGATGTCATGACCTACAAATAAAAAGAAGACAAGCCTCCACATCCACATACCAGTTCATGATCAGTGACACGTGTGAATAGTGGATGTTCAGTGAAGTGCTTCACCATCCAGAGGTGGACTTCTTCCACATCTGTGTTGGTATAAACCAAACCCTGACAGGATCGAACAAAGGGACAGAGACAAGTTAGCAAAAAACAGGGTGGAAAAAAAAAGTCCCTTATTAGTCTAAAACTACACTCCCTTTTCAAATGTCTTTTGGATCTTGTCTTTTCAGCTTTTTTTGTGGTTTCATCACCTCTTGGAGAGCAATGATCCTGACTAAGAACATAAAAATAACCTGCAGACAACACAGAGGTTAATCACCTGTGTTAATGTAGTTTGCTTTGGAGGCTGTACAGATAACTTTACTAGAACTGGGGTTTCTCAGAAAAGCCCTGACACAGATATCCATGTATGTTAGCACATATGGAATTTCTTTCACAGAAGACTTCATGTTCATTTTAAGACACCTGTTTACACTTGTATAGTTGGGGAATGAACATACAACAGACTGAGGTTATTTAATATATTAAATTGCCTCTATAAGTGAACACGTTCTTGACAGCCCCTCCACCCACTGGTGCTTCTGGCTGCCTGCCAACACTGAAGGCTTACAGTCACAGGCGCACACACACACACACACACACACACACACAAAAGCATGCTTGCACAAATGCTTCGGTGCACATGCAAAGACACACACCAAATATAGACACAAGCCTTCCATTGTGTCCATCACCTCCATCAGTGCTTGTGTCCTAGTCCAGTGTCCCACTGCTGCCCTAATGGGGTGGAGTGGGGTGTGTGTAGACGTCAACCAGCTGCAGGCCACATGGCGTCTTGCTCAACCCTATTTCATCGAATTTAGGGAATTCTATGGACTGTAACTGACTGATGAGAAAATTGTAGCTTATTGATTAAATCTGGCTTCCATGGACTAAAGTTCTGTAAAACTGCCAAATTAAAGTCAAATGACCTTTGGTTGTCCTGGGTAAAAGCCACTGATGCTGATATTACAGAACCTCCATTAGAAGGTTCTCTGGGTTTCTGGGAGTTGTAGGTGTTGGGTTTGAGGTGGGGGGTGGTGGGCTCATGGTGACGGGATCATATTTGACTCAAAGCTGTGCATTTTCACACAATATTCTCTATAATTATATTATCATTAATAGTAATTAACTGATGTGGATTTTTTTTGGAGCTGACACTGATTTTTTCTTTCTTTTTCTACATTATCTTTACCCAATGACCGATACAGGCTGCCGGTATTTCCAAGCTGATATTGATTTTTTTTTTCTTAGTCAAATGACAACAAATGTCAATGACAACAAATGTCAGAAAACCTTCTTTACTTACAATTAGAAGATAAAAATTGTGACAGTTAACCTAATAAATATTACTACAGCAAGAAAAAAAAAAGCATTTTTTTTTCAGTGTGTACAGAAGTATCTCCAAGAACAAGGAGGTCCTGTGACCTTCGCCTGTTACTAAATCATGGCAGAGAAAAAAAAGAGCATACTGGTCAATGTAATAGGCTGATACCCATACGAGAAAAAATAAATAAATATCGGCCTGATATATCAGCTAGCCAATATATTGGTCTATCATTAATCATGATTATTAACATTATAATATTCATGAAAAGCAAACAAGTGTAGATTTCCACATTACATTCAGTCATCAACAAGAAAAAAAGTTAAATACGCTTTATGGAAGTGGCTGAGTGCCAGAAAAAAAACTGGTTGTACAGTGAAGGGCTTTAGAGTGATTTATCACAGCCATAGATAACAGAAAAAATACACTAGATACTAGTAGATTATTTTAAAGGAGAACACTGAAAATATTTTCCATACTGTTCACAGACCTCAGTAAGTGAGTAATAAATGAATATATCCTGTTAAAGTATTTCTGGTGCAGCTTATGTCACGGTGCTAGTCTCAGTAAGCCATAATAATAGCCTACTTCTGCACTTTGCTAATTATGTCCAATAAATATGAGTATTACAGCTTACTTTTGGTCAATTTTATATACATAGTCTGCAGTAAATATGTATTAACCCACAGCCCCAAAACTACAATGTCCAGCTGTAACTGTTTATCTTTTTATTACAAAAATCTATGGTTTAGGTTATAGATACAATTCACACGTATTGAGTAGAAATACAAGTTGCACTACCAAAACAGTAATATTTGTTAAATTTACATTTGTAAGGAATTTGTTTATTAAAAAAAAGGTACAACACTTACAGTCAAATGATTTCTGACCAAATGTAATTTTTTCTGGAATTTCTGTGAAGTGACCATTGATACATGAATCTGTACCTTTGCATCACAACAAAAATATATTCAGTACGCATTAATCTAACATATTATGTGAAAAACAATGGAACAAGCATCAGTTTTACAAAAATCTGAATTTACTGATTATCAGCTTAACTGTGGACGAACCAGTGGCAGAGAGAGTATTCAGATACGTAACTGTATTAATACCTCACTGTAAGAAGACTTGTTGAAACTGACGTCAAAACTCAAGTATAAATGTGCCATATGAAAGTGTTATCAGCGTCTTGTGCATTTTTCAGGTTGCATTCCACAGCTGAGGTCAGCTGAGGTTAAGACAAAAATCCTTTCTGATAGATGTATATAATAAAAAAACAAAAAATATACATCTCTGGTGGCGAAGACGAACACAACTATTGATCAATTCTAATACTATCAAAGAACATATACAATGTTTTAGAATTCAAGCAAATATCAAAAACTGAGAAAATGAGAGAGATTGAATTGACAGTGGAAAACAGAAATAAATGTTTTTTTTAACAGGACATGGACAGCTGAGAGTGAACAGGAATATCACTGGAATATTCATTTTAATTTACTATATTAACAAATTAATTGGAATTTAAATATAATGGTTTAATACTGTATAGGATGTTTTTGTATTCATGCTGCTACTGTAAATTCTTAAGGGGAGCTCATTTCAATCACTTTAGACACTGATCATAGTTTAATCTACAGTAATGCACCATGAAAAATACACAGTCCAACCATGGTACAGTGTCCAGAAAATGATTTGCTCATTCACAACACATAAATATGAGCAGTCCAAGTGCTGTTAACAGTGTTTGAACTAATCTCTTCATTTCAGGCATTGGTCAAATCTCTGGTACAGAGTCATGCCTGACTGGTATATTTGGGGCAGCAAAGAAAATGCATCAATATTTTCTCCAGCTCAAAATGCCACGACTTGTGGTTCAACAGAGTGTTCCATTAACATGTTATGCTCAGGTCTGTGCTGTGGTGAAGTTGCTCATCATCTGCTCTGTCATTTCAGTACAATCAGTCGTCTGACTGATCCGATTCTTCAGAACAGGATCATGAGACTTATTTCCAAAGCGTCATCACTGCACTACATGTTTGGAAACCAGAGGTGGACACACCCGATTTTAAATGACACTTTACATTTCTCAGTCAGTGTTCTGAATAACATGTTAAATTTATCACAATTTGTCCACAATTCACTCTCTAGTGACCAATGCTTTCCCGCTTTAATAGGAAAGTAACCCCGAACCAATACATTTCATATATCTCCAAATGTACATATTATTCTGACCCATGCATTTTTAATAATGCTAAGTATAAAAAGATTATCATGTGCTTGTCCCACTGCCATCTTGGGAAAACCACTTATCTCAATTAATCTCATCTTCTGAACCTGCTTTATCCTCACTAGAGCCATGGGGGTCACTGGGGGTCACTACAACGGGTGAAGGCAGGGTACACCCTGGACAAGTCGCCAGTTCTAGAAAAACCACATCACTGAAAAATGTCAGCTTTTCACAAGCTCAGAAATACAGACTTATTTTCAGCTTAGTGGCTTAGATTTCTCAGCCAAACCCAGAAAGTTTCAACAACTTTATTGAGATTACAGAGGATGGATTCTGGAGTCTCATGAACAATACGCCTTATCCATCAGTTTATCACAAACATTCAATGTCAGCTGACATACATACAACATTATCTAAAATCACTAAACTGTCAGACAAAGGTCGTGGAATAAAAAATTATATTTACCTCTGAGATGTAGTGGAATTGAATATTAAAAATGCATATAATGGAAATACCAGTGTGTGTCTTTAAGTAAAAAGTACTTGGCTCCATTCCACCACTAAGATGGAATTACAGGTATATATATATATATATATATATATATATATATATATATATATATATATATATATATATATATATATATATATATATATAAAAGAATGTACATACCCCAACTCTGAGAGTGTAGGCATACTCTGCCAACAAAGTGGGGCTAATGATCCTCCATTTGTGTTTGTTCTTCTTAAAGTGAGGGTCAGGGAAAAGGAAAAACATCTTACTGAGCTGAAAGACAAAAAAAAGTTAAAACGCTGAAGTTACCGCAGAAATAAATTTGTATTTGCACACATGCACAAAAAGATTCACTCCTTACTTTCTGTTGTCATTCAGTGCAATTCTCTTATACTATGTCCAAACATCTATTTTTTGATACTGTAGCTCTAAATGTGTGAATATCGTCGCTAAAATAAAGCCTTCTGTGTATGGATGGATCTGGAAATTCCCTGCTTGATCTTCTTCCCCATAAAGTTCCACATGTCTCCACCTTTGACAAGTATATAAGAGCAGGCTCCATTGATATTAGTCTGGATGATATTGCTATTCCTGTAACTTTTTTATTAGTTAAAATAAATAACATCAGGTATAGGCAGAAAGATGACGGAATAATCACTGGGGAATACTGCAGCCTGAGGGGCCAATTTAGTTGTAATTAATTGTGGAAAAACCACAACAATTTGAATAGCTTGGTTAAAAAAAAACACATATTTCAGATTTTTTAATCTTTAAATATGCTGCTCAAACACTTGAAGCACAGTGTGCCTGTGAAAACACTTGAAAAAAATAATAATGGATTAGATTTCTATAGCGATTTTCAAGGCACCCAAAGAGCTTTACATTATTGATCCATTATTCATTCACTCTCACACACTCCCTCTGGTAGTGGTGAACTAGATATAGCCACAGTTGCCCTGGGTGGGTGAAGTGTCTTGCCCGAGGACATAAGTGACTGACTAAGACAGAGCTGGAATTAAACTGATAGATGACCTGCTACCAACTGAACCATGGCTGCCCTGCAAACACATTTTTAACAGGATTCTGGGTGGTTGTCTTTAATTTCTGTGGTTTAAAAACTGTGGGTACTGGAGACATTTTTTGTTGTAATCCTAAGAGAACAAAGTGAAAAATTAAAAAAGAGACCGAAATCAATGTGGGAAAATACTAATCATTGCATTGACAAACGCATCTTGTGAGTGACTTAAGGATGGTGAGATAGAAAGTAACACCTTTCTGCTTTATTAAATCAAGGTTCTAAGTCTTAAGTACCTGGAAAGCTGCTGTTCTCAAGAGCTCAGCTTGACAAAATGCTTCTGCACATGTCACACAAACAATAACCATATTAGATTAAGCACCTATATAATTTGTGTTCCATGAATGTGTCAGTGTTATGGTAATTACTCCCCTTGAGCTTATTTTTCAATTTATACCCACTCAGAGCATTTGAGGTGAGATTTTAACTAAAGTCCTTAATTAACCCTGGTACACTAAGCCTACTGTGTAATCTAATGCGAGTTTCAACAAGTCAAAGATTACTGCAGCTAATTGGAACGGATAAATGGTGTCTTGCATGGCCCTAACTCAGCTGATGCGATTCTTTGTATGTCAGTCAATGACTCCATTGTTGTGAAATCCTGGATTTATTGAGCATTCCTTTTAAATTAATTCATACCATATGTTAAACAAGAGTAATGTAATTATTTTTGGTCAGAATGAACTACATTATTATTACCTTGGCACTGCCAGCACATACACTTTAATTTTAAGTTAGATTTGATTTAAGGTTATAAAAGGCCACATTTAATGAGCAATTACAGGACTGCAGGTCTTTTGTGTAAGAGCTGGGACTCAGATGGATCAAATTCTATGGTTCCCTTGAATTATAGTACCCATATCAAAGACCCAGTTCTTAAAAAGTACAACCCCACCCCTCTCCAAAAAAAACACCACAAACCACCACATAACCCAAACCTGCAGATAGGTCTCATTTTTACTTAGGTAAACTCTCTCTTTATCAATATAATTACAACTTTCTTTAACTGGGTATTTGTGGAATTTCTTGACACACGTCACATATGTATGTTACATGTGACATACATTCATTCGTGCAATGTATCAACACCTGCAAGCCATTACAGGTATTTTTCTATTTCCACATTCTGTTATCTTTAATACATAATGTTTTGAGAAATTCAAATTTGTTTTTATCATTGTGCTTTTAAATAAATGTATGCATTATAAATTAAACAAAATAAAAACATGTAGCCAGAGTCTACAGGGAAGCAAGCAAGCAATTCCCCAATTGTGGAATTAATCAAGTTTAATACTTTTAAATTCTTATGGAGTGTTTGAAAAGCAACTTCATTTGCTAATGCAAAAAAACATAATATTAATGGATTATAACAGTTGTATTCTGTTTTTTTTTTTTTTTTACAGTAATACTATTACAAGGACACTATGTCAAGCTCACAGGAAATCCTTAAAAAAAAGCAGAAAGTATTTTGAGTGATGGCTGTGTATGTTTTATCAGATAAACATGACACTTTCATGGCATAAATCAGTTAAATAATATTCATTTAAATCCCCAAGGCACAGATTAGTGGACGAAAATCACAAATCAGGAGAATCAGAAATGTCAGCATCAGCACCAGCATCAGCATCACTGCATCAAACAAGCCATCAAAAGCATACCTGTCCTTTGGAAAAGAAGTTAGGCAGGTATTTCATTGCATTACTGCGAATACAGGCGATGTTCTGGTAGCTCCCTGGTTCAGACTCACGGAGTGACTTGATACGGTCCTGAACATAATCTGATACTTTGACACGGATTTCCATCCCTAGGATCAACTTGTCTGGGAAAAGTGTGGATAACTCCACTGATTGAGGAGAAAGAAACACAGAGACACAATGAGAAGATGTGACGATCCACAGTAATATAGATGAACCTGTACAATCTGTAGATGGTCTACCTAAAAGCCCCCCGTATCCACAGCCAATATCTGCAAACTCAACTTGTGAGGTGCCATTCTTAGATGAGCTGCCAGTGAAGAAGTCTGGATACAGTTGTGACCAGTCCATTTCCTCAGGACACACTGGACTAAGGAGGAAGGAAAACTGGGTGATTCCGTGTGAAACTTTAAGCTGTTGTTAGCATTTTAATCAAACTGAGGCAACAATTTCACATATCAGTATATTTCAGGATCTTGTTTTAAAACACCAAAGGGTGTGCAAGTCAAGACACAATGGCAATTAGTGCTGTTTTGTTATTATTGAGTATCAATCTATTTTACAATTACAGTGTGGTGTATGAGTGATTCAGACACGTTTCACTCACTAATTAAACTCGTGGTGTGCCATCGGGTTAGAATGAGCCCGTTGTCTGTAGTAACGTTTCTGCGGCATTACCGAAGTCATGTTGGCTTCAAACTGGCGCCTTTCCCAGAGTGTTAATGAAAAAAGACACGATTATTCGCTGATGAATCCCAACTCAATGAAGAACACGTTTATTAGTATACAGCCAGCTGAGAGTCGCTGTGCTTTGACGTCATCACAGTGCGTCTCCCTGGGATTGACAAGTTTCTGCGAAGCTCCAAAGAAAGAGTTTTCTTTTCTATTGCTATTAATTTCCTTTAATGATTTAGATTTTTCTCTTACTATGAAAAAGTTGGATGATGGACGTTGTTTTAGCATTTGAATGAAACACATATAAATAAATGTATTTTATTAATGTAAAGAAAATAATGTAACAGTACCAGAGGCAGAAAAATAGTATATCATATGATAGAATAGCCTATACTCTTTTTCTCATATTATTTCTCACATAATAATAACAATAACAATAACAACAACAACAACAATAATAATAATAATAATAATAATAATAATAATAATAATAATAATAATAATAATAATAATAATAATAATAATAATAATAATAATAATAATAATAATAATAACAATAATAATAGCATATTAAGTCTCATATTATGAGACCTGCTCTCCTGAATAAATTCAGGTAGCTACTGAGAAGACATAAGTTGTACATATATTATAGGCAGGAATACAAAGCCCTGGTGTGTCATTTAAATTGCTACACCAAAATAATTACATTTTCCTAGTATGGTGCAAACTGCTCAACGTCATAGGAGAAACATTAAATGCTGCAGTGCACTGTGGGTCATAAGTGTAAGTATGCAGGTCAAACACAAACCCCAGGTGAGCATATTTACATTTGATTTAGTCAGACATTTTGGACTGAAATGAAGAAAACTCCAGTGAAAGCTGTAGGCATCCTTCACTAAGTGAGTATGTTTAATTATAGTTCATAGTTAATAGATGAAGCCGAAAACATATTTCCTAAGTTGGATCATTACAGTGTCTGACAATAGAAGGATTTAAATTTGACATTGCAACATTACTCATTGTATTCTTTAATATGCAAATATAGATGTATTTCGAACATCGTCTGAAATGAGAAAACACATTTATTTTCTTATGATATGAACAAAAATCTTTATTACAAAATGTACTGTAAGGGCATTTTAACCAGTTGATTCAGGTAACATAATCGCATTGATTTTTAAAAAAAAAAAGATAAATGATAACAGTTATGGCTCAAGTGAAGACAGGTTGAATACCTCATTATTTACCTTTAGTAGAGTGAAATAAATAAGAAGGGGTCAGCCACCCTTATGGGATCACATGAATAAGAGCACAATCATTTTCACCATTAAATCCTCTGTAATAGAGGAATTTTAACAGAAAAACAAAAACCCATGAGAAACAATTGTATTACATTGGGCAATGTGATAAAAATGTGTAATAGTATTAAGAACCAGAGCTTCTTTTTCAATGTTTTTTTTCCCCTTATGTTTCTTTATCTGTCTTTAAAAATTCTAAGGAAAAGGTTTTCTGCACCCATCGTATTTGTTAAACATTGAAGGTTTAACGTTTGGCTCAGAGAAAGTCTGTGAGCAAAATATGGTACTATAAAGTCACGGCAGTGTTTATGTGGCAGATCAAGATTTTTTTTTGTACTAAACCCTAACCACCACCTTTGAAATTTATAACTCTCTAAACATTGGGGCACTTTTGTCTTTATAACTAAGCCTCATACAGTAGTTACCCTCATGACCACCTCATGATTGGTCCTGTGCAGATTGTTGGGCCTCAACTGGCTGAGGATGTGCAAAATTGTGTAGCCACAGTGGTGGTTGAGGATAGCCCTGATGTGCCGACTTGCCCTTCGTTCGTCCGCAGTGTGAGAAGGGACCCTCTCAGCGTGACCGGTAGTCTTACTGCTGGAGCTGATGGGGTCACCTAAGTCTTTTGCTTTCTCATAATTCAGCACTTTCCACTGCTGGTTGACTGCCTGCCAGCGCTTAAAGATCCGGTAAACAGATGATCCTTCATGGATTATGAGTCCTGGGCATAAGGGAGGGGGGAATAAAGGTTACACATCGAAAAACAGTGTGTTCACTGAAAATAAGGAATTACTAAAAAGTACAGAATGCATCAGGTGATCAGGAGGTATAAGACTAGATGTTCTGAGCAGTGAAAAGATTAAGGGTGCATTGTGGAAGATTTAGAGGATCTACTTGCAGGAGCAAAGCATATTTATAGTAGTGATCGACCGATATGGATTTTTTTGAGGCCGATACTGATACTGTTTTTTTTTTTTTTTTTTTTACATCAGCTGTAGCCAATGGCTGATACAGGCCACTGATATTTTTAAACTGATATTTGGACCTGGTACTGACTTTTTTTCTTTGTCAAACAAAAACAGTTGTCAGACAATGTTATTTAATTACAATTAGAATATATAAAAGTAACAGTTAAACTAATAAATATGACCAATGTCCACCTTAACTTTTTTCCTTTATTTCATCTCTTTATTTTTTCCTGTTATTTTTCTCCTTTTTTCTTCCTTTATTTTTCTCCTTTTTCATCCTGCTTCCCTTTTCTCTTCTTTTTTGTTTTCTTTTATCTTTTTCTCCTTTAATTTTTTTTATCCTTTTTTGTTTCTCTCACCCTTTTTCCTCTTTTTCTTGAAGCAGGCTGATATCGAAACCCCCAGAACACCCAGAAATATTGACCAGATTTATCGGCCAGCACATATACCAGTCTAACATTAATATATGTTCAAGTTTTCATTAGTCGATAATCAGCTGAAAATATAGACAAGTTGTGCTGGTGTTTGCAGATTATATTTCCAGAGGGAGTGGGTTTGTCATGTTATATTATTATTATATACAGCAGATTACTGTCACTTACTGTGTCTGAGTGTAGCCCAGAGTCATTACTCCTCTATCTAAAAAGAAGAGCTGTCTCTAACTAACCTGATTTACGCCATCTAGCTGCATTACGCTACGCTCACACAACCGTCTGAGGAGCATGAAAATCTAATCTACTTCAAAAACGAAGCAGCCAATCAGTGTCGCAGGGTGGGTCTACCTGGTAGCATCGTGGCTGGTAGCGTTGCGGCTATTGTTCTCTATTTTAAATTACACTGACATTTACTTCCAAGTGAAGAAACTCATGCTTGTTTTCCTTATAATTAACACTAAATTCAATAGCTCTGTTTGTACTGTCTGCAAAGCAAAATACAGGAAGTAGAGGATCTAAAAATAATAATTAATTCAATACCACTTTAAACCCTCCTGTGACCAGCAGTCATATATATATACTGTATATATACATATATATATATATATATATATATATATATATATATATATATATATATATATATATATATAGTTTTTTTTACCTATACATACGATGTCCATGAAGCCATACATGCCATAGCATATCTGGAAGAGAAGGTCTTGTCGCTGCCATTTGGCTGAGGGGCTGAGAGACGACCAAACTAACCAAGATATACTGGCGAAGAGGAACAAAGAGCCCAGGATAATGGCTGCAATCTGCACCTTCTCAATCACAGTCAGAGAAATGGCCTGCCACTGGAGAGAGAGACATGAAATGGACTGAAATCCTGCCATGTGAGTGGAAATGACAGGTAAAAAAAAACATTCATGATCATACTATCCAATAGACAATACTATGGAGTTGGCTCTGCCTTTCCTTGGTGAATCTAGTAACTACATTAATGGTAATTGTCGCTCTGAAGAGCATCTTTTATCTGAATGGTTTTATAATTTTTCAATCTCAATTTTATAACATATATTTAAGAGAATGCACTGTGGACCATTTGTCAGCAACATCAAACCTCTATGGGTTTTACTTCACAAAATAGTTGGTCTATTTGTTGTACAACTTATTTTAATATTGCATCTCACCTGACTGGCACTGCAGTGTCAAAGTAATGCTGAATATCATTCATGACCTGGAAAAAATGACTGCTGAAAAAACATACGATATAGGGCCATATAACATGAGATGCAACTTAATAAACAATTTCTCTAAGAATATTTATCTTTTGACATATAGGGGCTGGAATATTCAATTTGAACTGGTGTTACTGTCTGTCAGTCTATTATCTATGAGTTATACCTGACATATTACCTGTCAATCCTCCTTTGGCTCAGAAAATTGTTCTCGGAGTCTTCCTGTAAGTGCTACGCACTTGTTTCTTCCTCAGGGATAGATGTCTATTTATTAAAGTAGTATAAATATGATGTCATCTGCTTAACACATATCAGCTATTGTATAAAAACTATTCAACTTTAGATTTCAACACGATCTGTCCCAGAGGAGCAATTGCTTTTGTTACTTAATATAAACACATAATATGCATGATATACACTATAAATAGGATAAAAAGATCAAAGGAGTATTGGAGTACAATAAACAAAAGAAGAGAGGAAGGCATTAAATGTTGAATCTCTGGGAAAAGGGGGACAATCATCCTAGGATGATTTTCCCAATCATAAAATTGTGTATTCATATAATGTACAAAGCAATAAATAAAGTGATATATTCTGAATTAAATGGTGAATTACTATACATGGGCGACAACATGAATATGTTGCATGCAAATTCTATACCCTTGTCTGTCTCTCTATCTGTGTGTGTGTGTGTGTGTGTGTGTGTGTGTGTGTGTGTGTGTGTGTGTGTATGTGTGTGTGTGTGTATGTGCACATTTTAGTGATGTATTCTTTTTTATTATACTACAACAAAATAAGTTGACAGGATCACAATGTCATGCAAATGCTGGGTCCTAAAATTGCCTTTTTTAAAGTTGTGAGTGGAATGTTTTTCAAAGTAACCATAACTTTACCTGCAGTGGGTTTTTGGTGCTGATGGCCAGGACCTGATACTTGAAGTAGCAGAGCTCACAGCTCCAGGAGCCTCTCTCACTGATCCAGCGGATAAGGCAGGACTGGTGAGTGCAACGCACTGAGCCATCACAGCGACAAGGGCTCAACAGCTCCCCCTACAGGACACAGACAGTAACTGAGAGAGGCGAACATGTTCCTCAAAGCTGGATGGACTAATTCACTGCATCATTCTGCAATAACTATACATGGTATTTTATGTTTTATGATAAATTATAATTATGAGATTTTATAATGTGACTTTAACACAGTGTGAATACATGCAGCTCTTGTGCATTCTGAAACTTGTGACTACTGATACAAAGCATAAATCATTCTTCACTGTCACACTTTAAATATGTTCATTCATTGACAACAACATGTTTCCTCACAGACATAAACTGTCATCAGTCCTGTGTACAGTACTCACTCCTGCATCTCCAAAGACATATCAGATTTTGTTTTCATCTCCTGTCTGTTCTGTTGTGCCCACTTTTACTTTCATCTATTTCAGATTCAGACTATTAAATGTCTTTCTGTGGTGGTACAGTGGTGCAGTGGTTATCATGTCATAGGAAGAAGGTCTGAGGGTGCAAATCAGAGCTGACCCAACCCGGTTTTCTGTGTTGAAGTTGTATGGTCTCATTGTGGGTTCTTTAGTTTCCACACAATCTAAAGGCACATCTATTTGGTCTGAATGTAAAAGTTAATATTTGTCTCTTTTTGTCAGCTGTGCAATGAACTGCATGCCCAGGCCTTCCCCTAGTGTCAGCAGGGATCGGCTACATCCACTCATAACCCTATAAGGGATTAAGCATTTCTGGCAAATGAACAAATGACTGAATGTCTTGTCAAGCAGTACATTAAGAAATGTGTATTTCACTGAACAGTGGTAAGTGTTTATACTAATGCTCTCTATATGCTACAAAATAACTTTGCAATGATAAAATATGTGACAAGGTCTATTATAGATAATTAATAAGATGGTAATAGTAGGGTAATATTTCATAATTGAAGTGGGAATAATGCCAGGTCTTCAGTATAGGATATTGATGACATTAGTCTGACACGTGGTGTATAACAATGTAATTATAGTCCAAAACAAAAGCTTATAGTAAGGATACATGTTGTATTGCATGATCTTTAAAATTATTTATTTATTTAACAAATCCAACCAATTATTACCATGCTATTATCAAACTGTAATATAACATACAAACAAGTAATTTCACATAAATTCAGTATATTGAGTCCGTTGACACTGAATAAATATTTTAAGGTGACTTATGTTCATGAGACCATTAAATAACAAATACAAATGAAGCTGCACTAAGCATTTATTTATGGTATGTTGCATCTATTCAGTTTAAAAGTTGATATTGATTCAGTTCTTTCACAATACTGTCCTAAACTGCCCAAAAAACTATTTCAGGGGCTTGACAGTGAATTTGTTTAATACTGCTGATTTGTCCAGTCACCAGAACTCAGTCCAGATGAACATTTGTTAGATGAGATGAAACAAAATATTTTTGGAACAATAATCAGCTACTGACTTGACACACTTTGAGAAAAGGGAGAGCAGCCAGAATTCCTGAAAAATGCTTTTGGCAGTTGATCCTTCATTTATGATTAGGTTAAAAAAAAATAAAAAAATTCAGCTCATTATACAGCATATACGATATGTTTAAGTTTTGTGTACTCTGAATGTATGTGTGTGTGAAAGAAAGTGTCTCTGGTTGATGTGTTTAATGAATATCTTCTCCTACATGACTCGATGGTAAATCAAAGACACACCATTACTTCAGATTCAAACATAAATTAACTGTAATAAAATGAGTGACACAATCTACCTTTTAATAAAACCTTCATCTGGATATAATTTGCTTTTGTTGTGTCACTTTTCCAGAGCCTCAAAAGAAATCACAGGACATCTGGTGTAGGTTTTTGTAGTGATTATGAGGCTCCCCAAGGCTCTTGGACTGACAACGCTCTTGCACATCTCACTTTATTTTCTGTCTGACTCTAGGTGATGTGCAAGGTCTTTAATTAGTTGGGTGCCTGGAGGGGAAACTAAAACTTTGGAAGACCTCTGGCAAAGTCTGTCTTTTGAAGGTTGATTTCATCCACTACCTTTGACATGCTCCAATTTCTACTGCTTAGACATGGATGATGTAAATGTTTTAAATTGTTTAGTTTGTCTTTGTGTAAATTCTTCTTTCCACATTTATTTAACATTTTGAGGCTTCAAGGTTTTATGCAGTTGAATCAAACTGTATGACCTCCTTGTAGCTGGCAGGAATAATCAGATGTTTGGTCGTCCTTGAGTGAGGTATTTAACTCATGGTGCTTTTATGTCTAATCTAAGAAACCACACAAACAGTTTTTCCTATACTCAATTGGTTTCTTTACTTTTTTAACCTAATTTTGTGCATCAGATGTTGAATCCATTATACTGTGACTTTGCATTGTGAATAAAAGTCCTCCTGCTTCTCTTCAACCTCTAACTGGTGCCCTTTGTCTGCAATTTTTAGATCACCCTTGATAGATGAATCCCTTTTTTAGTCACTCTAGCTATTGTCAGTCAGAACAAATTTGATGAACACATACATATACCTGCACCGTTAACTTATTACAAGTCACAACTCGTATTTTTGCAATAACCTTTTTTTTTATATATAATTTTTACACATTAAAAGCATCAATAAACTGCATCACCTGAGAAAACGCACTGTAGCTGTGATGAACTTTCTACATAAGAAAACAAACCCTGATGGTATCATTAACTCAGCTTGAGCTCAGACACAACATATTTAAAACAGAAAGCAACTAAAATGTGCATGGAAAAAATATATTTTCGGAAATTTCTGCAAAGAGTTGAATAAAATTGTATAGCTGCATTTGAAGCTTGATACATATTAGATATTAAAGGCCAAAATATCTCAACCTCTGATACTTGGATAATACAACTGTTTTATAAAGTAACTTCTGGTCTTCATTAGTACTGAAATAAAATGGGTTGGGCACTGGAGTTAAGCATAAGCTGATGTTGATTTCTAAATTACTACCAAATTGTTCATCAAGAACATATTTTTATTGTCAGAGGTTCATTTTTAAATAAAGGTTTATAGACATGTAGGTGTTACATGGTATTGGCATCAGCTCAGTTGTGTTTGTAAAGGAATCCACTGCATGTGAACACAAGCTCCTGTGATGCTGAGAAGCCTTTGAGCAAAAGGATGAACCTCTGACCTCCCTTAGGTGCAGAACAGGAAGTTACACTGACACAAGTTTTATTTTCCTTTACCTTCTCTGGCCCCTGGAAACAGATCCGGCACTGGGGTGACCGTGTTCCGCTCTCTGACAGACTCGGCAGGGAAGCAGCATCCAGACCCCCTTGGCTTTTGGCTTCTTTATCCTCAAATGCCAGACTGCGTGGCCGTGGGTCACTGCCGAAATATTCCTCCTCGTCATCACGATGGGAGCAGTTCAACGGCGGCCACCCACAGTCTCCTATCCCTAGACCCCTCATCCTGGTCTGGGTTCCCGGGTCTGTGCCGGTGTCAGTCCTTCTGCTGGATCCAGAGCGCATCAGTAGCAACACTTTGAGTTCATTAAAAAACATCCGGATCCGATACTTAAACATTCTTCAACAGCTTTACTACAGAAAAAAAAAAAAACTGTTTCCTGGAGAAAAACAGGCTTCAGCTTTTTAACTTTGAAGACAGGCTCATTTTACTTACTTTATTATTATTATTATTATTATTATTATTATTATTATTATTATTATTATTATTATTATTATTATTATTATTATTATTATTATTATTATTATTATTATTATTATTATTATTATTATTATACGTCTACAATGATCACATCCTATTAATTAAGAGAGAGATGTTGGTCAAAAAAGCATGCAAAAAACATGATAGGCTATTAGATCAGCCCATAGCTCTTCGCATATCCTGTTGTTATAGCATGTGCACTGCGATCCAGCCAATAGGGAAGGATTATTTTTCATGGATAGAGGCGTTTTCTTTCGGGATTCAATGGAGGCTGAAAGCAACGAAATGTGAGGCACCAACATTAAAGTCAGAGGAGTCCAACAGCATCCTCTCATGCCTACATTTCTAATCTAGTTGTCATTAGTATCCCATGGTTCAAATGGGTCTTCTTGATGTTGTACAACAGCGAGACCTGTCCAAGGTTTGTGTGAAAATGTTCTCCTCTTTAGGCAGAGAAGCAGTAAGGGTGTCTGAGGGAGTGATATTAAAGCCTATTAACAACTCCAATCCGATTTATGTTTGAGTTTCTAATTTACCTACAGGGGGGGATGCAATTACACAAGATGACACACATGGGATCCTTTGTTGTCTCGCTGTGGCATCCATCAGTCTCGTCTTTTCTTCTCTGTAGCCTGTCTTTTTTTAAAAAAAATGTTAAAAATTGTAAATATTGTTGATAAATCGAATGGGTTTCGTCCCACACAGTCCACCTCAAAGCAGCTGTGAAAACCCAAATGCAAAGTTTACAACCCAGCACTGTAGCACCTTCAGGGATAGACACGAAAAAATAGGAGAAAAAAACCCCCGACGTGCATTAAAAATACATTTGGGTCTAACTTGCAAATGTCAGTCCTCTTGTTTTTCCCACCACCTCTGCGCCACAGTCCAAAAACAGGGAAAGGATGCCATATATGGAATCGTGCAAACTCAAAATAAGCCTAGAGCAGAATGTCCATTCCAGATTTTAAAAACAACTGAGCTGTCTACATCTTTAAAAAAAAAAAAAAATACCAAGGCCATTAGGAATCACAGGACAATAAAATACCACTTCATATGGGAGGCTGCAGCTGCGATGAGTCCGGCCCAGGTGATCGCCTTCATCACCGTAAACCTCAAAGATGCTCAAACTGGATTTTATTCCCACCGGTTTACATACAAACTTCTTTATGTGCCAAGTATCAGACCGCGGTTTGCCATGAAAAATATCCGTGAGCAGCCGAGGAGATGTGAGAGCAGCCCCATAGTAGGCAGCTCATTGGCAGAGGCTGCTGTCCAAGGTGCTGACTGTCATGTGACGTAGAGGCCACGTGCTGAAATTCATCGGCTCGTCGACAAAAGAAGCAGTTATTATTGTAAGTGTGCGTTTCAACATCTCAGCATGAGGTTGTCAATATAATAAACCATACAAAGGCTGAAAGGATGAGACATAATGATGACAGCTTCTAGACAATACATGCAAAAGATTCACTCATCAACGCGTCATTTATTTGTCACAACTGTTTCAGAGACAAACAGGAAAAGCTCAGACACCCACCCCTCATTTGTCACAAGAAGTTCTTTAAGACTTTAAGGTGAATGGATTTAAGGCAAAAAAAATACATAAAGAAAGAAAGGAAGAAAGATAAAAACAATACAAGCTTCAGTATAGGTTGTGAATATTAGGCATCAAACAGTCACATTTATTCTATTTTTAAGTATTTTTTTTCAGTGTTAGACTTTCATCCCCTCAATAGCTGCTCTTAACAACTGTGCTTTTATTGTTTTTAGTTATGTATTTTATTTGTTTTCATCCATTGTATTGTGCTTTTGAGTGTGTAAAGGCATTTTAATGACTGAGTGTGGTTTTTAAATGTTGTCTTACAAAAGAGGACTTTATGTTTTTCCCTTGGAATAGATAATCGATCGATCAATCACTCAATCACTCACTCAATCACTCACTCACTCAATCAATCAATCAATCAATCAATCAATCAATCAATCAATCAATCAATCTGTCTATCCATTTATCTAACTATCTATCTATCTATCTATCTATCTATCTATCTATCTATCTATCTATCTATCTATCTATCTATCTATCTATCTATCTATCTATCTATCTATCTATCTATCTATCTATCTATCTATCTATCTATCTATCTATCTATCTACACAGTAAATTTTGCAGTGTTAAATCAACACTTAGAGAGTTTATTTAACTTCTTCTAGAGTGTATTTGGTCCTATTGTCTGCAAATTAACTCTCTAAGTGTTGATTTAACACTGCAAAATTTACTGTGTATCTATCTATGTCAGATACATTTTATTTATGTAAAGCAGAAGTCTCAACTTTTCAGTCTGAGATTTGAAAAATTAGGTTATAAATATATAAATGTGATATTAAAAATATATAAATTGGTACAGCATGAATAGATAACTGGTTGAAAACATAACATCTCATGCACCATCTCATCAGTAAGTTGCATCAGAAAATGAGGGCTTGTATCTGAATCTAAGTCTTCGACACCTAAGTGGATTAATAGATTACAAAAAACATCTATCCACCACAAATACTTTTATAAACGTTGGGCATAAATGTAAGAATTGCTGAAATGTTGAATTGCTACAATCCTCCTCTTGTGTCAACTTTTTATTGGGGGATAAGAACCTTTTAGAAATATGGATTTATTTACCTAATATGTTTAAAGCACATGAGGAGGAGGTACTGTTACTCAAAACATTTCATTTATTTTTATTCAAAAAGAAAAAAAAAAATCACAGATTAGCAAGGGTTAGCCGAGTAGCAATACAGAAAAAATAAAAATGATTCAAGATAGAGACTTTTAAATATATGTTTGCGACATGGGTGTCACACCCATGGGGGATGGGGTTGTTGCGACACCCCCACTTCTACAATAGATGATTTCATACCCCTTACTTTTTCATGAGGTTATATATTATAGCATCCCACTGGATACAGGAAACGGACGGAGAGTTGGTCTCACCTACTTTTTATTGCAGGATAAATGGTTAATGTCGGTTGCAATCACGCCAAACAAACAGCAATAACATTGTGGGGTAGTTACAATATCTATGATTTAAACCGTTTACCTGCTCTGGCGGTACACCAGCATAAGAAAATGAAGCACACCTCAGTTCCCTGGCCAATTGTAAACAGCTCTTCTTTGCAGTGTTAGTAAACAGTCATCAACCAGTAAGTAACTAAGTTAACTAAACTATGTCTTGCTTTGGGACATATACCCTTAAACTAATTTGCTGACAGTAGGAGGATCACTTTTGGATGTTTTGAGTAGGGGTAGGGAGGGGCAGGTTTTTATTCTTATTGTATTTCTGTCAAAAGTTTTGTTCTTCTTGGAATAAATGTTTAATTGAGGAAAAGACATTTTGTTATTATTTTCAGCCATATATTACTTTTTAATATAAAACCCCCACAGTTAAACCCCTGGTTTGTTACATGGCCGTACAAACATTTAACGAGGGTGAAAACTGCTTAGGTAGTTCTGTTACAGTGTAAAATGTGTTCTGTGCTAAAATGAACCATGTGCAATGAGTCATCCCTCTGTAGGTTACTCTGATGCAGTGAGTCAGTGATTTATGGCTTTATGAGACACTGATGAAGGTCACAGCAGACACATTAGAGCAGGGGTGTCAAAATCATTTTAGTTCAGAGGTCACATACAACTCATTATAATCTCAAGCTTGAATTTCAACCAGTATAATAATAATAACTTTTATAAAATGATAGAATTTTTGCATATCTATTACAGGTCATAGTGGAACTACGAAACACAAAACATTTAGTAATAGGCATCATTTTAGTAGAATTTGGAATTTTGAGTTGTTATTTTTTTCAGTTATTATGCTGTTATTGTCATGTTCCGTTCCCTGTGCTTTCTGTTTTCTGTCCTGTCTGTGTGTTTTTTGTGCTCTGCGTCTCTGCCCTGTGTTTCACCTTTCACCCTGTTCTGTCTTCCTGGCCAATTATTGATACAACTCACCTGGTGAGAGCAGCTGAACTCATCAGGTGAGGAGTATAAAGTCTGCATTCAGATCTGACTCTGTGCCAGATTATCATGACCTGTTCCTCTGATTTTCCCGCAACCTGTGTTTCCCGAGTTCCGGTACCAGTCCCGTTTCTGTCCGACCTCTGTTTTCTGCCTGTGATCCCTGCCTGCTTTTGTTGTTACCGAACCTGGACCAGAACCTGTTACGCCTCTCGCCGCCTGCCCTGACCCTGGAACGAACACCGACCCTGATACCAGCTGCCTGCCCCGACCCCGGAACGAACCCCGACTACGAGACCCGCCACCAGCCCCGACCTAGGACCAGAACCGACCCGAATCCAGTCTCGCTCTCAGACCGGAGGAGATCACCCGTGCTCCGTCTGGATAAGTACATTCCAGCCCTGAGAGACTTTAAAGGGGACTTTACCTCACTCATCTGTATTGTATTACTGGTTTGTGTGAGAATAAACTACTGCTTGGACTTTTACGCACGCCTCCTGTTTTGCACTTGGGTTCTCCACGGTCTGTTACAGTTATTTTACTGGTCTGACCTCCTTGAAATCACACTGGTCTACATGAATAAACTAAAATGAATTTGACAACATTGACATCTTTAGTGTAATTTTTGCATCCAGCCTACAGGTCAAATGTTTGACACCTCTGCATCTTCAATTAGAGCATCTTCCCAAAAACTGGATCAAAACCCACAGGAGGCTCAAGGGAGAAGTAATTTGTATCATTGCATCATTTACAATCAGCCTCAAATGTGAACATTTTTAAATCCAAGTGAAAGACATTCCTCTTTTCATGTGCTTATGAATAAACTCTTTTCAGTTTTGTTACCTCCACCAAGGAGGTTATGTTTTTACTGGCGTTGATTTGTTTCTTTGTTTGTTTTGTGTACAAGATAACTCAAAAACTTTTGGAAAGATTTTGATTACATTTTCAAGGTAGGTTGGTAATGGGGAGATCTGGAAATAATTAGATTTTGGTGGTGATCCGGGGGTGGAGGGGGTGCCTACCTTGGTGGAGGTCTGCGCTCTCAGAGTCCTTTTCTAGTTTTTTTAAAAGCATTTTTTTTTATTTTGATGTCTTGCTTTACTCTATTGCAATTTTAATATTAATTTTAATGTATGGTTTTAATATAATTCATGTATTCATTTTGTTCTATGAATGCATTTTAAAATCACATTTATCTCTCATGATTTTAATGTATAGTTTTGAATGTCTTTTAGTCTTCTGTTACTACTTTTTTTTTCTAAGGGACCCTGTGTATGAATAGTGTTATACAAATAATCGTGCATTGCCTTCATTGCAATAATAATGAGAAGAAGAAAAAGAAAACTTTCACCAAGGATTATTGGGTGCTCGAATTATTCCGATAATTGTTCTTATAATGTTATTTTTGTTAAAGGAGAAAATGTGTCTATTACCACTGCCTTAATGTATGGAATTCAATCAGTTACATGTGCATAAATTAAAATTCTGTTTCATGAAACATTCATTAGCTTATAAATGGTTTAATCATATATTCAGATGTGAAACCATGTAATGAAATGACAGTTAAAAAGGCCAAGTCATTTATGCAGAATTTCACTGCTTCTCATGATAAAGAAAAATGGGTTCCCAGAAAAAAGGGAAATATTGCAGGAGTGTCCTGTCATTCTTTAGCATTCACACCTGATAATATGTAATTTGTGTGTTACGCTGGGCTCCACAATATAATACAATAATCACCAGAAATAGGTCATGTCTAATTCTTTATTTGCATCACCAGGAAGACTTTTTTAGGTAGAAAGTTCAATTACAATGATTAAAGATTACTGTTATTGCATCAATGATTAGAAATGATTGCATCTGAAACACAATAAGGTTAATGGATTGGTTTATAAAAACAAAGGTTACAGACCTAGTTGATAGAATGGGTAACAGATAAAACAACCCTAACAATAGAGGGAAATATCCAGTAGAGAAAAGAAGAAACAGTTATAGTTAAGTAATGCATGGACCTGCCTTTTCATCTAGCAGCCTCTTCTTCTAAAAGATAGTCACTCATTTGGTGTTTAAAGATGAAGCAGGAGTGAGCTAACGTGTTGGTCCAGGGTCTCCACTAAGTATTAATCTGGGTGGAGATCTGAAGGCTTCAAAGTACGAACCACCTCATTATCATCAAACCTTTCAGTGAACCCCAAATGGATGGGGACATCCTCAAAGAGATTGCTCCCAATTGGGTTTTCCTTTCATTTGTCACTTGCCTATAAGTGCAAAAGAAGCAGCAGAACATAACAAGTCCAGTGTTAAATAGAAGACGTGTAAAGATCTGATGGAGAAACCTACAGTGTGTATCATAGAGTACACTAGTGGTATTGTTTTAAAGATAACCTACACAGCTGAATATAAAAATGGATCACAAAAATGCCTATGCTGTGAATGCTAATAAAATGCCTGGAGGCTTTAAAGAGTTGAAGTAACTGTTTTTGTAGATCTGATGCAAAAAAGGTGCTAGTATGTATAAGCAACTTTTGATCTATAGCCATAACTTGAACAGGATGATTTTAGCTGCTAACTTACAAAATAAAGCTGAAAAGATGAGATTATGAAAAAGTCAGCATTTATCATCCCAAAATACTTATTCAGTAAAATCCCACCATAAATGCACTACAAATTACATTATTTATATTCTATGCTCTATAAAGTGGGATACTCATGAAAGTACTGTGAGTTCCCACTGACCATGTGTTAAATAAACAAACACATGCATAAATAATACATAATGCAGTATAAAAATGAATCACACTCTCAACTATTTACACTGTAATATATATTTAAGCTTTGATTCTACAAAGTTGTAGTTGAGGGGCATGAAAAATGGAAAATAAAAAAGAGTGCAGTCACATTAAAACACACAGTGACGTATACTTCATTGTAGACAGTGTGAACACAGTGTAAATGTACATCCATTTATCACATTGAAGTGGAAACACAGCCAAGAGGAGCAATTTAAAGCTGATTATAAGTTAAACTAATGGAATAACAATGGGATTTGAAGCAGGTTCATTTGGAACAAATATGAGTCAGTAGTCTACAAAAAGAGGTAGGAATGAACATGGATATTTCAGCTTGGTGATGTACATTATTATTAAAAGCTTCAAAAATTATAGATGTATCACAGCATGATGATTTTCATCCAGAATCATCATTCATCTACAGACGTTAGAAGATATAGGAACCCTTTAAATGGTTTGTTAAAAGTATTAATTTAGTCCCATGAAGTCCTAATTATGAACATTCTTTTGTTCATATCTCTGGAACTATTTGTCTGATTGACTTCAAATGAAGTGCAAATGAAAGGTCATAACCCAGGGATGCCTCAAGTTATGACTTCATAGCTGTCTGGTTAAGGATTGGGGGCATTCGGGAATATACACCTACCTGTTGATTCTGACAGCGTATGCCTAGTTTATACCAGGTTTCATCCAACAGAAGATGTTTGTAATTGTGTTGCTTCTTGTCATGAGAGCAGAGGTCACAGTACATTGTCACATTAACCTTAAAAACTCACTTGAATAGGTTTTGTGTGTGTGTGTCTTCTGAGTTTCCTGTATTTTGTTGTTATATAAAAAGAAAAGAGAATGAGAAATAAATATGCATGTTCATTCCAACCCTGAAAAAGCAACAAAGCTAAAGGTGGACTTAGACTTTACACTGTACTGTAGGTGTCAACACCTGCTTTGGGATTCAGCATCTGGTGAGTCATTAAACACACCAGATGCTCATGGGAAACATGGAGTGTGTATTCCATGTCTTCTTTCCTGCTATAGTCTGGGCTTGTGTCAGCATCTCTGCCAAGGTTATGATACATGATCAATGTTGAACAGGACATTGAAGTTGAAGAGCAACCCATGTCTTAAAGATCACATTTTTTCCCAGGAAAGGCCAAACATATTTCAAGCAGACAATCCAAAACCTCATTCTGCTGATAGTACAAAGACGTGTTTGAGGAAGAAAACAGTTCAGGTACTGAAGTGGCCTGATATTGTCTTCATTTGATTCTAACTGAGAAGGTTTAGAGCATCTTAGAAAACATAAAACTACCAGCGAAGACGTTGTGCTATTGCACACCTGAAGAATTGTCTGCAATTGTTTGCAAAGTCTGAATTTCCTACATGGATAATAAATGAATGAACATTTGACCTTTTGTAATTACACCCAAAAACCATAATCAGTATCAGGATCATAATCATCATTTTATAAAATTAAATGAACCAGATCAGAGAAAATATGAAATGCTACAATGTAATGAAGGTCATAGTAAATTTTGATCCATCCTGGCATAAGTGAATAGTAAAGATGACACAGTGTTTGGTTGGAAATAACTTTATTACAAGCATGCTCACAAATCTTATTTTTTTACAATTTGGAAGTGGCTGGCGTCTTTCACTTTCTGTAAGTTTCTGTTACAGTTAATCATCTTGTAAATAGCTCAAACCTACAATAAAAAGTGCATTAAATGATTAGAAATCTCTACTTCAGTGTTTGCCACAGTTGAGTATCTTAGTGTTTCTTCAGCAGTTTTCCTGGTGGGGTAGAAAGCCCTGGAGCAACTTAGCATTTTTAGAAAAGTAATGCCTTGTTTTAGACTTTTGTCCCAGCCACTGTGACAGCCTGCAGCCACTGTCACTGTACTACATCACCATTTCTGTCCACAAGTGCAGATAGTGACAGGGTACTTTCCTCCCTCTAGCATGCAGCTCAATATAAATGCAGGAGCAGTGGACGGAAAGGTAAGTGGGAACACAAAGATGGACTATATCCCAAATGCCTTTTTTGTGCAGGAGAGCAAAACATATGAAACACAACCATCCAAATAAACCTAGTTTTCCTGTCACCATGTACCATCTTCAAAGCATGCAGACATTTTGTTGGCTGTAACAGTGGACACTCGTGAAAAACAGACAATACAACTCAGTAACATATTGGTAATATGTCAAAGTGGTTTATTTGGGGAGTAGGACTAGGTCTGGGAATATTCAGATGGATGTGCATTAGGATGGACAAACCTGGCACAGGCTAAAAACAAAAAAGGACTTGATATAAAATTGTCTCATGCAACTAATTAAATAAAATTTAATATCAGTGTGTATCAGGGCATTATAAAGGTTTTAACAGTCACTGATATCACAGCAATACCACCAGTAATCATGATGTTATGCGCTTTTTATCATCTGGAAATCATCAATCTGCTAGTTTTAAAGGTCTATTCTCATTCTAATTTCTGTGAATTATGTTGCAATATTCAGTCCAGAAAGTCTTGAATGCCCTAAGTCATTAAAACCCTGTTTTATATAACTAATAACTGAATTTATGATTCTTAAATTAAAGTTTCTCAGTTGTAAATAAGGTAGTTTTATTATCATACCTTTTCCAGTCAATTCGTTACAGAATAGTGTCAGACAATCCTAAAATGGTTAGTTTCCCAGAAAACATGTGATGCTGAGGTCTTCTTTCTTTCTTTCTTTCTTTCTTTCTTTCTTTCTTTCTTTCTTTCTTTCTTTCTTTCTTTCTTTCTTTCTTTCTTTCTTTCTTTCTTTCTTTCTTTCTTTCTTTCTTTCTACATGAGCTAATTCTCATGGTAGACAAATTGAAACCAGAGGGATTATTATTATTCAGAGGCTGCAGGTGAATATTGGTTTAATTAAATTCCAATCTAAATATTATCAACATAAAACTATTAAATATGGATTATGGTGGAGTAGTGTGACACCAGAAATTCAGGGGTTTTTTTTTTTCATTTTTATGAAGAACAGAATCAAATCTGTTATATTCACAGAATGGATGTGTTAAAACTCACACAAACTGCGTTAATCAAGGACATCAAGGAGTGAGATATGGTTTAATCTATAAATTGATTGTGTTAATTGAAAAACAAACAAATCTCAGTGTAAATCTTTTGAATAAAGTGAATGCATCAGCATAGTTAAATAAATGTGAACACGTCATGTGCTGTCTTTGGCTGCCCTGATTATATTAAAAACATACCTAAAGCCCTGCAACAGTTTTACTCACTGTGACACAAAATGAACTTCAACACTAATGGTTAGACATGAATTTGTGAAATACAAAATACACAAAAGATTTTAATAATTAGGGGTTACAAAATCCTTTTAGTTCAGGAGCCACATTCATTCCAATTTGATCTAAAGTTGGTTGGACCCAAAACATATTCTTATAATAACCTATAAATAATGACAACTCCAAATTGTCCTCCTTGATTCAATGTTGAAAAGTAAAATGACATGAAAATGTGTACATTTGCAAACTACCCATGAACAAAAAAGTGAATAACTTAAACAAATATGAACATCTTGAAATGCATATATATATATATATATATATGTGTGTGTGTGTGTGTGTGTGTGTGTGTGTGTGTGTGTGTGTGTGTGTGTGTGTGTGTGTGTGTGTGTGTGCCTGTTTTAACACTAAGGATCATATCTTTGTGTTTAACTTCACACTGCCTTGAAAGGTTTAGAGTTGAAATAATTTCCAGGTTATGGTATTCTAGTGCTGGTCAGGGCCCATTTGAGACCCCCCTGGACTAAAATGACTTTGCTGGTATAAAGTGTCTCCTTCTGAACATAAATGATGTGTGGGTAGATTTAGGCTCCGCCCCCTTGAAGAGTTGCTAGAAGCAACAGGAAGCGACAACCCAAAAAGAGCCCAAACTGGAAGAAAACAACAGTGGAGGCCCAAATCTTGTCGGGGGATCGGCTCGTCCACATTAACACCCCACCTCCTCCTTGGCTCCGGACCCGAGTCTGGACCAGACCTGCCGCCGGACCCTGACCCATTTGCGTCCGAGTTACGTGGCAGAGCCGTGAGCATGTCCTGTCCACGAAGCTAAAGTAAAGCTCACCTGGGTCACAACACCGCGGACAAGGTAAGAATAAAGCCCCGGACCGGATACTGACTGGACCCCCGGCTGTGGGATGTGTGTGACTTTATGCTGTTTTTCCGCACACGGGTGGTTTATGTAATGGAGCACAGATGTGGGAATGGAAGTTGCTGTGGGTGGTGTGTGTCACGTCTTGCCGCCTCTGCTTTCTACTGATTTCCCCTCCGCCACGTCACTAAACATAAAGGTGAAGCCCCGTGGGTCCGTGGGGCCTTCTGGTGCCACACTTTGGTGCCACTTTAATCAACAAAGGAGCACGATGGAGGCGCACCACGTGTCGAGCTCTCCGTGGGTCCGGCCTGCTCCTCCTGCCTCCGCCCACTGGCTTTCAGTGTCCGGCTGTGGTTCACTTCATCAGGCCAATGAATGAATGAATGAATGAATGAATGAATGAATGATATGAACACAATCCACAGGCCAGGGAATGACCCTCACGTGTACAAGCAGGAGTGGAGGCTCCAGGTGTTGTGGTGAAATCTGTCCCCTCATTCCCTCCCCTGGTGGTGTGAGCTGTTTTTGTCACTAAATAAGGAAATGGGAGATGTTTTAAGGTGAAATGTCATGTGCAGTCTGACCACTTCCTGCAGGGTTAGACATCCACCCCCAACATTCATGAGGGTGAAACAAGTATGCAGTACTTGAGTGAAGTAAAAGTACTAATGCCACTGTTGAAGTACTCTATACAAGTACAAGTCTCACATTCCATACCTTACTTGGGCAAAAGGTAGCTGACTTTGTAGAAAAGTGACCCTCATTTGTCTTTTCATTACCTTCCTAAAATAATTGCCTGAGCCATTTTTACTGTTTTTTCTGAAAACGCACAATATTTTTGTGTACGGTAGTTCCCATAATCTGCAACTGGTATTCATGTATGTTTTTTTATTTTTAATACTAATATTTTACACATTGCTCAGAATTTTGTTTGAATATATTTTAATATGACTGTTTATATTTAGAGTATCGTATATTTGTAATATTCATTAATTCATTTAATTGGTTTTGTCTCAAACTGAAATAAAAATAAAATAAAAAACAATAAAATCAAGAGGTCAATTACATATGCACCCATTAATGTTCATTAATCACAGAAAAAGTAACGCATACAATAAATTTAACACAAGTGTACATGTGAATGAACTCCTAAACACAGTTTGAGAAGAAATGGAAAGAAGCTAAAACTTATCTGGTTCTTCATCTTCCAGGGTAGTTTCTGTCCTTTTTTTCTTGTACTTAGATGGAGGAACTCTAACACAATTTCTTCTGGGATTAATAAATTATTCTGAATCTGTAAAAACAATTGTGTTACGGGGTTGAATTGTATGATCTATTCAATGGAGAATGTTGTGATTTTAGAATTAAGCAAACTTAATTGAATTATCTTCAAATGAGCCCAAAGTCACTCACAAAAAAGTATGAGAAAAAGGTCTAATATGACACAACCTATAAATATAATCCACAGCTGTGGGGTAAAGTAATTACTCATATGCCAACCAATATCCAGAAATAATAAGTCAGCCAGTACATCAGTGCATCGCTAACAGCAATGCATCATATTCTATAAGTTAGTCAAGCATTTTTTTGTCGCTATTCCATGAAAACAATTTAGGAAGAAAAATTCAGCTTTTCATGAGCTCAGAAAAGGCCTGTTTTCAGTATGGTGTATTTCCAGCAAATCTGAGAGGTTTTTAAAACCTCAAGAATGAGGTGAATATCAAACTTGCCTTTAAACACATAAACTAATAAAAATCAGCATATTTGGAGATATATTTTCACTACACTGGGGGGGAGGCGATTAATCTATAGAAGCTCAAGGTGACAAACCACATAATTCAGAGTAAATTTGTAATATGCATAGAGTTACTACAGTAATGTATAAACTATGGCAGAAAAGAGGATGTCATTATCACATTTGAGTCTATTAATCACACAAGAAATAAATATTATGTTTTCTAATATTCTAACAAATCTATGGCATACTTTTGAGTAATACCCTTTTAGCATCAGTAACTCACAGTAACTCCGCCTCCTCATGGGCAGTCATGTCTGATCTGGATCTGGTTGACCTGGTCGTGGTTGATTAGCGTCTCTTCCTGTTGTATTAAACCGTTGCTGGAGATGTACATGTGTGGGATGAGTGATATTGAGGCTGCTGGTTCTGAACAGACTGAAGTAGAACAATGAGCTGGACCAGTCCTCACTGTGGGGATATTTCCTGACATTGGAAATTATTTTGTGATTATTTTCTTTTTAAACACTACTTTTGGATTATCTTGTCAGGTTAGTTTAGTATTGTTCACATTTTCATCCAGGCTAATTGGCCTGGACCTCGATATGAGTTTTTACCTGCAGACTACACACAGCATGGATTTATTTAGTATATATATTTCGCCACTCCATGTCTTTCAGTCCAAATCTTAGCAGACAGTGCCAGTTGCCAGTTGAAGTGATGTATGTTTTCACCATAAAAATCTTTAACAAATCTTTCCACAAAGAGATGAATCAATAAAATCAATTATAGCTTTAGTCACATGCCATTTTCTGATCTTATGTTCACATTGTTACTTTTTTTGTGAAATGGCTGCCAGTAATATTTATAGCATATGTAGTTTTGGAAATGAACTGGAATGAATACATTCAGATTTCTCCAAGTGTGAATACATATATATATATATATATATATATATATATAACATGACTAGCATCAGCCTATTCATCTTTAATGTGTCTTGACATAAATCCAGAAGTGTTTTGTTGTTTGAGTATAAGTACAGTCACAGATAACCAGGGCAGTTGCTTCAGTATACTGGTTCAAATCAAAGACGTTTAGCTGTTTCTTCATCTGCTGCATAATCAGACTGCTTTTTTTTTTCTCCATCTTGAATCTTGACCTTCCAGTTCCAGACGCTCTCCCTCTATGAGGCCTCCTTTTGTCTCCTCAGCTGTTCTCTGTATTCGTCAGACCATGGCGTCTGCCACACAGTCTGCCTACAGACAGAAAACACACTCAGTGATGTGTGATGAACAGTTAAATAAGCTTCCTCACTTTTATTGGCGATCAAGCATCAGTTCTGTATTCTATAGATCATACAGTTAGTGGCTCTTAATAGGTAGAAATCACCCACTGTGTTACTTCTAAAATGGCATGTTAGATGTACAATTATGTTTTTTATAAGTTTTTTTTTTACATGTTTTTTTCACTATTATGAAACTCTGAAAATAATAAATGGGTTACATTTCTATAGTGCTTTTCAAGGCACCCAAAGTGTTTTAGATTATTGGTCCACTACTCATTTGCACTCACATTCTCTGGTGGTGGTACACTGCATATGTAGCCACAGCTGCCATAGGGTGGGCTGATGGAGGTGTGGCTGCCAAACAGTCCCTCTGACCACAACTACACACTCATATGCATTCATACACCAGTGAGATAGTGGTTTTCAAACTGCCAACCCTTCAGTTATTTGATGACCCACTGTACCTCCTGAGCCATGGCCGGCCCAGCTAAATTATCATCAATGGTGTGTGTGTGTGTGTGTGTGTGTGTGTGTGTGTATATATATATGTATGTATATGTGTGTATAGTATTAATGTTCCAGAGTCTCAACAGCAGGAGGAAATCACAAACCAAGTTACACTTGAGAAAACCAAAAACCACCAATGTGATGTATCCACAGACTTATCTGAATAAAGCTCAGTCTGTGATGTTGCATACATCTGTGCTATGTGATTATCAAGATTTATAAGAAAATTAAATTAAATAAAATTACTTGGGCAGTGGTTAGCACTCGTGCCTCACAGCAAGAAGGACCCTGGTTCGATTCCCACATCAGTCCTTTCTGTGTGGAGTTTGCATGTTCTTCTCGTGTCTGCGTGGGTTTTCTCCAGGTATTCTTGTTTCCACCCACCATCCAAACATATGCACTGATAGGTTCATTGGTTAAACTAAATTGCCCACAGGTGTGAATGTGAGAGTGAGTGATTGTCTATATATGTTCAGCCCTGAGATGAACTGGAGACTCATACAGGGTGTACCCCGCCTTCACCCATTGTAGCTGGATTAGGCCCACACAGACCCCCGTGACCCTAGTGAGGGTGAAGCGAGTTCAGATGATGAGAGAAAATTGCTTGGGAAAACAATTTACTAAATTGATTACCAGATTTTAACTGATTCTTTTGCCCTGAAGTCTGATGTATTTCCCATGAGCCAGGCATCCTCTGAACATTCTGACTTTCGTCACCTAAACATCAGAAAATGATTGATTGATCTCTCCCTGATTACACACCTGAATCTCTTCCTTCATGGTAAATAATTTCCAAGTGTACTCCACCATAAACAATCCATTTATTTTTTACAAACTGAGCCATTACGGCCCTCGAGCACTGGTAGAAATTCATCGTAACATGCATTTTGGGAAGTGTAGCTCCATGCAGCTGCATTATGGCTGCAGTGGCAACAAACACTGAAAAGGCTTCATTGCCTCTTCCTACTGCAGCTGCGTGTAGCTCTGCAAATGGATTGTTTATGTTGGTGTGCACTTTTAAATTGTTCCACTTGAGGGAATAGACTCAGGTGCGTAATCACAGATTTGAGATACTTAGGTTATGATTTGGGTTTTACAGGTTTGATGAAAAATTGGTGACAAAAGTGATACGCAGCTTTAAAGTGACACTCATCAGACACATGGATACTGAGAAAATGTAGTTTGTTTGCATCTCAACGGCTAATTCTGGCAACATAAATGACATCTGCAGGAAAAGGAGCAAGAATGTAAAGCAAACGATGATAATGATAATGATAGATGGTAGTTAAACTGATATTATTGAGTGTATGGTTGTTACATTCTCATTGGTGCTTTTTCATCCTTCCATGTGATGTCCTCAACACTTGACCACACCCATTTAGGAGACAGGAAGTGAGCCATTTCACATCATCGGTGAACTGTACAGTACGCCATGTGTTGACTAAATCATGTCTCCAGTTTTTATTATAAATCAACGAGTGAGAATGAATGAATGAGAATTGCTTTTGTATATATCAAATGTGTTAAGACATCATTTCAGAATATAATATACTCGGTAACCATTAACCTGAGTCATTCTTCAGCTCCATGTTTTCCTTTATTCATAATTTTTTTCATAGTCATTTCTATTTAATCTATTGCAGAGTGGAGTCAGTGGTATTATTTGGCAGGAAATTTGATGTTATCCAATTTGCAGTTAAGCTCCGCTATGAATATCATTGACAGTCATTGATATTTATTGCAGATGCAGAGGAATTTGGTCAGACGTTTATTTGCAGACGCTCTGACTCCATCGCTCTTTGCACAAGAGGAAGAAATGCAGTCTACCCAAACATGAATAATGCAATATTGCTTCCTCTTAGCAATGCTTTAGTTTGCGTTTTATTGACCACTTCAATAATTGTAGTTTGGCAGCATCTCAAGATCTTAAACTCCTTGGAAATGACATTGGTTGAAAGTTACTGAAGTTCAGCATTGCGCAGTCACATATTTGGTGCAATAAGTTCTAGATTTTTAGCTGAATACCCCGATAGAATACCCTACAGTGTACATCTCAAAGGTACATTGGTGAAATAATTGATGGATCTGGTGAAAAGGCTGTAAATGTGATTTATAAAAGCATGTAGGTTTTGTGGTTTCTAAAATGCAGCAGTTCTTTGGCTGTCTCATGTATCATGTATACAACTTTACAATTAAAACCTGCTGTCAGCCATTTAAAGTGTGTTGGAAAATGAAGAGAGCGCTGCAGTACCAGCAGAGAATGGATTCCTTGTTGAAGTGTTTGGCTTGCAGTGGGTTGTGTTGCTGTACTTTTCTTGCTCTCCTCTGCAGAAACTGTTCTAGCTTGTTGTTTTCACACGTTCTCTGCCTCAACAAGTACACTGTGATCATATTTTTTTCATGTCAGGGGTTACCTTTTTATTAATAGTTTAGTGTTTTCTTACATTACATCAAAGTCATGTTTTCTAGTTGTGAGGGAGAGTTAATGCCAAATATAATTACATATATACACCATTGAAAAGCTGAATATGAGTCAGTCAGAAATGTTTTTAAGGATATTTATTGTGACCCACAGACCCTTGTATTGAAAAGATGGAACTTTTTATATCATAAATGATGACTGGTGAATTACCATTGAATCGCATCATGAAACTAGGGTGTGTTTATATATCTTTCTGTTACGGGGATATAGTCATTTTAGTGATGGCACAGCTCATTTCCTCACTTGCAAATACTTTCTTACAAAGGAACTGTCGATATGTCCTGCACTTGCTGCTGCCTAAAAGAAGTGTGATTCATTGAATGAATACAAACCCTTCAAACTATCCAGTTGTGTGATTCAGTTTGTTTCTATAGTTATCCGTGCATCCCTCCATTATCCACAGTATTGGTAGATACGTAATTATTACGTTAAATAAGTTTGGAAATGAGAGCTGTGTCAATGCAAGACTTGTGCTGGAGCTTCACAGTTTTTTGGTACAAAGTAAATGACAAAAAACTAAGACAAGCCTATTAATTATATTTTCCAGCACAAGTCATTAAGGCATGTACCCATCTTCTGGCAAAAGTGGAAAAAATTTCTCACCTACAACATGGTTAGAAAATAAATTAAGTTGTTAAAGGTAGTAAACTAATTTTATAGACATGGTCTAGTAGTGTGATAAGAAGAAAAATACATGAAAGCAAAGAGGACTTTGTACTTGTACTACTTGCATTTGAACATTCTCTTTTTTTGCTTTTTATTATGTCTCCTTGATAAGTACCTGATTCCTTATTTACACTTTGTGTTGATGACTCAGTGAATGCCTGCTACTAAACCTTGTTTTAATTGTGCAAAATATATTCTTTTTTATTCTAATTGTCATTTTCAAGCATTCATAACAGGATACTAAGAGCCATACTGTTGTTGAAATGAACAATTTATACTTCTTTGGTCTCTAATCTGCTCACTGGTCCTGTAACTACTACTAACACACACACACACACGCACGCACACACACACACACACACACACACACACACACACACACACACACACCTTTTAGCTCTATAAGATGAAATGTAACAATGGCTCCTTTTTGTGGTGAAGTTCTACCCCTCACACCTCTACATTCACTTATGAGGCTCCAGTGCTGCTACTGTATGAATGATTGTTTAATGAAGCACAATTCTCCTTACAGTGACGTGTCATTCAGCTGAGGACTCATATGTGAAGCAGTTGCTAACAACCTCATGCCATTTAGGTCCAAAATTGTATGTGAAAATGAAGAGCAGCATTTAATTTGTAACAAAAAAGGCATTCATGAACAGAGTTCTCGATGACGGTATCCTCTTTCAGTTCTTGAACATGTTATTTCTTAGACCCAACTCCAGGCAGCATGACTGAAAATAGATTTGTTGCTCATTCAGGATATTCAGGCACAAGAGCTGTTGAGGGGCATCCATTAATTTTGGATGGGAAAGGTTCGGAGGGAGCCTGCAATGAATTTCAGCTGCAATGTGTTATTCTTAGCCTGAGGACAGCTCCATCTTTATTGCTGAGCATCCACCTGCTTGTCAAAACCAAAATATGAGGATGTATTCCTTGTCCAGTATGGACAGTTCATGGAGAGGTCATTATAATGTTGTGAAATGTGTTTTTGCTACTTCATTGTTTTCAGAATGTATTGCATCTGGGAATGTCCGGTTCTAGTGCATTTGGATATAGAATAATGACTAATGATGAGTAGGAGCGATATGAAGAAAAGGATAGAAAAAGGAGACTAAAATAACATGCTGCATGATTTTATGTCTTTTTCAGTAATATCTGTTTTGGTCAAAGTAGATTTTTGTCTCAGCTGCACCTTCTGTCCTCATTGAAAGCTACAGAGTGGAAGGGCGCTGTACTATATGATGTAGATGTGCATAAGGTAATGACTCAAGATGAACTGAACTGTCATTCAGACTATTTTCAGGCCATGTGCACAGTACAGTGTAATAGTCTTGATCGGGGCCTGGGATAAATATACTTTTACCTGACAAGTAGTTGTTTATGCAAGTTAAATATAAATAATATGAATATCTGTGTAAGCAGTTTGACCAGAGAATATACTAGATCATTGCTAAACTGGATATAGGACAGTTTGGGAGGCTTAAACTAATAACTGTAGGGTCAGCCTGTTTTGATGCATGTGTGTATATATGACAGAGAGACTTTAGGAAATTTGGTTAATATTTTCTGTGTGAACATATGACGCCCTACAGTGTTTCCAGCTTCTGCATATCTTAAGAATGAATGAAATGTTGATCTTGTTTTACTGTTAATACTAAGAATATTCCTGTAACCTTTTCAAATGAAAAGCTCTCGTGTTTCAGGTGTTAAAAAGCTTTTATTGTGAAACAAAAGGGAACATATAACAAAGACATGAAACTGTTAATGTTAATTTCCAAGCGCAAGGTAATTTTATTAACCAGTACGTCTCTTTAATTTGCAGTTCAGCATTAGTCTTGAACCTTGGCCTGAAGTTTTGGCAGTTTGTGAAAACTGTCATATGTGTGATTATGATCATATTGTATGGCTTTTTGATATTACTGATCAGAGGTAAAGGTTTATAGTCACTGTTGGGTGCATTTTTTTTAATCTGACTTCACAGTAGCTACATTTTCTTGTCTAATAGAGAAGTCTGGAGCAAGGTAGATAATGTATGATTGTTGACTTTTTAATTTTATTTTGTGTCAGTCTGTTTGAGCTTGGCCATGGCCCACGCCACCAGTATCCAGTATGAACCAGTGGCTGAGATCGGAGGAGGCGCCTACGGGACAGTTTATAAGGCACGGGACACAGAGAGCGGCCAGTTTGTGGCTCTGAAGAGTGTTCGTGTCCAGACCGATCAGAACGGGCTCCCGGTCTCCACAGTCCGAGAGGTGGCTCTGTTGAGAAGGCTGGAGCAGTTCGACCATCCCAATGTGGTCCGGTAAGACTGGCATTAGTGTGGTGGGCTCAGATGAATTTGAACACCGCACACATTGTCCTCACTCTGTTCCCTGGTCCTCTGCAGACTTATGGATGTATGTGCTACTAAGAGGTCAGACCAAGAAACTAAAGTCACTTTAGTGTTTGAACATGTGGACCAAGACCTCAAGACGTACCTTGAAAGAGCTCCAGCTCCAGGATTGTCTCTTGAACGCATAAAAGTGAGGACTGAATAAAATACTCATCAGTTATATATTTGTTTCTGGATGATGTTTTAAACAGTGTGGATTAAACCATCATTTAATCCTTCAAGTTAACCATTGAGACATATGTTTTACTTAAATATGTTTGTGTTTTTACAGGATTTGATGAGGCAGCTGCTGTGCGGCCTCGCATTCCTTCACACAAACCGCGTAATGCACCGAGACCTGAAACCAGAGAATATTCTGGTCACCAGCCAGGGACAGGTGAAACTGGCTGACTTTGGACTGGCCCGGATCTACAGCTGCCACATGGCCCTCACTCCTGTGGTAACAACTTACCCATGTGTAAAATTAGTAGTCATGATCTTACATGCATCATTCAAGTATCCTATGGATATCTGTTAAATAATTGTAAATCTTTTAAGGCAGATTTCCATTTATTTAATTATTAAAAAATTAACCTTCAGCAAAAAACAACCCCCAAACACATATTTTGGGTATCAGACTTTTTTTTTTTTTGCTCTACTCTGTCACTAAATTGAAACATTTGCTGCTTGAATTAAAAACTGTTGCTTCTTTGTTTAGTATAGTGAGTATAATAATTTTTTCATGTGTTTTGTTTGTACTGCTTAAACTGTAGCAGGAGTGATCCTTTAGAAATCTGAATTCACTCAATAAACTCAAATCTGAGAATTAATATCCTTCAATCTGATGGTTTTAACGTCACTTCCTTCATGAAAAACATTAGTTTGATGACTGACTAAAAATTCTGTTTATATTAATGTAAAATGAATTGAAATACTGTAAGTTTTCTACGATATAGAAGAGTTAGAGAGACTAAAATATGTGTTTTAGGAAAAGGAGGCAAAACAACAAGTATAGCTAATTAAGCTGTTTCCTGAATAAATGTTGCTTTACTGGTCTAATAAATAATGGTTCTATGATTAGTCTGTTGTGTTTATGGCCTGTGTGTGTTGTTTAGGTGGTGACGCTGTGGTACCGTCCTCCTGAGGTTCTGCTTCAGTCCAGTTACGCCACACCTGTTGACATCTGGAGCACTGGCTGCATCTTCGCGGAAATGTTCAGACGCAAGTGAGTCAGCAGAAAAATAAAAAGATAGAGAAGATATTTGAGTTTGTAAACAGATGTAATTAGGGTTGGATGATGGGAGGAGTATACTGAATGTATCGGGGCTTGTTCTGTGTGGGATGTAGTAAATGACTTCATCCAACATTAAGTACAAATTGTCACATAATTTGTTTAAGTTACTGGCATCACAGTTTCACTTTTCTCCCTTTTACAGAAACACATTAATTCTAATGGGCTGAGTTGGCATATTTTCAGAGACCATTGCATCTTAGTTTTTGTAATACTAACTGCACTTTATAGTGATTCTTCAGTACTGAGTGTCGTTCTATAGTTTTGCATGGCCAGGCCCATCTTACACTCTTCATTAGAATTGCTATTCTGACTCTAGAATGTAACAGTACATGTTTATCTTGGTTGTTTGGCTGGTTTTGAGTGCAGGGCTTTACAGTTCTGCACTTTTAAAATATTGTTGGGAGATAAGTGGTTTTCATGGAACATATGCACATGTGTTACAAAGATTAAATCCATACAAAACAAAGTGACTCTTAACTCATTCACTGCCTGGTGAATGAGAAGAGAATATTGACTCGGAATATAGTCAGTATTGTATAACATTATATATATATATATAATATATTAAAAGACTCTAAGACTACATAAGTATGGCACCCATCAAAATAAAGTGAAGACTGTTCATTTGGATTTGAATTGATGCCAAAACTCACCAATGGCAGTGAATGAGTTAAATATATTTTTGTCAAAACCTCCCATTTTAATGGTGTAGATCTAATGTCATGTAAGCTTAAGGGACTTTTCTGTGTTGATACAGACACATAGGAAAATGAAGAATTGCAAAAATATCCATCTTTATTTAAGCAGAGTACTTCCAGTAAACTAGACTAGTCAGTACATTGTAACCAGTTGTGTAATGCCCATTGTGTATTGTTGTGAAGTCATGAAAAAGAAAAACAATTTAAATTGGCTATATATTTATTTGATATGTATCTTTATTTTCATAAATAGGCTAAAAAAAACTGTATTGTATTGCCTTGTAAAAGGTTGGCTCACAGCTTAGATAAGCCATATTTAGTGTCAGTATTCCAAACTCAATAACAGTGGAAAGTAATGTATTAGAACCAGAGTTGGTAAAAGTACTCATATTCTGTACTGAAGTAGAAGTGCAGCTACTTGCATGAAAAAATACTCTGGTAAAAGTAGAAGCAGTGATTCAAATAGTTTGCTTAAGTAAAAGTAAAAAAAAAAAAAAAAAAGTACAACTTCTCAATTGTAGTAAAGTAAAAAGTAAAACTGTATTTTTCTTTTTTGCCAGCAATGAAACTATATTTATTTAACCAGGAAAATCATACAGTTTTCAAAAAATAAAGGCCTTTCAAGTAAGTCACTGTGTTTGATTATATCACAGTACTTAGTTTTGTGGATACTGGCAGGAAATTTTGGAAAAAATGGGGGGGGGGGGGGCAATTGAGACAAAAAGTCTTAAATATGAGATAAGAAATGCATAATTGGAAAGTTAAAAAGTGCACGAGCTTTTCATCACTTTGTCACATTCTTTGACTTCTTAGTGCTTCTCATACCATCTGGTCACTTTCTGATGCTTTGGTCAAAGACCCCAGGATGTTTTCCTCACCATTGGAAACTGGCACAGCAACATCTCTGTGACGGATCATGATTATGCATATGTTCAGTCCATTTGTCTCCAGTGTTTTCCACAGTGGTGTCATTTGTTATAACATCAGAGCGTTTTATTCGAAAACCTCTCATGGTAAATTCAGGTAATTTTTTTTTTTTTTTAAGTATTTGAAAGTAGAAATATTACGTATAGCCCCACTAAACAAGATAATGGATTATATCACATTTATCAGGATCTCATAGAATATCATTATGTAATTTTTTCCCCCTTATTGCCCAGACCTGAATGTGGTATAAATACTGTCTGTGTAAGACTGTCAGTGTTCAAGCCTAAAATGTGTTTTTGATTAACAGATTTTAATGTGATTTGGTGAAAAGCTTGAGGCTGAAGAGCAGCATGTGTTTGATGAGGATTTGATTCATTAAGTTTAAGAATAGTGGAGTTTTGATAACACATCCTGGAGGTATATTTGTGAAGCCAATTTTTTTTTATTTTTGCTTACAAAGTAAATTCTTATTTTTCATCTGCTGTAGTTCTCTCACACACACACACACACACACACACACACACACACACACACAATAATAGCCTAGCGTGTCGACCACTCTGGATGTGTTTAGTGAAATGCATTTTGGAAGAAACTGCCTGATTACAGTCTATGACCATTTTTGTGTGACTAGAAAGTATGTCTTTCTTGCAGCACACCAATCATAGGTAGTGGGGGCTCAGGGTAGGCATCATATGATGAGAGTTGGTATTGTGCCACCTGAGGCTTTACTAAGTCACTAAGTTTAGGGAAAACTCGTGGCTTTGGTTAAATATTGTCAAAAGGTCTTGGATCCTGTGCTTTATCTTAGGGCCGACTTTCTTAAATTTACCTACAGTTGCAGATTTTTTTTTTCTTTTTGAAGGTATTTGACATGTTCTTTATCGTTTCAGGCTTTCTTTATTTAAACTTTATTTGAAGACGTCAGTACATGTAGGCATTGTTATATTAGACCATATGCAACCAATGTCATTTGCATAAGGCTGTATAAACTACATTGGTAATTGAGACGATTGAGACTATAGATACAAATCCACAGGAGCTCATTAGCAGACTTTGTCCCCGTTAATTTAGGTATTTAACCTTTTAAAGACTTAGTTTGTTTCATAGCAACTTTCAAATTATTATTATTTTTTTTTTTGCATTTTCTTTTCCTAAGTGGTTTTTCATAATTTCTTATAGTATTATGCTCAGCATTTTTGACTCTTTTGTAAAAATATTTTCTGATCGTTTAGATGTTAATGAAAACTCAGACTAAAATGATCATATTATCCTCTTACCATAGTATAACAGAGGAAAGGAAAATATATCAGTAACCAAAGACAAGAACAAGCTTCTACTACTGATGTCATTTGTCAAATATATAAATAAATGTTGAAGAAGGTGACTGTGTTTCCATGTTAACTTCAAAACAGGTCATATATGATGACGATAAAACGCTGAGAAACTTTATTTTATATAGTTGAATCATTTACTTGTATTGATAGGATTAGTTCTTGAAGTTTCTAAAAATTTCAGTTTAGGCACTTTAATAAAAACTAACATAATGATGTAGGAATTTTAAAATCAACAAAGACAACAAGGGTCTATAATGCATTGACCTTTAATGTGCCTTGGACATTTTGACATTGTGCACAGTTTGCTACTGGCTTAAAATGTGATATTGTAATTTCGGCAAGAAAATTCTGAATCAGTGAATTGAAGTCATTCTGCTTATAGACCATAATAAATATTTTACAGTGGGGGTAATGAATGCCAGAAAGCCTTATAAATCATGAGCTGTTTATGTCCCTCCCATATCAGCTGAGACCCTGCACACATGTACATAGTAGTGCCATCTAGTGGTAAACAAGAACATTGCAAGAATATTTGCTGAGCACTACCATCTAATAACTGATTCATACAGAAGAAGTAACATTTGAACTTTGTTCAAACTAATACACAATAAAGTCACATGTCAGTGGGTCTGAAATCTGATATGTTGTGAGTTTCATGTTTCTATTTGCTTATTCTACTTTATAATCTGTTTACCTTGGTTAAACTTTTGTTTAGACCATTGTTCTGCGGAGACTCAGAAGTGGACCAACTTGGGAAGATTTTTGAGTGAGTACAACATGTGTTTGGATCCATTTTCCTAATGAGGAGATCATGTCCGAGCAGATAATCCACCTTTTCACTAGGGGCGATAGAATACAAATCACAATAGGATCATGATATGATCTATGATGACCCTATTAAAAAGGCTATTTTGTGTCGCTTTGTTTAAATGATTATTTCTTGGAAGAATTGAATTATGCCCAAATACTAAACACCTTTGAGCACAACAGGCTTTAACACTATATCACAATATGTCCCTGTGTTAAAACTTCAATTATGTTTTACAAACATTACAGAGAAAGATCCTACTCAAACGTTTATATTCTATTGGTTCTTAACTAACATCGTAATGTTATTTTTACAATCCCAACAAAGGAACTAACATCCAGATCTCAGACAGTAAAATTCATTTTTACAATGCTTCGAATAACTGTTATTTAATAAAACAGTGTTAAATAATAATAAACAAGATATAATCAATGAAGAAAAAAAATGTCAATACAGTATTCTTCAATATTGATACAGTATCATGAAATGAAATATTGCAATATATTGCGGAACTGATATTTTAAACCACTCCACTATGACCTTTTCAGTGTTATTGGTTTACCACCAGAGGAGGAGTGGCCGACTGATGTGACACTCTCAAGAAAAAACTTCCCCCCTTTCTTACCTCGACCAATCACTGATGTTGTCCCAGAGATAAATGTTCAGGGGGCTCAACTATTGCAGGTAAGACCATAACATTGCTTCCCACTTATATAGTGTAAGATTCTGTTGAAGGTTTGTGTACATTTGGTGTGGAAATCTCAATGCATTCTTCAGATAATGTGATTCCATCAGTGAAAGGACAAGTTGACCATGTGACCTTTAAAAAGTAGATCAAGGTCAGCTGTTTTCAGCTCCTGCTCCATGCCAAGCTGCATCCACACTATACACTGGGTGCAGATATGTCAATGCATTCATCAAATAATGCGATTACGCTATTAAAGGGACAGACGGACGATCAAACTGTCACCATATTCAGCTGCTTAAAATGTTAGCATCTTGACAGTAGCACATAAATTAAGTCTTAGAATTGTCCTTGCACATGGTCTGATCGTGAAACTGAAAATTGATGCCACGTACAACTGTTTGAAATAGTCAAGAGTAGGTTTATTACAACAATTTTTCTTAAAGTAATACAGAAATGAGTTGGATATTGGTCAATCAAAGAAACATAGATGCTGCTATAAAGGAGGGAACAAATTTGAATGTGAATGTTCATCTAAAGTAGCAAACATCAGTGCAGCTTCAAAATATTACTTTAATATAATGAAAAGAAATAGGCAGGTTTTGCTTCTGTTCATTTTAGAAGTAACTCAATCAAATGTATTGGAGGCATTTTCACGTTGTCATTAAATTGACCAAGAATGCATGTTAGTGAACATTATTTAGAGCCATTACAGTGATTTTTAGGGACAACAGTTTAGTGATGCTGCAGTAATAATTGATGAAGATCCCAATTTTATATAATGAATAATGGGTGTCAGGACACGGGATTATGTGGCTGCAACCACCATTTTTATTTTTTTAAAAAAAAATTAAATTCTGGCTGACCAAAGGAAAATAATTCCTCAGTGGGTCATCTTTAGGTTTTATTGTGGGGGGGGGAATTCTTGGCATTCACATTTCTTTTTTTTTCTCACACTTTTGCAGAAATTGGACAATAGAAATGCTATCCTATGTAACAAAACAATTGGGAAATTACTTGTTGTGCAAAACAAAACAAATAATCCCCAAACCAACTATGCCAATTTAGCACAAAAACAGCTCGGAAGGTTTATATTTATATGAAATAATGAAGCATTATGTATTACACAATGTGCTGGACAGAAAAAAGAACAGGACCGGCCTGGAAAATTAACATGAAGATCGATCTGGAACAAAGGGGAAATAATTTTATTTATTTATTTTTAAGCTCCATAATCCATTTTTTTTTTATAATAAATTTTTTTATATATATTATTTATTTTACAAGACATACAACAATAACAACAACAACAACAAGCAGACCAACAAACACACAAAACAAAGAAAAAATTAAATAAATAGGAAAAAAACCACACCAAGGCCACAACACAATATGTTAATGACAAATTGCATGCTCTACCTCAATCCACAGTGAGTGTAATGTGTATATTTATATAGTCCAGAAAAGGTCCCCAAGTCTTGATGTACATATTTTCTGTTGTACATTTCAGAGAATATCTTAATTTTTCCAACCTGAGGAAATAGAGAACATCTTTGATCCAATGAGTTACTGTTGGTGGTTTACAGTCTTTCCATTTGATCAGGATCAGATCAATTTTTTTTTAATTTTTTTTTTAATTGACGAGTCAAAACAATAAATTTTCACAAATCTGGAATCCTTTAAGAGAGGCATGAAGTACCATTATATTTTTCTCAAATTTGAAATGCAGGACATCCACTGTTCAACCCTGGTCTTTCAGTATAGTCAGGTTCAGCTGATGAATAAACAGACGAATGAACCAACCATGGATCATAACACTGGTTCTACAGGCTTGTACTGTAGAAACTAGGTATGATGGGTAATCACATTATCCAGCTGTCTCCTCAGTCTAAGATGGATAAGATAACATATTCCTTCATTAGTCCAACAAGGGGAAATTCCAAATTTACAGCATCAGAGTGAAGCACAAGCAAAGCACACAAGAGTGAAAAAGAGTATTCAGTCCCCACAAGGACTAGATAGTCTCATGTATCCATCACTGTGGAACACAGGCAATGTGGACTCATCCAACCACATGACCTTTTTCCACTAAAACACAGTCCAAACTTTATGTTCTCTATACACTTTTGGTTATTTAAGAAATGAGAAGATACTCACTGCATCTGTTAGGATTAAATAAATATAGTATCCATTACAGTGATTATCCAATGGAATATTCAGAATTATTTGCTGTGTTATAAGAGTGATATTTTGCTTTTTAAATTCCGCATTTTAAAACATCCACTTGTGGTTTAGATAAACTGTAAATGCTTGGGTCTGAATTCTTCATGAACTCAACTCCACAGGTCCATCTTTAACCCTGTTTCTGACTAATGAAATGAGGGAGGTAATTCTGAGGGCTGGTCCTTTAAATTCAAATGAGCTACTTAATACATTGAACATTTTAGGTAACTGGCTCAAAGTTTGGACACATTTTCAGTATGAACAACAACCACTGCTGTTGACAAATAAGTTTGTCATACTCTGAGAAATATTCATTGGAAGTCTTAAATATACAGTGGTGGGGAAAACCTTTTTTTTTTTTTGGACACCCTATTGATTTGTGATATATTACATTAAAGATCATTGTTAAATCACTGAAATCTGCCAAGTATTGTTCACGTCTCCAAATGCACACGTGCCCTTCTGCATGTGCTCTGTGTATCTGCGTAGCTAAAATGAACATTTTGTTACGTTTCCTCTGCAGTGCACCTCTTCACCTTCACTCTTCTCTGAAATTTAACACGATTCTATTCTTCTCCTCTCCACAGAAAATGCTAACCTTTGACCCCTTGAAAAGAGTATCGGCCCTGAATGCACTAGAACATCCCTATTTCCAGGATGAGGAGACATTGACTCAGACAAAAAGCTGAAAATCTACACAGATATATAGGTAACAGAGTCTAAATGTAGACCTGGCCACAACATAAAGGATGTCTGTTTCATTCAATGCATCACCTTGACATCTAGGTTATGCTGTGGGATTTTATTTATTACTCCTGCATCAAAAAGGATTAAAACCTGAGAAATGGATTAGACATGAAGAGGAGTGAATATAAGGATCACTGGCATGCTTTGCATCATGTACATGTCACAGTTAATGATGTTTACTGTATGTGTCTTGTCTTCGAGGACAGTACCAGTGTTTTCGATGTTTGCTTTGTGTTTCAGTCTGCAGTGACTGATGTAAAGACGCATCTGATATTTCCTCTCACATGTTCCTCCTCTAACATTAACAGTGTTTAGACAGACACTGATGCATCGTCTTTTCTTGTTACAGCCTCTGCAGTGTCACATAAGTGACACTGCAGAGGCTTGAAACAGCCAGCTCATAGTGATTTTACTGTCTTTGTTTTAATATTAATCAAACGAAAACACCCTATGCTTATGCTACGCAGAAATCTGGAGGGAAATGATTAAATATTACTGTAAATCATGAGGAAAAGAAACAGTAGTTTTATGTAGTAAAAGAAAAACGCACAATAGAGACACACTTGACGAAAATACTGGTATTGCCCTTATTATACTGTACCTTTCCACAGTAAAAGTGTTTATTGTACACAGGGGAATAAATATGTTTTATTTACATTTATTGTCTGTTGTTAAAACCATCTGCAATCAGCCAGCACTGCCGATACAAATGAATGAAAACATCTGTAATCTCAGACTTCATTTTGTGCATTCTTGTGTAGATCATAGTCCATTTTAATGTATGAATAAATGTGATTCTGTGAAATCACTTGACTTTAGACAAATATCATCTGTCTCTCACTGCCGTTAACCTGTGAAGAAGCTGATAGTAGGACAATTCAAATATTTTGTGAAAAATATGATGAAATGTATTTTAAGTACTAACACCAATAAAAAGGATGAAAAATGACTGTTTGGATCCAGTAGTTTGGACTCTTGTCCTGTTTTACTTTATTTAACCAAAGATTTAAAAAAAAAGAAGAAAAAAAAAAAGCTGCAGGCACTGGAATTAGTTCAGTCTGCATCTGTTTGGGGAAAAGCTGATAAAAATGACATTGGACTATTTATATTATGTCGTTCTTCTCTTTCTCTACCTTTCTCTATCTCTACAAATAAAAGAAGTAAGAGTCTAAAATGTTTGATTTTCTGGAGAAATTATGTTAACTCTTCTTTAAAAAAAGCCATATTTCTTTTCCAGATGTTATTTATTCAATGATTTTTGCAGTTCCAAGAAAAGGGGGGGGGGGGTCTGTTTCCTGTATGAATTTAATATATTTTCAGTTTGGCTTTGAGAAACAGGTTTTCCATTTTATAGACCAAACAATTACACAATATAATGTAAAGCATTTTGAGCACCATGAAGGTGGGAAAAGCGTTATATAAGTGCAGTCCATAATCAACAAACAATACTTAAAATCAGGTTGTCAACATGCGTGGTTTGATTAAAAAAAAAAAAAAAAAATTAAACTGATTCTGAATAAAATAAAGGGATACTGCTAGGCTGATGGTGATTAGAGAAGCATCTTCTGATCTATTACATCCAACATATATTTTGAGTTTTAGTTGAGCAAGACTCCAGGGGAAACACTGATGTCGATTTTGCAATTTAAGGATGTTTTCTCATGTTCAAAAGCTGAAGCTCGATAAATGCAATAATGTAATTTAATAACATTGCTTCCTTAGACCATCACTGCATGTCTTTGAAACGTGAATCTCAATTTTTAATGTAGATTTCTGGTGTAAAATTTGACATCTCTGTGTCAAGTTCATATAACTCTATTGAAAACGATTTAGTCACATTTATTTTAAAGATTAATATCACAGGGAAGAATATATCATAAATATTACAGTAAATACAGGATAATATATAGTATGAGGACAATGGATGGATGAAGTATAGATTAAAACTGCATAAATAAATGCAGTTAACTAGAATATTACATAATAATATAATATATACTAATACTTTACTTCCCCCATTGAAAAAAAAAAGTGATATTCAACCCTAAATTATGGATGTTTGAGTGTTTCACTGTGTGTTTTGTTAACAACTGTGCAGAAGGTGAGCCGACGCGGAGGTGTTTATTGAATGACCTCCTTTCAGAAACCTCCTCCAGACGGTCTTGTTCAGCTCCCAAAACAGAACTGGCCTCTTATGACTTGGTTGGCATCCGCTTCCTTCACCCTGCAGCCCCAACACAGAGATACACACACACACACACACACAAAAACAAACTTACTACCACAGAGAACTTAAGCACCATGGTTTTACAGAGGGTGAAGGAACTAAAGCTGCTCAATATATGAGTGAGTCTGTGACCAGTACAGTTCATTATCAGCAATGATGAATAAATATCACTAATTGTCACAGTAGGTAGACATCAAATTGTTAATTCTTTAAAGCTGAAGGTTGATATGTTCTCTTGGATAAAGATGGAGTGAAATCAGGTGGTTTCAAATTCTTTTTTTTTTTTTTTAATGGTAGGAAGAACGGCAAGAGCACAATGTTTCAGAAATAACATTTATCTTCTCAAAATCAAAATATGCAGAAACTAGAAAAGCACTCCTACAGCGCAAACCTCCACCAAGGCAGACCACCCCCCGTCGAATGAAGAGCGGTCCACCAAGGAGGTATTATATTTGAGTTTGTCTGTTTGTGTTCTAGTGACCACATTTCTGGAGCAAATTGGCTGTAATTTGACGAGACGTTTTGTCCATAGCACCTGTGGTATGAGATCTATTTTTGTGGATCTAGATCAAAGGCCAAAGGTCAAGTTTAATAGAAAAAAAAAAATTGGTCAGTGTCCAGTACTTGAATAGTTTTAATGTGATTCTTGGGTATATGTAAATTTGATATAGGGTTCATCACGCTGAATATTAGACTTCAAAGACTTGACCTTCATGGTCAGCGTCCAAGGTCAATGTTGACCAAATATTGACAATTTTTTGCTCGTACTCTAGCGTTGCCAGTTCTTTATGGATCATTCTGAAACTTGGTGTGTACAAGGAGAAGGACACTGCCTTGTTGTCATTGTTTTTCCTTGTCCTTCTGAAAGTGAACTACATCTGTATTCAACAATGACCTCTTGAAATGCGCACTTTTGCCCTCAAATTCCTTATTTCCAGGTTATTGGTTAACATCCATGTATCCTACACATCATATCAGAATTGTTCTTTCCCCTTTAATGGCTGCTTGTAAGTGAAGCTGTGAAATGATCTTCCCAGTAGCATTTACTGAAGTAAAATGAAGTCCAGCTGCAGTAGTTACTGATTATATTTTTGTCCATATTCCAAAGTAGAAGGAAATGTTTAAGCTTGATTGCTTGAAACAGATGCAAAGGACAAAAAAAAAATGCTGATTAACTTTTTTTTTTTTGTCACTTTGTAAACACTGACAGGCGGATAATGAGAGGGAGGAATATTTAGATTTAGAGGCATTTCTTTGTACTTTATCATATAACATGTTACTCAATCATAACCTTGCTTGATGATGATTATCTGCTGTATGTTCAGCCTTTTTGCCATTTTTCCCCCTTGTAATCCAATTAAATGTGAGTCAAATTTAGTTTTTCTGCATGAATGCCGACTTCTCTACCTACCCCCCTTTTCTATTTTATTCTCTATTGCAATTGCCCGCAGATATTCCAGATTTCCCCCTCCTGTGCATCATCGTTTTCTCCCTCGGAGGGGACAGGCAGGGAAGCAGTGAGAGACGGCACAAGCTGCCCATAAATTTCTTTGGAAAAGGAGGGAGAGAGGGAAGAGAAATAGCTGGAGACCTAGCAGATGCACTGGCAGGAGCAGAGCTGAGCAGCCTCCCCCCTACGCCTCCTCTTGTCTCTTTGTTGGCACAGATAAAAATCTTGAATGTAGGGAAAGGACCACCACCTCACTGCAAGCCTCATTCTCAGCCTGTTTGTCAGAGCTGGATCCAGCGTAGAGCTGCTGGTGCGGCAGGCTAATGGCAGGCTAGTCGAGCTGTAAAGCTCTGTGGTAGCGAGAAGAGGAGGGAAAAAAGGAGGAGGGGCTGTGGTGAGCTGGTGGGCTTCCTCTGCCTCACAGACACATTTTATTGACTTGCTAATTGGATGAGGCACTCGGAGGAGAGGATGCGGTGACCGAGAGGAGCTACTCTCCAGAGGAGGGATACAGGCACAAGGAAGCTTTGCTTGGATTGCGTACATTTGGCTACTTTCCCTCTTCTTTATTTTCTGGAGAAATGACAACAGATGTTTTTCAGCATCTCTGTGACCCTCGCACCGTGAATACATAATTTTATGCATGACATTGTCGAATGGAGGCTCCAGCTGCCAGACGCTTCGTGACAAGTGAATGATTTCCATTTTGATGTGTTTTTTTTTTTTTCATCCTACTCCCGTTCACCTGTTTTTTTTCCTCGGACTGATCGTTTGAGGTTTCTTTTCTTGTCACCCTTGTTTGATGTGCCATTGGTATTTATAGTAATCCAATGTACAGATAAATTCATTTGCACAAATCAAATGTACCAGGGACTGTGCAGTGGATATTCTTCAGGAAAAAAATGAAGGTATGTTACGAGCAAAAGCAAACCGTACACTGTATTAAGGTGGCATCATTCAGCCAGTTCTGATTTTAGTCCTAGTCAAGAAATGAATCAACCGAAGCTACTGACTGTTGCATAATTCCAGTCTGAAATGTGAGGCTTAGACATTAGAAGGAAATGTCCTCTTATTTTGATCCATGTGTCTGCATGTCAGATCTGTACAAAAAAAGAGTTTATAAAGGAAAGGAATGCAAATAAGAGGAAAAGATTATGAATGAATCAGTGATACAGAGCAATAGTAACGGTGTGCATTGAGGGAGGATTAATGGAGGCATTAAAAAAAGCAGTCTAGACTTATTTCACCACTGGGTCAGGCTTTAAAAAATATTCCGATCTGTAATTTGCAGTTTTTCTATTTTTTACTCACTGTGTCTATTAACATTTAAAACTGGAATCTCTGTCAAGTTCACAAGCCTGATATCAGACCCTATCATCTATACAAGGTTTGATCAGGTGTTTGATCTTGATCTCTCTCATCTGCTTCAGTCTTGCCCCGGTCGCCATGACTGAGCTTTGCAGGTCTGGCTAGGTCAGAGAGCAGGTGCCACTGTGCTGAGGTCTGCTGTCCCAATGAGCAAAGCAGCCAACCCACAGAAACGCACCACCTACCTCATCTCCCTCACTCTGGTGAAGGTTGAGGCTGTGCCAGAGGATGTAGAAGGGAACCAAGTGCAGGAGGCTCTTCCAGAGGGGGAAGGGAGCCCGAGGAAGGAGAAGGCAAACAATGTCTCTGAAAAGGAGGAAGGGCCTGTGTGCACACAGGTGGTAGAGAAGGAGAGCACACAAGTGGAAGAAGTGGAACAAGTGCAGGTAAAGCATGACAGCCCCAGTGAGAACAAGGGGAAGCCTGAGAGAAGGGACACACATGGACCACAAAAGGACTTCACATCTGTTGCTAAAAGCAAAGACATGTCTTTTGTACATGCACCTGCAAGGCAAATGGTCAAAGTGTACGGAGGAACTACCTGTGAGGGGACTGTGCATAGAGAGGGCCCCCGCTCAGAGGCCATGCGTCCCAAGACCGAGCTTTACAGAGAGCCCCCCATGCTTTTCCTTAAGGGTGAAAATGGAGCAGATCTGAACAGTCGCTCACGCTGCAGCCTCCCCTTTTCCATCCCCCCGCAGGTCAGCCCACGTCCTGAAGTGCTCATGAGGCCTCACGTAGGTGGAAACACCTGCTGGAGGGACCTCAGAGAGACCAACCCAAGCATGTATCACTCTGCTAAGACTTTGGACCGTAGGGATAACCGCATCGGGGACCAGTCCCCTTTAATGGCAGCTACAACTCTGGGGCCTTACAGGGCGTCCTGGGCCGACAGCGATGGAAGAGGCACACTCATCCGTCCTGGAGCTCCCATGAGTGGAGGATTTACAGGAATAATGACCAGGGACAGCCCTCAGGGGGAGAGATTTAAGACGGTGTCCGTTGCCTTGCCTGCACCTTCTACCACTGATATGTCCAAGCCTCAAAGAAAAGGTACAAGTCGTACTCTGGACAACAGTGACCTACATTCCTTCTCCGAGGACCTGAAGAAAGGGAAAGAGGGCCAAGGAGGAACAATCCAGCGGGCTCCTGCTCGTGACCGTAAAATGCTGAAGTTCATCAGTGGAATCTTTACCAAAAGTACAGCTGTGCCACCTAGTGCTGCACCTCCCCTTTATCCAGCTGTGGAGAGAGGTTCCAGCGAGGAGGAGGGTAAGTTAACCACATGTACACATGCATTGATCAGGAGGCACCACTGTGGGATATCCTAAACGGGCAACCTTATCCTGTTATGATTATAAAATTATAGTCAGTGACTCATCATTATGCAATTAACTGTCATATTCTGTTGATGTTATGCTATTAGTATAGTATAGGCCTATCTAGTGAATAATTATTATTTATTGATTGACACATTAAAACACTATGACAGAGAAGCAAAAATGAATTTCTGTTTCTCTAGTTTTGCAAACACAGATTTTACAAAATATCCAAATATGACTCATAGTGACGTGCACGTACAGTAGTGAAGCACTACAACATGAAGGGGGTGTCATTAAGAGTGCTTGTCAAATGTCAGAAAGTAAAAATAATGTGATGGATATGTGACATTTCTGTTAGTTTCATGCAGATATTTTATAGAGGTAAACAGAGAAAATTGTGATTATTTTCCAGATTTTTGGATGAAATCATTGTGAAAAGATGATTATGTAACAATTGTGAAAATCCTGATTTTAATGTGCATTCAGTCGACATCAGATCTTTTTCTTGTATGTTCTGCCATACTTTGATGTTGATACTTCATACCTATTGCATACCTCACACACCAGATAAATAAATAGGAAGCTTCTGTTCAAATAAATAAGCAGATAAACAGTCAGATAAACTCTACAGTAGAAGTGCAAAGTCACTCTTCCATAAAAATTTAGTGGTGTCAGAAAACACTGTCCCATATGTGAGTTCTCACTTGAGTTGAAACTGATGCTAAAGACCTTTTTTAAAAATATATATATTACCGGTACACAGGATCACATATTTACCATAATGCCAATTTTATTGCCCTCTGTGGAGGTTTGTGAACCTAAACCAAAAAACCTACTTCTACTGAGTCTCAATAATTCTCTGCTGCACTTAACAATAAAATATTTCATTTATTTGTGCATTTGCAGAGTTCTAATGTTATGTCATGCATACGACTGGTAAGAGTTATCATTCAGAGGAGATGTAAATTTGTCTTTGGCTTCTGTGTTTGTTTAGATTTTTTCCTTTAAGGAGATGAATGAGCGCGACCTATACTTTCTGTTTACTGTTTAAAGACCTGATAAAGTGAACATGACAATGTGTCAAGTGAAAGCTGCGCTGATGAACAGTTTAAGGGTTTGTGTCTGACACATGGGATAATGAATTAATAAACTGAATGTCCCATAAGTAGGTTCAAGATCAGCCAGCTGAGTCTTTTTTAATCTGAGAGATTAGTGGTGGTTCAAAATTAATTATTTTAATAAACAAATCATCTGCATCACTTACATGACATAATATTTTACTCTGGGTAACTCTAACGATCTGGATGTTTTGATAAAAAATGAGTTTACAAACAAATAATTGATCAAGGTTGATTAGGTTAGCAGTTTTCCATGAAGAAAAATCAAATAGTTTTTAGATTTTAACAGGAGTGGCTGCTTGGAAAATCAATCAAAACTCTAAATATGATAATTTACTTTTTAGTTTTTAAAGGAGTTTTTTTTTTTAATTATCTACTTTTATGAATGTTTTATTTTATAGAAACGTGACGCTAATGTTTATGACACTCTTGCATAAAGTCTAAAAATGGTTAAGTCTTTAAAGTTGAAATGGTTTATTTATATTTTTTACCAACTCTATGGTCATTTAAATGCATTTTTTTTCTTTTTTATAATATTATTGTAGTTTGGAAGAGATATGTTGGAAATGATTTCTCAATCTCAAATCAGTTTACACTGATTTCATCATCTGTCTTCATAAAGTCATTAAAATGCCCATCCCTAGTTGTTCGCTCTTGATTCCTTAATGTAAGTGTACACTGAGGTTTGTTTGTTTTTTGGATACTGAGCTAGTGTGTGGATAGAACAAGTTACAAAAATGCCATTTTAGATTTGTGAAATCATTTGTTTTTTTCCCTCTTTTTTTAAAAAACTATTTTCCTGACAGTTTGCAGATTAGTAATGATCACAAGGAAATGTATGTGCATGCCAAAAATTTAAGTAAATTGCTTGAGAGGTGTAAGAGGTCATTTGAGGAATACTTCTTTACCAATGAAGGTTTTACATCTGAACAATCCTACAAACACTGACTTTCTTGCTGTATTAGAGTAGATAGAATCTAACTGTATTACAGACTGAGGTGATTTATCATGCTATAATGTAACGCTGACACCAGACTTTCACTTTAGTCCTTTAAGTAGGGCAGGTTAAAATGTACAGAACATTCTATCTCTGGGCTTTCACTGATGTATTCAGTGTTTTGGGTGTCTGTTTGAGGAAACCCCCCCAACTCTGTCAATCAAACTTAATAAATTAGTGTATGGTTAAAAAAAAAAAAAAAGAAGCAAACTATTCATGAAATATTCAGGTATCTCTTTATTTGAAATAAAGGAAATGATGCATCTCTATTAATCTTTAATGTTTATTAATTTATTCTAAAAATGATCTATGACAGGGAATGTTGGACTGAGGTAAGCTCTGAATAATTTGTCAGGAGTAAGTGGGACATGAATAATTAAGGTTGGGGATACACAGAGCTGTGTTCATCTGAGGAGAGGAGGAAACTGCTACTTCCTGCTCTGTGCATAGAGTTAATCAGCCTTCAAATGGAACCTATTCATTCATCGTCACTATATTGTGTTTAAGTGTTGGTATGTTTCAGGGTATAGATTATAGTATGTTGAACCTGTGATTCCATCTTATTATGGATCATGTCAGTGTTCAGACTGCTACAGATTAGCAGTATTGATTAGATTTAATTCAGGAAATACTGGTTTGCTTTGTCAAAACATGCATAGTTTCATCATCTGTGTACACAGGTGGACATCATCTCTTTATGCTTCTCACACACGTCGCTGTATCCATGAAAGACCATTTATTGTATAGGGACCCAGGCTGGAGGCTTCTGGAAAATGGAGTTGCCATGGCAACAGCAAGCTGTGAGAGATGCTATTTGGTGTGTGGTGTGACGTTGTTGATGGAGGGGAGAGTGTGGGCGTGGGGATTGCCCAAACATGGGGATGAGGGAGAATTGTGGGGTTTAAAGTTAGAATCTGTGTCCCCTGAGAGTCAGTCTGTCGCCACACCGATACTGCCACCTCGACTCAACGTGACCCAACATCTTCAGAGTGTGTGCAAACATGTCAGTGTTGTTGTCTCTGATGATACCTTTTCCTCAGTGGGGTACATCAGTAAGCACTTAGAACTGTATCCAGAGAGTGTCTACGAGACACTGTGTGCACACTTGCAGACATTTATCTTACTCTGTTTAATCTCACACTGTATCTGTAGGTGTTTATGGTGTTATGTTTTATTGAATGCCCGCCACCAGGCACCACAGCTGTAATTCTACTGAGGACTTAAAAAAAAAACACCCATGAAATAGACTTGGTAAGTTATGTATGTATGTATATATATATATATATATATATATATATATATATATATATATATATATATATATATATATATGTGTATATATATATACCTTAAATATAAATTACCTCTGTCAAAGGTAAGAAACAAATTATTAACAATAAGAATAATTGAGCCTCTAAAGTTTGTCACCAGCAGGCTCATCTATCTATTAAAGGAACACTTCTCTAAGGCCAAAGACACTAGTATGTTATTATGGTTTTAGATTATCAGTACTTTTATCTTTTCATCTTTACACAAAGCTATAAGCCTGCACAGAACAGCAAAAATGACTCATGATTATTATTATCTGAGCAGAGAGAGATGGAAATATCAGAATTGAAGTAAGGAGTGAGTGATGGGGTAATAAAAGTAAGAATACATTTTCATCAGTTGCTATAGTACTGTAACTCAGACTCCACAGAGAACTGAATGAATGTGGGTAACCTTACTGTCTTTTTATTTTCTATAAACTTTTACTTTAAAAAAAAATCCTCAATTTCACAATAAAGGAGCTGCAGCAGAAGATCGACCTCAACTATATATCATCATGACAAACTTCCCAGTGCAGTTTCTTTTTCTTGTTGGATATTTTTCTAATGACGGTCGATATAATTGCTCTAGTAAGAAGGTAATGGCACATTATATTACAGATCAATAAATCTACTTGGACGTCCTTGCAGAGTCAGTAACTGACTAACAATTTGCAGTAAAATTAAACTGTTTAAATCTATATTTAACATGTATTTTGTGACACAAATCAGCTAATAACATAACATTACAGATTACAGAACTGCATCGAGTAAAATTTTAGGACCAAGTGTTGTATTTTTCTTATTTCGTCTACCTCTAATGTTAATTTTAAAAAAGTGAATGAGATAAATTATCTACTCAAACAGGTAAAAAGGTGGAAAGTGGTGTACTGAATACATGCTAACATTCTCTTTAAGATGGAGGAGTCATGTACTCTTGTAAACCTTATGAATATAGTTGTTTTAGGTATTACCTTTACAGCGGTGGTGTAGTGGTCCCTAGAGAAGTGGGTATACTCTTATTTTTGCTCCTTTTTGAATATGTCTTATTTTTTCTTGTTTTCTTTTTCTATATATATTATTATTGTTTGCTTCCTTGAATTACTATTTCAATAATGTGTTGTGCGGGTACGTTGACTAGTAGCAGTCAGGAAGCTTGTACCATTCCATATTTGAAATAAAAAATAAAATAGATAGTAGAAAATAAAAAGTAGTCCAGGAAATCACCCTGTGACAGCAGTAATATGTCAGCCTACACTATACAGTTATTCCCCCAAAATCTATCAGTACTATGTCCTCACAATTGTAACATAATCATAACTTTATCAGGAACAGTTTGTAGGTTTTACTGGTCACACAAGCAGCTACATAAATGTATTCAACACGAGGTAAACAGAGGATAACATTAGCCTAAAAAACGTTAGCATACTCACACAGTTTAGCTATTGGCACAATATTTCTTCCAAATATGCAGTCATATGACCTATAGTTTAACAGTGACTGGTTTGGAAACTATCTTAAACTTACCTCAGAATTACGTATTCAATGAAGGTAGGTTTTCTCAGACTTTATTCTGCCTTTCTGTCAACATTTCCAATAATGGCGTATCTTTCAATGAGATACGCAGTGACCCGTTAATCAATTGGCGGGGCACTAGCATTTCAGGTGTCCATTCAGGTTCCAGTGATGACCAACGCAAGTCACCAATTATTTTCTTGGGCACGCCCTACTCTGCTTCTGATTGGCTCATCAGTGCTCATGCCTAACGTTAACCAATCTAATTAGTGAAGACAGCGAGGACTGACCAATTGGAGGCAGAGTAGGGCGGGACGTGGCTACCTAGACTACACCTCTGTTCTACAGGCAGGATGATAGAGGTTTACCATGATCAGACAGTGACTGCTTTGCGGAGACACTTTATGACCTTCCAAATAAGTGAATCAAGAATTAATTCTCAAAAAGAACAATGTCTATTTATCTCACAACTGGGCCAGAGTGACATGAGTTTAACACAAACATGACAAACACAGCCAGGTGCATTTTCGGCTCAGTTAGTTTTTCTATCTAACAATTTTATCTTATTTAAAGATTTTCTTACAGGGTTGGTTGTCAAGTGTATGTTTTATATTTGTGCCAGTACCCATGAGCCTGCTTTTTACTTTTTGTGAAGAAGCTCTTAACATTTCTTGCTATAATCTTTCTTTCTTTTTAATTAAGCTGCATGCACCAGCAGTCAGGAATGGACCATGAGCCAAACAGTGCAAACCGTGCAAGAACTTCATCTGGTAAGCCTTATGACACTTTCTTTATAAGGCAGTGGAAGGGATTTAATACTAAATTAATATTTTTGTCCCACTTCCCATCTGTGTGTGCGTGTTTGTGTGCTCTCCAGGGTGTTTTAGGAGGCTTGTGCAGCGGAAAATCTGCTTTAGTTCACAGACACTTGACAGGGAGTTACCTTCCCCTAGAGAATGCCGAGGGTGAGTTTAATCTACAGCCACCATTATATTATTACTTACACAGTAATTTTCCTCATGACAGGTAAAAATGCCTGCAGTAAAAATGAACCATGTGTATTATTTTTTATTTTTGCTAGGGCGTCAGTGCATTAAGGACGTCATGGTTGATGGACATAGTCACGTACTGATAATCAGAGAGGAAACAGATCCTCCAAGTGCTCAGGTGAGTGGGAACAGAACTGAACCTCTGAATAATTATTTATACCTTATAATTTAGTCTTCAATGGATTTAGGAGTGTAATAAAATATTGTTCCAGATACAGATGAACTTTATTGATTTCCGAGGGGAAATTCATAATTGATTAATATGACAATATTATGTTTGTAAAACTATCAAGTTTCAAAAACACTATCAGTTTGTAATTAATAGTTCATATGTAAATGTGTGACAAATAGAAGTTGAATTTCTTTTTTGTTGAAACCCAACACTGGTAGAGAACAATGTTGGATATTACAGGGACTGTGATAAATAACATTCCCAATTCCACTGTCATGAGTGAATAAATTTTTTTATTTTTTATTTTATTTAAATTGTATGCATATAGTCATTTTTGATCATTTTAAAAATACAATTGAATTAAACTACATCTTGCTTTGAATGCAGTATACTGAAACATATTCACTGTACATTATATGGTAACTAGACTGAGCTTATATGCATCCATGATGCCCAAAGCACTTTACAGTTCCTCACATTCACCCAGTCATACACACACACATACCAGGACTGCTGCCATACATGACGCTGCCTGCCCCTACTGGGAGCAACTTGGGGTTCAGTGTCTTGCCCAAGGAGACCTCGACATGTGGGCAATGAGAGCCAGGATTCAAACTGCTGCACCTTTGATCACTGGACACCCTGCCCCACCAACTGAACCACAGCCACCTCATAATATTAGCTTGCCAAATTCCTGCCAGTATGCTCCTATTCTCATATCATTCATCTTCTCACATCTCTGCAGCTTGCAGGTTGGGTGGATGCAGTCATCTTGGTCTTCAGTTTGGAAAATGAGGCCAGTTTTCAGGAAGTTTACAAAATCTACCACCAGCTTGCGCTCCACCGGCCTATTACAGAAATACCCTTCATAGTAGTCGGCACTCAGGGTGAGGTGCTCATCCACCTAACATATGCTCTGATATAAAGCCAGGGATATAAACTGTGGTTGTATTTCTGAGTGTTGTGTTTGTGATTTCCAGATAAGATCAGCAGCAACAACCCAAGAGTAATTGATGATGCCAGGGCCAGACAGCTCTGCTCAGATGTGCGACGTTGTACCTACTATGAGACCTGTGCTACATACGGCCTCAATGTCAACAGGGTCTTCAATGATGGTATGTTTCTCATCAAAATCAGATCACACATTAATATTAACCTAATGTATTCTGCATTTATTTACTTATTTACTTATTCATTCATTGATTTCATTCATTCACACAGCTGCTCAGAAGATCATGGCAGCCAAGAAACAAGCTGCGCTCCTGGCTTCCTGTAAATCCCTTCCTAACTCTCCTACTCACTCCGGAGGCTCCACCCCAGTGTCAGGAATATTTCCAGGACAGGTAAAACAGTTACAAACCATCTGTTCAGGAAAAAAAGGTTAAAAAAAAAAAAAACTTACACTATTTTCTTGGTCTTCACTTCAGTGATGGCACTACATATTTTAAGTTAACTTCAGGCTATTTATAACCTTCATTCTGTTTTTTAATAACACAATTATCTCCCTCTCCTCCTGAATTATCACTCTGTCATCCCCAAACCCTCTCCTGGTTTGGCTGTCTTCTTTTCTTAGGCCAGTAATGGTGGCCAGAGCAGTGACTACTCCTCATCGCTTCCCTCCACTCCTGTCATTAGTCACAAAGAGATCTGCAAGACAATGAGAGGGGAAAAACAGGACAGCACCACTCCAGGGACAGTCCGCAGTGCCACTCGGAGACGCACCAACCGATTTGCAGTACGCACTGACCAAGTGTTTGGTAGTTTTTATACTGTTCAGTGTCCTTTTTCCTCTTATTTGTATCATTACAACCTTGAAAACATGTCCAATGTACTTATAAGTCATAGAAAACAGCGGCAGGAGAGCCACCAGAGTAAGGATTCAGCTGCACATTATTCATTTGACCTTTAAAATAATGTTTATGAATTGTCAAAACAACACACTGTTGGTAGTCAAATCACTGCTATAAGTGTGACTCAAACTGTCTGCAACATTTATCATGTTCACTCAACAACTGGATAGTGAGAAAACCAAACTGTTTGTCCAGAAAAGCCAAATAAACACGCACATGATAATTAATTTGGATCTTCTCAGTTTTTTTTTTTTTAGTTTCTAAGTGGCATTAACAATTGGTGCACACCAAAATGTCCTTGAATACTATTGAATAATTATACAATCATTGCATCCAAAGTGTGATGTTTAAGCCAATTGGCGCATTAAACTGATCAAATCCAATCTGAAGTGCAGAAAATCAATCTCTCTCAATGAAGGCAGAATGGATTAAAAAAAGATGGTCTGCATCAACTGCAAATATCACCGTTTTTTTTTTTTTTTTTTTTTTTTTTAAGATAAATTGTCTTTGTATCAGACTCACCACATATCTGACGGATGGTTGTGATTGGCCCGGCCAGTTTTTGGCTGAAGGGAAATCTGTTTGAACATGGAGATGGGCCAGATGCATCTGACAGTGAAAATGAAACATTGGCGCTCAGACAGATGTCTGGCTTCAAGGCTCCCAACCTGTAAAGAAGCATCCATTTTCCAATCATTTTCTTACATAATCTATCAATAAAACAGCATAGAAATATTTTCATTAGATTGATTTGGCATGACTTAGGGCACTTAAAATGACCAATAATATAATTTTTAAACAGATATCACTAAAGATAACTTTTGCAATATAATCTGGCTGCTGTATTGATTAGAAACTTAAATCCATTACCTTTTTGTCTCATTTTTCTATGAAGGGTCGCAGAGGCAGTGATTCCAACAGAAGGAGTGCTGACAGTATGGGCAGTGGACGTTGTATTCCCATAAAACAGGTAGGACGCACATTTTGATTGTAAACAAATATGATATATCTAATGACTCTTGGTAAAGGACATGGCACCAGCAGCCTCCTGAAATGATCTGTGTGAAGCCACTTTGATCATGCAGAGTGATGGAGTGTTGTGATCACCCATATTGGTCTGATGAATAGATTGTGGGTGTTTCTGGCAGCCTGAAGCTATTCTACCAAAATGTGTGATATGACCAGACATTAGCAATACATTCTCGCCTTTCTGTTTTGTCACCTCCGTCAGGGCATCTTGCTGAAACGCAGTGGGAACTCGCTCAACAAAGAATGGAAGAAGAAGTATGTCACGCTGTCCAATGACGGAATACTGTCCTATCACTCTAGTGTCAATGTAAGTCAGTGTGTTGACACAGCTCTCCAAAGCATTATGATTTTGAAAGCATCGCTTACTGCTGGTGCTTGATGGTAATAGCTGATGTTTGGCTTGGCAGGACTACATGCTGAATGCCCCAGGGAAAGAGATGGACCTGCTGCGAGTGACAGTGAAAGTGCCAGGAAAGCGCCCGCCTCGTGCTGTACCCGCCTGTGGCCCACCCTCTGGGCTCAACGGGAGGGTCAAAGACATGCAGGGACCTGAGGCTCTCAGTCCAGGTCAAAAAATAAACACATTATCTGCACTATACACCAGGATGAGGATGATGGAAAGTTCCATTTTAACATCCCTGTTAACCATCTGTCAAATACAAACATCACAATTTGGGACTAACAATGAAGCTAACACTGACCTTGAGTTTGTATGATGCTATGAACCTTTTATTATCGAGCCTTGAACCGTGAATGAAATTTTGAAGGGAGTGAATCATGTTTTTAACCTCTGCAAAGGAAGTTGGCATAGAAAAAGGCTTGTAGCTTTGTCAAAATGCACCTTTTCAGTGTGTAGGTGCATTTGGAAAATGTTGTATGATTATTTCAGAGTGAGATTTGTGAGTCAGATGAGCCAGTGTCTAAAAAAACTACATCTAGCTCTAACCCTTAAAGTGGGTCATTGGTGACTTGATGGATGTTAAAAGGTTTTTAAACACAACTAAAAATACTTTAAAACAGGGATGTCAAAATTATTTTAGTTTGGGGACAATTTGATCTCAAGTGAGCAGGACCAGGAAAATGACAACTCTAAACTTTTCTTTCTGTTCTAGAGTTGCAAAAATGTATTAACATAATGAAAATGTTTACAAATGATCACCATAGTAGAATCAATGTTGAATTACACATACAACTGTAAATAACCTGAAATTTCTTAAAAAAAAAAAAAAGTGTAATTTTAACAATATCTTGGCTCAGATTCTCATTAACAATGTATGGAATATTTAGTAACAGACATAATATTAAAATGCCATTTATGTTTGTAAAGTAATTTCTAACTGTTTATGGTTATTCATGGTATTTACATAATTTGCAAATACACATTTCAGTGTAACTTTACTTTTAAAAAAAACATAATGTCATCATAATTATAAGTTATGCTGTTATTTTACTGGTTCTGTCTGTATGTGGCCTTTGAACTAAAATTAGTTTGACTCCCTTGATTGTTAATGTCTTAATGTTTTTAATTTTTGCATTTGACAAATGAATCTCATGAACTGATTTGGACCTTATAACAGGGTTAATGCAGTTGTGTATTTGTATAGTGACCAGTGGCTGTAATCATTCACAGAGGTTTCTTGGCAGTTCTATCTCCACATTCTGTCCTCTTGTCCTTGTCCTTGGGTGCATGAAAATCTAAAGCAGCATTCACTATAGCTTGGATTTTTTTTCAAACATTATTCCAAGGAGGGGTCAAGCTTCTACACACAAATGCCCAAAAATGCAAGAGAAAGCAAAAGCCTTGGATAAGAACAAAAGAGCACCATAAGGGATTTCAAACTTTAGTGAGAGCGTGTGAAAGATAAAAGTAATTCTCATCAATATCTTTTTCAGGACATAAAGCAACTTCTCTGTGTATTGTGTGATTATTCATTTAAGTGTCTTTGTTTTACATTTAATGAACTTAAAGAATATATTTTATATTTTCTTTTTAGTCCCAGTAAGTGCAAGTAGCCTCCTTCAAGTAGAGGAAATGGAGGGTCTGGGTGGGGCCCTGTTCCTGAGGGGCAACAGAGGGGTCCAGAGATGTTCTTCCACAGCTTCAAACCACGCTCAAAGTGTTGGTGAGCAGAATGTCTTCATTTCTACATGTATTTTTCACACATATACTTGTGCAGGTCTTTAACCAAATGTGTTTTATATTCATATAATTTGGTTTGTCTTGTGCTTTTAGACTCTGCAATGGAGGGAGTGTCCAGTTCTTCATCCACCAAAGACGTAGGCTCAGCCTCCCCAGTGACAGACAGGAAGAAACATCGTAGAAAGAAGAGCATGAACCAAAAGGGAGATGCAACCATTGGACAAGCAGATGGTAAAAATGTAGTGGGAAAAAGTTTTCACACACCTTTAAAATTTTTTTACAGTTTCCAGTATTATCTTGAATTATTTGTAGAAAATTATACTTTGTGTTTCAAAAGATATGGCTGCATCAGACAATTACATACAAATGATTTTTTTGTTTCTGTTTATTGTTTATAATGAAAAAAATAAATAAATTATTGATAGTTTCAACATGTCATGTACAGCATGTTTTTCTGCTGAAACATCCTGGACAGAACAGAGCACGTGTAGAAGGGAACTTATGGGTTTGATAAAAGGAACAATATTTGGCAGATTTACACCACTGTAAGAACTAAGAATGTTTTCTCATTATGACAAAAATAATATGATGTTAAATGAATTATAAAGTCTTATCTTATCTTATCTTATCTTATCTTATCTTATCTTATCTTATCTTATCTTATCTTATCTTATCTTATCTTATCTTATCTTATCTTATCTTATCTTATCTTATCTTATCTTATCTTATCTTATCTTATCTTAGTAGCAGGATTAAATTAGAACTATATATCAAACTTATATCAGGCCAGGTGAACAGCTGAACATATACTGTGACTATTCATTGCTTACTTTTTTTTTTTTATCTTTGGCCTTTTGGTGACATTTTCTGTCTTCTCATGCAGCCAAACGGAAAATGTGGAAGCTGAAAAGTTTTGGTAGCTTAAGAAACGTAAGCAAGACAGGTAATGTATATCTGTCATGATGCATTCTCCCCATGTCTTTAACTGTCTTTTTACAATTCTGCTTGTTTTCATCAGCTCTGTTTTATGCTTATGTGTTTATGTCAGAGGAGGATAATTTCGACTTCCTCATTGTGTCAAGTACTGGCCAAACATGGCACTTTGAAGCCCAGAGTGTGGAGGAGAGGGACTCCTGGGTCCAGGCCATAGAGAGCCAGATCCTGGCAAGTCTGCAGCTGTGTGAGAGCAGCAAAAACAAGGCAAGAAAGAACAAAAGGCATATAAAACAGAATATCAGCATGTTCATTTTCTATTACGTGCTAAAGAAACCACAAGGTCTGGGAAAGAGCGCAGATGCAGCTGCACTGACAGTTTTACATATTGCAAGTTGCACCTTTTTCTTATTTTGTGGCACCAAGTGTACTGCAGAGTAGTGCACCTTCGATTGTGTTAATACAAATTTGTCAACGCAGTACAATCTTGGCACCTGTATTGGCACAACACTGTGTTTTTGTTTCCACCCACTTAGACACTTACTGTTTAGCTTCCCATGTCCTTAAATGGCAGCAGTACCCACAGAATATTGTAACAGTTCTACAAACCTCACATCATATTTATTCTATCTAATCATTAGATGTTGAGAATGTGGCCTGGTTTTCGTTAAATATATCATCTGTTCTGCAAAATTTCAGCAAAACACACTCAGAAATGGAGTGGTAGTTACTATAAGAAACACACTACTTACATTTTGATGTATTTAATTAGAAAACAATGCAAGGATCATTTTCAACACTAATCACCATCATTATTTCTTTAATAAGCATAGAATTTGGTATTTCGTTTAACTTTTCAACTGACATTGTACATCTATGTAGAGTGTAATGCAGTCTTATTTGTGAATAGTGCATTTGAACTTAAAAGCAGTCTTTTGTTTTTATAGAAAAGGGAGATGTTGACCTGAAGTCTCTTCTAGACTCATTAAATGGTCCTCATGCTGCTGCTTTTCAAGAGAACAGATATTCATTACCAAAGCTCAGCTAATCTCCAGTATGGGTGCAGTTCTCTGATAGTAATGTGCTATGTCTTTGTTAGGAGCACATAGTGTGGGATTTGTTCATTCATCTTGTTAAAAAAAATGCAACTAATATAATGACTCTGAAAATTACCTTAATCCCTTGATACATAACTTATTTTAGAGTTCAGGGAATGGTAGCCTCAATACCGGGGCTACTATGACTATATTCTGCTTTAATGGCTAAAGTCACCCACTATATCCTTTTCACTGGGACATTTGGAAGCGATAATCATTGTTATCACTTGTTAGTAATGAGAGCAGTTAAAAGAGACCCATCCTCACTGGGGGATGTCTGTGTCCTGGTATTCCTGGTATTATTCTCATCTTGCAATGTTCTATTCACAGGATCGAAAGAACAGTCAGAGTGAAGCTGTGGCTCTGCAGGCCATCCGAAATGCAAAGGGCAACAATTTCTGTGTCGACTGTGATGCTCCAAGTTTGTGACATTCAATTATCTTTTCATCTTTCTATTTGTTCAGTAGTTATAATCAATTCAGTGTATGAATCTGAATTGATCAGATTCAGATGCTCAAACTCAAAACCACATTTTTGTGAACTTATGCTCTTTTACTCATTTATACACTACTACTACTAATACTAATGCTTCTGCACTTCCTTTTCTACGTAATTTTTTTTACATAAACTTCAGACTTTATTTAAATGTATAATTGATATGTGTAACTTACCTGTACACCTTACACTATGGAAAACCAAATTTTATTGCACCATACAATGGTATTTTGCAATGACAAAGTCTATTCTATTCTATTCTATTCTATTCTATTCTATTCTATTCTATTCTATTCTATTCTATTCTATTCTATAATATAATAATTAATTGAGAAAGAGACAGTCCTACAGTGAAATATTAGCAAATTAACATTTTTTAAAGAAAATATGGTTACATGCATATATTTGTCAGTGGGAATGTAATTTTATTGGCTGCTAAAATCATCACTGCACAGTAAATGAGTCAATTAGTGAAGGGTCTGCTAATATTTGGACATGTAGGGTCTAATGTCAACACATAAACCAAAATCTGTGAAGCATAATAATGCTAAGGATATTGGAAATGACATGAGAAAGATTTTAATAGCGTACCCTATAAATACAGTCGTCAGTCTGAGATATCAGCAGAGCAAATAAAAATAGATCAGTGCAGATTTACAGAGCAGCGTTTGAGGGGAAAATGGTTTACACAGCAATTCCACTCAAATTCAGAGCCTTTTTTGTATAATGTATTCAGGCTGATACATATGACTGATGAAACCAATTAATGTGATAATATTAAAATAAACCGACAGCTCTCATACGATTTAACATATATATCCTCTCCTCTCTAAGATCCAACCTGGGTCAGTCTGAACCTCGGAGCTCTCATATGCATCGAGTGCTCTGGGATCCACAGGAACCTGGGCACCCACCTGTCACGTGTTCGCTCTCTGGACCTGGATGACCTGCCACGGGAGCTCACCCTGGTTCTCAGTGCCATTGGTAACCACATGGTCAACAGTATTTGGGAGGCACGCACCATGGGCCACCGTAAACCATCTCCTGATGCTACACGGTAAATAAGAAAGAGAAACTCGATATTAAACAAGTGGTCCCCTCACAAACATTTTAGGTCCAAACCATTTAACCTTTCAAAATCACTAGTAGATCAATAGTCATCACCATTCTTTTTGGAGTTACGACTATTTGAAATACTATGACCTTGATTTTGACTTTTCAAGATCACTCAAAGTCAAAGGTCATGACTCCAGTTTGAAGGTCATGCCAGGTTTCCTATGTGTCAATAATAATAGCTAAGTCTCTATTTTTTAGGTATTGACTGAGTGACCCACGACCTCATCAGCCAACAATGGGTCAAAATCTATACACACAAGATGCCGAATTGAAACACCAGCATTTTTGTGCTCATTGGAAGTCTATAAGATGAATAATTCAAAAGTTATATCTAAAATGTAATGTTCACCTTTATTGTGACCTTGACCTTTGACCTAGAGTCTTCAAATTTGTCCATGTTTTTGATGTCAATGCACATACAACAGTGAGAGCATAAAGGAGCTATATGTAAAATTGAGGATATAGGAATGAAAAGGACATTCTTGAATTGCCATATCTCTTATCATTGCAAAAACACATTTTTGACTCCTTTACCTTTGACCTACAGTCACCAAAATTTAATGGGATCTATTGTGTACCAGGTCACACTTTTTCTGACAATGTAATGAAAATTTGTCCTGTAGTTTTTATGTAAAGTTGCTCACAAACAAACAGACAGACAACAAAAAACCTAAACTAAAAACAATACCCACTGTCTCTGCTTCAGGGGGTGGAGTAACAAAATGACAGATATTAGATACTGATAACCAGTGTCATATATCTGTTGCATATCTAAATACAGTCTAAGCTGTTGGGGGAATGAAATACCAAAACAAAAGTATATATTATCTATCATACTGTACTAGCACAAAGTCTTACAAAAATGTGAAGATACTCTTAGATTCTTCTGCCAAGTTCTCTCAAGCGTTAATATTTCTTGAAAGATTTGTGTTTGAAAAGACACTCAGCTCAGTGTCTATAGACATTTTGTACATATATTTTCATCAGATAGCAATTTCAATAAAACTAACGCAACAATCTATTGAATAAATACATATTCCTTTTTAAATCAATAGTGCTTTTCTTTATTCTGTTCTATTTACACATCTCTGTTCATAATACTGTTTGCAGTGTGGAATAGTTTGCCATTTCTTGCTTCCATGAAGAGTTGGTGAAACAGGTTTTCACTGTAAATATCTTTACAGCGACACCCATGATAATGAAGGATTCTTATTTTTAATTAATGTTTTGGTTTTTTTTTTCTTTTTCTTTTTCTTTTTCTTTTATTTTAAGGGTAGTTTCCTCCTTCCATTCACCCAGATATTATGCTGTGTCTGGTTGCATTGCATTTCATCAGGTCAGATAATATAAAATTGCTTTATTGTGATACCATTATTATCATGTGCAGTATCAAACATGTTATTCTAAAGTCATCTAAACATCTGAAGTGTACAGTTTCAGGACAGTAATACCTGGTTGTAAGTGAGTTTGACTGATCATTTACAGTTTCTTTGTTGCCTCTGTCTTTTCCTTGTTCATTCAGAGAGGAGCGGGAGTCATGGATTAGAGCCAAGTATGAGCAGAAACTGTTTGTGGCGTCGCTGCCTCCTCCCACTCCCAGTGAGGGGCCAGACCTCACACTATCTGGCCGTCTCCTTTTGGCAGTGATGGAGCATAACCTCCCCAAGCTGCTTCTCCTTTTGGCCCACTGCACTAAGGAGGACATTAATGCCCCTCTCAGCCTGGCGCTTTCCTCCAGGGCACTATTAGCTCTGCGTCTGCCCGGCTCTGCCCTGCACGCTGCCTGCCAACAGGGCGATGTGGTGATGACACAGCTTCTTGTTTGGGTGGGTGTCTCCCTCCCTTTCTGTGGTTTTTACCAGTTTTGATCAATAACACTTTCCATTTCATGATCTGATTCATCTCCCCAGAGTATCACAATGTACAGAATCAAAGATTATATTAAACAGAGTACTGTATTGGCAAAGTGTGAACTTATTTAACCCATAAAGGCCTAGTGCTACACAAGTGAAATGTTCTTTCCTAGTTTTATCTTTTCTGAAGTGATTTATCATCAATTATTATAATATTATATTCTGTATTTAAAATTTTATTAGTATAAATGTGGTATTTTCCTGTATTTAATTTACATGAAGATGATCATAAAAGCTCAGATTGAAGTTTAAGGTTATTATATCAAAAACTGAATAAAAAGTTACGGTAACACTTACCTACCTACCTACCTACCTACCTACCTACCTACCTACCTACACACACTTCACTATGTATTAACCATTCATTACCCATTTATAAATGGGTTGTTCATTATGTATTAACCATTTGTTAATATCTTGTAAAGGTTCAACTAGTGTAAATGTAAAATTAGATTATTTTAAACCAACAGGTGCAGTGTTTGTATATCTGCTTTACAGGTAAACAAAGAAACAGTTGTAAACACTGCACTTGTTGGTTAAAATAATCTAATTTTACATTTACACTAGTATGAACCTTTGCAAGAAATTAACAAATAGTTAATACATAATGAACCCATTTATAAATGGGAAATAAATGGTTAATACATAGTGAATTGTGTGTAGGTATTATAAAGTGTTACCAAAGTTACTTTTTCAGTAAAATGCATCATTAACTGAACATAAACCCAGTATTTTTTTTAAATTCACGGTTATTGATCAAACTCCATGGGTTTTACTGATGAGTCATTGTAGAAGATGACAGTGTTTCCACAGTAACTACAGAGCATCTGAACATCTAAATGTGTCACACCTAATGACCATGAAAAGATAATAACCTGAATTTTACAGTAATTATTTGGATGTGTTGATAGGATTAATGGATCAACAGGCGTTAAATAGATGCTGTTGGTGGATGACGAATGTTTGGCTCTTTATGGGTTAAATTTCTTCTACTTGTAAAACCATGTAAACGGACATGTTGAGCTATGTAAAAGTCACAAAATTAATAAATGTTACCCTTCAAGTTTTCCTGACTGATTGACTCAGCAGAAAACTAAAAATACTAGAGTTGACTCAGCAGTCAGCTCAAGGTGATCTTTATGTGTGAAAGACTTTAAAGCTTCCTGAGCCACACCTTGTTCAGATAATTTAAGACGTGTCAGATTGAAATTCTACATCCTGTACAATAAATCAGATTTGAATATGACATTGTAATAATCCATCTTCTGTTTCTGTCCACAGTATGGCTGTGATCTCCGGTATCGAGACACTCAGGGGCAAACGGCGCTTGCTCTGGCGCGCAGTGCTGGCAGCCAAGAGTGTGTTGACATCTTGCTTCAGTATGGGTGCCCAAATGAACCAGCCCCCACTGTTGCCTCGACAGTCGGTTTTGCAGCATCCGTTACATCCAGTTTCCCTGTTGCCATGACACCCAGTCTGACGGTTGCCACGACACTCAAGATCTCACACAAGAGCAGCGGCACCAGCTTGAGTTACAGCACCTCTAGAAGAGCAGTGTCATAATCAAAATGTGGTGTGGTGCAATGTATGTGAGTAAGCTTGCGTATGTGTCGAACCAGTTGCTTTGCCCTCATCGTGTCCTGTACATTAACACAGGCCAGCAGGACTGATGTTGCACTTCTGGAGCTTGATGAGGTCTAAAAGGGTGTTTTGAGTGTTTGTTTGTCATTTACTGGTAATCACACAGGTATAGTCCGTCTGCTGAAAAGGTTTAACCAAAAGGAAAAGAGGAATTCTCCTGAAGATGACATTCAGATGCCTCTACGTTCAGACTTAATAGGAATGTATTGCACTGTATACCAGCTGGTATGAGTCACATTTCATCACGCAGTATTTGAAGAGTCAGTATTTAATGTTTTTCACACAGAGTTGACCCTGAAAATGTTGCCTTTGGCCTCAAATGTTATCAGTAAAGACCTGCAATAAGTTCACTATTTGATAGAACGACACCTTGGTTTGTTTTGATCCATTTGGAATCTCAACTCATCAACAGCTGGTAATTTACTGTAATTGACAATGAATGTCACTGATGAATTCAAAGTGCATATACTGTGTTTTGTTTCGCACACCTTGCTGAGTTGTGCATTAAAATAATGTTGTGTATCTTGATTTAAAAAAAAAAAAAAGAAAATGTAACTATGGCGGAAGTTCAGAGGCTGTTTTAAAGATTATCAAAAATAGCTGTATAGAAGTACATTGATAAAAAAAATATAATTCTAAAAAAAAGTCATTTTTAAGATTGTTATTGTATGATATACAGTCGGTTGTGTGTATACCTCTCAAAGGGTTACTCAGAGCTGTTCAGACTCTTTGTTTAATTTTCCTTTGAGAACCACCTGATTAACTCTTTGGTACCAGATACTGAGATTTCTTTGTTTTGTTAGTATCACTGTGTGTGACATGAACACTGTACCTGATTTGTGTATCAATGCCTGCAGTGGTACTGACTCCAGCTGCAGGTTATTTTCAAGGTGAGTGTGATGCTAGGTATGTAAATGAACAAATGAATTGCCTTGATTTTGACTGAATGTATATGAAACAGATTGGTTATTATTTCACTAATGTGTTCAGGTGATACAGCTGTGGTTACATCACTAATATTATTCCTGCTGTGACGAATAGAAATTGAAAGTATGTTTTACTATTTAATTTATTACATTTCAACTTGGCTATAAAAGTGGGCCTTTGACTGATGATGATTGTAAGTGGCTTAAAATCAATATGAAACAGAGGAAAGATGCCCAAATTAAGATAAAAAAAAAAAAAGCATAAAACATTTCTCCTGCGGTACTGTATGTATTTTTTTGTGTTAATCTAAAGAACCCGCTGAGTGTACATGTCTGTGATGTAAGCATCTCTTTCCATTTGTATTTTTTTACTCATGCAATGATTCATAGAGCATTCATTATCAATACATTAAGGCTACTGCCCAAGCTCTGGTGTTTTGTTTAACGTGTGCTTTTTCTGTGTGGGGTCAAATTTCAAAGGATGTTTTTATGGATGTATATTCAGATTCATTTCTTGACTAATTTTGATCTCAACAGTATCACATCATTATTGACCCCTGACAGTGGGAGGTTCCAGTACACGTCAACATCATGTAGTTTAGTACAGGCACATATGTAAGTGTGCAGAAGGTTTATGTTTCACAGCAGGCTGAGGGCTGCTTTCTGGACATGTGCACTGCTCCATCAGCCAGTGACCACCATTTAATGTTCAACCAGCATTTGAAAAATCAGATCTCCTGGATAAAACCAGTCCTTGTTACAGAACCTTACTTGGCTTTGACCTATTTTTTTTTTTCTAGGTTAAACTTGGACCTACTTTCACTAAATTACATCGCTGCTGAGCGGGTTTCTATCTCACAGTTCTGTAATAGTTTCCTGTTCTGAAGTAAAATAAAAAATAAAAAGTTTATATAATAATAGGAAAGTATCTTCTGAGTAAGACCATCACATCTATTTGCTCCAATCACTAAGATACAAAAGGAAAAAAAAACATGTGTAAACCTAAAATCAATGCTAAGGTGTCCACTACACACACCTGCCAAAAAGCAGACACTTCTTTGTTAAAAGGTAAAAGCTTGTCTCTTGATAGCATTTTGTATCTCCCCAGGCTGTTTGTCCACTCAGATTAGCCTACAAATTAGTGGAATCCTCTTGACATTCATAGGATCTGGGGCAGGAAGAAGGACTAAATAAGAAACTAAATGAATAAATGACTACTGAGAATAAATTAAAAGAAAGATATACTGGTACATCATCATATGAAACCCAATATTCTTCAGGGAATGGTAAACAGTATGAGCCTTAATCCAAGCAAAAACATTTTGACATAAAAGCTACTTGATCTGTTTGACATTTACTATCTCTTGTGCCTTCTTGCTGTAGCATCTAACACAGAACTGCATGCCATATTTTACTCTATCAGCAGGGATTTCTATTCACTGGTACAGATGGGTGATCTATTTTAGTATCGTATACATAAAAGGAGGAGCTACACTGTCACATCACAGCAAGAAGGTGTTGGGTTCGATGCCAACATTGGCCGGCAGGGCTTTTCTTTGTGGAATTTACACATCCTCACTGCAATCACTTCATATAAGGAAATGCAACCTAAGTGACCTATACAGTAATGGATGGAAAGTTGTTGGACACTATGCATTTGTGATATATTACACAAATGCATCATTACACAGTTACATCATTGAACTTTACTAAGTATTGTTCTATTGTCCAAACCCACACGTTCCCTTCGGCATGGGCTGCATTCCAGTGAGGTCAAAACATGTTTCAGCAGATAATAAAATGTATATAGCATGACATGTTCAAACTCATAAATTGAAAAAATAAATAATTTGCATTAGTTTGTGTCTATCTGACGCAGCCACACATTTTGAAACAAAATATTTCCATAAACATTTCATAATAATAATTGAGATTATGTAAAAACATTTTTTATAAAAAATGTAAGATTGTCCAAAAATATTTTTCCACTACTGTATGAGTGACAGTGGGAGTTAACGGTGAAAGGTCAGCTCTGTTGGTAGCTATAATACTCTCCCTCCACAGGATTAAGCTACAGTGGTTGACAAGGGTCGAACTAATTGCAACGGCCCAATGCGTCTCAGTTAGAGAAAACGACTGTGAATACAGATGCAAATTCACAAACATAAATGTAAATGAGGTTCAAAAAGAGAAACATTGTGCAATTGAAAAAATTTAATACAAGAAACAAAAACATATACAGTCCTCAAGTCATCAAACGATCTGCAAACAGAAATGATGCAAACCAAGAAAACATCTGCAAACCAAAAATGTTGCATAAGCAGTCATTAAAATGGACGTAAACCAAACCATTAGGGGTCGCTCGCTGCAGGAAAGTTGAATGCAGAGACCCAGTATGGAGAGAACCATAGAAAAAAGCTGACTGACAGTGTTTCAAACTGCAGTGGGAAAAAAATGTTAAATTATATTTAACACTAAGCTGTTGTCTATAAACACTGGCTGCAGGTTTGGAACACTTCCATTGTAATGACTGGTTAAGCAGCATTTGCATTATATCTTTATTTGCAGAGCATTTGACGAGTATGTGTGTGTTTTTGTTTCTTGTGGTGCATCTTTTTCACTTGCACAATGTTCCTTTTTTTTGCACCTAATTTAGATTTGTATTTGAGGTTGTGAATTAGCAGTCCACAAACTCAATGGATAATTGAATGATCAAAAGTAAAAATTAATTGTAGAGCAAGAGCTGATAATTGTGAACAATGTTGTTAATATTTGTGAGGAAAGACTTCAGCTGAATGACAGTTTAACATAACAATAATTAATGTTTTTAAAAAACAGTTTTTATCCCCATGGTCACAACTCAAATCACAGTGAACAACTGATTTAACTTTATTATTCACCAAATACAGTCTGTTAACAAATTCCTTTTCTTCATTCAAAATAAAGCGGATGCTTATAACATAAATCATTTAACAATTAACAACATTACCAGTGTTTCTTAATGTTGATTTAATGTGGCATAGTGTGAATATTGCATAGTGAAACTCATTTTTCTTGATACTTGCATCATTGACTGAATCCTTGAATTAAGCAAAGATCTTTGTGATGAACTCTCGGAAACGTTTGGCATACTGTTCTGGGTGAACAGTGGATATTTCAGCTCCTGCCTGCAGGACACACACAAACACAGCCAGTTTGAGATACCCTGTCCTAAAAGCAACCCTCTAAACCTTGCAGGACAGGGATACATGCTGACTTTACAGCGTAATGACAAACCCATCTCTTACCCCGTGTTTGACAGCCTTAGCAGCGTGAGCAGCTTTCTTCTTGGTGTCGTACTGCGTCAGCACGTCAATCAGACCCATAAAATACACTTCTCTCTGGGGTGCACCTACACAGGAAGTGATTCATAGCATTTGGTGAGTAACATTGATCTACGTGTTCTGTTGTAATCTTAACTGTTTGGGCCTGACATGAGGTTTCTGAGGGGCAGAGTTACCCAAATTGTTTCCTCTGAAGAACCTCAAATTAATCTGTAGAGGATGAGTGTACATGTTCATTTTATGTTGTATTCTCTAAAGCACAGGTGTTAAACACCAGGCCTGGGGGCCAAATCCGGCCCGCCAAAGGGTCCAATCTGGTCCTTGGGATGAATTTGTGAAATTAAAAAATAGACATTAAGATATTAATCATTTTAGTTGAGGTTCCACATTCAGATCAATTCAATCTGAAGTGAAATACTATCATAATAATCTATAAATAATCACAAATAACAAAATGTTCTCTTTGTAAATGTAAATATTTTCACATATTTACACTAAACAAAATATTTCACAAAATATTTCAATAATCTTGAACAAATATATGAAGTGTTTTTTTCAAGAGAAGTGCAAAAATTTAAAATAATTTGCCTGATTACATATTTTGTGTATTTTTATTTGATCCACTATGAGTTAAGTTATACAGTAATGAACATGTGGAAATGATAAACAAAAGCATAATGTTGTTTAAAAAATAGGCTTATTATATCATTTGTTTCGTGTTATTCACATTGTTTGAAAGGATAGTTTTTTCAATGTAAACATTTTCATCACTAAAATGTTAATGTTAATTGTCAATTGTTAATTGTTAATGTTAATGTTAATTGTTAAATGTTTTTACTTTATTCCACTCTAAATTATAGAGAAATATTTGGAGTTGACATTATTCATGTATTATTGTGTTATTATTTCACTGGTTTGGGCCACTTCAGATCAAATTTAGCTAAATGTGGCCCCTGAACTAAAATGAGTTTGACACCCTTGTTCTAAATAATCCTGCAGATTGTGAGGTTTCAGTTTATGAGCAGTCGTATTGTGCCCAATAGATCTAGTCAACAATGCCACTCCATCTGTGTGATGATTAGATTTACTAACCCAATGCAGTAAGCACTTAGTTAAGACAACAATAGTGGTGTTAATATGTGGCATAAAACTTTAAAGAAGGAATAAAAGAAGGAGCGCCTGGTTGTGCCTCAGGAAGACACGCCAACTTGAGTTGACAGTTTTTCTGTACAGACTGTTGACGTTTATATTTTTAGATGCCAACACTCAGGTGTTATGTTGATCCCCTTCTTATTTCATGCTAACTTTCTGTTGGTTGTTAACTGGATGTATATTGTGGCACCAATGTCACTGTCAGATGGTCAGGCTAAATTTCTGACACTATCAAAAATGTTATGTTCTCCCAAAATAATTTTAACAGCCATTTGCAAACCACTCTCAATATGTGACATAGAACCATCACTGTTTTTTCCACAGCCAAGTATATCATTATGTTTTCTCACAAACAGGCTCAATATGCTTTGGAATCTTTACTTAACCAAGGAAAGGTAGAGTTAACCTGTGTCCTGTGCTGACCTGTGACCCCAAACCTCCTCCCCCACCCTCACCTGTCGGGTGGATGGACCTGCCCCCCCCCCCCCCCTTCATCTACAAATGGACGTTCATCTATAGCCTGTCCGTCCATGGGAGTAGATCTCTCCTTCAGTGTGGTTCTTCCCAAGATTTCTTCTTTCCCACTGGGTTTTGGGGTTTTTTTCTTGCTGAGAAGGAGGGTCTAAGGACAAGGGAGGCTTGGGACTTTTTAAAAAAAATCTATTTCTGTAGTTGATTGCGTTTTTGTAAAGCCCTGTGAGATGACATTGTTATGTGTTTTCTTCTGACATTTGTCGGTCTGTTTGTCTGCCTGTCTCCCTGTTGGCAAGATAACTAAAGATATTAAGGACAGATTTGGCTGAAATTTTCTGAAAATCTTAATACTGAAACAAGGAACAAATTGGGCAGGGCAAACCGCTGTGGAAGTGAAAGTGACACCTCTCACTCATTTGGGTCATTTAAGGGGGGTGGGAGTTCATCTGCCTTGGTGGAGTCTGTGCACTTTTTGAGTACTTTTCTAGTTCTTTTTTTTTTTGCTTTATAAGGATTTTACAGCTTGTAATATACACAAATGGGGCACAGAGCCTCTTCAACCTACTTCCATTCAGCACCAGTTGTCATTACTCACCTACAGCACTCTGAATAGCATACATATCCACATAGGGATCAAACTCCCCTGGACCCATGGGTTTGAAGGAGTTCATGTAGCCAGCGATCCCCTCAGGTGAAGTGGAGACTGGAGCAGGAGCCAGGCCGTTTTCATCCTCCTCTTCCTCCTCATAAGATGACTCCATGTCCTCTTCCTCCTCCTCCCGCTCGGCCCGCTCAACATCATGTATACCGAGCAGGAGGCTGTAGTCCATGATTCTCATCTGAAGCAGAAACTGCACACGCATACGCATCAGATGAGAAAACACTAGAACCACAGAAGTGTAATAAAATCTTACCTCAATATCTCTGTTGAGCTTATCCATGATCTTCTCCTTCTCCTCATCACTCACGTAAAGCTTCTGCATATTATTCCTGAAGTCTACGTCCTTATAAGTGGGCAACTCTTTCACCTGGAAATACAATGTAAACTGAATCACATTTGCCTTTTTTTTTCCTCATTATACATAATGAGCCATTGTGTTTGCAGTGATATAAAGGTGACTTCTGCTGAATACTAACAACTGTCCCATTAAATATTGTTTTTCCAATCAACCAGTTGGCAAGATCAAAGGTTTTCTCTGCACTACAGTCATTTAACTCCATCTATTCACCCAGCTATGTATCAGTCTTATATCTAGGTCAGAGTCACTGCAGCCTAACCAGAAAGAGCTCTGATGTTCCTTTAACAGCCAATCGCTACAGTATGTGACTGCTTTGTAGGATTAGTGAAAGTCTAATATTTAAATTACATACATACAATGGATAATTAATAACTATTTACCATGATGGAGCAAGTGAAATATTATCCTGTGCTATCGTCATGCTTCTCAGTAAGTACATTTCGCAAGTTTGCAGTGAGAGTTGCAGCATATTTGACAAATGCAGCAAAACTGTGGTACAGCTATAAGCCTTGTCACATCTCTGTACTCTCCTCATATGACTAGAGTAGAGTTATGGATATGATTTAAATATGCTTTTACGCACTCACAGTTGTCATTTACTGAGGTCTAAGATTGCCCATTTTTCAGGGAATAAATCAAAATCACTTACACTGCAGCTAGTAGTTAAATGTGCACTTCACAGTAAGGTCAGGTTTCTTAGGAGATACTACTCTGCCTGTGAAACAGTTTGAGATTTTCTTCTGTGCCTGCGTAAAGAGGTTTATAATCTCCGAGGAAAAAGAATGAAGATCTTATCATTGTAACATATAATGAGTCAGATTGGAGGGGGGGGAAAAATCTATCATTTATTCTGAAAGTCAGCCAGTATAAACCTCAGCTGCTTTGAGTTTGACCAAACTGCCCAACCTTTAAACTATACAGAGCAAAATTTAAGTCAGCAGAACAGGAAACCAGTTTAGTGGTCTAAGACTTTTTTTTATGCACAGCGGTAAAAAAAAAAAATCTCACCAGTTCAGGAGTATAATTCACGATTTTAAAATGTACAAAGCTGGTACCGCAGGATCTTATTCATTACTTATGTATGAGTTAAATTACATCACACATCAAGTTGGTTAATGTGGGCAGTAAATCTCTCTCAGTATGCTTATAATCTTACTGCATCACATTCACTACTGAACAAAGTAAAGCAATGTAGTAACCTGAGATTCCATAAAGATCTATTATTCATATGTGTCTCTTGTGGCTGACTCTGCTCCTGGTGTTTGGGGAGTGCATAAATTTACCTCAGTTTTGGCTGTTATTGGAGATACGGGACACAAACCGCCAAACTTCAGATATAAACGTCAAATGTTTTGTCTTCGGAATAAAGCTGTGAATATATCTGATCATATACTCCCTAAAAGCATGTTTAAAGGTTCAGTGTGTAATATTTTGTTCTATCTGTCAGCGAAATGCAGATTGCAAATGACTGAGTGTCCTACATCTTCATCTAAGGCAGATGCAAATAATACAGAGGTCCCTTGTTAGAGTCGGTGTTTATACTGTCACTCTCAGACATACTAGGTGACAGTAATGCACTTTAACGCTATTTTATGACACTGTAACACTATACAAAGAAGAGAGAGAATGGAGAAGAGGAAACTACTGTAGCAGCATGGTGGATCTGTGTGGAGGAGTTTGTTCCTTCTTTAGATATAAAGGGTTAATTTTCATATACATACACTGATGAAAACATGGATGGACGGATTACTGGATGGATGTATATTCTATTTCTGCATTTAAATCCTATTAAATCACCTAAAGGCTCACACAATGGACATTTAGAGGAGACATTTTACATTAATAAGTTGAAATTTTTATTTTATTTCCCGTTAATTTTCCATAACTGCCTGTTTTGTGATATTCCAACCATTGTGGTCTATACACATATTACACAAACATATTTGTCAACCATATTGTATAAACTTACTGTAATATAATTTAAACAATAAGTCAAAGATATCAGTGTCCTCATTAGGATTCATGAACATTATCACTGGTCAAATAGTCCAGTAGGTTTTACTGCTGCTTTAGACAACAAGATCTGTTATGCGAGAAATGTGAGACTGAACATGAGGCTTATTTTATGTTTTACACTCTATTTGACAAGAACATAAGAGACATTCTCATTAGTCAGACACTTTTCATTTAAGAATGATGTCATTTCTATAAAACTAGAAATGTGACTCAAGAGAGGAGTTTTTCTGGAAGTAAATTTTATTTGCTGTGACACAACTGCAACTGCAAATAAATGAGTCTGTCTGTCCAGGAACACTGTACTCTCAATAACTTTTCACAGCTTTGATGGAGGATCACCAAATTCACACCACACACGCCTCTCATGAAGGTCTCGCACTTTTTGACACAGGTTTTTTGTCATTTGTGTGATGGTGGACACAAGGCCTTCAGGGCAACAGCAGGCTATTTTAAAAGGATTTGACATGACACTAACTCAAATGACTGCTCAATCAGCTACAAATAAAGTATGTAATTCAACATATTTTCTCACTTTACTGCATTTTTCATGTGATCTCACCTTCTCTTTAAAACTTGCTTCACGAGACACCAGAGAACCCTGGGGAAGGAAAACTCACATTATTAGGTTACACTTGAACCAACTAATTTCAGTATTTTATAAAGCTATGTCTTCATCATTCACAAGGCCTTGAAAGTCACTGTTTTTTTAAATGATCTGGTGTGAAAATGCACTAGTCTGGCCCTGGTTTAGGTCATGCCTTCACCACTTAATACAAACTGTAAATATAAAAAAAAAAGAAAAAAAAAAAAAAAAAAAAAGGACTAAAATAAATCTGCTATAATTTAGGTGTCATTAATAATCAACAGTCATGAATTCACCTTGAGGTCATACTTCCAGTGGACATGTAGTCTGTGGCTGAACACGTTCCTCATCACTAACAGGTAGGTGTCCTCACTCTCCACAGTAACTCTATACATAGCCAAGAATTGAGGCAGCAGTGTACTGCCGTGGCAGGTGACAATATGCTGGAAGGAAACAGTGGTGAAATGACAGTGAATGATGGGAAAACATAAGACAGAGATACTTGACATCCTTTACTAGACTGCAAACAAAAGAGGACAGAGAAGCAGAGCCTGTCCATCTTTACCTGACAGTTTTATACTGTCAATAAAAGCACTGAAAGACCTCGTATAAATAACCTGCTTGATCTGTTTAAAAACAAAAAAATATACATGTGCCCATCAATTCTATGTTCCTAAGTCTTATAAAAAGATATGCCATGCCAAAGATGCACTTGAATTGGATCAATGTACCCAGATATAAATATATCCAATATATTACTCCTGCAATAACACATCATCAGTAGGGTAAACCTAACCTGTTTCACAACTGTCTAAACCAAAGGTGACCAACCCTGGACCTGGAGAGCCACTATCCTGCATGTATCCCTCTTTCAACACATCTGATTCTAATGATAAGCCAAATATGGAGTTCTGCAGAAGCCTGATAACAACTATCAGGAGTGTTAGAAGAGGGAAATGTCTAAAACATGCAGGACTGTGGTCCTCAAGGACCCGGGTTGAACACCCCCGGTCTAAATCCAGCTCACATTTCCTGTGGGTGAACTATCCAATACTTGGATGCATATTAATGTGGCCACTAGAGGGAATAGTGAGTCACTCTGCTGGTCTCATGATAAAGAATATATATAGTGTAGGATTCTGCTGAAAGTTATCACCCTATAATAATAATAATAATAATAATAATAATAATAATAATAATAATATTAGTTCTGACCTCGCTAAACCTCGGCTTTGTTGTGTTCTGTCTAAAAACAGAGCTAAACTGTAACAAGTGTAATGTAAATTATCAGATTATCTGGTTCTTATTTTTCCTGTCTGGTTTGCATTTACCCTGTTCATGACCCTTTACCTTTTTAGACTCTGTTCCTGCCTGCCCCTCATCTGTACTGCCTTGGACATTGGCTCACTGGTGTTGACCCTATTCTGTATTCTGGTAACACGTTTTGGATTTTCTCTTGGACTGTGTTTGACCTGTTTTTCCCTGACCTCTGATTCTGTCTGTTGTGCCTCAGTTGACGTCCATTAGGGAGAAACCCCAAATGTAGCGGACCACAGAGGAGTGAGAGGAGAAAGATTATTTATTAAAATTTCAAATATTGTTAAGCTGTCATCTGTCTCTGAATCTTGCATTTGGGTCCGTTCTGTACACACTTTGTATCACATCTCCCTCTCAAAATGTGAGACAATGGGTTTTACCTTTTAAGGTTGCTCCAGGTTAAAGGTCATGATGCCATTTTGGAGCCTGTAGTTTCCTATCTGTCAGTAATGGTAACAAAGTGTCCTTCAAGGATCTGATCTCAATGCACATCAACAGTGAGAACAAAAATAACCTACTGTTTATGCAAAACTGAGTATACAGGAAAAAGGAAACTCCTGATCTTATTGATGTGGAAACACATTTTCGTGACCTTGACCATGACCTTTGTCCTTTCTGGGATACATTCTGGACCACCTTGCACCTTTCCTGAAAATTTCATGGAAACTGGTCCAGTAGATTTTATGTACAGTTTCTGACAGACAAAAAACTGACCTGAAAACAATACCTTTCTCCCCTTTCAGGAGGAGGGATAGTTAAATATCTCTGGATAATTAATTATTCCTATTTTTACCCCATCCCCCAAAGGTGAGTTTGTGTTTGTCTGGTTGGTTTGTAAGCAGCTTTACACAAAAACTAGTTTCATTAAATTTTCCAAAAATGTGGAAGGTGGTCCAGAATAGATCCTATTACAATTTGGTAAATGTAGGTCAAAGGTCATAACCACAGTCACCAAAAATGTGTTTTCACAATTACAGTATAAGAGATAGGGCAAATCAGGTAAAGTGTGTGGGGCGTTGTTGTACCTGGCACCATTTGTTAAAGTAAATAAAAACTCTAATATTAGGCATTTTTATAAAAATCTGTGGAAAAAATGTCCTGTTCTTTTGTCATTACTCATTGTAGTCAGACTCAGTGATTAATATTCAGACACTCATCTGTCAATTTCAATGCTGTGAAACTTTGCCATGGCAACCAGAGCACCTCAGTGATTAATAAGTGACTAATAGAATCAACCTCCAGAAAACAGAACTCACTGAAGATATTTTGTATCATGTGAAAAGAGACATGAACCCGGTGAAAAGTGGTTGCCACTGTCAGTCCTACCTGGTGATACTCAGAGAGGATATTGTGCATTTCCTCTACCTCCTCACTGGAGATTTCTTTTACTACCAAAGTGCGGTCGTATGATATGAAGAGCAGCCCCTCACATTGTGCCTCCTCATCTTTGAATGGAGGACTGCGAGTCAGAGACACCTGATGGTGAGTGAAAGAATATACAACGGAGGACCATAATCATTAATCATCACCCACTGTCTTCCAGCTCCATCTACATCCATTAGTGTCAAGTCACCACAAAGAAACATCTCAACACAGTAAAAATACTTCCCAGATTCACTTTCCATAATGTGAAATTATCCCTCAAATGTGAATTATGTGCAGTAAATATAACTGTGCAATAATCATCTGTCTTGCAATTTCAATATTTATCCAAAATAAATGCACCATTTTATATAGACACAGTTTATAGGTATACATATAGTTTTTGCATAGTGTTAACACTGTTAATAGAAATACATATATTCATAGATCAACTGTTAATACTGTAAATTGGGCCTATTCATATTTTATCCAGTTTTATTTTTTATTTGACTATGCTCTATTCTTATGTTACCTTGTTAAATTGTTTGGTTTTTTTTTTTCAAATTACATTTTCTTATCCTTTTTTTGTTTCTGTAAGTTTACATTCACTCTCTTCTTATTTATGGAGCACTGGTGTTTGTACATATTGCTGCATTGACTGCAATTGCAATCCTAAATTTATTTTACACACCATAACAATAAAGTCTAGTCTATTCTATTCTATTCTATGAGTGTGATGTATCAGTGTTAAAATTGTGACTGCTTCATAAAAAGGTGGAGTCCCACTGTGCTTTCAGACATTCTCATAGTTCTCTTGTATCAGTTTTGAGAGCACGTACAGTATGTGCCTCCTGTAATTGTGTGCTAAGCAAATGTGTGCCGAGCTCAGAGGATGACCACTGTGCACCACCTGGCAAATGCAAATGTCCAACACAGAAATGCAAATATAGAAACCAGCAAAACAACACATGCAAAGGAAAGCATCTGCATTTTACAACAACAAAAAAGCAAACACTAAAAATTCATAAATGCTGTGTTTCAGCTTTTTGTTTAAATACACACAAATGTTAGTTGAAAGGATGCACATACCTGATAATCTAGGTCTTCTATCCCAAAGCGCTCTCGTAGATTTCTGAACACCTGTGGACAGTATTCTTTGAACTTGAACTGTCCTGGAAGATTCTCTCTGCACAACAAAGATATTTTACCAAAAATAAAACTAAACTAAACTTCAGACTTGGAAATTCATGCACAGCAGGACAAAAACTACAAATACTCATGTGACTTGTATTTGAGATCATCTAAGTTCACTTTATGAACCACATTAAACTACCTGTGCACTGCTTGATTTATTTAACACTACAGTCTTCATTGTGCTTATCTATTGGTCATCAATCATCCTTCTTCACCCAAAGACATTGTGCATATTAACCAGACACATACAGTTCTAGATGCACAGTCTATCTCATTTATGTAATTTAGTTTGGACATATTGAGAGACTGTAGGAACTGTAGCCTTATCTTACAGTGACAAATTGTTCCACCAATATCCTCCTGAGAACCAGGAAAGTATAGTGTTAGTGTTTTACATTAAATAACTGCCTTGACTGGACACAGCATGAACAATATCATGATTTTTAGATAAATGTTATTGTTTTGTTTTGTTTTCTTGCATTGCTGGGTCTCTAAAAGATATAAAATACTTTTGCAGATCAAATAGGTCTATGTAACATTTTACCTAGTCTGACCCTAGTGCTTTGATTGACATATCTCAGTCTTTGTTACATTAGACATCGATAATACACATTTCCAGCATTTAAAATTGTAATAATTTTTAACACTTTTGTTATTTAAGTTTCTGGTTTGGTCTGTGTATTGTTGTGTAGTATGTGACAAAACATGGCAGCAATTACTATTGGCATTTCTTTTTTCTTCTTGTCTTAACTTGACAAGAGATTGTATTTCAAGGCTCGTCAAAACATGTGATTTAAAATTAATCTCTCAAACATTTATTTTGCCTGTGAATCTTTTTGACAATCATTTCATTGGCTTTCTACAAGCTTAATTTTTGTATAACTATTGACCAAAGGTATGACTCATCTCATCATCACATTTTGCATTATATTATATATATATATATACATATACATACACACACACACACAAAAGTATCATCTACAAACTAAAGATGATGGAAAAAAATCCAAAAGGTTTGCTCAAGAGAAGCAGACTAAGGACATGGATTAGCTGGAACCATGTCTTGTGGTCTGATGAAACTAAAACATTTGGTTCAGTTGGTGTCAAGTGTGTTTGGCAGCAACTAGGTAGGAGTACAAAGACAAGTGTGTCTTGTCTACAGTCAAGCATGGTGGTGTTGGTGTCATGGTCTGGGGGTGTGTGAGTGCTGCTGGCTCTGAAGAGCTACAGTTTATTGAGGGAACCATAAATGCCAACATGTACTGTGACAGACTGAAGCAGAGCATGATCTGCTCCCTTCATAAACTGGACACAGCAGTATTCCAGCATGATAACAACCCCAAACTAGAGACCCACATATATGGATTTTTTTGTGGGTCAGATAATGATTTTATTTAATTTTTTTTACATCAGCTTTAGGCGATGACTGATACAGGGCAAACAAAAACACCTCTTGCCAGCACAAAAAACCCTTTTAATCGAAAAACGAGGGTTTTGTCAAAATTGTAAGTTTTTCCATTAGGTAAAAGTTTTTTGTTACATCTGCACAATTTTAGGGTCAATGAAAAACTAACTATTGTTATAAAAGTTGTAAACTGACTACTGTAAATTGGATTGAAGTCTAATTTCTTCAGTGCTGTCCCGTGAAATTATATAATTAAATATTCAAAGTATGTGAGATACTGTTTGTACAGAGTTTAGATTGCTTGGCTGTAACTGAACAGGGTACAAAACCTACCAAATTTAGTTTGTACAGAGTTACCTTGAGAGAGACTAAGGGGCTCAGGGGATGTGGTGACAAATAGTTGTACCTATGTTACATGTTTTGCAGCTCATGTATAGGCCCTGCACTACCCTACAATAAATATTACTCAAAATACATAAATCACTCATCTTTAGGATCGTTACAGCTTAAGCAGCATGGTGGCTGAGCGGTTAGACCCAGGTTCCATTCCCAGACTGTGCAGGCCTTTCTATGTGGAGTTTACATGTTTCTATCCCTGTGTCTGGATAGGTTTCCCCCATCACCCAAAAACATGTTAGGGTAAAATCCTCCAGCCAGGTGACTCTGACCATTAGCCTGGCTCTACAGCAGGAGATGGGTCCCCGGGTGACGCCCATAGCTGCCCACTGCTCCTTACAGGTGCCCCAATGGCATTAAGGATGAGTTAAATGCAGAGGACACATTTCATTGTACAGTGTATAATGACAAATAAAGTACTTTACCTTGTTATTTCAGTTTTTGTCTAAGAAGTGCTTTAGACATGTGCTATCCTGTACCAATCTGAAATATTAAGAAAACATGGCTGCTATTATGTATGTGTGTGTGTGTGTGTGTGTGTGTGTGTGTGTGTGTGTGTGTGTGTGTGTGTGTGTGTGTGTGTGTGTGACTGCTAGGGTAAATGGAAATTCAACAGTGAGGTTACATCACAAATGCTTCCCATGATGATTTGACAAAATGTCCACAGAAGACAAATTATTTGACTGTTTAATAGTGAGTATTGAGATGTTCCTGCCATTTTTTTTAGGCCTTTTCCCCTTTAATTATAAAGATAGTGAAGAGCAGACAGGAAACAGAGGAGACAAAGACAAAATGACCTGAGCTAAACTCATCCGTCATGTTCACTTTTTGTTTGGTGCTGCTATTCACTTCACTATCAGGCTGCTTTAGTCTCCTCATTGTCTTTTCTGAAAGGCTGTTTTTTTTCAAAAGGTTAACAAGTCACCTCAATGTTATTTAATTTTTCAAGGTTTTTTTCTCCACGTCAAGTTTGTTCGAATCATGTTTGTAACACTTGACTAACTTTACCAAAGAACAAGCTCTTGAGTTTCAGAAAACATATTTTTATTATTCTGTCCTCTTCTGCTTATAAGACTTTAGACCTGGATTCCTGAATGGATTAAAGGATTATTGAAAGCCACTCGGTTTTCTGAACTCTATAGAGAGGATGTGTATAGAAACAGAACCTCACTGTGTACAGCAGTTTTTATAATATGTTTTCCTCTGTGAGCTCCAAAGTCATTTTAGATAAATTAAATTAACTTATCTTTTTTTGTATTTATTAATAGTTTGGTGTCAAACAGCCTCCAGCCAAATTATGCTGCACTTCCAGCCTTGGAGTATCACAACTCAACACTAATTGTACACAATACAACAAATCACAGGCCATACAAGCTCAATTATTATTATTTCTTTTATCTCTCTGGCTGTGGTTTTGCTATTGTTAGGGGTAATAACTGCAGCTTTTAAAGTGGAGTAATTCATTGTTGTTCTCAAAAAGGGGTCTGCATTTTCTGATAAGCACTGAAAAGCTGAATAAATCACAAAACACACACACACACACACACACACACACACACACACACACACACACACACACATGCTCATGTCCATGTCTCATGAGGACCAAGTTTGTAATCAAGTAGTCATTGGGTAGTGAGTGTAAACATCTTGAATAAATAGATGAATAAATAAATAAATAAAAAAATTTAAATGCTGAAAAAAATACATTAAAGAAGTAAATGCATCTTCAAATCTTTGAAAAACACATGTTTCAGTTTGCACCTGTTTCCCCCATGCTTTATGGAGACTCCCTGAAAAAACAAATTAATGTATTTATAGGGCCACATCATTTACATTTTAGAAGCGGGGACCTTTATCTACCTGAATTTTCTTCCCCATGGTGTGACTGTGTAAACATATCAATGTCCCCATAAATATAGGAATATACACACACACACACACACACACACACACACACACACACACACACTATGCAATCACAGGAAGCAGTATGAAGGTTCCTACAATGATTCAGACTGAGCTGAGAGGAGCACTGTACTTGTTGAAGAGGTGGTTGTTCACTTTGATCTTGGTGCTGGCTCTGAAGTCATCTGGAAGCAGGATGACAGGTACAGGCACCTGGCACAAGTCGTTAATCTGCGCATGATCATTACGCACGAGGACAATGGTTAGTTTTACGCACAGACTGATCCAAGTAAATATGAGACTCATTGCAGCTCACCTACCTACCGAATGATTGACTCCCCACATCAACACACTCAGTACCGGGTCACTCGCTCTGAAAACTTCCACTTTCTGCTGCACAAAGTGTTTCTTCTTGGTTTTTCTTTTGGACGCCTGGATGTTCAGTGGGTTGGTGGTGGCGCCAGGAGAAGACATGACACTTCCACAGGTGGAACCACACAGTCTGGGCAGGTCTGTGGCTGGCACCTGTTTAGTCCCGTGTATGTAAAACAGCTTTATGGAAGTCCCACTCACCCCCCTCCTGCTTCTGATCCTGGTCCACAGTGAGCAGGGAACAATGACATACACGCCCCCCCCTCCCAGAAAAAAACACAATGGTCCTTAGACTTTGTTTGTGTTGGTTCTGTTCTTTTACTTATAGCATAAAGGTAAGATACACTGTTTCTCTCTCTCTCTCTCTCTCTCTCTCTCTCTCTCTCTCTCTCTCTCTCTCTCTCTCTCTCTCTCTCTCTCTCTCTCTCTCTCTCTCTCTCTCTCTCTCTCTCTCTCTTTTTTTATTTACCAAACTCATCCTCTTACTTTCTCAGTTTTATTTCTAAAACCTATTTGTCTGATTTATTTATTTTTTAATAGCATTGGACATTTCCGGGTTCGGATATTGATTCGTTTTAATTGCAGGAGCCATTGTGCCATCTAGTGGTCATCCAATAATCTTATTTTACTAATAATTGGGAATTTAATTTTTGGATTTTTAATTCAAATTCGCCTTATTTTTATTTATTTATTTGTCTTTCAAACCTTCTGGTCTCATTAGTTGACACTTTATCTGGTTTCTAATGTCAGCAAGAAAAACCGACCCAAAACTAATAATAAAAGTAATATGATAATCAACATAAATCAACTTAGACTTAGACTTAGACTTAGACTTCCTTTATTGTCATTGTTACAATAAACATGTTTACAGAACAACGAAATTGTATTTCCGGTTCTTCCTTAAGGTGCACTTCAGATTTAAATATTAAAAAATAAAGAGTAAACTTTGTAGAATACAAATGTACAGAGTGTAAAGTGTAAACGTTGAGGTAGACTTATTCAGTGCGGTATACATAGTATACAAGTAGTAACATAGTATACAAGTATACATACAAGTCAAGATGGAGAACTGAAGCACAGACAGACAGATAGATAGATAGATAGATAGATAGATAGATAGATAGATAGATAGATAGATAGATAGATAGATAGATAGATAGATAGATAGATAGATAGATAGATAGATAGATAGATAGATAGATAGATAGATAGATAGATAGATAGATAGATAGATAGATAGATAGATAGATAGAAATTAAATTCAGATTCCAAAGTAAATGGATTTCTTAGTTTTTCTGATTAATGCTGAGCTCATTCTTCAATTGTCTAAAGCCATTTATTGAATTCATCACTCTTGGCACAACTTTGAGCTTATTTACTTAGACACAATTTTCTGCTAAACTCTTCACGCATTCTCACTTTCACAATCACATTTCTCACTTTGATACATGGTGCACATGAGCTGTAAAGCACAGGCTGCAAAAGTTAAAGACAAATACTGTTTGTGTTGTCTTCAGTGAGACCGTGACTCAGAACTGAACACAGTGGTTCCAATCGGTAATACAGCAACTGCAAGAATAAAGGAGAGAAGTGTTGAAACCCTCTGGAGGATGTAGCAGTTCAGATAACGAATGAATGAATTATTTTAAAAAAACAGAGATAAAAGTGAAAATCAAGCAAGTCACGTTGAGTCCCTGCTGACAGCCAAGCTCGAGCATGTGATGAGCCAAACGATGATCTATCCTACCCCTGGAGTGAGATTTGCTTGGATTCTAAAGGAACAACAGCTTTGAAATTAAAATAAAAACTGTTGTGGCCAACAGCTCTCAACAGAGCATTTAATAATTAATTTAATTCAAGTTAATTTAAGATTTAATACTTCTTTCCTCTGTGCTGTATTTGTTAATTTTCATACTTTATTTTTATTTTTCATCATTTTTTTTATTTTGAATTGTGATCCATTTAACTATCTTTGCAGAAAATCAATAGATGGAAATATAGAAAAAGGCTTTACTCTTCTTTTGAGTACTAGTTTCGGGGCAACCATGGAGGAGAAGGAGGTAGGGTCGTCGACTGAAAGGTTGGCGGTTTGAGTCCTGCATTGTCCTAGTTTGTCTGTTGTGTCTTTGGGTAAGACACCTCACTCTCCTTACCTCCACACTGGTGTATGCATACATATGACTGTTAGGTGGTGGATGGAGGCGCCGTTTGGTGTGAACTGTCAGGCACAGCTGACTGTGGCTACAGATGTAGTTGGCCACGACCAGAGGGAAAATGTGAGAGCGAATGAATAATGGATCAATAATGTAAATCACTTGGGTGCTTTGGGATGCACTATAGAAATCAAATGTATTATTGTTCGAGTTTGTACTTTATTTTTTTTAAGTGAGAAAAGAAATCAAACCTGAATTTTATAACATATGTACCTCCATTCTAATAAACAAAAAAAACATGAAGCAAAATTAGTTTTGGAATGAAGTGGTTTGTTGTTTAGAAAATCTTTGGAAACTATATGTCCTACAACCCTAACATTTACAAGTTGTTGATGATTTCCTCTTGTGCATCTCATTGAAGAACAGCCTTAGGCCAGACGGTACTCTGACTTGACCTACAATTATGCAAATGAATAAAAATGAAAAGTGCATTTGGAGTGCAATATGTTTTTTATTTAGGCATGTGCTTTATCAGAAGTTGAACAATTAAATGATGAGGTTGTTAGCAAAGAACCTGTTTTTGTCTTCGGGTCTCCATGCTTTAAGCTGTGCAGAAAGCGCAGACGCCTCCAAGGCAGATCACCCCCGCTCCCCCTTTTCACTTCTATGAGCAGTGGTCTGCCCCGACGAACCAAATGAAACTCATGCCCCCCCCTCCACTGATTGCCACCAAAATGTAATCATGTGTTCCTTATGCCATTATCAACATTCCCTGAAAATTTCAGCCAAATCAATCCATAATGTTCACTATCTGTCAATCCATCATGCATGTCTTCACTCAGACATATGTAAGTAAATGTGTTTTTGTATTGTTGACAGCACATTTTATGTTACATATTGAATCAAGACCTGCTTAAACTAGTAACTGTAAATCAATGGCTGCTGTTGTCATCATGTGAGTTCACTCTAAATGTATTCATGAACATGAGCCAGTGATACATATTTACCGTACTGTTATTTATTGATGTTTGCTATCAGCGCAGATGTTAGGATTGCAAGCTGGTGTTCTTTGTTCAAATATTTTGAACCACGTCATTGTCATTAATACATATTATTGAAGAAAAAAGCTCTACGTCTTTTGTCCTCATGTGCAGCATTGGCTGATTAGAAGGGTTTTTATTTAGGCTTAGTTGTTCTCATAACACTAGGAATTAAACAATAAAAATAAGCTGTTTTGCAGGTTGCATAATTACATGTTTTTTCCACTTTTTAAAATATTTGTATCATATCTGAAGATATAGATTTCAGTGTTAAGGATTTACTCTTATAGATAGAATAGATAACTATTGTAAGTTGTCATTCAACCCAACTGGAAATGTCCTAATATGTAAGATTAAAGGTGTAAGCATTAGGAAGGTGCAAAGATGTGTCCCTTAAGTTGTCATCATGCTATAGGGGAATTTAAGTCACTGAATATCCCTCTTATGAATGTAAGATAAGGACATCCACATCAAGTAATGTAACTGTCGGTGTCCACATATACATTTGGATAAATGTTCTGTTATATATTCATCATAGGGCAAAAGTAAATATTTTTTTAAACATTTTCAACTTTTTTTTAATAACAGCAACAAAAAAACAGTGAAGGAGGAGATTTTAAAAATAGTTTTATGACATAGTTGAGGTACCATTAAAGATGGCAGTGATTTGTGAGGTCATTAAATGCATCATATTCTAACCAAAAGTCCTCAAAGTTGAAACCCATCAGCATGGGTTTGTTTCTAAGCAACATATATTCATTCACATTCACATATGTTCATCAACATTATTAATTAACAATAATTTTATGAGAACGTTGCAGTTCATAGCAAAAATAGTAAAGATGTATCTAGTTTTGTTCTAGTTTTTGTTCATATTGCAGCATTTCGTTCAGTCATGCATGTCAACTATCAAAAATTTGCAGATGGGTTTTGTTCTGACAATGTTCAGTTAAGTGGTGCCAAAACGCTGAAAGCTCATATGATTCAGAATGTGCTTCTGAATCCTGGGTGGTGTGTTCAGTCACTGACGTAACCACTGGCAACCTGCAATTAGTAGAAAAGAATGAAGGAATGCAAATTACTTGAGTTAATATGATTGGTTGCACATTACAGAAGTGGTCAGAAAAGAATGTTAAGTTCATAAAATGTTCCAAATATTCATTCATTCATTCAGTCATTCATTCATTATCTGAACCTGCTTCATCCTCACTAGAGTTGCTGGGTGGCTGGAACCCATGCCAGTTATTTATGTGTTGACCCTGGATGAGTTGACAATTCATTGAAAGGTTATGGGCAATTTAGATTCATCAATTAACTTATCAGTGCCTGTTTGTGAGTGGTGGGAGGAAACCAGAGTCCCCAGACAGAACCCACATAAACACAGGAGGAACATAAAAAGTCCACAGAGAAACGTCCCACTGGAACATCCCCACATGCTGGAGTTCAACTCAGGACCTCCTTACTATGAGGAGTGTTATCCACTGCACCACCTGTAGTAGTTCTGATATGCAAATTGGTCATCCAACCTGAGTATAAGGGTAAAAGATTAATTGTCCTAATTAACAAATGGAAAAGAACTAATAAATGGTTAACTGTTGGAAAATAAAGACTATCTTACACCAGTCTCTCTATTCTACATCTGTTAGCAAGTGACACTGTAAATCTACTAATATTTTACTTTTCTGCTGATTTCTATTTATTCATTTATTTTTAAATGTAATTTAATGTGGAAATGGGGACAACCCAAGCACTTACTGTTTGTCAACGGCAAATGTGCTGGCAGCAATGTGTTTAAGCTAGTTAACAGTGGAGTGAAGATAAGGGATGAAAGTGGACCTAATGTACATTCTGGAACTAATTTAGTATTCACAAGACTTTCATGTATATTTATGTGCAGAAATAAATGAATGCATACTTGCAGTTAACTGCTAAATGCTTAAGTGGTACAGTATGAATTCAATGAGATTAATGTCCATTAGCCTTTGTTGCATTTCCAGAATTTCTGCTCAAAAGAGCAGTACAGAGACCTGTGGTTTTAACGATAAATGTCCTCAACTTAGTACAGCTCATTGTTGGTGACAAATTTGCTGTCTGGGTCTATTCTTCACTGAAAGAGGAAAGGAGACACTGTAGTAATGTGGAACAACTCAGGCCTTTTATTCCCTTCTTCAAAATCAGTGGGAGAAACACACTGGGCTACAGTATTAACACTCCTGTTAACTTATACACTTTGGCTGATGTGTGCATGCCCTCAAGCACTGGCGTCAAAACACACTCACTATAACCTCTGACCCCCCACCAAGTATGGAAACATAAGACTCCTACAATGCAACCTTCCTAGAGAAAAGGCTGAGCCAGTAACAACCAGCCAGAGTAACAGTATATAAATGCCTTTTGTTGCCATTATATTCTGAGTCTGACTACACGCTCAGTTTTCTGAGATGTTTTGAATCATGTCAATGGCAAGGGAAATACATTAAGGAAAGAACCAGAGTTTGAAAGTACTTATCTGTATGAGTTAGGGTTTATGACAGTGATAAGTCAGAGATGGAAGCTTTTTCAGTTCATTCAGACACTAGCAAATACGAAGGAACATTTTCTATTTAATCCCTCACTGAACAGGGAGCTAATGCAATGAATGAGTGATACATGTTTGATAGGAAATAGAAACTATGAGCAGAACTGTTGTTAATAATATATGTCATAAATAATGTACCTTCCTCTTCAAATCATCTGCTGTCAGTGATGCAGTCTGTTTTGCACTTTGATGGAGGTATCATTCCTGGAGGTGGTCCTGGAAAGTTTCCATGCATCTGATATCATTTGGTGTGTCTTTACAGAGCAAGGCAATGCAGTGGGTGGCACGAGACACAGCAGTGATCATGGGGCACCTGTCAGTCAATGGTTTAACAACTCTATTCATGTATGTGTGGTGAATGTGAAGAAATACTAAAAGGCAAATGGCACATATTCTTTATTACAAACACAGTACTATGGAAAAGTAAAAGTAAAGTGGTCATGCTCATAATCACAACCCAGTCAGACCATAGTTTCAAAAACAGACTACTATTGTATAAGAGATATAATACAGATACTACATGGGACTAAAATATGTTCGCAACAGATAAATGTTAAGTTATATTGGATCATGTGTCATTGTTTTGCACATTTGGTTGTTAATCAAACACAAGTTTATGAAGTATGTAGTAATTGGAGTTGTAGGAAAAAAAACATGCAAACAGGAAGGTCAAGTTGACAGAAATAGAGAGTACATCTGGACCCTTCCACAACCGATCTGTTTTCAAAGGAGATTAGATGAAGAATTAGAATTAGATGAAGAATCTGTCCGTCATCTTGACTGACGCGCCACTTCAGCCACTCACGTTGAACTCAAGCCGTGACGCTTTACGTCACACCAGCCACAACACCACCCAGTCATGGGGTAGTCCCACCTCACAACACTTATTGGCTCCTTCGTTTTGAAGAAAACCTGAACCTCAAGGTACTCAGATGGTTGTGTGAGCTTAGCAACACACAGCCAGATGACGTGAGTCAGGTTAGCCGACTGCAGCATCGGTCACAAACACCATCCTTCCCCTGTTTTTTGTGGGACTACATATAAAACTAAAAACTCAAAGATTTTATCCAGGAACCTTTTCCCAAAGATGATTTAGGACATTTCTTGAGGAATTGTACATGCTCATCTTTCATCTCTTCATCTGTTTTTAACAAGTTATTTAACACTATGAATTGATGTAATTACTAATAATTTTCATCACCCTGACAGACTTAAATGGAAACCAATAGAGCATCCACTCAGTGCATTTAATGTCCCTATATTTCTACTGTTCAGACTAAAAAAATGTATCACTAAAACAATAGGGCAGCTCCTATGTTACATGGATTTTTAATCAATTTTACACATTGTGAAGAAAGAGCACCATAGTATCCATCTTTAATCTGTGAACGTAACATCATAGTAGCATTGTTCATCCGCCAGCAGCTTAGCATATGATTCTTATGATCAATATTTCGACCTTGATTTCAGTGCAGCTAAATAGCATACTTCTCGCAGTGTGGACCACCAGACTTACTGACAATCAAAGGACCAATGACTCAAAAGCTCCAAAAATGTTTATTTTCTTAATTGCTGAAAATAATCAAATTATCATATAGTGATTACAATATAAAATGTAGTTAATTCATTATAGATACTATATAGTTATTATTATTATTACATTACAAAAAGAAACATTTAAAAGCATGAATTTGACTCCTAATAAATTTTTGGAAACACATTTGCTCCATTTGCTTTTTATACATTAAATACAGCAATTAAAATACAGATAAGAGTAGTTAAAAATGTAAAAATATGAAAAGTCTATAAATATGATAATAAATGCAACTAAAAACCTATTACACTTAAACAATTCCAGTAAATAAAAGCAACACAAGTGTGGAATTAAAATTATAATAGTTAAATAATAGAACAAAAGACAGTATGCTTTACAACAACAAAATGTATGCCATTATATATTATATAATATAAATAAAAATATGGGTCACTTAGATCAGTACAGCTGTACTGTGTTCAGTAGAGGGCGCAAAGATGCAACTTACGTACAACTAAAGTTATTAAGTTTTCATTGAAAAAAAGGTGTTTCCAGTTGAAGGAGGGTTAAATGACAGTCTGTGTGGTGCTCCTCTTCTCTATCTGATATAAGTAGAAAAGTTTCCACCTCTTCTCTTCTGCTTTAATCCATGTTTTATCATATTTTAACAAATCAAGGTGCCACCCTGTGTCATAGCTGAAGGTCCTGGGAGGCCATTTTCATCCACACACCAACACTTCCCACGTTGCTTCCCTCGAGATGACCAACACTGCATAAACAAGACAAACATACAGATAATGATGCTACATGTGTCTACAGATGAACCTCTCGCTCATATAATTTCAATACGTTTCAACTGAGGTTAAAACTCACCTGCTTCTTTCTGAAGAAACCATCCTTGTCACAGTTGGGCATGTAGATATCATGATGTGACTTAAATACATAACTGGTGAGCCCTTTCATAAGTGTGCTTAACAGTTTACGACATGGAGCCTGTTGGAATAAACAGTGAAAAATCTGACTTCAGAAGGTTTATGTGGCAGATTCTCAACTCTAATGACAATTAAAGATGTTTAGTACCTCATATGGGTCCTCAGTAGGTGACGTGTCTGTTGGATCAGATAAAGACAAAGCCACTTAAGATAAATACAAGTTTAAAACATCAGATCTGTCACACTTATTGCTTTTCTTTAAATAATTTGCTTTTTTTTTTCTCTGTAAATTCTACTTTTTTTGGAGCAGTAAATCTAAAGGTTTAAAAAGATAAACACAAAAATACATATTGACTCATAAAAATCATTATTGTTGTACAAAACCAAACTTTTTAATCAATTGAAAACATACCCTTAAGCCGCTGATGTTTGATTACTTGCTCTTGCTTGTTTCTCTGTTCAGATTTTATATACAGTAACACTGACAAACTTGTTATAATATTAATGAAAGAGTGAGTGACAGTGCAATCCAACATATATAAAACTGTCATAAATAAAACAGATATTCAAAGAGTAACTGTCTACCTCACTATGAGCCTAAGGGCTGAATTGTTTCACTCATCCACATTGTCTATGCCGGAGCAGCAGCCTTACCTATAGAGTGGGTCGATACAGTTGTGCTGATATTGCTGATATTATTACAGACTCCTCTACCCTCCAGCAGAGCTCTGAGAGGCCTGGGGTCCTTTTCTGGAGGTGTACATTGCAAACCGTGAGTACAGCTCAGAGTGTAGACCCCACATGGTTCTCCAGCTGCCAACGTTGTGGCATTTGAGTCTCCAGTGGGCTGACTCTGGGTGGACCTTCCTTTACAGGTGGGACAGCCACTGGACGGTGTAGTCGAAGAGCTCAATGGTCTTGACTGAGCTGAAGGCAGGAGGAGCAGCATCAGGATGTTCCAATACAGAAACATATCACACTGCAGGTAGTCCACTCCGAAAGAAATGACAGTCCAGTCTCCTAGCACTATTTTATCTGATTGCCTTAATAAGAACTTCTGCTCTTTTTAATTGGATTTTCAATCCATTGACTGCAGTTTGATAGTCTGTCGCAAGGTGAGTAGTAATTCCCTCAAGCCAAGACAAAGTGATAATGAGGCTGACAGACACCACTGGCAGCAGCTTTTAAAGAGCTGAGACTTGTAGGGAAAGGTATGGGAGGGTACGTGATGGAGAATATTAGTTTTCCCTCTTGTTTCCACACAGCTGAGCACACCCCATTTCTCTGTGCTCTCGACATTCTCACGCGTGCTCATACCATTTGTTGTCTGTCATCTGCAGTGTAGTAAGGTTTTTTTTTTTTGGTTCTTCTTTTTTTTTTTTTTTTTACATCAGTATAAACCACATACAGGTGCTGTGTACTCCCCCATTGCTACTCCATTGACCTGCCCATTCCCACTATAAGAGTAATTCATTTCTAAAATGGGATAAGGAACCAATCATGGCTCAACACATGAGAAATTTGCCATTCATGTTAAAATTGATTGGATTTAGAGGGTTCACTGTCTTCTGTAAAGTGGGAAAAAATATGGAGGGACTCAGCAGTCAGTCTCAAAGTGACTCATATTCAGAATAATACAACTGAAAATCCATCAAAGAGCATATATCATTCTCTTCAGGCTCCAAAAAATAAACCAAGGCTCCTCTAATCTCTGCTGGTATATGGTTACAGACAAGTAAGAAATTCATATGCTTTGTCATTGTCCTCCAGTTAAGGGGCTTTACACGATGTATTATATTGAGCATAAAGCTTTCTCCCTGGCCTACTGTATAGCTGTAAGGTTGATTTTATTATGCAAAAAACATTTCTCAGTATAATCACGGTTACTTGAAATCAATGTTGAATGGAATAAAATCAGTATACCATATTTCCAGGTAATATAATGCTGAATAAATTAATGTTGGATTATTCTAAGACATTTGCTCCATCTAAACAGGTTATATACATATTGTACCAAAGAAATTAACGTAGTCACTTAACTGTAAAATACTATAAGTTGTGTGTAGTGGATCACATTAGGTTTTTCATGTTAGTTAGTTCATATTTGTTTTCTCTTTTGCATATCCATCTCACAGCCTGTACCAGTAAACATGATGTAAAAAAAAATCTAAAGCTCTCACATGACATTAATCTTCTTGTTAGCAAATGTATTTGTTTGTAACCTTCCCAGGGACTATAGATGCAGTTTGATTACATTTATCATGTCTTCCACTCCAAATATCAGTTTGAGATTTTCTTGTAATCAGACAAGTAGAATTGAGGATTAATTTTTTTTTTTTTTTTTTTTTTTACCTACTGACTGTTTTGGCTGTATCTTCAGCCTTCATTAGACATCTCAAACCCTCATGTCTAACAAACGAACAAACAAAAAACTATCTGTCATCAATTCTACTTGTCTAGTCATAAGAAAATTGGACTATAGATCCCGTTTAGCAGTTATGTTAAATATGGCATACATGTATGGCATGTATTTATATTGGTATTACATAATAGGTTCATGAATGTACAATATCCTTCCACGTGAATAAATAACCATATTAAATACTAAACATTAGAGCAGTGCAGTGACATATACTACAATTACAAAGGTAAAAATATTTAGTTATTTCCCTTTTGACCTTTATTATAATGATTTTAATAGCAACCACAAAACAAACACAAACATAGCTCTAGGGCTGCAGATTGGCTAGACTGAAGGAGTGCCACTCAAGACTGAATGACTAAGACATTAATAGTTGCAAGCAAAAACCCTGCCACCACCCTCCAAATTCCCCAATGTGACTCACAAAGACAGTGTCTCAAAGTCAAATAGTAGACTGTATCTTCTTGTGTATCATTAGTATTTTGTCTGTAAATACTTCTTTATTTTACAGACTATCCAGGAGCAAAGATTCCAGGGAAAAGAGAAAAATTAACAGGAATACTATTACTGCAATCAAATGATAGTTAAATACACTATACTGATGCAATAAGGACATACCTTAATAACTGTAATACAATAATCATCATGTGATAATAAAAGATATTCTAATATAGAAATGTTATAATTCACTCAACGTGGAAAAGTATAGATCTACAAAGCATTTTACGATGGCTGAAAGAAATGTTGTGTGTTTCTCTGTGGATCAACTTGAAAGTAGAAATTTATAGTCCATTTATACATGGGACAAAGATTTAGCAAAAATGTTGGATGACACCATGGAAGAGTTTTGGTAGTTTTTTTCTGTGCTCTACCAGCTTCTGGGTCTTTAAGTGTAACTTCGTTATATGAATGTTGAATTATGTCATGAATATGATATGTATTGTTATGACCTAGTTCAAGACCATAACAAAGGAGGTACAAACACACCAAGAACAATTAACCAAATTTATTGTAAATGATCAAAAATTAAATAATATTACAAATAAACAAAAAGGTGTAAGTGATCCATCTGTGTTATTAGTGTGAATGCAAGGTGTTGTGAGAAAGGCATGGCATGGTGAACAATCAACTGAGAGAACACAAAGGGGGGAGGGGGTCTGGGCTGTGCAGCAACACAGTGTAGATGAGCAGGAAGAGCAACGAGCAAGAGGCTGAATGCCTCCCAGGCCTCAGAGTCACACCCCAGGTGACTGCAGGAGTTCCAGCACATGCAGAATCTGGAGGTAGACCAACTAGGAGCAGGAAAATGAAACTCTGGGCCATTTAAGTACATACTGTGCCTCCTCTGATAATTGAGGGGTGGAAATGTGCCATGAATTTAAGCCAAATGTCTCTGAACTTGTGCATAAGTATATGCTTGCCCTATTTTTTTTGTTGATAATTGTTTTATAATGCAATTATCTATAAGCTTTACTCATGTATCTATGCATTTATATATAGTATGGATGGACGCATATGTATATACATATTTGCTTGCTTGTTTGTTTAATTAATGTTTTCTTTATATGCATATTTGTAAACATTTTAGACAAATTAGTCTATTTTTTTTAAATTAGTGAACATATTTATGAAAAAAAGGATTTTAATATCTTTTGGTGTCATCTTTCAGTCGTATTTACAAATGTCAAAGATGTGAACAAGTTTGATTGTATTTTCTGTGTCTCATGCAAATAAGCATAAAAAGATGAGTTGATTTGAAGATGACAACAAGTGACTCATATACCTTCTAATAATTAGTGTAGTTTCCTCTTTTTCAGCATGTAAAATACATGTAAAACTAAATTTTAAAAAACGCACTCCAACTGTACTGGCATCGAATGGGTTAAGATCATCAAGCTGTATTTATCCTGTGCTGTGATTGGTCAAGGGGGCGGGACATCCGACGGCGCAAGTTGGACATAAAGTGACAGATTTCACCTCTTTAAAATTGGACGAAAAAGACACGGACGACGCATTACAACTTGTTAAACAGTAAGGACTCAACAGTAGAAATTAGGACTTTCAATAGTTTGCTGGTAATAGGAGTTATATTCACGTTTACGCTGTGTTGTTCGTGACAGAGTGCGTTAATGTTGAGGAGCTGAAAGCAGCTAGCCGGCCATCCCGAGTTTGGTAAACGTATGCTGCGTTTAAGGAAGGCTCGTACACTTATAAACTTTAGTAACGAAAATACAACAAATTAAAATATCAGGTAATAGATGTCACAGTTTCTTACTTTATGAAAATAAATGACGATTTAGCGCTTCATGTTTGTCTTTGACAATCGTACTGCATAATTAAACCTATAACTATTATTGCCAAAGTTTTAGGTAGGCTATCATTATTACATTTGTCTTGACAAAACTGTTTCCCTGCTTTTCGCGAATATATTTGTGTCCACTGATCCAGAGAAAGATATATCATATTATAAGGCTAGGTAAATGGATAATCCTGACTGTGAAAAACTATATGAGTCACTCTGATTACACAATCTTACACTGGAACAGTACAATAGATGACACATGCTGTTTTCTATTGAACTTAAATAGAGGTATGTGTTACTTTATTCCAGGAAGAGAAACCAGAAAATTACTATATATCACCAATACTATCCTTAGTTTTCAGTTCACAATGAGTAGGAGACACATTTTGGATACACCTATTCATCATAGATAACACAAACGGATTTATGCAAATTGTTGTTCTAACAAAGACTATAAAAGTCCTTACATGGACTTAACTGAACAAATAGATAAGGGTCTTACAAAGGAGAATTACTGCAGTGATTAAAATGTTTCAAACTGCAGCAAGTTCTTAAAGCTTAACTGATGTAGTGCACAACTTCTCATTTATTTATTAAACATAAATTTGACAGAGAGCATAAAGAGTGGACTCTGCATCAATGTAAAAACGTCATGTGGTCTGATGAGTCCAGACTGACCCTGTTCCAAACTGAGAGACGCATCAGTGTAAAGAAGAGAGGCAGATGGAGTCATTACCCATCATGCTCAGTGACTATTGTAAACAGTCTGATGGTATGGGGGTGCTTCAGCACTTGGTTTGGTCAAGGTTCAGCAACGTTTTGTGTTTTAAAAAAACAAACTAATAAATATTAGGATACTGCATAATGTTATGGAAATGATCCTACAACAAAGGCATGTTGTAATCAAAGCTAAATCTTATCCAATTAAATATTTCAGTGTATGTGAGACTCTTTATTCGCCCAGGCTGTGTTCAAACATTTGCTTTTGTTAGTAATGTGTAATGAAACACAGATGCCTAAACTCCTCACAGACATCCCCTGTTTGTGTTTGTTTTCATTGTAAAACCGATGGGGTTAATGGTACATTCCCCATTTTATTCACAGTAAACAAAAAAAAAAATCTGAGTAAAATAAGATCAACGATATGATATTTAAATTATGTTATCTTATTAAAATAGAAGAAGAATATTTTCTGGAGAACAATTCCAGACTTTACAAATGCAGACATCTTCAAATGCAGTACAAAGGCCCCAGCAGTAAAGTATACGAGACACACATCACCTATGAAAGATACAACAGAATCAGATGAATTTAGTAAGAGATTCTGACATGAATAACATTAGAGTAGTACAACAGAGAAGTTTGTTACTCATGGGGTATATTACTCACATTTGTATTTGTTAATATTCTAATCGATAGTGTCATGCATTTGTTGAGGAGTGTCATTGAAGTCAACACTTTTTAACAATTCAGCAAAGTGTATTTAATTCAAAAATGCTTGGACAGTGAACGAGTCGGTAATATTCATGTTGTATTGACCTACACATTATTATTATAAGCCATGACGCAAAAAATGGACTTCTGATTTTTGCTTTTCTTTGTCCTAGTTTGTAATGATTTTCAGACATGGACGACATAAATCTACATTATCGTTTTTTGAATTGGAGGAGGCGAATCCGTGAAATTCGTGACGTACGGGCTGTGCGATACAGGGAGCGACTGAAAAGGATGCTAAGAGATGGAGACATAATCAGGTAACGGTGACGGGAGACTGTGTGATCTAAACCAGCCACTACTTTTAATTATTGAATCAGTATCCTGCCTGGTAACAATGCTTTGTTAGTAATGGTCTTTTTTTTTTTTTTTTTTTTTTTTTTTTTTTTTTTTTGCATCTCTTTGTAGGTATCAAGGGAATTCAGATGAGGTTGGCTGTTTTGTAGCAGCCAGGCCGTTGTCAAAAAGAAATCGCTATTTTGAAGTAAGAGTTGCTGACTTAATTTAGTGACACTTCAACAGATCACACAGCTTGGCAATTATTAGATACCCATTTTCTCCAATGTCAGTTCTAATAATAAACAGTAGATGATTGCAACACCTTTAACAATATTTTTAAATGTAATATTTGATTGGAGTGTGGTGTAATACTGACAAATGACCTGCTGCCACGCTTAATACTAATTTTAATAATTGATATTAAGTGTTTTAGTGAGCGTTCAGTCTTCATGTGTATATATATTTAAAACTAATTCTGCATTGCATGGAATTTCCAAGGAGGTAATATTTCACTTAAAACAAAAACAACAAAAACAATTGAGTCACATTTAATATTTTATTAAGTAATTTTCTAATTGCCTCCTTTGGCCCACACCTTATACGGTGCTGTGTTTGTGAATGTTGACTAGATTCATGTACCTCATGTCATAAATGTAGGACATCGGTCTAGTTTTGTGTTAATGAGAAGAGAGCTGGCAGGCTGCAAAGTCTGACTGCCTGTGTTCATCCACTTGAGACTTAATGAAAAATAAATTCTGGCACCTCCAGAGAGCAAGCTTTTTTTTTTTTTTTTGAGAAACAAAGATCTATCATTCTGGAAATAGATTTTAAGGAATGACTTGGCAGGTCTTCTTACATTGTCTGTTGAGTCTGGGTATATTTATTAAAGTCAATTACATAGATGGATGCAGACCTCTCAGTATAAAAATATCAAACTCTACTTAAGATGTAAGCTGCAGAGTCACTCCATGTCTTTGTTTCAACATTATTAATGTTAAGACACTGGAGTCAGATACTTGGTTTGTGTTTTAAGAAGGAAGTCTTTGGGTTTAATGATTGAAGACAACATGCAGTTCTTTTTTATTTTAGGAAAAAAAACAAACAAACAAATAAGAACATCTTAAATTGTCCAGAAACAGCTCCAGTAAATGAAATCCAAAAGATCAAAGACATTTTCACAATTTGTACTATAGACATTCACTTATTTCTCACCAAAGGTGCTGGGAGAGATATGAGAAATTGGTAGATTTTATTCACATAGTAGCTTCTAAAAAGTGCACACACTACACCACTCTCACCTCAGTCAGCTGTCTATTGTATTCACACCTGATTGACAGAGTCTTTGACCACTAATGGACCCCAATTCTGCTATTACTGTTGGATCATGAAATTATCATTGATTAATGGATCTCTGTATTGAAAAATCAGTGGTGTTTTTCACTTAATGGGTCTACAGGCTCCTGTTGATACCATGTTTTGTATTTTTTTAGTCCTACCTGATTGGTTTCACTGAGCCGAAGAAGCCTCAGCTCATCCTAAATCATGTTGTTCAGTTGCTTCATTCTCTGTCTTTGGTAATTGTAGTGCAGAAACATTTTTGGACAGTAACCCTTCCTCAGAATAAGATGCTGTTCAAACTTGCCTAACACATTCACCCTGCCTTGTTTGACATTAAATGAAACGGTAACCAACAGTGTGAACCTCAGTACTTACATGCTTGATCCTTGTGACTCAGTTTGCTGGCATCATGTAGGAGGTGAGTGGAAGTGGTTTGAGATAGTTATCAAATCCAGTACAGTGAGATGTGGTGTTGGATATACTGTACGGGGTCATCTGAATGTTTCACACTGACACAGGAAAACTTAATTCACAGTGTCAGGGGACCCGTGTTGAGGTCATGGGAACAAACTTAAAGTTTCCTCTTCTTATTGCCCTGGATTTGTCAGCAATGCTCTGATTTCACTGCCTCTGTGTAGGACTCTCTGGGGATGATGTCATATGGTTAGTATGCAGTTATGATAACAAAGACACAGGCCAGCACTTTACTTTCCTTCTTTTTTCATTTCAATTACCATATGATGTTGAACAAAGATACTCTGCAGTGGTAGGTAGATTTGGAATTCTATAAAGCAAAATGAGATGTAACTTAAAAGCCAAAATGTGACACAGAGCCTTAGAGGTTTCATGTTCCCTTCCCTTCAGTCCTCTTTGCACACTTCTCTGTTTATGTTTTTGCACAATTCAACAGCTTCCCATAAACGATATGAGTAGGCAATGAGCACTTCATGACTGTTCGTTTTCCCTCTTAAAGGCAGCATTTTTCTTTGAACCTATGACAGCTGAAAAAAGCCCACTCCTCATATTATTTAGAAGAAACTGTTTCATTTCCATCTCTATTTTTACATTTAGCTCTGTGTAGCAACATAGTGGAGACTGTCAGAATATTCTCCAAATGAAAATATTTATATCTGGTGAGGTAACTGGTAAAGAGATCCAAAATGAAAAAAGAGAAATGTGTCAGAATTGATACCCCCCCCCCCCCCCATATCTCTGCAGGTGACCATCATCGATACAGGAGTGAGGGGCATGATTGCTGTTGGTTTGGTTCCTCAGTTATATAAGCTGGACCATCAACCTGGGTGGCTGCCTCATTCTGTCGCCTTTCATGCTGATGATGGCAAGTATGTGAACCTTACCCACGTATACTTTCTCTCTAGTGATACATGATATGGAGACTTTCATTTTTCATGTCACATATTTAGAGTTTTGAATATTCAAAGTCAGACAGTAGAACTTTTAAATTCTTGTCTAAAGACACTTCCATATGTAATGATTTATTTTTATAAGTTAGCAATGTTTTTTATACTTATGTGCATACTGCATAGATAGTGTTTCCCACGGAATTGATTTCTTAGTGTAGCAGTGTTTCTGTCCTCCTTGTGGGGGTGGATTTATGGTCTGTGTCATCCATACTTCAGTGGGTACATGCAACATGGACTACGATGATATTTAACACTCATTTACCTTTTCCCTACTTCCTGAATCTTCACAAGTTTTCATTTAAAGAGGTGGGATATTTGTCCTGGCCTATTATATATTATACATATGTGTTATAAATTTAATGTTACAGTGATTGTTTTTGGATGAAATGTATGGGTGGGGGCAGCAAGGTGATGCAGTGGTTACCACTTGTGCCTCACAGCAAGAAGGACCCTGGTTCGATTCCCACACCAGACCTTTTGTGTGGAGTTTGCATGTTCTCCCTGTGTCTGTATGGGTTTTCTCCAGGTACTCCAGTTTTCTCCCACCATCCAAAGACATGCACTGATAGGTTCATTGGTTAATCTAATCTTGGTCAATCCAAATTGCCTATCGGTGTGAATGTGAGAATGATTGTTTGTCTATATATGTTCTGCCCTGAGATGAACTGGTGACTCATACAGGATGTACCCCGCCTTCACCCACTGTAGCTGGATTAGGCCCCACAGACCCTTGCGACCCTAGTGAGGATAAAGCAGGTTCAGATGATGAGACGAGATGTATGGGTATCTTAAACCTTATCAGTGAAAATGCTGTGATTCTCAAAATTGCCAACAGCAAGGGGAAATCAGATATACAATAACACACCCACCGATCCCAAAACCACCAACAAAATGAATACTGTCTCCACAGATTGTAGCACTCACTGAATAAAGTTAACTCATTGTTCACACATATCTTAATTATAGTGTTATCAAGTTTTCTTCTTCAAACACAAACTCAACAGTCAGTCGAAATAACACTGTCTTGTAATTGTCATATGCTGCGTCAGCCAGCGGTTTACATTATAGCTCTGGTAGTTTAGTGCTGTTTTTAGACAGAAAACAGTAGTGGTAAAACCACAAGTCACTTTTCTACATGGTTTGTGTTGTCAGTATCTGTATCACAGATCAGTTTTGATTTATCCAAACAAGGTCTGAGCCTGAACCATCAATTGACAAACTCTGCGAATATAACACTGTAACCTTGGAAATATTGCCCCTCAGTGTAGAAAATGTGCTCTGATTTCAGCATCATTTCTTTATAGCTCGGCTGAGCAGTGAAAACAAATGGTAAATGGACTGTACTTATATAGCGCATTTTATACACCAATGGGTGCCTAAAGCGCTTTACAATTCCTCACATTCACTCATTCGCACACACACTCATACACCAGTAGATGGCTGCTGCCAATACACTGGCGCTGCCTGACCCTCCTGGGAGCAACTTAAGTTTAGGACACTTCGACATGGGAACAGCCAGAGCCGGGACGCGAAACGGCGACCCTTCGATCATTGGACAACCTGCTCTACCAACTGAACCACAGCCGTGCTCGAAGCTACAACCCTAAAACAACAGAAATACTCCCTTTTTTTAATAGCATTTTTGATTCCTTTGACTCTGAAAGTTGTTTCTTACTGGTTCTCACCCTCAGTTCCACCTTGGTATTTTTTTCAGTGTCATGGGAGAATGGCAGAGTGACTCACCAGTGCGCCTGTTCGTTTCATACGTTCACAGTGACACATCAGACTGTGGCTGTGAAGAAATTCACATCTCTGTGATACCAAGAAAAGAGATTTTTGATGTAATGTAACAGATTATTTTACATGCTAATAATCCTTTTATGTTTTTTTTTTTTTTTTTTACATTTTAAAGTAGAGATACTTTGACTATTGTTCAACAAGGAAAATAACTTGAAATATTCTAGTGTTTAACAAACAGAAAGTTCCAATGACCAAGAGTAAACATTCTTCTCATTCTATTGTGTCACTGTTAATGGATTAATATTTTCTGATTGTCTATTGTCAAGTGTTTTGTAATCAGATAAAGCTGATATATCTTAACTTAATAAACCAAACTTAATGCTGACTTCAGTGGGTTTATCATCCTGAAAGTAGATGATGATGGATTCTGTGATCTGCTGATTTTTAAAGCCAAATACTATGGTAAAACACTGCTGATTATTATTATTTTTTTTTTATTACTTAGACATTTAAACAGAACTGTATAGGTGTTGAAATGAACATCCAAGCCAAAATAATGACCAGCTTTGGAAGTTGACATCTGTTAAAAGTATCTATTTTTGAGATACTGTTTTCCTTCAAAAAAATTATTTTTTTGTTTAGAAATCCAAGGTTCCATTATTCAACTTCCACTGATAGTAATGAACATTCCGTTGGTGATGATTTTCGTACTTTTTGCACCCCTCTGTGTGTTTCTGTGAGCTCCTGTGACAGTGAATTTCTCCTGTGTGAGATTAATAAAGTCTTACCTTATCTTATCTTACACTGTACAACATAATTTTATGATATATTTTTTACAGATAGGGTTTGGCTTTGGTTTATGTAGAATTCAAATTTGACATCTGTTTTATGTGGGGGTTTTTTGGTTAAAAATTCGGTTTAGTTTTCACAATTATATAATACACATCTACTAAAATACAGTCTTGCATACTGTAGAGTATGCTAGACTGTAGTAATATGCAAGTAATATTTGGAAACAAACAGAATGGAATCCTATATTAGTTAAGAAATATTTCATTTTGCTGGATCTTCTATGGGGGGGAAGTGTCTGAATCATGCACAAGGCTCCAGCAGAAGTCAGCAAGTAGCACTGGTGTAGGCCTTCCTTTGGAACGTGCCTCCATCTCACTTATGTCCTTTCACCATGCTCATATGACACATCAGACATCCTAACCCTAACCAACAATAGAAAAGATGTTTATTGTTTATAAAGAACATAAGATACATAAGATCAAATATATAAAATGCGCCAACACAAATTCCAAGTGTTCTCAAATCTACCTGTATAATGGTAAAAAAATAACTGTTGTTGAAATCCTCATCAAGTTATCGTTCAGATGCATGTGTGTCACATGATATGTAAAACAAAAACTTGTACAGTGTTATTAGTTGATGTCTGTCAGTAAACCTCAGAACGACCCACTGAATCTGCTCCACATTTGTTTGTCCGCAGGCTATACAATGGCAACACTGTAGGTCAGCAGTTTGGTCCAAAGTGCTGCAGAGGTGACAGAATTGGCTGTGGTATATCACTGGACTCTGAAGATGGGCAGTTAACAGTGTTTTTTACCAAGAATGGAAAAGAAGTAAATATTCCAGTACAGCACCTTAACTTCCAAAATAAGTTAATCATCCTGCAGCTGTTTGCAGATTCTTTTTAGGTAAATTCATCATACTTCATGGTTGTAGCATAATTTTGTATTCACGTATGTGTAGGTAGGCAGTGTGGAAATCCCAGTGTCCCCTGATGCTCTGTACCCTGCTGTGGGTATGCACTCTTTGGGGGAGGAAGTGCTGCTGGACCTGCACGCTGAATGGGGAACGGAGGAGGATGATGGACTGATGATAGTGGACAGTCATGAAGAGGACTGGGCTCGTCTCCATGACATCAAGGTGACGGGCACGGTGAGTCCTGATGCAAAGAGATAGGTCACTTATTTTTACAAGTGGAGATTCGCAGTTCAAGTTTCAGTGCTTTATCATTTCTTATTACTTTTCAGCATATTGTAACTCATTTGGTCTGAGACGATGTGAGGCTTTTACATCTACACCTCACCTGTATTTTCAGGTTGTAGAAAATCTACCCTGTGACACCCTGACTCACAGGTGTTTAAGGCAGGTAAAGGGGATTAGATTAACAGATGTAATTACCAGTCACTGAGTAGTCTGTCAGATTTGACCTGAGTGTTACAAAGCTTGAAAAACCAACTTCACTTTTCCATAACAGTATAAAACATATGAAGAGCTCCTCTATCTTTTATTTTATCTTTTAATTTTAACTAAGAGAAGAATGCAGCATAAGAAAGGTGTGTATTATAACATTTTGGCAAATCATTTGAAGTGCAGTCTGAGCTGCAGGAGCCAGAACACAGAGAAATTTTCTGTGTTCTTGCTCCTAGAGCTCAAACTGCATGAATCCTTACCCACATTAATCTTACCCATATCCTGTATATTTTGTCAGCCTACATGACTTTCATAAAGAATTCTTTTAAGTGATAAGATCGTCTAGGTTGTTGGAAGTACTCTACTCAGAATAAGGGGAAATATTTCTACAATGCTGTGATGTCAGTGGCAGGATAATCATGCATTTTCCTTCTTCTATCCGTGTGCTATCACCTTTGAAATTCCCCCCTTGCTACATGTAAGAACATCAACCTCCAAGTTTCAGCTACACCCTGAAAATGGCAAGTTTTGACAGACTCATGTCTTTTTACGTACTGTGTTCCTTTGTATGGACTTCGTCATTGTAATACCATGACGCACTTCCACATGTGCACGTGTTCCACCCCAGCAGTTTCTCTCCTCACATTGTTTTTGCAGCATCCTGTGCTCAGTTTCACGAAGAACTAGCCAAACAACCCTGATAAGTTTTAAGGTCTATTCCAGAGCCATAGTCGAGGGTGCCGCATCTATGTATAGCAGTGACCCAGCGCTAATGAGAGTGGAGATAGAGCTGGCTGTGTGGGACTAGTGATAAGAGAGAACAATCAAATCTGCACACATTAGTGTATTAGGGATTCTATATATGGGATTCATTAATCTTGAGTCGAATCTAAAAAAAAAAAAAATGTTTTGAAGAGCAAAAGAGCTGAAAGAAAATAAATTACACTGCAGATTCGACCCAAAATCTCTGAGAGGATATGGTGAAAACATATCAAGATAAATGTTCTGTTTATAAGAACATAATGACAAATGAGACACATTTTCCCTCAAGTGCTTGTTTCAATCCACTCTCTCTGTTGACAGCTCTACCTCTCCCTGTGATGGGAGGGCTGCAGTGTGACTCAGGGTGGTACGCACACAACCTGAATTGAAAGTGTTAGGGGACTGCAGCTGAACAGCCTTAGGGTGGACAGACCAACCTGTTAGCGTGTCATCCAAACATTTAATTATTCTTGCTACAAATGTGGCATTGTTCTGTATAGCTGCAGCATCCACAAAAAAACTGAACCACATGCACATACATGAGTTTTAGGTGTGATAACAGTACAAATGTATTTTATTAGTTCCACAGTGGATTTTAGGAAAAAGAATTATTAATATAGTAAAAAAAATGTGTAAAAATTAAAAGATGTATAGACTCTGCCAAGGGACGGCGGAGATTATGTTTTCACAAGGGTTTGTCTGTTTGTCTTTTAGCAAAATAACAAAAAAATTATGAATGGATTTAGATTAACTTTGAGAAAATGTTGTTACTGGCAGAAGGATTAAATAATGATCGTAAGGACACACACATATACACATAGGCCTACCTTTCATTTGATAGTTCAGGGCAGACCACTCTTGGAGGTGAAAGTGAAATGTTTTGCTCATTTAGATAATTTGGGGGATGATCTGCCTTGGTGGAGGTCTGCGCTCTGAGTGCTTTTGTAGTTATTATTGTGACTATTGTTATTTTTAATTGAAGGTTGAAAAGGCCGTTATGAGCCTTGTGCTAATAGTAGTTTGTAAAACATCAATATTAGCATCAGTTAAAAGTGGCCAAACTGAACTGTATTGCCTGACATGTGAAGAAGTAATAGAAATGTTTTATGTATCCTTTTTCTATGGGAATTCAAAACAAACTGTTCAATTCTATTTCAATGGCTTGTGTATGGGGAAAAACAGACACTTTCAACATTGCCAATGCCACTCCACAAGGTTCCTGAACCAACACAAAGCATAACCCAGTTCACCATTTATATGCTAGTCCTTATGGTGGTGCTGCTTTCTGTGGATCTGCCGCTTCAGTAACTAGTTATCTCTGATGTCGATGCACTGCTGCCATTGCCTAAATATTAAAATGCAGTAATGACCAAATCTTTTTTCTCTGTTTAATCTCATCATCCTTAATATTATTGGATAAAACATACATTTCCTTTTTATTTAATGTCTTATCTTTACCTAGAAAGGAGGCATCGGCACTGCCTGTGCAGAATCATACATGGTTGCACTAGAGGTGAAACACAGCCTGATGTTTTTCATTGTGACCATTTATTTTAGATAGATAGATATAAATTGTATTAAATGATCAGTTTGTACACATAAACAAACTGGAGAAGATTCAAGACTCAAATATTTATTTTTATTGTGAAATCACTGCATGCACAGGACTAGAATTAATCTAGTGTCTCTCACACCTTGTTATTTAAATGGAATGAGGTAAACATAGAATGAAAGTTAATGAAATTATGTGGAAGATGAACTATAATAGAATATAAGAGAAAAGTTACAATAACAGCCACCATGCAATCAACCACCTGTTTGCCTCAAAAATATTCTGTAGTTAAGGCATTAATATTGTCTATTTAGTACATTGGGAAAATGTGGCAGATTAATTGTCACCCTCAGTTCCTTTCAGAGCTAATCTCTAATTGTACATAATCCTGGAAATATTGCTCAGTCTTCCTTTTTTCTTTTATTTATTTATGTTTACTGCTGTCTATGCCTCATAAAGATAAAAAACAAAAAGATTAAACCATCTTGTGCAACATTAGAGTAAGAGAAAATACATGTTTTTTTCAGTTTCAACACTGAAAACACTGGATGTTACTGTATTTCTTGTGCTAAATACTATGTTTTCTTGCAGATGCTGGAGTATGTGGGTAAAGGGAAGAGCATAGTTGATGTGGGTTTGGCTCAGGCACGTCGACCTCTCAACACACGCTTCCACTACTATGAGCTGGAGATCATGGATGCTGGAGAAAAGTGTTATATTGCCCTGGGGCTGGCACGCAGGGTAAGCGCCTCCTTGTTCTCGTCCTCCCTATAATGAAGGCATGCCAATACCATTGACAAAGTGTTTTCACAGTACACACACTGCGGTTATCTGCCAGTAAAGAAAACTTCAGTTCCCCCCTCTCATACCTCGTTATCCGTCTCCCTCATACTCACCACTGCTCTCACTGTTTCCAGTCTGAGTGATGAATGACTGAAAGAGGAAAAGCTAACAACAGAATAAATATTGTCTCATTTTTACCCTGCATCTAGTTTTCCATAGAAAGCAGATTGTTCCATTTGCTGTTGTAAGTACACATCTGCTGTCGCATGTGGGAAAATTATGTGTAAGATAAGACTGAAAGTAATACAAAAGAAGAAGAAGAAACTAAAAAAAGAATGACATGCATGTAGGACTTCCTCAGGCTAAGTAATTTAAGGTTGATTTCCTAATTAATTAGTTTTAATTTAATCACAAACGATGACAGCAACCAATAAGGCATATTTTGGCAATAAGTTGGGTCTGAGAGAGGACTTGTTGAGTGTTTACACATCAGATATTAAGTCAGTTCTGTACACCCTCGCATGAAATCACCATGAACTCTGCACATCCTGTTTAATGTAAACAAAAGAGTCTTCTTAATTACCGAGGCTGCACCCATCTCCATTTAGATTATATATACTGGTCTTCTCTGCAGTTCAGGTAGTTATTGGATGGTAATTGATTAATCTGGAGACTTTCACCACACTGAGGTTTTGCCAGCTGTGGTGCTGCCCACAGTCTGGGAGGCAGTGCTGAATCATGGCTGCTCCACTGACTCCTCAGACTCTTCCACTCCTACTGTGTGTGGGCATGTTGTGCCCTCAGGTTGGACGGTGTGGAGAATACAGCTCTGTCATTTTGCTGATATCTTTCCAGGAATTGTATTTCTCAATGTGTCTGTGGTTTTGGTAGAGTATAAATCCATCAGATGGTCATTCCTGAGGTCTACTTCCAACCTCCTGCAAGACGTATCCATCTGCTGCAGGGAACCATTACTTCTCACTTCAAAATTAAAACAAAGCTGTCTCTTTGGGCAACACATGCTAAAGATTTTTGGTTTTCTCAGTCTTTGCATATACTGCCCAGGAGGTTATGTGATCAACTGTGTGATTAAAGAAAACTACCGTACTGATTTTCATGAAGCAGGGTGGAAGGTTGAGATTAATGAACCCATTAAAATCAGATTGAAGTGCGGTATGAAATGTTATTATCTCAGTACAGGTTCACTTTAAATCCAAATAACAGTACATATTATGATAAAGCACATTTCTGTCAATGCAGTGGACAAATATGTTACAGAAAATTATCACAACTACATTTCAAATGACATATTTCACCAGTATAATGTATTCTTGCCATTTCCAAATGAATATAAAAGTTCATTCAAAAATACTGAGAATTGTAAAGATTTGGCCCAAGAACAATGGGCTGGGATTCCTTAGACGACATGTCATGACATTGTATTCAGCAAAAAAGATGCACAAATTATTAGAATTAACCTCAAGGGATTAATCATTTTAGTCCTGGTAGTTTTTGCGAACGTATTTTGTTTCTGTATTGAAATTTAAATAATATGCTCATCCAAAACAAAACTAGGATAAAAAGCTCTGTTTTTAAACAATATTGTTTTCCCCTAAATGACATTTTCAATATAATACAGTAATAAATGATACTGATAATAAATGATCAGATAATGTGTTTTTTTCCTCATTTTGCAAACCCTCTTCTCTTTTTCAGGACTATCCAAAAAATAGACACCCAGGTTGGAGCAGAGGGTCTATAGCTTACCATGCAGGTGAGTTAATGGAATAAAATAACATTTTTAAATTATTATTTTCATTTTTGCTGATATTCATTCCAGTAAGTAAATTATTTAATGGCTTTTGTTCCATTTTGTGTTGAGCATTGTTTGGTTTCCATAAGCAAGAAATGATGAAATAATATGTAATAAACGTGCAACTATTATTGTTCCTTAATATTTAGTATAGATTTTCATTGTGTCTGTGTGGGTTTTCCTCCCACAATCTAAATCATGAAGGTCAAGTAAAGGTGAAACTCTGAATTGCCTGTAGGAGTGGAAGTCTAGCTTATTATATTATATTATTATTATTACATTATTCAAGCAAGTCGAGGAAGACATTTATACAAAAATACTGTTAAAATGTCATTGTGCTTGTTGATGGTTCTTGTTTTGTGACAAAGAACATCTTTGTGTTGTTTGTTTGTAGATGATGGAAAGTTGTTTCAGGGCAGTGGTGTTGGAGATGCCTTCGGCCCACGCTGCTTTGAGGGTGACATTATGGGCTGTGGAATCATGTTCCCACGAGACTACAGCCTTGATAGTGGAGGTGGACACACATGTTTATGTTTGTCACAACTTTTCTTTGTGGCTCATTGTGTTTGTAATCATGTCTCAATCTGACTCGATACTCAGATGATGAAGACGACTGGGACCTCGATGTGTTTCCTAAACCCAGTGAGGTTCAGAACGATTTGTATGCAAACAATGAAGATGAGGAGGAAGAGGGAGAAGATGGGGAGGGGACAAAAGTCATGGTGAGAGACTCTGAAAACATAGAGACGGTCACAATGTGTTTGAAACAAAAAAGAACGACCTGCGGACATTCTGTTGAATTATAGCTTTGACAGATTTAAAATGTTATGATTTATTTCATAGTTTGTATTATGAAACTGTGTGTGAGACAAACAGTTGTCTAATTTATCCATCTTTTTAATTTGTCAATGCAAGTCCATATGTATGAAGCCTGCCACTGTCTTTTCACTTCTAGTTGGATTTCGGCAATATGGCCACTTTTTGTATTTGTCCCATTAATGGTATATATCACAGGACAGAATTAAGTTTAAAATAACCACTTCTTCATGTGACTAATTAGTTACATATGATTTGAAGAAGTGTCTAATACCTGTAGATGCTTGGAAGAACAAGTCTTATTTCAGGCTGAACTCTTACAATTCCTCTTGTGTCTGAACAGGTTTTCTTCACCCGAAATGGAAAGGTAGTGGGTCGAAGGGAGGTGGCTTTACCAGCAGGAGGTTTCTACCCCACCATTGGTATGATGAGTACTGGGGAAAAGGTCAGAGTGGACCTCCACCCTCTCAGTGGCTGAAGTGAAAGCTGAGTGGGAAATCTAGACCAAGGAAGGACTGAGGTCAAAATTTATGGAAAAAAAAAAAAAACAGGCAAAAAAGACTAGTTGCATCAACTCTCCAAGACGTAATGTCAGAAGTCACTCCAGAGTAGAAGTTTGTCACGCTCTAAGAATGTTTGAACGTGCTGGCCAACAGTGTATATTTATAATTGTGTGCCTCAAAAAGTGTTTTTAAATGTTGTAGTTTTCTAAGAAATTGTTGAATTAAATTATATGGGTAAAACACTATATTTAAGAGGGCAATTCAGTGTTGTGTCTAAATTAGGCTTTTCACCAGAATAATTAATGTATGAATGTCAAAGATGGCCCTGATTCATAAATGAGCCTCTTTACTCCCTTGATAATCACCAAATATACTTTAGCAAACATGTAGCGCCGCTTTCACAGTCTGCAGCCACAAAGAGGATGTATTTATGCTGCACAGCTTCTTCACTAGGCAGACAGTGGAGTTTTACTGACACTCAGTGGTGAAACTGAAAAAAAAAAAGTCTTCCAAAAAAACATAATAATGCACTTGATGAACTGTGAGTTTGTATGTGCAGTGTGGTTATGTGTGGGTGTGGGGGCTTGTTCTGACATGGAGTCATTCCACAGAGTTTTTATGACATATTTTGTGGTAACATTGCAAGAAGTGTAAACGCTAAATAAGCCACATGCAATAGGAAATGGAGGATAATTGAATCCAATACATCATTGTGAGGAGGAAGTGCAGGCAAAAGTCACATTTAATTTCTCATTGTACCCTTTGTTTTTCATTTTTAAGATTAAGTGAAAACTAAGTAAAAATAAGAATAGTGCAAAGTAAGAGTCACAAGTTAAGTTTAAGACTAACTTAAACAATTAGAAAAACCACTCTGAGAGCGCAGATCTCCGCCAAGGCAGGACCCCCCCCCCCACACACACACACACCACCAACACCAAAAATCGAATCATTTGTTGGTCTCTGCATTGCCACCATACCCTGAACATTTAATCAAAATCCATCCATAAGTTTTCAAGTTATGTTGTACACAGACAGACAGACACAGACACACAGACACAGACAGACAGACAGACAGACAGACAGACAGACAGACAGATAAACACCAGCAAAAACACAACCTGCTTGGTGGACCTCCTTTCATTTAGGGGGTGTGCTCTCAGATTACTTTTCTAGTTAAACATGTGTCATGGTTGATTGTTTGTACTTAACTATTTGACCGTTTTATTAAATGAACTTGAAATGAAGCCATAAGTAAGTTTTGCTGCTCTCAGGAATATTTGAGAATCAAAAACTTTTTTCCCTTCAGGGTAGGGATGTTGAATGTTGTTTTGTTTTTTTTTATTTATATATTTTTTTTTTATAACAAAATGTTTTGTTTTCTTTTACTTGTAATCTTTCTTTTCTTACACTATGTATCGCTGTAATTTTTGTTATGCCACAAAATCTATATGGAATGTGTGATCAGCTGGACACAGTTTCTACTTGCAGGTCAATGGTTTAGTTCTAGAGCAAATGTCATCTTTTTTTTTTTATGTGATGCCAAATTTTACATAAATCGTTTTTGTTTACCCCGAATTCCAAATGAAAAAGCTGCTTAAATGATTAATCTATGCTAAAGTTTTCATACGCTTCCCTGCACATTTTTGTTTTGTAAGCTGTGACTTTAAAATGGACAGTGAGTTGTTTATTGCTGGAGAAAAGGGATTGAACTTTTATCTGAAAAACTGTATTTTAATGATAAACTCAGATTTTCTTTGACTTCAAAGAAACTGATCTTCAGGCCTGTGTAATAATCAGACGATTTGTTTAAACACATGACCTAATAAGTGCCTGTTGGAAATATCTGCTTTGGGTCTTTATTAAATCAAACAGCATGTGGGGAAACCTATGCTGTTGTTGAAATGTTTAACTGGTTCATGACTGTTTTTTAACAAAGGTCCTACACCTTGTCCCACAGACACGTCATCAAACTATAATCTATATCCAGGTTCACTCCAAATCCTGTTCAGCACGAAGGCTGTGACTGGTCATTAGCAATGTTTAACCATATGATGCTTTTAATTATGAAAAGACTGCAGTTCATGTACATATTGCTTATGCTAAATCTCAAACCTGTTGTTAAAGTGTCTGGTTATTTTTCACTGTACATTAGAAAACTGCCACTACCTTGGTCTTGTGTTGCATCTGCTGCTCGTGCATCATATTAAACATAAATTTACTATTTTGGCAAAATTAGGGATGTACTTATTGCAAAATTCTGGGTCCTATATGATATTTAATACTGTTACTTAATGCCAATACTAATACTATCCTCAGTTTCTTTAGTTTTTGTTTATCGTAACTAAGAAGTCTTCATTAGAAATATAAAAAGTCGACATTTTATAACAGGGTTCCTACAGGTTTCTAAAAGTTACATTTAAGACTTTTTTTTAAACTAAGAATTTAATGCCTTTTTCACAGTCATACTGACAAAAATGTGTGACCCCCTAGAGTTTAGGAAAATGTATTTATTTACTTCAATGCCTTGATTGTATGTCATTTCTCACCAGCAGTAACTGGTTCCTAATTTCAATATAAATGATCATTTTGGAACAGGTGGAACACTGTACATTGATCTTTGCAGCTTGGACATTTCTCAGACACATTGAAACACAATACAGCAAACACATTTATGGCAACATAAGTAAAGAACTCAATTTAATACCTTTTAGTGTCTCTTTTAAGGTACTAAATGCAGTTTTGTTTCAATTCAACACTTTTTAAAACCAAGTGAGAGCTTACAGCCCTTCATTGCATTATTTTTCCAATATACTTAGTCTTAAACATACATTTTTTAAATATGGTTTTTAGTTATTGGGTGATACTAGAAAAATATTCACTGATACTGATAGTGGTGCATCCTAGGGGTAATAATAAAAAAAAATAAAAAAAAAAACTTTATCTAATCCATCCAAAGACATGCAGTGATATTGAAAAAATAGATCATTGATCTCAATCGGACACACCTAGGTAACTAAAGATTAAATAATTAAAAATAATCTGGCTATTTTCATGTCCAACATCATGTCTGTCTTTCACACAAAATAACCACATACTTATACTAGAGTTTTCCACTTCCTGCAGTTTAATTTACTCCTGTAGCTATGTATTATATGAATTACTCAGAAGTAATTTTCCTTGTCAGTGAATGACACAAAACCAGGTGAAACACAAAGACTCTGATGTCATTGTGGCTATTATAATGCTCAAACTTTAATTTCTTTGAAAAAGTGTGATGTAAAAAGAAATGTCTCATGTACAAAAAAAACCCATTATGTCCACTGTACAAACTTTGTGATTCCCTTATAGAAGCATTTTAATGTTTCAGCTCAGACTGTTATCAGCAACATGTCATTCCACAAATTAAAAAAAAAGCAATGTCAACATATTTTAAAACAGAATCCAGTTTTACCAACATTTTGAACTAGATAAGGACTGAGGACATTTCTAGGACTTGGGAGTAACTGAAAATGTTGACATAAATGTACAGTAACATCTCTCATCAGCACCACAGTCCTTACATTCCTGACTCCTATATGTATGTGTATAAACAAGGGCTACTACACCTGTAAAGAAAGTCTGCAGCACAGTGTCACAGTTTACTGACTGCTCTGCACACGTCAACTATAATAGTACAGACACTGAGTGAAAGCCTCAGCAGATGTCAACTGTATGTTTCCTGATCTACCGTATGTTAACAGCATGTGAACTGGCACAATTCTGCCTGAGGTTGGTGAATTATTCTACGTAATAAATACCTCTGACAGCAGGATATTTATGAGCTCCTTTAAAGGAGATGAAGGCAACGCAATGAAGGAAATAATGGTGTCCGTTCTACCATTTAGAATTAAACCAAGGTGATGTGGAAAACTATCAACAAAATACAGCGTGTACCCTTTTTATAGCCCTTCTTACTTTCATAAGACATTTAGATGTTTTAGTAATTGAAAAAGAAGAAAATACACTTTTTTTTGGGTTTTCTTTTCTTTTCTTTTCGCGGTCTGGTCCTGCCCACAATCACCCAGTGCTGTAATAGTACAGAGGTGGATTTCTGCTAGGTCTGGTCCGTCCGAAAAATCTCTCAACTACTCAGTATTTTCTTATGAGGAAACTTTATCTCTTCTCCAGGCACCTTTCACTTAAAGATTAGTTTTCAAATTTTTATACAATCAGCATTTATGACATAAAATCTTAAGTTTTCACGTTTTAACAAGTTTTCACTTCATAATATACATTTTTTTTTTTATAACAAGATCCTGCTAAATTTGTATTTTTATGACCTGGCAGTAATGCACTTCCATAATAATAGCCAACAAAGACAAAACAATATATAAATATGGTATAATGGCTTTTTAACGTTTCATAGGCAAACAATCAACTGATTATTAATATAATTACCAGATAACATAGTCCTCATATGCAGTGATTTAACGTGACATGCGTCACCTCTAATATGATCAATCCTGTATAAAATATGTATTACATGGATATTTATTAAAGAATATAATGTATACAAAAATCAAACATTTGTATGTTTTTGTACAATTAAAGGCAGTTATTGCAATATATTTGTGTAAATATACACACATATACTTTAAGTGTAATTTAGTTTTTTCAAAAGGCTATCAAAACTAACAAAGCATCAATTAAACTACTACTACTGACAATCTGAGAGAACAAACCTGACCAAGTGTTTATTGTAGATGAACATGACATTATGACAGATGTTCCTATGAATCAGATTCGTCATCTTCGTAGTAGCGGTTCCTCTTGATCAAATCCTCTGCACTCAGCTCCTCAGCATCACTTCCTTCTTTGTCCTCCTCCCAGAAGCCCACATCCTGTGAGGTGCGGTTCTGTTTTGGCTGTAATGGTGGGGAGGGGGACGCTGAGATGTCAGGAGAGATGCTTCTCTGAGAGCTTTCCTCCACTATTGGCTTGTCTTCTGCTGTGTTTCCACGCTGTGCCTGTTCATCTTGTTGCTCGTCTTCAGTCTTCACATCCTCCTGTGAGTTGCTCTTACTTTTGTGTGTTGCATCTTCACTTGGTATTTTTGACATGTTCGGCTCCTTTTCCTGCTGTTTCACTTGCTGAGTCTCTGATTTACTCTCCTTTGCTAGTTCTTCAAAGGCAGTTTTTTCCTCAAATGATGCTCTCCAGTCCATCAGGGACTTGAGGGGGCGTCGCGGTTCTCTGGATGCCTGACTGGCTGCAGGAGTGGATTTAGTTGCGACTGTAAAAGCACGACTGCGCTCCTTTAGAGACGAGCTCCTCCTCAGGCTCTTTAACTCGGCTCGCTCGGTGCTCTGGAAGGAAGAGGGAGGCTCATCCTCTGGGGGCCACTTCGCTCTCCGACCGGAAGTAACTCCCTCCTTGACCGGACTGAGCGGTCCAGTGCTGGATTGGGCTTCATTGGCTGTAGGAGGCCATGCGACCTGCAGGCGACGCATCTGAACAGACTTCTCTGTTGACTCTTTGTCTTCAGATGAAGCCTTTGTTTGTGCACGAGTCTCCAGTAAACCAGCCAGGTCTGTAACTTTGGCCTGTGACGTTTCCACAGATGGGGTTGGCTCTTTGTCAGAGACACTCTCAGCAGGAAGACTCACTGCTGATGGTCTCTCTTGTTCTTTTGACTTCACCGGTTCCTCATCTTCATCTACATCTGCTTTTGGTTCCCACAGCTCCTTGTGAGGCCGATGACCAAAGCCCTCATCGTAGTTGCCTTTGGATTTAAACAACTGGCTGAAATGGGGCTTGCAGTAGACGTTACCATGCAGGGATGCATAGTTCCCAAGGCTGGAAAGAGAGTGGTGTTTGTTTTGTTTGAATAAAGATATGGATTTTTGTGATTTTCAGTGTGTAACATTTCAGGGAGATCTTACTACAGAAATGGGGAAAAAAAACAAAACTGTTGTTTTATTTGCCCTAGAATGAGCTGTTTGTATCTTCAGAGGGAGCAGCTACAAGGTCACCATGGGTTCCTATAGAACAGACATGGGCAAACCATTCCCAAAGGGCCGGAGTGGCTGCAGGTTTTTGTTCCAACCAAACAGCAGCACACCAGACTTGATTCAATTAATCAACTGATCTCAGCCTTCAGAGAGTTGATTGGTCAAACTGTGAACTCTTAGTTGGTTGGAACAAAAACCGGCAGCCACACCGACCCTTTGTGGAATAGTTTACCCATGCCTGCTATGGAATGTGCACTTCATTCCAAAATCACCTACCATGTCGCCCTCACCCAAAAATCTGGCCTTGATAACACTCTACATGTTGTGTTACTTTACCATATATGAAAATAAAACAAAAGTACCTGAAAAAACTGACCAAACTTTTCCTTTCCTGGGTTTTTATACAGTTTGTGGTCATGCCCACAACATTCAACTGTGTTTGTCAAACATATGTATTTTTTATCACTTTGTTTTGTGATATTTCACGATCCAGATTAGATTAATCATTAATCACTTGCTCTAATGGAGGACTTGTGTATTTTTAGCTGCCACCTTAGGGACCGGGGGGGTGTGTGTGTGAGGGGGGGGGGGGTGTTCCAATCTGCAGCTTCACCACATGATGCCACTAAATGTTACACACTGAATCTAAAAAAAACTCAAATGCAGTGGAGGGAAACCAACCTGAGCATTGAGCTGCAGTGAACACATCGGAAGCAGGTTTTGTGGTAGACATGCTGAAGAGCCACTAGTCTCTCGAGAGGGTAAACTGTCTTTAAACAGGCGATGCATGTCTCCCTCACCGGTGGGCAAAACTTCTAAACAAAAATAAAATCACATGTTGTATATCAACAATCAGTTGAGGTGAAAACAGGACTTGTGTGTCTATTCCTTATTGTGTCAACTGACTCACTCTGGACACTTTGGGCGGGTCACTGCTTTCCCCTGAAACACATCAGGAAGTATCGGTTGTAAATCAGACAAAAAAGAAACAAAAATAAAAGTGACCAAGCTCCAACATGGGTAATTTAGCATTTTAGATTAAATGTAATACGCTACCATTCACACTTGCTCCATTGCACTCTGATGCAGGTGTTTGTTTCTGAAGTGCAGGTGCAGATGTTTTTGGAGCAGGCACCTCTGTGGACACACCCTGAAGGAAACACAATGTACAGTTAATGTAACACTGTGTTTTTTTTCTATTTCTGTTCCCGTAGGAAGGAAGAAATTAAATATGACGGAAGACGGCCAACAATGAATGGACAGTGAAATTAGTGGGTGAGAGAAAGCAACATAAATCATCAGGAAACAATGTAAACTTCATCTCAAATCCTGATGCAGAGTAAACAAGTCGACTCATTTTATTAGCAATGTTATTTTTTGTGAAATATGTGGTATAATGGAGTTGTAATGATTTTCTATTACTGTTTGTCTCACATTCCTGCATATATTGTATATATGTGATTATATACAGTACATCCATTTACGTAGGTCAGAAACAGTTATGTATTACTCAAATTATTTTTCAAAATTAGACATATGTTGCTTCATTATCATTTCTGTAATGCAGTGGTTCCCAACCTTTTTCGGCTTGTGATTTTGTTTTAACATTACAATTTTCTGGTCACCCCAGACATCCGAAACATAGACATTTTTGCTAAAAGTACATTATTTTTGACCATCTAATAGTTAATAGTTAAATGTTAATTGTAGATGACATTTAGATGACAGGTTGAAATGACTGCACAAAGTCAGTTGAGGTTGTATTTACAAGGCTGTAAAAAATACTGAACAGATAAGTGCTCCAGAATCTGAAACCACAATAAACATTTTACAGATAAACAGTACCACTGTGCTTCAGTTTCAGCTTCAGTTTGTCATGTCTTTTATAGATTATAATCGTCTCTCACCATATATTTTGTATTAGTAAATTTTTTGGTTTTCTAGCAATTACTAGAAATTTCAGATGACGCCATTTGAATTCCAGGTGACCCCACATGGGGTCCTGACCCAAAGGTTGAAACACTGCCTGGAAAGCCTTAATTGTGCACTTCTGCACTGTTTTCAGTTCAGATCCTAGTGTATGGACTTACAGTGTGTTTGGGGCCTTGTTTAGAAACAGCAGCCTGGTACTTGGCCATTTTCTCTCTCAGTGATGTCGAATCCAGCGCCCTGTCATGGACGCCTAAAGAAGACGTGATTGTTAGCGTAAATGTAACAGGCTCCATGTGTGATTCCTAAGTATTTACACAGTTTAACTCTTTGAGTGTGCATATCTAGGCCCTTACCGCTGGGTTGGTTCATGTCATCTGATGAAGTACTGCGAAGTGTTGTCCTGCCTCCCTGGAAGAGTAAAGTGATCGACAAAATAAGTGACAACTTTTCAAAACAATTACAGAAGATTTTCAAAGCACCAACTCTGTTTTCTTTACCAGTCTTCTTTTGGTGTATAAGTCACACGCTAAATGTATTTTTCAGCAGCATTTTCCATGTGAAAATTTTGCTAAAAGACTAGAAACTGACTGAAATATCCCCTTGAATGATTTTAAATCCAAACTAACTCAATGACTTTCAATAGTTTTTCATAGTTTGAGTTGTCCTATACATTACTGTATGTTGTAACTGTGTGTGTGTGTGTTGTATTTCATGCTACCTCTGGGTCAGGACTCCCTTGGAAAATAGGTTCTTAATCTCAATAAGATATTTTTTCATGGTTAAATAAAGGTTAAATAAATATAAAATGTATTTACTCAGCCTTGTGGCTTTCTGACCAGCTATACAAACACTAGAATACATCTCATGTGTTCATTATGAACAGAAAAGCAATGATTTACCTCATATTTATGACAAAAAAGGATAAATACATTTGCATCATACTTTTGTGATGCGAAGGCTATAAGATATAGTAGAATGAGACAAATCTACATAGTTAGCATAGTCTTGCTTGTCGGTGCTGTGGAAGGAAATATTTCACAATTTTTCCAATGATCAAAATCAGGAACATAAATGTCATGACTGCACAAAAATGTACCAGACATTACAACATGACCAGTCTTTAATGTAAAACAGACAGAGGATATTAATGGTTGATTATTCATAAAAGTGAATGTGGTAAAACTTCAGTGATGAATGTGGTAAAACCATAGTGAGTGTTCCCTTCTAGAAATGTCCATGCATAACCTCATGTTCAGCCTTTATCACTGACAGTAACAGGCTTTTCCACAGTGTCCATGTCCCCTTCAGGAGTTCATCCTGCTGGGACAGTGACACACCCTATTTGTTTATGGACCAGCACCACCACCACTGCTTCATTAAAGGCAGGGAAGTAGAAATGGAAGCTACAAAGTAAAAGCTGATGTCCTTTCCTGCTCCCAAGTTAAGAACTGTGATTCCTTAGAATGGTAAATATTTGCATGGACAGCTGCTAATGTGTCCAGAACAAATCTAATCATCTGGGTTTTAGTGCAAAGTATTAGCTGTAGGTGTGTGCATGTGTGTGTGTGTGTGTGTGTGTGTGTGTGTGTGCAGGCCTGTGTATCACTGATGCTAATGGTTAAAGCAGACAATGTCTCTGAGCATCCTGTATACATGAGTGGAAAAGAGCTTAAAGCATTTCCTACAGGCAGCTTCTTCAGATGGTTTCACTGGAACGGTAAAGTATTGTTGTGCCACCATCTCCCAGCCGCATAAGCATAAACACCACAGGATAACTTACTGTTTTCATTCGTTACACAGGGAGGTATTCAACTTTTCAGCCAGTATGGAGTAAGTGTTGTAAAGTGCCTGGTCCTAACCTTTAAATGTTCTCTCACTTCATATTAAAGGGTTTTTAAAGTCTATTTCCATAACTGTGACTATGACAACATGGCAAAACTGGCAAAAATGACTGCACTGATAGAAAAAGCAGAAAACACTGTAGCTAATGAAAAAATGTGAGGTGAGATCAAGACAGTGGCTCCTCAGAGGTGACTCTCTGAAGACTGAAACAGCCCTAGGTCAGGAATGTTCCTACATTCCTCTGTTATGAAGGTAAAGAGCAGAGCGCTTGTTTGAGGCTCAAAGAAAGAGACGGCAAAAGCGAGTGAAAGGGCAGTGTGTGTGTGTGTGTGTGTGTGTGTGTGTGTGTGTGTGTGTGTGTGTGGAAAGAGAGGTGGCACATCCAGGTGGAAAGACGACTTAGCAAAATACAGGACAGAACACTATGCAAAACATACAAACCACAAGAACATCACAACACAGCAGAACAACCAGCTGGTCAATGTCAGTACGATACATTCTGACAAGTTACCCTGTGGTTACAGATAATTCCTGAGTTACATGGTCAGTAAAGCTGTCAACAAAGAGGAACATAAGCATCCTATTCACACAAACACACAACATTAGATATCAATGTGATCTAAGGTCTTTCACTGGTGTTTTTGTTGTGTTGTAGTCTGTATACACTAGTATTTATTTTGTGTTTTTATAGACTCAGGAGGTCTATAATACTGGTTTAATTTTGCACAAGGGAGCTACCGCTCAATCTCATTGTATTGTATGCTATAATGACAATAAAAACTATTCTGATTCTGATTGTGGCGAATGTGATTTAAGGTCTTTGAACTTCTCAAGTACAAGTTAAAGACCAAAATATCATGACACCCTGAATTCTTTCACTTCAAACACTTTGCCTTGTAACACGATAATGATGCATTTTATATTATAATAAATATCACTGAACTAAAGGTTTTAAATGTATCTTTAGCTTCAGTCAGCACTAGCATATTTTTTTCTTTTTTTAAATCAAGACAGTTTTAAATATTCTTAGTCAAGGTTTCTAAAATATTAGTTTTGTTCTCACCATAAACAATTATTTTAAAGCATGAGTAACCATCTGGTCAGTTCTAACAGGAAGAAAAATCTGCCTCTATTCTTTCATCATGATAATGAAAAACCTGCCATGAAGATTTTTATCATGATGCTGTTTCAGGAGCAGGACGTCCTGCTGTGTCCCAGTATATTGGTCCATAGACAGATAGATATACTTTTCCCTAAACTGGGAAATTACAGTGCAGCAGCAGGATGACATACAGTAGGAAAAAAATGTCCATGTTGTGTTGTAGGTAAGTCTATATAAAATATTTCTGCCTTCTGCCTATTGACTACTTTGTTGTTTTTTGAATATTGTGAGGTACTACTCTTCAATATTATATTTTTTATTTTGATTCTATTCCAGGTAACAGTGTAAATGGTTTGATAATATTGGAAGTTTATCTTGTCTTTGTCTTTGTGACATCACAGAAGACATTATGATAATACTCACACAATGCAGATTAGACAGATATTTTCCTGAATATAACTAATACATTACTGAGGTCTGTTTTTACCTTGGCTGCAGTGTCCTCTCCCCTCTCAAACTTCATCTTCAGGTTGTTTAGTGGCACTCGGGCTTTTTCGTAGGAGGAACGGGGGCTGGTTGGAACTTGCTCTTCAGGCTTTTCAGGTAATTCATTGTGTGACCGCTCGTCCTTGTCCATGCTTCTCTGCTTTTGGATTTTGGACATTTTTGCGGCTGCTGAGGGCTGCTGAATATGGCTGGTGGGGTTCTGACCTTCTGTCTGTGGGCCAGGGCTCTTCAGTGGGGGGCAGTGTTCGTTGACAGGTGAAGGCTTGGACAGGGCACGAGGTGTCCTCTGAGAGCCGGAGAGGCTTAAGGGCGAGATTGGAGAAGAAGAAGACGGAGAGAGATTGTCCTGTTTGAGGTTACCCGCCTGCTCCCACCTCTTCTTCAGCGCACTCAGGTTGCCTGACCTCAGGGAGGGGGTCGGACCCTCAAACGACTGCAAGGAACAGATCAGAGACACTTTAACCGTGGGTAGGCCAAAACTAATGAAAAGAGATTCCACGAACACTGCCAGTCAAAAGTAACCGTATATCATCTTTTCAAAAGCTGGTGTCACTTTTTGGTCTGGGTAATTATGAAAGCATTTCCATCTGGCAACCATGCATATATAGACGCATTAAATGAAATCCTGGAATCTGAACTTGGCTTCACTAACTAATAGATTAGGTGAACAGCTGTTCAAAGTCCGTCCAGGAAGTAGATGTTTTGCTGCAGCTGCTGAAGACAGCGATTGGCTCAAGATGGAGAAAGCAGGGCTGAGCATGCAGGCAGATATTTCAGACACATTCCTTTCGACACAACAACTTCACCTTTCCTAAAAATCACAGTGAGATGCTCAGCCACACATGACCACAAAACATGGTGAACAATACCACTGAACGACAGGAGGCACACTACTGGTGTATGGCCTACACAAACTTCCTTATTTGTAAAAGAGGAATGAAGTTAAATAATAGTCTGTAAATCATTATCATTCATTTGACTTATATACTGATAAATCTTACTGATATTGTGAACTTTTGTATGAAACTTCCTGAAGGAATTTGACACAATGGGAAACATTTAAACACAATTTATTATAAAACTATGACATATTCTCTATTGAAAAAACACAGTTCAAATAAAATGGTAAGCAAAATGTACTTTTGAGAATATTACACTACACTAAAGATGATATCCATAATGAAAAAACCCAAAGCCGAAATGTGTGACAAGTCTATTTTAACATATTAGTACTATTAAGTTATAACATGCACGGTGGCAGACAAAGAGATGAGGAAAATGGAAGGAAAAATAAAAGACAACCATAAGAAAAAAGTGACAGAATAAAACAGACTGAAACCCAGAAAGAGGAAGAAAAGGAACAATTACTCTCTTTGTGAAGGAAGTCCATAATGAACGGAAAGAATTGGACATTCACAAGACTGTTCCCCATTTTTAAGTGTAAAGAAATAAAGAAAGAAACCTCTGTGAACGCGATGGAATGGCAAAACAAGGTGCAACCACAACTACAGAGCAGGAGTCCTTTGGTTGGTCCTTCTCCACTGGTCAGTGTGCTGAGAGGTAGAGCTCTCCCAGATGTTAGCGGCTACAAAGTCTGCTCATAAGGACTAAACCCACCCCTTTACCACCGGGAAAGTACGAGAGAAAGCGAGAGAGAGAGAGAGAGAGTCAGAATACCCAGGAAACCAGAGCAGGAAGCGATACATTCAGGGAAAAATTAACTCTTTGTTCCCTGTGACAGCGTTGACAGATTATACTTCTATGTGATTTTTGTGGATGATAGAAATATTCAGATAGCAGTTATTGTTACTATATTGCTATTACTATATTGTTACTGAGAGTTATTACGTATCATAGGAAATGACGCATTCTAGGGATTAAATGAAATATGATGATGTTGTAGGAAAGAAATCAGAGCACTACACCAGAGCACATGCCATTCAAATAAAACACGACCACAGAGTGCAATGGAAAGTTGTACTTTTTTTTTAGAAGCCACTACCACAGTCTTTTATAATAATTTATGACTAAAAAGTGGATCTAGTAAAGTCAAACCTCAAATCAATGTCTTGCTTTTCTGGACATTACACAAGATGATGGATGGCAATGTCTGCTCTTGCCCCGACTATTAGAACTTAAATACAGTAATGACTTTCATATACTGTACTTCAGACGGATGGAGCAAAGTATCATAGATTTAAAAATGTAGATACTGTCTCAATTCCATCAGTCAAGTAAAAGTAAAATGTTTTTTCTACATTGCTAACATTACATTATTTACACCAGTATTAGTGATCCTGGTCTTGGACATTTCATTAAATACATGCCAACTTTCCTCCCTCTTTTCCCCCAATTTTTATGGATAAAAATATATGGCTGTGGCTCAGTTGGTAGAGCAGGTTATTCAATGACCAAAGGGTCCGGGCTCCGACTGCCCACATATCCTTGGGCAAAACACTGAACCCTAAATTGCTCCCAGTAGAGTCTGACAGCAGCCACCAACTGGGGTATGAGTTTGGTTGTGAATAGCACCATGAAAATGTGCTGTATAAGTTCAGACCATTTACCATATAATTTAAATAGCCTGGATCCACACATTCACTCACTGTATAAATACTTCTATTTGCACTCTGTACATATTACAATATAAATCCATTGTAAATTTCAACCCATTGTTGTCCGTGTGTCTATTTAATGTCTAGATCCACATGTGATTGGGTTCATGTTGCTCTGAATTCATGTTGTATATTATATATCGTGAGCAAGGTAAAAAACAAAGCCAAATTCCTTGTATGTGTTCACATACTTGGCCAAAAATGCTGATTTTGATTCTGATTATTGTCCTATAAATGTAGGTGAAATCAGTTTTAGGTGTTGGGAAGGTCTGTAATCAAGCAAAATAACAATATATTATATTTTTGATAAACCCAATTGAATGCATTATAAACAAAGCAGTGCAGAGTAGAAAGTGCAAAAATTACAGTTAAAATGTCCGGATTAAAAGGAAAAAGCAATCAGAGAATCAAAAAATACAGATACAGTGCAGTAACAAAGTGCTTTGTTAAATCCCACATCAGCAGCAACATTAACAAATCAACACTTTGTCTACATTGCCCATAGATGTGAGTATGAAAGTGAATAGTTTTATGTGTGTAAATCTATGTATGTAATCTATGATGAACTGGCGACACATCCAGGACATACCCCACCTTCGTTTATGGGTATTTGGGATAGGCTTCACCACCCCCCACCTACCCTCATCATCTCGGGGATTAAGCCACCCAGAAAATGGATGGATGGGAAATGACTGAATAAACTGCCTTGAATCTTTGCCTTTTTAGTTGAATTGTAAACTATAAATGTTTTGTATTTGAAAACAAATTATATTGTTTTAGCCAAATTTGTCCCGATCTGTTAATTTAATGTCCACCCTTCCCAGATTATTCCCCCTTCTACACACTAATACAGACACTTTTGGAGTAACAGATGGTCTTTTATGCCGCTCATTCGCAATCAGTTTAAGATTCCAGAGAAATAAAAAGAACTTTTCTCTGGCTTGCTTAAGTATAAAGTAACAATAAAAACAGAACTGAACTATAAGAAAATGGCAGAAATCCTACCTAAATGTAAAAATGCAAAATAGTTGCTTTAAGATGTTATCAATGTTTCCAAAAAGCATTGTCGTTTCCATCACCAGGCACATCATTAAACAAAGACATACAAACACTAACAACAACATCACAGAACAGGTTATCAGTCCCACATGTCTACAAAACACCAGTGTAACAACATTACCTTACATTTCTTCATGATAGGAGCTGAACAGTTATTTAGTTTAATCCTCATCCACGTTGGTTCATTGCTCATTTACAAAGACAAAGCCACTAACTTACAGTTGGAACCCCACAGCGTAGTGCACGGGGATTACAGAGGAGTAGGATTAAGGGGTTGATAGCCTGCCCATCGCAACAAGTGGCCAATAAGAGGTCAGCCAAGACAAGACATTTGGCCCAGAGTGTGTGTTGACAGTGTCTGTGTGTGCGCGGGTACTCTCAAGTGCAATAATTAGTTTAGCTCCAACAGCAGCTACTGAGCCAATTACCTATGATAAACAGTGTCCGCACATTTAATTTAAACACATAAAAAATATTCCCATAAGATGAGAGTAATTTCAATGTGTCTATTAAAACTGTTCACATGAGAAACATAAGAAATGACATAAGAAATCTCAGAATCGATTTGTCTGTAGTGCATCAAAGTGAATATTAACCATACTATGGCACCACCACTCTATGACTTGAAGTTAAGAGTGTATGGCTGAAAATCTGAATAAAATACTTACTTCCTTTTTCTTCTCAGCACTTGAGTCCTCAGCTGCTTTTTGGTACCTGTGGGTGACAGACACAATGCTGATCCCTGGTGGTACAATATAGAAACACAGCATTTCCACCACACTTGTTGAAAAACAAATACATGTTTACATTTAATTTTGCTATCCAAAGATTTTTGATTGATGGGTGGATTTTATTTGTATTTTATTTTTTTTTTTGCATCTCATGTAATTTTCCACGCACTATGAAAATGACTGAAATTCATGAATGTACTCACTTGGAAAAGCGTTCAGCGATGGCATTGCTCCTCCCTTTACCACTGACCAATGACAGCTCCCTTGCAGTGACACGTAAAGACTGTGTCGCCCACGAGCGTCGATTGAACTGACCGCTTTCCATCACTGACAACTACCTAAATACCTAAAACACACCTAACAGAAGAAATATGCATAAATCCTTGCGTAGTACAGCATTAAACAAACCAATACCCTGACTAGACTGAGGTTAACCTGTCATATCTTCAACAAACACAGAAACATCAATACCATCAAATTCCTCTCTGAAATCCTGTGTGTTGCAGCCAGAAAATAAAACCATCCCCTCCCTTTACTTGCTTCATTTCCAGATCAGATCAGCTTACATTTGACTAAAGGGCTTGGATGAGCAAGTAACAGAATGAGAAAGCAGTACTAACTACTCCATATCTGTTTTTAAAAATTAAATTAGCAACAACCATAGTAACTCCAATTGTACGTTTAAGCAAATACTTTAATGCCATTAAGTAACCATAACCAAATATTTGATAAAAATTAATTTGATAAAGTAACAGATTGAGGAAAAATATATACTAGTTACTCAAGGTTTGGAAAAAAAAAAGACAAAAAGTGCTGTTCCTCAAGGAAAGTGGAAATATTTAACATACCGTAGTTTTCTTAATAAATGAGAGCCTGTAACTGTTATCATTTTTATTTTAGTTTTAAAACACAATAATTAAAAAAAGGGAGAATCCAAAAAAAGTAATGAAGGGATGTGTTTGTTCAGTGTGATGCACCAGAATAATAATCAAAAATTGTATTAAGACACTGATAAAATTATCACTCTTTGGCTGCATGTGTTTCATTACTATATTTAACACATCCTTCTGTTGTTTTTTGTGTCATAAATAACATTCAAACTCATTATAGGATTTGATTATTATTAAAAATATAACATTAGACAAAGGTATATATTTTTAACATATTTATTTACACATTGCTATTTACAATCTGAATGTATCCTGTATACATTCATTTACAACTTTTACTGTTCTTAATTTACACTATATTGTATTTACATAGAATTTCCTTTTTTTCTTATATATACAGTTGTAATTTAGGTAGAAATTAAATAAACATAATTTTAGGAACTAGAGGTTTATGTCCTTCTTGCTGAGTAATGAAAAATATTGCTTTAGAGAAAAAAATTCATTGGCCCTGATCTTCAGTTTCCTTTGACCAGGCCCTAAAGCAGATATTAAATGGGCTAGACCAGTAAAATAATAACACTGAAAAAACTACAATTACATTGTATGATGTTGACATCTACAACATTTACTTAAAAATCTGAATCACATGAAGAACTTGAAATATCTTAAGAAAAACATGTATAATTGTCACTTTTTTTTTGCCTCAATTACAATTTGCAATCCCAAATACACAAAACATTTACTAACAGGCATAACATTGGTTAAATTACACTTACTTCTCTTAGAACATTTCAAGTTGTTTATATTTGTTCAGGTTAGTCACATTTTTTAAAAGATAGTTTGTTAATATAAAGACTCGGATGTAATTTTTTTTTTTTTTTTACACTAAAACCAGTTTTCATTATTTATAGGTTATTATGATCATATTTTACTGGTCTGACCCAATTGAGATCTAATTGTTCTGTATGTGGATCCTGAATTAAAATTATTTTTACATCACTGATTATTATGATCTTCTGTGTAATTCATCCTACAGGTTGGATTGGACCCTTTGGTGGGTCGGTTGTGCCCTTATGTTTGACACCTGTGCCCTAAAGCAACCGTTATACAAATGAAGCATATGTCTTCATTGTGATCTGACAAATTATACCACAAGAACATTCAACCTTTAAATAGAAAAACAAGTCTTAAACAAACATAAAGTCTCTTGAGAAGCTGTTTGACTTCACATCAGTGTGTACATGGTGTAGTATCAGAACTGTCCGCTGCCTGAGATCACGAAAGCGTAGGTTTTGTAAAACATGCTCACTATTAGTTAATAACCTCTTCCATTGCTGGGTGACACATATAACAAAAAATGCATGTACATACTTTTTATGCATGCAAGCACATACAGTGTTATTTACAAATCCAAACCTGTAGTTAAATCAACACGTTCAAACTTGCTGCCTATCTTGTGCCGCTTGACTGCAACATGATAACATAACCTGCAAACAACTCAGCTGCATTTACTGAATATGAGCACATTATCATTCTAAGTGGAAAACATACCCGGAAATATACTAGAGAAAAGCGCAAAGGCAAAACCAGACTAGTCGGCTCATATTTACATACATGTAGTATAGTTAATGTATGAGTGACTAAGCCTATGATTAAATAACTGTTATGGAACATTAAAGGGTTTCTGTGTTTGACAGAGGGCCAATGGCAGCCCATGAACTCATCTTTTATTCTTCAGACTAAGTTATAAACCATGTGCTTTAATCACTACTGGGCACAGCTGATAGAGTTACCAGCTTGACCTTTTCATTCAGGTGCGGCCATTACATCATCCCCTGTAACAAAGCGATATGGCTGAGTGTGAAGACTTTGGACTGGACTGAATTTCAACATCACACACTCCTCACACACCACAACACTCATATGTACTTTCGAGTGTAACATCTGCAGACACATAATTCAGTCTCATAGAGTCATCTTATAGTATACATAAAATTATGACTACTTCAAAAATAACCTGTCAGACTAGTCATTAAGCCTCTGGTTGTGACTGAAAAAAGAAAAAAAAAAAAACGAAGTGGAGACATATAAATGTAATATGAAACATTATTTGGTACTCCAGTACTTTCAAATTTCATCTCCGGATAGCTCGGGGCTGATTCCTTTTATTGAAGCTGAATAACGAGTTAAGTTTACTTTGTCAAAATACAAACTAACTTATGTACTCATGTATAGATATGCTGTGCATTATGAATAATTCATGACTTCTGTACAAAGACACACAAACATTATGCCTTCATGTCTACCCTGTCAGCTCTTTTGCATTATGAGAAGGGGCTGAAACCTATCCCAGCATGCACTGAAATAAGGATATGACCACACCTTAAAGAACACTGGGTTAAATACAGGTAGAATGAGTTGAGAGTTGCAAATCTACCTATTTTGCATGTGCTTAGACTGTGGCAGGTACATTTCAAGGAATGTACTTGCCACAGGATAAAAACCCAGAATAAAACTGAAGACATTGTCATTGTGAGTAAACAAAGGAAAGGTAACATTCCTACACTAGATACGCAGCTGCTATCTCGTAATATGCAGATACCAGGAAATGATGCTTAATACTAATAAAAAGTATGGTGGCATTCTCAAGTAATGAATTAGATAGAAATGTGAGGGTGAAACAATAAAACTATCATCACTGTCTTTGCATTGAGCCTGTGTTTTAGGTACATTGCTATGACAGAGCAGAGTGAAAGTATAACTATTACAAGTTATCAGATATATGAGCTTTTCAAATCTGATAAACAACTATATTTTGTTATAAATGACAGGCTGATAGTTAGATACAGTATGACTCACAAATTAAGGAGGATACACATGATTAACAAAGAGTAAGTTAATAAAAAACTACATATCTGCTGCTAATCTGAAACCATGGAGTAAAGAAAAAAAAATAGGACAATACAATACATAGAATAACCTATGTTGAGAATATGCAGCTTTGATCCGAGCCTTCATGTTGTTTGAACAAATTTAATTACAGGTGTGTAACACTGTAAGGCCTGTGCTTAGACTTCACAGGCTGTGGCAGACGTTTGTGAAATCTGGTTAATACACAGCCAAAGTTAATACACTGTGTACTCACGTTGTCATATGAAAAGCTAACTTTGACTAAAGTGCATCAAACTGTAATATGACAAAGATAATCTCAGCAGCTGGACAAATTGGCCGTCGTTAAAATCTGGATTTGACGTATTTACGCACGTGTGTAATAATAATAATAATAATAATTAAACAAAAAAGCATCACCTTTAACACTAGCACAGACCTGCAGCTTCACAACAGTAACTCTCCGAATCCTCTCAAACAACTATTTCTCCTGTACTTAACATCAGATTTTCTGGTCACTGCCTTGAGTTTCAGTTAAGTCTTACCTGTGCGAACTTCCGCTGAGACTCTTTTCGTGGAACTTGGAGACACCTGACACTCTCCACCGTCAGCGTGTCACCGCCCGGTGTGGACCGACGGGGAGGAGTGAGCACAAAGGTGTCATGGGAATGGAAGAGCCGGGTCACGTGACTTTATGCACCAATGACCTTAGGTATTACATTACCCCTACCTGGCTGATACACCCCCCTCCATCCTCACCCATCATCACAACTGTTTCACAAGAATAAACTAAAAGAAACAACGCAATTAAATGAGGTAATGTAAGGACATCGGGTCTGCTTCAACATTATCACTAGTTTATAACAATGTAGGAGCTAGGTAACAGGATTTTACACAACAATACTTTTACCCCACACTAATTCATGTATGTTTCCTTTACATATTGTTAATATTTCTCTTCTACATCTTGCACTTGCTTTAAGTCTGCTTTAGAGTGTTACGTATGTATACATACATACATACATACATACATACATACATACATACATACATACATACATACATACATACATACATACATACATACATACATACATGTGTGTATGTGTGTATGTATGTATGTATGTATGTATGTATGTATGTATGTATGTATGTATGTATGTATGTATGTATGTATGTATGTATGTATGTATGTATGTATGTATGTATGTATGTATGTATATATGTATGTATGTATGTATGTATGTATGTATGCATGTATGCATGTATGCATGTATGCATGTATGCATGTATGTATGTATGTATGTATGCATGTATGTATGTATGTATGTATGTATGTATGTATGTATGTATGTATGTATGTATGTATGTATGTATGTATGTATGTATGTATGTATGTATGCATGTATGTATGTATGTATGTATGCATGTATGTATGTATGTATGTATGTATGTATGTATGCATGTATGTATGTATGCATGTATGCATGTATGTATGTATGTATGTATGTATGTATGTATGTATGTATGTATGTATGTATGTATGTATGTATGTATGTATGTATGTATGTATGTATGTATGTATGTATGTATGTATGTATGCATGTATGTATGTATGTATGTATGCATGTATGTATGTATGTATGTATGTATGTATGTATGCATGTATGCATGTATGTATGTATGCATGTATGCATGTATGTATGTATGTATGTATGTATGTATGTATGTATGTATGTATGTATGTATGTATGTATGTATGTATGTATGTATGTATGTATGTATGTATGTATGTATGTATGTATGTATGTATGTATGCATGTATGTATGTATGTATGTATGCATGTATGCATGTATGTATGTATGTATGTATGTATGTATGTATGTATGTATGTATGTATGTATGTATGTATGTATGCATGTATGTATGTATGTATGTATGCATGTATGTATGTATGTATGTATGTATGTATGCATGTATGCATGTATGTATGTATGCATGTATGCATGTATGTATGTATGTATGTATGTATGTATGTATGTATGTATGTATGTATGTATGTATGTATGTATGTATGTATGTATGTATGTATGTATGCATGTATGTATGTATGTATGTATGCATGTATGTATGTATGTATGTATGTATGTATGCATGTATGCATGTATGTATGTATGCATGTATGCATGTATGTATGTATGTATGTATGTATGTATGTATGTATGTATGTATGTATGTATGTATGTATGTATGTATGTATGTATGTATGCATGTATGCATGTATGTATGTATGTATGTATGTATGTATGTATGTATGTATGTATGTATGTATGTATGTATGTATGCATGTATGTATGTATGTATGTATGTATGCATGTATGAATGTATATAAGAGGATTCTATTCAGAAAAATACTAAACTAACTAACTATTTTTAATAGATAATGTGTAAATAGCAATTAATGCTGTTTATCTGAAGGAATTAAAAGAGGAATTTGCCTGAAAAATAAAAGAATCCAATGTTATGGCAACACTATGTAACATAAGATAAGATAACATTCAAGTTTATTGATCTCACATCAGGGAAATTCACAGAGTAAAGCAGCCAGAGGATAAAGTGCAGGAAAATGTGACAAAGACAGTTAAAAAAAACTATACAAAAATTTATAAAAGTAATAAAACCCTATAAGCTATGTACATATATACATAAGACGCTGAATTGCATATATAAGGTAATATGCAGGAGTCAAATATACTTTTTATGTTGCAGGGAACATATTAGTCTACACCTGTCTGCAATAGGAAAAATGTTGGCATTGATGGTGCTCTGGTAAAAGTTTGCATTACATTTGCCTTGTAAATAAGATTTGTTAGGGGTGGGTGGTGGAGGAAGATAGGAGGTTTTAAAGTATCTGAGGAATTTGAACTGGCAAGCAACCACTCTGGTGAGGAGTTCAGTTCGTTTGTGTTTTCAAGGATGTGAACTGCCCATACTTTTACTTATGAGAGTCAATAAAAATGTCTAATTATTTTTGTCAAAAAAAGCCTGTCAGATAATATTTACATAATAATTCCATACACCTGTACATCATATTTCTGTTCCCATTTCATCACTATGTGTACATTAGTAATATATTTTCTTTAAAATCTGTCCTACACAATTTCTATTTCCAAACACTAAAAAACTAAATGTATTATATTTTAACTGTTTGTATACCTGTTTGATGTCAATCAGTGTTTTTTCTCCTCATAACATGTATTACATGTGTATATTGTACTTTTTTTTGCGTATAATGACAATAAAGGCTATTTATCTAAATATTCAAACTATTGTTAAGCTCATACTCTATTAGGAGCATAATGTTAATATAACAAATTCTGATATGATGAATTGGATGTGTGTCTATAAAAATTGATCATCAAAAATAATTTGGCAAATATGACAGCTGTATTTTGGAATGTTTCTTATGCCAGATTTTAAAATGACCATGATATTGAAATATACTAAGAAACATTAAGACTAAATTAAATGATGAAAAAGTAGAAGTCCGCTATAATGGAACTCGAGACATTATTATTACATCTCTTGTAAACTGTGTTATTTATGGTTTTATTTCTGCTTTTATTTTGCCAAATTGTCTCTTTTGCAACTCAAAAGAGCTTAGAATAATAGAGAGATTGAGGTCAAAGACTGAAACACATAACAGGTCATTCATTCCACAGGATTATTTCAGCCTAGGAGACCAACTAAATTATTATTATTATTATTATTATTATTATTATTATTATTATTATTATTATTATTATTATTATTATTATTATTATTATTATTATTATTATTATTATTATTATATTACATGAGAACAAGACAATAATACAATAAATTGAAACTGATGTTTTGATCTTAAAATGGTTAATATTAGGTAGTTTTCAACATGTTCAAAGGAAGGTATGATTAAATAAACACTGACCTTTATTACACTGAAATAAATCAACACCAAATGATTTGACTGCATTTCAATTTTCATTCTTGCGTTTCATTTTTGCAGTTACCACTTTGAAAGGAAGGTGTCCTAATTATCTTGCAACCACATATTAATGCGTGTAACTCCATAGGGTATTCACATTTTGCGTTTCAATATTTACCTGTTTACGATATTGCTTTATAGCAAAATTCCAGGGCCTCCCTGGAATAGTTATCATCTTTGAAGGTAGCATGAATTGCTCCTAAATCTTTCAATACATTTATGACAAAGCATGCACTAATATGTTGAATTCATGCTATCTAAAATGAAATACAAGTACTTTAATCAGATTACATTGATACTTTGTGTGTAACAGTGTAGTGTCAAAGTAACTGAAAATGATTATTAGATGGATGCCCATGACGTCATTGCAAGATACAGCAGGTTGAATAATAATAATAATAATAATAATAATAATAATAATAATAATAATAATAATAATAATAATAATAATAATAATAATAATAATAATAATAATAATAATAATAATAATAATAATAATACGTTCTACAAATGAACAGCAATCTGTTCCATTGTATCCAACCGCTGTACGCCCCTGTTTTCTGTCATTTTAAGTCTTCTCTTCTTGCTTTTCATTGCGTCTCTGTAGTCGTTGTGTGAATCTGCAGCGAACAGACCCGTTACACCACCTAACCTTATATACCATTAAATAGGCGTTACATCTCTACTTCTATGAAAAAATGGATTCGTGGACATTTGTAGTCGTTTGATGTAATCGTCGCTCTCTGTACTCGGGGAGCTGGTTTAAGAAGATGACCCTTTTCTCTTCGCTTGACAAGGCTTTGCTGCTGTGTGGGGGAGTGGGTTACATCCTGTGGCGTTTCCTGTGTTTGTAAACTAGACGGTATCGAAAACGTCGGGCGAGTGAGACTGAAAGGTAGATATGATCTTTTCACCATTTCCTTGATGCTCGGTGGATTTAGTTTGTGCATTCGACAGTATGCAATTTTATTAGTAAAATGGTGCTCGAAAGAGGCAGAAAAGTGTTTTTTCGAATATTACAGTGTCAATGTTGGTCAGTCCTAGCTAGCTAACAAATGTTAGCTTGAACATTGGGAGGGGGAGGCAGTCGCAACGACGGCCATCACGACTGTCTTTATCGCTCAATCTTGCCCCAAATCAGCCGAGTTTGTGCTGTACGTTGTCTTGTGCTAGAATATGCACCATTTTATTCTGCAAAAGGGTTATCCGTTGTATACCATGCGTCAAACAATTGGACATTTGTTCGCAATAAATGGTTCGATTCGTAGTTGCGTTGGTGTACACTGGGCGAGGGCGCCAGCAAGCAGCTAGCTGCTGGCTAGCTTATATTAGCCAGGTTGTTTAACACCAGTAAAACTAATGCTAGGTTAGGCTGTATAGAAAAGGCCAGCTCAGCCAATACTGAAAAATAACATATGTATAGATTTAAATCATTATTGTGTTGTGAGTGGTGGATTTCCTCTGCTCGCAATCAGCGCAACATCTAATAACACGACACAGCATAGAGGTCTTTTTTTATTAGCTTTAGCAATTGTTAGCGCTAGCTGTCTGGGTTTTTTTTATAGCAACGTTAGCTAGCTAACCAATGCTAAATGTCTAGGCACTGAGGGGTTTAGTGTTGGTTGTGTCTAATTCAACTATTGTAACGGACACTAACCAAACCCAAATATGACTAAATAAATGCATACTTGTGGTAAAATGAAAGACTCGCATCGATTGTGCATCAAGTTCATGTATTTTTTCCCCAAGAAAATTATGGCCTCCTTGCAAGATCAAAGTTAGTAACGAACAAACGGGTTACGAATACATTTATTAACATTCAGAATTTACGTGTACGCAAAGGGAAGGTTTACTTTTTCACATTTGTATTTTACAAACCCCTTATTCGAACGATATTCACGTTCAGCAATGAATGCAACATGCAGTCGAATTTCACACGGAAATGCACAGGCCTATTACGTGTTAAAGTTGAACGAAACAAGTGCAGTCTATAGAAGGCTACATTTTCAATCCTGTTATTGTTGGTACTGAAACCGGGTTTTCCTACCATTATAAGACTCGGTTGTTGAACAGCACGTTAGCTGAAAAAGTGGGAAAAATACTGATGATATTTTTGTACCGCTCTGAGCAAAAATATTTAATCACATCCTAAATACAAAGTTTTTCTTCTGGAATTGTTGTGCATACTTAATCAATGAGCAAATTTATTTCAAATTTCACAACTATGGTAAAATATAATTAAATTACCTTGTAGAATACGTCATTAAACATCAGCAGGGACTTTCTTTGAACACAGTCATATGTTATGTTTCTATGGTGTGTTTTTTTTTTTTTAAGTCCTAGTGAGTCCTTTTTTAAAGGAAATGTGTAAGGTGTTATGGTCTTGTCTCACTCATAATTCATCAAGTCAAATTATGCAGAGAGCCAATCAGTTCCTTGAATTAGATTATTTAACTTTTTGAGCTTTTGCATGAAAAAATATCATGTTTCCTTTTTTCAAGACAGTTTTATTTATTTTTCAATTAATTCAAATGTTATTTAGTTATTTAAGTTAGCCTTAGTCTTGTCTACAAAAGTTGCCAAAACTCATAACTGGGTATGAAGTTAAAAGTGCTTTGAAACGGAAAGAAAAACTAGTATTGTTTAATGCAAAAATTCACTTTGGTGGGAAATTGGTCAAATCAGTGAACAAATGTGTCGCATGGCTATTCACTGACTTTTCAACAAAACAAGATTAGTATATGGACATAATTTTTTTTTTAAATGAAGAATGTTAATGTGTAGTATCGTATTGGGTTTAATGAATGTAAGTTAGAAGAATGGGTAACTTTAACGCTAGTGTTAATGTAATATAGTATAGGCAGCCAGTTATGCTGTTGTTATTTAATGCTTGTATGTTTCATTCGCATCCTCCTCTTCCTCAGTTTTAATGCTAGATGAGTGAGGTGGGAGTGGCTTCCCACCAGCCCGACCATCCTGACTGACGGATCTCTGGATGACCTTGTCCCCACCCCTGTCCCTGCGCTCACATACACCGTTACCACAGCAATGTCACATCTGCCCAGCAGCTCAGTCCGCGACCATATGAAATGGGTTTGTTTTGAAAACACCAAAGTGGTTACAAATAACTTAAGTTGCAGTCTTGTGTCACTCAGGATGTTGTCGATGATGACTAGCTTGGCAAAAACCATATGACTGGCAATAAGTCTTAGACACAGATCATTTCAAATTACAGCCTGTTTTAAACGTATCATTTAGTTGGTCAACTGTTGTTCTGAAATCTGTACCCTTTTTGTTTTTCTTTTAGGCGGGGCTGCTTGGCTGCGAGGCTGTCCTGTCCAGCATGGCTCTAATGCAGGCCAGCTCCATGGCTGCTCCACCCAAAAAAATGATGGCTCCACTTGGCCACGGACCACCGCAGAGAGAAGGACCTGATCGGGCTCCCCAGAGCCACATGATCCTCCCATCTGGAATGAGCTGTCCACCTCTGGTTAGGACCCTCTTTGGAATTGGGGATTGAGCTGTGATATGATTTAATTATTCTTAAGGGCATTGACTAATTTCCTCAATAAATCTGAACATTTTATAATGGAATTAAAGATTAAAGAAACTCCACTTGTTATTTTAGTTGTTGGCAAGTCAACCATGCATAAGTATAAACAGTGACTGTTTTATAAGGTCTTTGTCAAGACTGTTATTCCTCTGCAAAAAGCAGGTGTTCTATAACCTTTATGTAAAATATGTCATGGCTTCTGGTATTATAGTCTCCACTAACATTATATGGATATTTTTGCCTTGGAAGTTGTTACTCATTACTTTTTTTGTGAAATCAGGAGCTAATTTCAATAAACTCTCATTCAATCAGTTACAATTCATAACTTTATCAGCTGAAGTAAAGTGCACTCAACCAGTATTAAATCGAGTTTTTTTTTTTTACTATATTTAAATAAATGACCTGAAACATAGTGAAATAGTTTATTTTTTATTTTGCTTTGTAGCTCATTCGGAAGGAAGGTGAATTCCAAGCTCCCCGCCTGCTGGATGAGAAGGAGATGAGGGCCAATGAGGACATGCAGCAGAAAAAAAAGAACAGGAAATCAGTAACGCCCTGCAAAGTGAGAGAACAAGAAGGAAGGGGAGGGAAGGTTAGTGGCAGTGATTCTTAAATAGCAAGTGAACACTGCTGTGCACCTGGTTCACATTCAGTTTTTTTTATTGCGTAAAATACATCTAGCTACATGCAGATGTTTTTGTAGAAGCCTTCAACTTAACTGTGCCTGACGTGGAGCTTTCATGTGTGCACATTTTGTTTGTGTGGGGGTGGGGGGAGGAGTTCAGGGAAAATGTGGAGGGGGTGGAGGATCTCTAGAGAGGAAAGAGGGGGAGGGGAGGAGAGCGAAACTGAGCACAATAACTGCAGTTGTGTGCATAACAGGGGGAGCAGTAACATGAGGGCATTAGGCCATTGGAAAGGACTGTGGGTTTGTCTCAATTCAGATGTAAATTACATGAAGTAAAAACAAATTTTATGTCTTGCTCTTTGAGTCCTATGATTTATAAAAACATTGACGCAAAGACTTGGGGATTTGGTTTGCAAAATGTATTTAATTTTTATGCAAATGTGAACTTTGGAATTTTAGAATTTGATCAAGAATTGTTGGTGGTTATGTGTGACGTTGTATTTATGGTAATATTATTTGTCAAGTGTACCAGAGGGGTCACATTTTAATACATTTTGAAGCTACAATTTTTTACTGTCCTCCATAGGGCACAGGTGGAGATGAAAATGGCCCATCATCCAAAGTGCAGAAAAACTTTATTTGTGATCACTGTTATGGAGCATTTAGGAGTGGATACCACCTGAAGAGACATATCCTCATTCATACAGGTATGAGCTGAGCTTGAAACAACTGTAGTTTAAAGCCACAAACAGATTTGAATACTTAAATATATAAATAATTTATTGAAAAAAAAAACCCTGAAAGCTTTAGTTGGAGTGAATCTAAGAGTGTGCAGCAACTGTAAGGTTTTACAATGGCCTGTTTTTAAAAACCATGTTTGGTAATCGCTTTTACCTCACAGCTAATTGGTGGTATCTGTGGGGACGTTAACTAAAACTGGTGCTCTTCGGTTTAGGGGAGAAGCCGTATGCTTGTGCCGTATGTGACATGAGGTTTATTCAGCGTTACCACCTGGAGAGACACAGCCTCATTCACACGGGTATGCGTCCTTTAACCGTACCCATATTACATAAATCAGACTGCCACTGTGGTCTGTTACTTGAATCAATGGACAGATGCTCAGGGTTCATTTTTTATGTGGACAGTAATTTCCAACAAAGCCACCTCCCAAAAATCTGCCACATTTGTCTTTCAATTTGTCCCTGAACACCAGATAAACGTCTACAAGTAAAGGCAAAGGCAAATGCAATGCAGTGTGGTCCAGTAGTCTCAAAGTCCACTATTTAAAAACTCTTGTTTTCTGTTCATAATTTCTTTCTTTTATAGATATCCATTTTGCTGTAATGTAGCTTATATATTTTCTTTTCAGCAATTGAGAAGGTCACAGAGACTTTTTGTAAATCTGAGCTGTTGCGTTTGAGGTCTTTCAAGTGTGGAAGAGAAAATTGTTGTTTATTGGCTGTCATTGGTTCTGTTAGGGCAACCATGAACATAACCTATGGTTTGTTTCTTTGCTGTTTTTGTATTGGTAGTCATAAGGATATGCTTTTGATTTGGTATATAATATATTGATGTGTATTGTACATGAGGTATTATCTAAATATATTTCAAGGTGATTAAAAAGAAAAGTTATTTTTACATGTAGCACAAACATTTGCATCCTACAGATGTTTTGAATCAGTGTGGTCACTTTAAACTAAGTTAAGGTTTTCTGAAAGATTCTCCATACCACTGGTTCATCCACAGAGGTGTTTTCACTTACTGTGCTTCTAAACCTTATCTCAGGACTGTGTGAATGTGTACGTGCTCTGTACATTTAGCATCTAATTCACATTATCTTGTAAATTTGGTGACTTTGTATTATCTACTATATCCACTTCTAAATTTCAGCTTTAATGAGGTATTATTTAAAAAAAAAAAAAAAAAAAAGGGTTAGATTTGAAACAACAAAAAGCCAACCCACTACAGAAATTGCAATCAGTAATGCAAGCAAGACTTCTTGATAGTGGACTTGAAAGTGGACTCAAACTTTTGGACCCAATGTATGTATGTGAAAGCCTCAGTGCACAGGCCGCACGGAAACATTTGGTTTAACTTTTGTAGGTAATTAAAAACAAAAAAAATCACTGCATGGACATCAAAGGACTATATACTCCACTGACCAAACAAACTGCAGGGCTTAAAAAGATAATTTCTATTTGCGTTCTACTCTTTCACACAAAATTCTTTGTTTTTCATTGTTTAAGAAGTATTCACTCTGGGTAAGTCAACTTCCATCCTGGCAGTTCTAAGTAAGTGACTACTATCTCCAGTATTCACAAAAACAAATGCATCAATGGTGAACTATTATTGACCATATTTTCTCAGCTTACTTGGCATGGTTCAGTCCTACACATATACTTTTTATTCGTCTATCCTTCAGTAAGCAGTTGCTCTCTGCAGCAACTATGCATCTGTTCTTTTTTTTTGTTTGTTACATTTTCACTTAGCTAATATTTTTATGCTCTGTGTGTGTAGGGGTGAAGCCGTACGCTTGTTCCATGTGTGACATGAGGTTTTTCCAGCGTTACCACCTGGAGAGACACAGACTCACTCATACGGGTATGAGTCCATTTACCGTACCCAGTCCAAGTTTTCAAACTTAATTGAAGTCAAATTCTAAGTCATTGTAAATCCATGTTTCCCCCATGAAGACATACAGTACAAATACAATAAAACACCCACAAAATATGCCTAAACAGTATTCTGATAGGGTGTAGTGCATATGTAGTCCAACACACAGGTTATGTAGAAGACAAAATATAGTGTAGTGCATATGTAGAGTGCTGTACAACAGCTCAAATAAACAGAATATGCTGACTATTTCAGAGCCTTTGTATTGTATTACACTATTAAACACATTTATTGTAGTGTCAGCAGTAGTAGTGAAGTTCAGAAAATAACTTATTGATACTGCGTGGACCCCTCAAAGTGTATTATCCCTTTCTGTACCATCGCTGCATGTCAGATTTACCCTTGGTTTTGTTTTGACTGCATTTTAGAAGTTGTTTTCTGAGTTGTAACTATTTCATCATGACATGACATATGTGAAGATAGGTGTTGTGTACAGTGTATTTTTTTTTTCTGTACTCTTGATATTCGTATTTTTTTGTGACTGAATAAATGGTGGCTCAGAGCTTATGTTAAAGCAAGTGACATGTATTCATGATTAAGTTGCCATAGTGTATGGAGAGAATATGTGGCACATAGCATCAGGTGACAATGAAAAAAATCTAATACATTATGGTTTTAGAATAAAGTGAAAACTATCAAATGAATAAAGCATTTTACATGTGGTAAATATTAGTACCTCTGTCCCCAAGGCAGTTGTATTGAAGTGGATGACTCTCTAAAGCCATGGTATATTATGGGAATAGTCCTTTGATGTCCACACCTTCTTTAAATGCTGATTATTGACTGCACAACTCATGTTTCTAAGCTGTATTTGTCTGGCTTTGTACATGAATATTTTATAATATAGTTGCACGGCTGCTTTATACAAATGCTTCTGCTGTACATTTCTGGCAGAGATCAAATTGGAAGCTTTGACTCTCAAAGGAGATGCCTGCTTAGGTGTAAGCACACTTGTAATCTTTGAGGAAATAGATAATTTAGTGCCACCAAACCTTCATTTGTTATGTAGAACCATATCCTAGTTCAGAATACAGTAATTTGCAACAAATGAACTCAACACAGTAGTCAAAACTGTTCTAACATTACTCACAACACACATAATTTATTGTCATATCTGTAGCTCCCCAGTTTGATCACCGTCATGGACATCTCTTTGCTGACTTGTATGTCTTGCTTTGAACATGCTAAGCCTATATCCTGCTGCTGTTTGGTTACATAATCTAGATAATTAAAATGACTCTTCTATGGCTACATCTGCTTATTGGAAGTATGGAAATCGCATCCCTTTGACTAGAATGTGAAATGTCTGCCTCGTCCCAGTGATTTAATGCCTGTTAACGATGCTTCCCTTTGATGCCAAAGGAAAGTCTTAGCTAATGTGTTAATACTTTGTGTATGTAGGGGTGAAGCCGTACGCTTGCTCCATGTGTGACATGAGGTTCTTCCAACGTTACCATCTGGCAAGACACAGCCTCACTCATACTGGTATGCGTCTGCTTACCTTAGCTCATTAGATGGTGATGCTCTTGAAATTGCCATTAACATTTCACTTCTTAGAGTTGTAAACACATTCATGGTTGTCTAAAATAAGTTGAGCTTCATATACTTAATATTCAGAAACATAAATGTATGCAGACATTGTAAAATATTCTCACTCTCACTTCTCACCACAAATACATTTAACTTTATTCTCCCCTGTTCTGCTTCTGGTTATTCCCCACTAATTCTCATAGCACACATGAACAGTTACTGCCAAAGATGCATTTGTTTCTCACGCTGATGGAAGTTTGTGTGGAAGAGCTAATCAGACTTAGGAGTAAGACTTGATGGATATATGTTAAAAAGTATTACTTCTGTTTCTAGCTAATATTTACATACTTTTTGTGTGTGTAGGGGTGAAGCCATACGCTTGCTCCATGTGTGACATGAGATTTTTCCAACGCTACCACTTGGCAAGACACAGCCTCACTCACACGGGTATGGGTTCGCCCCCTTTTTTTGCCTTTTTAGAGCCCAAATACCCGGTTTAGTGAAATGTATTTGTTTTTCCTGCTTGTAGGTTGACTTGATTCTGGGTTATTTTATACTTTATGCAGTTTCAGTTGTTGAGGCTTGAGGCATGCTGGATGTAACTGTTGAGTACCGAATATATATATATATATATATATATATATATATATAATTTTTATTTACTTATTTATTTTTTCAATAAAAACTAAAGGTGCTGTTTGCCCTCCATTTCCCAGATCAGCTCCACTGCTGTACTTTTAAACTATACTTTTACTTACCTAGTGAAAAATGTTTACTCTTTACCATGCATGTCTTCATCAAACCTGCACACAGTGCAGAAAAAGCTGTTTTTGCTAAATTCCCCTGACGTGTATATTGATGTGTAAATGATAGCTTAATTTATTGTCACATACTGCTTTTGGCATGTCTGGATACTTAATACAGATCAGTGTGACCTGTTCAGTTGTCATTGTGTTATTTTTACAAAATAATTTGCTTTGTGTGTGCAGGGGTGAAGCCATATGCTTGCTCCATGTGTGACATGAGGTTTTTCCAGAGATATCACCTGGCAAGGCACACTCTCACCCATACGGGTATAAGTTTTCAATTAATCTTCTCAACTAACAGTACCAGATCTTGTAGTGATTTGCTGTGTTGTGTAGGCACTGTATACATGTGGCAGTACCTTTACACATAGAAAAATGTAGTTTGTAGTGTTCAGTCCATGTTTTGGATTGTAGAAGATATAGTTAAGCTAAGGAATTAATTTAATTTACTTCCTGTTTAGTGCATAGCATATTGCTAACTGCTTTTAGGGCAAGACATATGATTTCTATTGATTTACAAGTGTGTACAGAGTTGATGACGACATTGTCTAAAGTTTGGTACTGTATGCATTTAGGGGTGAAGCCATACGCTTGCTCCATGTGTGACATGAGGTTCTTCCAGCGTTACCATTTGGCAAGACACAGCCTCACTCATACTGGTATGCTTTACTTAATTGTTCCCCTTTACTTTGAAACCCCTCATATAAACAATTTATTCATGATTTGTTGATTGAGCCCTGCTGTACTTAATACCATAATCATAATGATGCGCCTTTTTCATTAAAAGATGTTTGTTTATATTTACGCTTTGTTGGAAAACTGTCCACTGAAAAAGTGACTCTGTAATTTTCGGATAAACACTGTAAAGATATTGTTGCATGCATTTTATTGACCGTTTGATACATTTGTTATAAGGCACATTACTGTTATAAGTGTATCATCAGATTGTTCCACTAACAGTCTTGTGCTCTGTTTAGGGGTGAAGCCATATGCTTGTACCATGTGTGACATGAGGTTTATACAGCGTTACCAACTGGAGAGACACAGTCTTACTCATACAGGTACGTCCACACCGCCTCATTCTCACCCACTTTAGTCATGCATGTGCTCAACATTAATGTGTACATGGCTGCTTCAAACTCGAGTTTGTATTGAATTATGTTCCTTTGGATATGAAATGACATAATGACCATTGGCCAGTTGTTTATTTGAAACAGTAGTGTTTGTGGCATAAAATATCAGCAAGCCAAAAACATAAATGTGACTGCTGACAAGCTTCTGTTGTCAAATTGATATGGTTTATTTATCTGCTCACTTGCAGTTTATAATGCAGCATAATGTACACAGTTGGCCCTGTATGTAGAAATTCTACAAATGTACAAAACTATATTTACAGATTGGAACTAATGCATTTCTATTTCACATTCAGATTAGTTATTGTCATGACTATAAAAACACATACATGACAGCACATAAAATTTTGCACGTAGTCCATTATATTTAACCTCAGGTTCCCAGATTGTGATGATCTGAAATTGGAACAGAAGATGAGAGAATGTTTTGTAATTTTACATGTACAGTGTGTCATTTCCACCATTAGGGAATGTTTTTTTTTTTTTTTTTAAATATAAGAAGAGGTTTAGTGTGGGAACATGGGAGTCATTTTCACCACCACGGTGATGCAAAACAGCGAGTCAGGATTTTATTTATTTATATATTTACTTTTTACAGATGAGTTTCAGTTTATTGATTAATGCATAAACATATTCACATTCTTTTCAATTCATTGTCATGAATTAATTCAAAATAATGTTAAATAAAACAAACTCACTGGCAGGTGACCAAATTAAATACTGATCTCACTTTTAACACTGTTGCAAACATTTAATGTTATGTAAGTGTAGAAGTTTAAAAAAAAAATAGAAATGGGATCAGTGGATCCCCCCAAAAAACATTTTAATACACAGGTTTCATGTCTTAGATGTAGAAAGTTAAACCCCAGAAGACACTGTGAACTCACCTACATATATTTATTTATTTGATAGGGATAATGCAGTCAAACACAGTTACACACACACAGCTGTTGTGATGCATGTAGTTTATAGTTTGTGCTAATTCTCATCTCCTGTCCCTAGTTGAGCTTTTGTACAGAAAAAAGCCTTCATTGTACTGCTTATGTTTGTGGCTTGCAGAGTGAATGCAAGATAATTTTTAATACATATTAGAAATGTTAATGTGATAAGTCAGCTTTTTTTTTTAATGTTCTTCAAACATTTTCAGAATTTTGTTTTTAATTCTAAGATTTTATTAGAGCGACAGACATTCATATCGAAACCATAAATTCATAAAGAGTCAGCTGAAAGGTATATCACACAGAACCATAAATAGACAAAAGTTTGTGAGGAAATTTTTCAACGAATAGTATTTATTGTGAAACGAATGCATAAGAGTCAATGCCAGTAGTTGCAATTGGAGATTTGTGAAGAAATGAGACCAGCTGTGGCATATTTTAGGACATTTAAGAACTTCCAGGTAAGGACCGTATCTGATGATTAGTTTTGGGTACGTATTTATGAATGAAAGCAGATCTGTTTCCATAAATATGTTTAAAAACAGAAACAGCAAAAAATAAATATATATATATATATATATATATATATATATATATATATATATATATATATATATATATATATATATATATATATATATATATATATATATATATATATATATATATATATATATATATATATATATATATATATATATATATATATATATATATATATATATATATATATATATATATATATATATATATATATGATTTTATGAAAAAATGCTTTGGTCATAGAGGAAGTGGAAACCTTTTTTATGTAGCAAACATTGAATATATGTGATGAATCAGGTGTCTCAGCAGCTGTTTAATATTCTGGACAAAACTTGAGTGATCAAATTATGTTTGTCTCATCTGAAAAACAACATCACAGCCATTGGAGATGGAAAATGGCAGACTGCTTCCTCTAGGGCAGGGGTCACCTACCCTGGTTTTCCAGGGCTACTGTCCTGCATGCTTTAGACATATCCGTCTTCCAACACACCTTATTCAAATGATCAGGAATAGGGAAATGTCTAAAACATGCATGGATAGTAAATCTGTGTAAAAGTGTATATTATAGCAATGTGCCACAGCACCACCTGCTGGTAACTCAATGCATTTACTCCAAATCATTTACTGAAAATGCACAGCATTTATATTTTTGTCTTTATGGCTTTTAGTTTTTTTTTTTCAACATTTCAATGAAACACAGTTAACAAGTCTCAGTTAGGTAAATGGTGGTCTGAGTTGAAGTTCATATATTTTTGAAAGAATACATTTGTGCTTTCTTGTAGAAATAAAGACTGCTCACAGCTCGTTGTGTCATTTCACATTCAATGAAATGTTTCAGAAAGATGCACATTTTAGAAGTTTATTTAAAGTGATATCATTTGTAAGTTAATATGTCAAATGAAAGTGCAATATTAATGTTCTTCATTACCAGATTGCTTTTCATATATATGTATATATATATATATATATATATATATCTATAATTTTAAAAAAATCCTTATTGAAGTGACATCCCAGAAACTAGCAAATGTATGATTTTTTACATGTGTTGTGCATAGTTGTCTACCAACTGCCTAAAATTGTCTTGCCTCTGAGATCAGCGTGACAAAAATCAGTTGTGGTCTGAGCAAATTTGCTCCAAAAATCTGTAGTTATATGTAATTGATGTGAACACGTGAACCTATTGGCATTGTGTGAAAAACTAAAAGGCTATTGTCATGATTTGAACAGACGCATTAAGGACCTTGATTTACGCTCGGGTATTTATCTGGTCATTTTGATTGGTCGTAGTGAATAGGAGTCATATTTGTTTTTTGTAAGTAGTTTGTCTTAAATCCTCAATTTCGCTAAGCTCTGTGATTGAACCGCTGGCAAACACAAATTGAAATTTAACATGAAATTGTCATTTTCAATTGGAATATGAGATGCGCATTTAAAGGCCTTGGAATTTACATTTTCACAAAGCGCTGATTAGTGCAACCAAACTTTACTAAGCATTTAGTAAAGTTTAAAGTCGATCATTTTTGGCAGTTGAGTTGTTGATGCTAAAGTGGTTACTTTGTGTGTATAGGGGTGAAGCCGTACGCTTGCACCATGTGTGACAAGAGGTTTTTTCAGCGCTACCACCTGGCGAGACACAGCCTCACTCATATGGGTATGCGTCTGCCAATATTAACCCAGTCACAAGATTAGGATGCTGTAACATCTTTATGCTTCATATAGTTTTACACATCTCAACAAATTCTGAAGTATTAGATTTATTTAATCATTGTTTTCCAGTTATTGAAATCATCAGTTCATGTACTCTGTAAGTGGATATAAGAGGCCCTCTGTAGGTATAGATGGGTATTGTATCAAAGTTATTTTAGGGGTTGACATTGGTTATTAACCACAGATATCAATTTAGCTTAGATTGGTATAATGTAATAATATAGCTGCTTTTTGTTTTTTTAAATGTAGCACAGACACAAAAATAATTCTGTTGATGCTCTGCGTTTAGGTGTGAAACCTTACGCTTGCACCATGTGTGACATGAAGTTTTTTCAGCGTTACCACCTGGCGAGACACAGCCTCACTCATACGGGTATGGGTCCGTGCACCGTGCCCATAACATCCAGTGTTAGACATCAGTGTGCACATTTTTTTTATCAGTTCACTTTAAACCATGTGTCAACAGTTTCAGTAAGGTTTCCTTTGGACAGGGTTTCCCAACCCTGGTCCTCGAGCCAGACTATCCTTCAGGTTTTAGATTTTTCTCTCTCCAACCACACCTGACTCAAATGATCAGCCTATCATCCAGCTCTGCGGAAGAATGATAATGACCGTCAGGTGTGTTCAAAGAGGAAAACATCTAAAACATGTAGGATAGTGTGCCTCGAGGACCAGGGTTGGAAACAGTGTCCTAGGATGTAAGCTGAGCAGACACTGTACAGAGCAGATTTGGCATTAATTTCTATCTTATTGATTGTCTTTGGCTTGAATTTCACAATGAGGGAATGCACTATGGGTGTTCACATCAGACAAGAATCTGAACAGCTCAGTGTCTGCCCAGCTGTAAATGGAATAGGATGGATGGAAATCATTCCATTGTTTTGATGTTTTGTTAGGAACTGTAAAACAGAAAAAGGCATTATGTGTTTGCATGAATTGGCAGATGTGTGGTTAATAACCAATAGCATATTGTATCCTAAATTATAATGGTAAGTGAGGCAAAGTAATGTAATACTGCCACTTTGCATTTAGGTGTGAAACCTTATGCTTGTACCATGTGTGACAAGAGGTTTTTTCAGCGCTACCACCTGGCAAGACACAGCCTCACTCATATGGGTATGCGTCCGCCCACCTTACCCATGTCACTGAGATTAAACTGTACTGTCATGATGTTAGATACACCGTCAGCCATCTCAGGAAATGATCCAATATCAAAATGTCAAATGTTTAAATAAAGCTCACCGTTTATTTTGTCCATTAAAGTATCATTAAGGAAAGTCAGGACTGCAACATCATCAGCTCATGTGATGTGTTAAGTTGTGGATTTGGAAATTGGTTCACACGGTTTGATGTATGTGTCATTGGGTTCAGAGGAAAACCAACAATCTAGCATGGCTTTTTTTTTTTTTTTTTAATTAAATAAAAAAAAAAACAACAACAATAAGTGGTTAACAACCCATCAATTCTAAATAGATATTTGAAATATTTTGCTCATTGATGGTTTGTAAACACAAAAAGTAATTTACGTCTGAAAATAATCCATGAATGCTCTGCGTTTAGGTGTGAAACCTTTTGCTTGCACCATGTGTGACATGAGGTTTGTTCAGCGTTACCACCTGGCGAGACACAGCCTCACTCATACGGGTATGCGTCAGTGCACCTGCCCTTCTTACATTTTATAGGCCATTAAGTTGGTACTTAGCTTGTGCTGATAGGAGCAGCATTTGTGGCTTTGCACAAACCGTTTTAACATGGATGTTGGTCAATTAAACACCTTAGTGTAGCAATGGCTATAGAGCATTTAAGAAGAGGATATGCAACTGGTATTCCATTTTTATTTTGACAAGGATCACATTCTTAGTCCACAAATAGGTGTCCTTTTAAGACATTTTGAAATATTAAAGTGAAAAGCTGCAGAAATAGGAAACACCAATAGGTTTAGCCCTCTGCTGTACTTTCAAATTGCACATGTTGAGTTTTTGTTTGTAGCCATTTTAAAAGAAAGAAAGAAGTAAGAAATCTTTAACTCATTCAGTAAACGTGTGTGTGTGCGCGTGTGTGTGCGTGCGTGCACGTGTATGCGCGTGTATGTAGACACGTGACTGTTAAATGCACTGGTGACTGATTAGTTGGTTGGTTTATCATCTCCCTACAGAAGTTAAGTTGATAGTGGAAGTACCCTGTGACTAGGGCTGTAAATAATGGATTATTTTATTTATGAGATGGTAGAAATTGATGAAATAGTATTTCCCAAAGCCCAACATGATATCCTCAAATGTCTCTTGTCAACAAACCAATTTAATTTACTGTCACAGAAGGAAAGAAACCTGAAAATACCCACATGTAAGTAGCTGGAATCAGTTGAATCTCATGAAAGTAAAACTATTCTAAGGTGATAACAGACAATTACATGAATACATTGTATGGGTATTTTTTAAGGAATTATAGACTTTTAGAATATGAAATGTTAAAAATACTCCATAGTATCTGATTTTTATTTTCTTTGACTAGAATAATAACAACAAATTCATATTTATATATTTATATATATATATATATATATTGCATGAATTGGCAAAAATGTGGTTAATAACCAATAGTTTAGATATTTATACAGGACGAATGACAAATGAGATAAAGTAAAATAATGCTGCTACTCTGCATTTAGGTGTGAAACCTTATGCTTGTACCATGTGTGACAAGAGGTTTTTTCAGCGCTACCACCTGGCGAGACACAGCCTCACTCATATGGGTATGCGTCCGCCCACCTTACCCATGTCACTGAGATGAAACTGTACTGTCATGATGTTGGATACACCATCAGTTAGCCAAAGAAATTAAAACTAAACAAGTATTGTACATAGTCACATCGCTTATCCTATGTTGTAAATAATTGAAACATGAAAACAAGTCTTTATATGTAATTAAGAACAGGACTGTGACATCATCAGCTCATGTGATGTGTTGTGGATCACACAATTGGTTGACACAGCTTATATAGATTTTATTGGCTTTGTAGCAAACAAGAGCATGTTCTTAATTTAGAACAAGAAAGACCAAGTGAACAGTGGTTAACAACCCATCAATTTCCAATAGATGTTAAAAATACATTACTGGTTGATGGATTGTAAAGCAAAACTTCTAAGTACTGGAAATAACGTATTGATGCTCTACGTTTAGGTGTGAAACCTTTTGCTTGCACCATGTGTGACATGAGGTTTGTTCAGCGTTACCACCTGGCGAGACACAGCCTCACTCATACGGGTATGGGTCCGTGCACCTGCCCTACTCACATTTATACACGAGCGTCAAGGCTTGGATGCGATAACATTAGGAATTTGTTTTTCTCGTTATAAAACTATTGAAATTGACTTGTTTCCATTTGGACCAATCTTCAGCTCATACACTGAAAACAATTGACAGGGTTTTAGTTTCAGATGAATGTTGCCCTCCAGAATTCTTGGTAGATGGCGGAAGCCTCGGGTTTACGCCTTTTATCGTGAAAATAGTCCTTCAACGAATGACAAAAACAAATGTGGAAACTGAATGTGCACTTCCTGAATGCCTCCATCCTGATCTGGAAGGTTTTGGTGACCAGTGCTCAAGAGTTAACTCAGACTTATTTGGTTTATTGGTGTTTCATTCATCTCACTCTCTTTATTCTTTACCCATTATTGTTTATTAATTTTTTTTAATACAGCCTAGTTTCTTTTTTGTTTTTTTTTCTCCAACATGTACCAGTAATGCTGGAGGGCAATTAATTAAAACACATTTACAACGATCCAAGATTATGATGATGTTTATGATGATTCCAGATTTTGACTCGGCCTCCATATATGAATTTGGGCGGTTATTTTGTCGTTGTTAGAGTTTTTAGATACTTAGTAAGAATATAGTCAAACCCATAGTGTATAACAAAAAGCCCTAATGTTTTCTTCAAAGAAGGATAAATAACCTCAGTTTGTACACGTCAGACATCTATTAATTCTTAATTTATAATCATTCATGTTACTAAAACTAGTTATTGGTGTTGTCGTTAAATCTTAGTCTGGTTTGAATATTTTGGTGTCAGTATAAAAATTCTTCACATTTAAACACATCAAAGCTTGGGTTTTGTTTTGATTATGGCAGTATCAAAACAGTGTTTTTTATATGTCTAATTTTTACAGAGTTATGAAATATAGAAATAGACATTTCTCGGTGTTAAACTCAAAGTCTTAATTATTAGACAATTAGTGTAATTGTCAGGGTAAGGTGGCTTTAATAGATTGTTGTTGTAGTAGTTTTGTTCAGATCCAACATATTGAAATAAATATAAACGTTACCCAGTGCATGTGAACTTTTTCCTATTGAAGTAAAACATGAGGGAATGTTGTAGGAAAATCTGACCCACCCGTATTCACACTAGAACTTCCAGATTTTATGGCATAGCTGAAAACTTCATATTTGTTTTAGTTTTGAAAACTAAATAAATCCTTCGACTTAGGATGAACATTTCTCTGCCAGTATTTTAGTCAAAGTTGTAGCCTGAGCCTGAAAGTTGTATATGCTGCACTTGTGGTGGTAGGGCTAATATGTTGCTCTGTGTGTGTAGGGGTGAAGCCGTATGCTTGTTCCATGTGTGACATGAGGTTTATTCAGCGTAACCATCTGGAGAGACACAGCCTCACTCATACGGGTATGCGTTCCTTCACCGTACCCTTACCACTGACAAAAGCTCTGGCGTTTTGCTACATGACGGGGTCACAACAAACTCGAGTTTGGATTGTCAAGTCATTTGATGGGATGTTGAACCAGCCTCAAAGTACTTGCCCCAGTTTTTGGGGCCACTATGTTGCGTAGATCTGGGCAATTAAACAAAGAAATTCCACTCTGATCTACACATAATGAGTTGATGACGAGGCCTTTTAGATGAACTATTTTCAGATGCTGAAATTATAGTGTAATGTGGATGATTTTAACTGTATATGGCAGTTTTTCCAACTTGTTTTAATTGTTGGGAAATTAGTCTGCAAAGAAAGAATAGCAAAAAATGCACACAGTTTATTGGTACAAAAGGCCAAAATTGATGCATTGACTTTGTATCTGTGTGCTCTTTTAGGAGAGAAGCCATTTGCTTGTGACATGTGTGATATGAGGTTTATCCAGCGCTACCATCTTGAGAGACACAAGCGTGTCCATAGTGGAGAGAAGCCTTACCAGTGTGAACGGTGCCAGCAGGTGTGTATGAACAAACGACAAGCAGTCATGTGTTGACATTTGTGGACTGCAGAACTCTAATTTCAGAGTAAAGTTAGAGGTTAACTTGGTTTAATTTGAATGCAGATCAGTGTTTACTTTCACAGTGACTTGATGAATAAAGGTGTCATTTGTGTTTTTCAAAGAACTTTTCACGGACAGACCGGCTTTTGCGGCATCGGCGGTTGTGCCAGGGCCGCAGCGTAGCCAAAGTGGAGAACCAGCCGTGCTGCGAACCACGTCCGTACCCCCAGGAGCCTCCACCTGCACCCCCAACCTGGAGTCCTCTTCATCCACCTCCGGGTCGACTGGCCGTCTGACATTCCGCCTTCCCACCACCCATGCCGCCGCCAGAAATGGGACAAGCCACAGGGTTTCTTCTCCTCAGCTCTGTACAGAGTGGCGCCACACTCTAGCACAGACTGATCTTTGCAGCTCCAGTCTTGGGATTACTAATGACAGAGGGACATTTGTGTTTTTGTTTTGTTGACTTTTTACTGTGTTTCCTTCTACCCCCCCAGTTGTTTTTTTTTAACAAGACTTTTCTGTGATGAACAGTGGTCCTGTTTTGTACTTTAATCTATTTGATTTTTTTTTTTTTTTGCAAAAAAAAAAGAAACAAAAACAGTTTTTATTATTGTGGTTAAAAAATATATCTGCTTTTAGTGGTACTAGGGAAGGGGGAAGGGTCTTGTTTATCCAGACATTTTAGCAACAAAACGGGATGCGGTGGTGAGGAAAAAGTATTTGAGCTTCTTTTTAAACTTTTCTTACGTGGCCCATTTAGGTTTTAAAAGATCATCACTTAGGTGGGGAAAAAATATATGAAACTGAACCTAACGCTTCAGTTAAGCATGGAGAGTCCACTGTTTACACCATAAACCAGATCTTGCCTTTTGAAACCGCTTATAGACTAAACCTGGTACAAACAGTGGGAGATCCCTGACTTCACAAGCACAGACACAACAGTTTTAACAGTTCCTTTGTGTAAATAATGTTTAATATGTCATTGGACTTAAGTGATGATGGTTTTATTCATGAAATGGGCCAAAATGGAGCTGAAAATTAGAAATTGGTTCAAATACAATCTGTTTCCACTGTTTCTGTGGTAAACTGACAAACTTTGTAAGTGTGTGTATAAAAACATAATATCGAACAGTGCTACAAAACTGTAACCCATGACTTCCGCGCGGTGGGTGGTGAGGGGGGCAACCTGCAGCAGACTGGCTCTGTGTGGGACATGAGGGTGGGGTCACAGGAGAATCACCTGTGTGTCTCATGCCCAGTGTAATGACGTGACGACTCAGGAAGTGGCACAGGATGAAGACCTTAGCAAGTCCTCCTCCGGCACTGAGAGTTACACTTGTAGTTTGAGGTGTGTGTTCGTCCACAGAGATCTGCAGAACTAAGGCTGACAGCGGGCTCTCCCAGCTCTGTCCATAGATCCCAGTCTAAAACCATGCAGGTTGGCCACTTGAATTCCCATTATGTTTGTACAGATTCTCAAATTGTGAGATAAGTGGGGGTATTCAAAATCTTGTGGCCTTAGTGTTTTATTTTGGGTTTTTTTCCTTTTGCCTTTTATTTCCAACTGTTTATCATTGTGGATCAGATGTATTTACTAAGACGACACAGCCTTTTACCTGTTTTTTTTTTTTTTCTCTTCCTTTTTTTTCCTCCTTATAGCTGTAATGGTTGCAGAATGTTAATGGGCTTCAGTGGTGCGGAAACAGACCAATGTTTTCTCCTGTCAAGAGAGAAAGTTGTATTTTAATGGAGTATTTTGGGTCATTGTTACTGATTACAGTGTAACACAACATAATTTTAGCAGCCCCTGGGAGTTGGACAGTCCTCGTGAGAAGTCTGTAGTACTAAACTGCTTCCCACTGCAGTGCTTTGGCTGGTTGGAGGCCATAGCAGAATCAACACTTGCTTGACTCTGCTACACACTAACAATTGCCTTTTTATCCAAATATTACGTGGTTGGTGTGTATAATGGATGTCTGTCATGTCATTGGGTTTAGCCTTAAGTAAGTGCGGATACACAAATAATCATTGTAGTACTAAATGATATTGTAACAAGCAATTTCTTTTACCTATGATTAACTTTGAGCATACTGTGTGAAAGTCTTTGATGGTCACACAGCCAGGAGCTGGCCAGTTAGGGCCACTTGACTGCCGGTTGGAGAATTTCTCAAACTTGATCCAGTCTGTGATTGATTAGCTCGACATTTTCCAGGTTATTATCCTGTCCGTACAGAGGAAGGATTAGTCTGAACCCTCACATGAGATGAACTTAAGTCAATTTGTTTAGTTCAGGGTCAGGTTTACGTCGAGGTGTGAGGAGTGCAACAGTGATATGACGTAACAAGTTGTACATTTGAACACATCTGTTTAATTTCTGCAAAGTGATATCTGGTGGAAAATTAGGTTTTTAAAACGGAAATTCTTCCACTTTTTTAAGTCCAGATACGCTTTGTTAACAAGGTGGAAATGATTTGTATGATGCTCATGTTTATGTTGGATTTTAAACAAGTCACACATTAGAGTTAAAGGTGGGCTAAACCATTTCACCCCCTGTTTATTATTGTCTCCAGTAATATGTGGGGTGCCTTTTTTTTTGTTCTTTTTTTCTCCCACCTGTTTAAGAGCTAGAGCTGTGTACACAGAAGGGACAGTTAACAGACTGAGGAGATGATGCACGTTGAATTACACCCAAAGAGGACTGGATTAAAACGGTTTATTCCACCTTTAAATCACAAACGATACCAAAAGTGTTATCAGTCCTCTGATATCAAGGCAAAGTTGTGTGATGGTAAAAGTTAAAGTTGGAATTCAGGATGTAATAGGCCAGTGGCAGATGAAGACCAAGTTTGAGAAATGTGTTGATTTTGCTTTGGAAACACTATTCCAGATATGGGGAAGGGAAACTGCTGGCACGAGCACATACTGAAAATGGCTAAAGGGCAATACAGTATATAGTTGACGTCACTTGTTAATACCTTTTTGTCACTTATTGTTTTAGTATTATCAATCCCATTGTTAAAATGCAATAGAATCCTTGAGTCTCAGATCATTTGTTTATAAGATGGAGGTTTAATTTTTCAGACAGATAGAAGGATTTATTTGTCTGAGAATTTCTCGTCACATTTCGATGATTGTTTCAAGGACCTTTTTTTATTCTGAAATTGTAAACACTGGAGTGAAAGGAAAAAAGGCAAAAAAAAAAGAAAAAAAAAAGAGATGGATATTTTTCCTTCAGACTGTACTAGATTTTAGGTTTTAGACAAAGCCTATTTCTCCTCAACTTAACAGAAAAGATGAACAGGACAATTCGGATCAGTACAGTTGAGAGCCCAGTATGTTCAGTAATTTTGACATTAGAGGCAGTAGATTCACCAGAAAACATTTTCTTTCTTATACAAAGTCCCTGGTATTTGTAGTAAATTATATTGATAATGGTATTAGATGAACAACAGCATAACAGTAGGTATCACAGATTAGTTGTTTTCTTTATTAGTCTTGCATGCAGAGTTATGGTCCTCAGTTAAGATAGGATCTTGGTATTGATTATTTTGTGTAGGAAAATGAGTGCATAAGAATAACTTCCTTAAAAAAAATGTTACAATGATTATTGTAAAATGGGCTAACTAATATGTACCCTTGTGATCCAATTAGTTTCAACTGTATGAAAATCAGAGGAGAGGCTTCTTACTATTATGCTGAAATAAAATAATTTGTAAAGGACTTGGATGTGTACTGTTAACGTTTTTCTTCTAAGAGAAAATGTCCAACCTGACCTGTTTTTCTTACTTTTTTTAAGTGTAACTTGCTGTTTATATGAATTTAACTGCCCATGCAAGGGAGACGAGTGTGGAAATTGTCAACATGTATTCACTTTCAGTTTGTGTTTTCCAGCATTCCATCAGAACAAAGTGTTTGACAGTGGGGAAAAATGTTAGGTTCAAACGATCACAGTCGAGGAAGTAGAGGATTTTCCACTGGATGTGCAGAGAATGATGTTTTGTGTTTGTGTGTGTGCTTGTATTTGGATCTTTATGAGGATAAATAGAAGGATAAATGAATGTATGTGGCAACCATAGAAGCCCACCGTTGAGCAAATATGCCACTTGCTCCAATTAATAGATTTCCCTACTTTTTAATCCCAGTGGTATGTCAGTGGCCCTGGGTTTAGGTAATAATTTTCTACTGTTAATGTTTGAAGGCGATATATGCTTTTTTCTTTGAAGCTTTAAAGATCATTTCAAATGTAGGCTGAATATATTCTGGATAGTTTTATAAGTAATATCTTAAGGAAAGTCCAAAACATGTATTATTCCAAACAGCTAAAAAAAAAAAAATCTCTTCACCACATTCCATTTGAAGTCACACATGTTTTAAACACACATGACCTCCACCCAAACGATGTTTTCTTTCAGGACTGTTCTCACAATATACTGTATGTGATGACCTGTATTTCCTCTTTGTATTTCTGCCAGGATGCATGTGAACTTGTAGGCAGTGGTGGATCATTCCTGGCTATTGGTGACTTTTCATCATCTTAACTTTTGTTAAAAAAGTTATATCAGGTAAACGACATGACTAATCATGGTGACACAGTGGTGTAGTGGTTAGCACTTGTGGGTGTACCCTGGCTTCACCCACTGTAGCTGGATTAGGCCTCCACAGACCCCGGCGACCCTAGTGAGGATAATGTGGGTCCAGATGACAAGACGAGACATGTCTAATCGGACCTTTTATGGATAGAGCTTAAGCTCATTTATATATATTTCTTTGAATTTTCTAATGGAATTTCCACCCTACAAACCTAACAGGGTGGGATTCTTAAAACCAGATTGCACACAAACAGTACAGTATATATCAAACATGCTTGCTATTATTTTAAAATCTTACTTTTTCCATAATGTACCGTAACAAGGTGGAAAGTGAAGAGTTAGACATACAGGTTAACATATATGAAATAAAAGGCAGACATGTGTGTTGTGACATTCGCGTGTCAAATTTCACATGCACATCTTCGCCCCCGTAGAGAGAGAAAAAGAGAGAGAGGCGGAGAACACTCACGTGTAACAGTACATGCTTCTTTACACCTGAGTATTTCTCACCTTAGAATGTTGATTGACCAATCACAGCCCAGCAAGGGTCCGACAGTAGGACCAGGTTGTGAGTCTGTCACTGGTGGAAAGATCAGAAGTCAGTTAATTCACAACTTTCCAGCACGTGTGTTTGTTCAGAGATTGAAAGAAATATTTAGAATTTTAAATGAGCCAGAGCCAAAGGAAAAGGAATAGTGCTGGATCCATTTTAATCGACAGGGCAAAAGCTGGGGACCCAGTTTAAACATCAACACTTAAAAAAAAAGAGCCGTTTTTTTAACGGATCTTTGAAAGGAACGAGCTGTAAAGATCCCACCTCTAGCAGACAGACAGTTGGTGCTTCCTTCTTTTTTTCTTTAAAATCCCCACCTAAAAATCGATAGTGAGGCTAAGTCACGCCCTTCTGCTTCTGCAAATATGAATGAGAGTGAAATGAGCGAGTCAAGCTAAACTTTGATTCCGTTTGACAAGTGCTCTGAAATTCATATATGATAGCAGTTAATAGGAAATATTTGATGTGGCATAGGCAGAGCACCCGTTTTTGATGGAAAGCACACGTGACGTTAAGTTTTGTGTGGGCTTAGTAAGAGACTACAATGCGTTGCGTATTTTTCAACTGCTTCCGTTAACCAACGACTGATTCGTTTGCAAGTAAAACCCGTTAATAATTTAGACTACACACCTGGCGCGCGTGTGACGTCACCAGACTCCACACCGCACAGTTGTGTAAGTTATTAACGGGTTTTACTCGCAAATGAATCAGCCGTTGCTTAACAGAAGCAGTTGAAACGCACATCACTAATTACCATTTATTATTCGGTACAACATGTGTGTGATTCAGGGCATATGACAAAAAAGATAAGATTTTAGCATTTTATTTTCCATTGGATAGCATCTCAGGCCCAATGAACCTGCCAGAAAGGGGTTAAACTCCCCATTGCGCTTCCTGAGCGTGGCATCATGGGAATTGTAGGCAGTGTGTTTAGAAGGTGAAAAACATCAAGCTAAGGGTGGAACACGATTTTGAGGACACCCCATAAATGATAAAATAATATTATTATTTTTATTTGCATGTATTTATACACAGACAGATTTGAGCTTATTGTTTGTTGTATCATAAAGTCAGATATATTTTTATTGGCCTACCAGGACTTATCACGGTATACAATGTATATCGGCTTATTTTCAGTCAGTATGGGTACATACCCCCTTCTAAATCACCCTGATGTGTATGGAGGATTGGGGTCTAATAATTTTGCCCTCATCTGTAAATACACCTTTTCTATTTGACTGCAATTACACCCTGTAGCTATAGGGGGCAGCAGCCGCTTAGACGCCCACAGTGACAGGAACAAGCAGAAGAAGAAAATACCTGTACTGTGTTGATGAATTCGATGTTTGGATAAATCGTAAGTTTATCAACACCCTGGTCTTATAAAGCTTTTATGTGAAGTAGGTGACCGTTAAAACCAAGAGGAAACCGATAAAGTTACGGCTGTTGTTGTTGTTGACAGGTTCCTTCTCATTTACTTTACAGCCGAACATGTTCGATAACACTGGTGAACCAGCCTCCGAGCAGAAGGAGCCTTTGTGTGGATCCACAGAACAGGTTTTAAAGCCCCTAACAGACACAACGCCCTCCTCCAGGTTTCTTCAGGTTGAACTGGAGCTTAACACACACCTCCGCCAGCTCCGCTTCACCGAACCGGTCCGGTACATCTACAACCCGCTGGAGTACGCCTGGGACACCCACCGGTGCTATGTAGACAAGTACTGTCTGCCTGGACAAAGGGTCCTGTTTCTGGGCATGAACCCTGGACCCTTTGGGATGGCACAGACCGGGGTGAGCACCCGCCCTTTATTAAGAATCTGAGTTAGTGACTTCAAATACTAGACAAGCACAGGGTTGTTCTTCTATTATGTTGCATGTTCATTGTTTACTATTATGGCCATTCATTTACTGTAAATGCTGAAAGAAACCCTTGTTTTTTAAATTGCACAACAGATTCCTCATTTTATTTCATTTACCTAATGAACTTTGCATTTCTTTGGTTATTTTATTAAACTCTTGGTTATATTACAGAGATACATGTTGCTGTTCTAACATGCTTTTTTGTTTTTTTTTCTTCACTACCTGGATTTTAGTTTATCACCTTGTTTAGTTATTTATTACTCATTTATAGGCGTTGATTTTACAAGGTTTTAATCTTACTTAAAACATTATAAAAAAATTTTTTTTTTAATTATGTACACTGTTGCTCCTGAGGACAAATTATACGTTTTTATTATAAGTGAATAAAAACATGAAATACAATGCTTCCAGTCCAATCAGACACAGTGTATCTATATACAGTATTGTTTGTATTATAATTTTTTTTACACTGACCATTGAATATCTGTTATCTGTCTTTATTTTTAGATAATTATAAGGTTTTGATGAGCTCAACTGATCTTCTCTTTATTTTCAGGTTCCTTTTGGTGAAATAAAATCTGTAGTGAATTGGTTTAATATCACAGGAGAGGTTGGCCACCCTGATGAGGAGCATCCAAAGCGACGTATCACTGGACTCAACTGCACTCAGAGTGAAGTGAGTGGTGCACGTTTTTGGGGTTTCTTCAGAAAGTTGTGCCAGGAGCCCTTGCTGTTCTTCCGCCACTGCTTTGTGCACAATCTTTGTCCGCTTATTTTTATGAGTGCCAGTGGTAAGAACCTGACCCCTCCTGAGCTGGTCGCAGGTGAACGGGAGCAGCTCCTAAAGCTGTGTGACATTGCACTGTGCCAGGTGGTGGAGGCGCTGGGTGTTTCCATGGTGATAGGGGTTGGACGGGTGTCAGAGCAACGTGCGCGGCGAGCTTTGTCTGCCGCAGGAATTGATGTACGAGTTGAAGGTATAATGCATCCATCACCGAGGAACCCACTGGCCAATAAGGGGTGGGAGGAAGTTGCCAAAGCCAAACTGGCAGAGCTGGGTGTCCTGTCACTGCTAAACAACAAGTGAGAAAATCAGTCTCTCATGAGCTTGTGCCTTTGTTCTGACCATGGATCAAAATGGGAGACATTCCTGTAGATGTAGATGGCATCTACAGTACTGCGGCTGTGGTTTACTGTACAGAGAAAATGTGAAGGCTCACTCTTTCCCTCACACCTCATTCCCTCGTCAGCAGATGTTGCCATTGCCATATCGGTGATGGTGGTGGCAAGAAAAAGCTAAAAGTTGAGCTCATAATACACTAATGAATTCCTACTTTTATCACTGCAAACAAATCTGATCAGAAAATGTATGTTTTCATCTGCTGCTATGAACTGCATGTGCCGATTCATTTGAGCTCTTTAGTTATTTTAATTTATTTTTTTTACAGATTAATGCTTCAAACAATAAGACTGTTTTTTAGTGTCTAAGTTACTTGTATACAAACTTAGGAGGGTTAAAAGTGAGTACCGTTGGTCTTCTTGTTATATATTTAGGACAAAGGGTCCTATACTTAAAATGTGCAGAGGTAAAAAAATGCTAATTATATTTACATTTTAAATTCATCATCATTACAGCTTTCTCACATTCATTTTACATTTACATTCAACTCTTGTCTTTTGATTTTTTTTTATGCTGTACATGGAAATATCAAAGATAATAAATAACACTTGATAAAATTAAGTAATTTTTATTATCTTTTCCCCCTTTTTTTAACAAATGAGGTCATATGCATTACTCTTCATTGTGGCTCTGTAGTCGACTGTTCATAGAATAACAGATTCCCTGGATTGTGATACAAACTCTCAGTTAAACTCAGGAAGAAAATCTTCACATTTTATCCTGAATATTCTATGATGAATCTTTATGCTGTGGTATTATAGAGTAATATACTCAAAGTCTGTATAGACTTCCTATTGTAATATTTTAAGTCTGTGTAAAATATCTTTTATTTTTGTATTTCATAACTTACAAGATACTTATTTCAGAACATTAACTTGTCCTGTGTCCATTAATGTTGAAACTGTTTTCCCACTAATAAAGTGTGAAATAAATATTTGTTTTCATCTCATTGAAGGCTTTTCTTTCAACTAATCTTTAGCCTACTAAAACATGCTTAATAATGGTATAATGACAGAATATAACTGCCTAATCCTGACACAACCACATTACCCTAAACCTCTCTTCTCTCCACTAGCTCCCAGTCTACTACCACATTGATTTAAGAATTGTAATGTTTGTTTTTAAAACTTTGAATGCTCTTGCTTTTCCCTATTTATCTAATATTTTAACAGTTTGTTGCCCCACCACAGCCCTGTGATTATCCACTCAGATGGTTTTAGACATCCTCAGGTCCTGATATAAACAGTGGGCTGATGATTCCTTTGCTGTTGACGTTCCAAAACTATGGAACTTGCTTCCTGCGAGTCCTCTCTAACTCATCCCTGTTTAAATCCAATATTGGATTTTAACCCTTAGCACCGACACTCACTTTTTTAAAATGTGTGGTCTTTTTTATTTTGTATTACTGTTGTGTCTTTATCCTTTATGCACTTTTGTAGTATTTGATTAAACAGTTTTAATTAGATGTAAAGCATTCTGGTGTTCTTGTACAGTGCTATCTACCGGTAAATAAGCTTTGATTACAAATAAAATGTTAGATAATGGAGTTGTAAATGTGATCTAAAGTGAAGCTTCTGCTTTAAAACTGTTAAGGTGTGTCCTCAACATTTGCATTCACCCAGTAGATTCCTGAACACATCAGAGTAGATTTTCAATCTTGTGTAGGGACCAAATAAAGAAATGTCCTGTCAGAGAGTAAACTTGAATTGATTGCCATTGGAACATTTATTTTAATATGTTGTAGTTCCTTGTTTTGTTTTGGACCCTGTATCAGTTTGTGTTAAAGCTGCACTGCCATCGAGTGTTCCCATTTGGAACCACCATTGTTACGCAATGTTCAGGAAGAAAATGTCTATGAAATCATCTTAAGTTAGATTACTTTATTATGACAATGACTTTCTCAGTTTACTGAAGATAATCCATCATTTTAAAGTCATGGCTTTGTATTGTATTGGAGATGTGTGACATGGTTTTTGTTTTTGCTGAAGTCAGGGCTTAGTTGATTTGTTTATTTGTGTCAGGAATGGACACCCCCCCATACACACACACACACACACACACACCAATGCCGTTACTCAGAGTTCTACTGAACCAAAACAACCCATAACAGATCTTGTGTCCAGTGACTGTATCCTCTAACAGGGTTTCAGGGCCACTCTGTGCACCTACAAAACTACATCTCCCATGATCCCACTCTACATCCCAAATTATACATGCCGAGTGCACATGCTTCAAGGGATGTTGTGAAACTATTGCACCTGACAGGATTGCTCATCACTGTCTGCAAATCAATGTACAGCTCCATCCCTTATGAGATAGCAGAAAAACTTGACAGTAAGGTTTCAGCAGAATCAGGTAAGAGCTGATATATTAACATTAGAGATGATAATTAGTTAGATTTATACAGTCTGTTTAATGAATGATAGTTTAGTATTAATTGTATTTATGGGAGATTTTACAGAGGACATTACATATAAATCTAAATTTGAAGAATTATGTAGATCTGTAATATGCAGTGAGTGTTGGATGATCACAAGTATGAACATTAACCCTTTGATGCATACGGGTCACTACAGTGGACAGTTATTCTACAGCTGTTCTCTTGTATATTCATGGGTTTTGTTGTTTTAGTTCCATATCAGTCGTCAGTTCATGTCATTACTGTAACTATAGTCTGTTCTTAATACCTGATCTGCACTAACATGTTTATGTGCAAATCAATTACTGGTTGTTATTAGACTGTAATTAAAAATCTTCAACAAAAACTGCATTAACATGTTTTATTTCATAGTGTTCTGATATTGAGTTTTAAATACATGTTTCTTTGGTTCAAAACTTAAACGCATGTTGTCCAGCTGAGTGGACATTTTTATAACGCCATAAAAAAGTAGATTAATTAAAAACATTTCAATCATATTGCTTTTTTCAGGCCTAAAGAGGAATAAAACACTTAAAAAATCTTGACTGACATGATCATAATTCATGCATTAAATGGTTAAATATAAAAACAGTCCTATTTGTTACTTATGTTAGCTGGATGTTTACCAATGGCAGAACTGTGATATTTAGGGAAAAACAAAACCTGAGAAATCAGATTATGTTTCCTGTTTGTTTTCCTGTATGTTTCTAGACCTTTAGCTCAGTTTATAAATGGATCTATTTTGTTCTGTATTATTTGGTTGAATATTTAGTCTGTGTCTAGTCATAGATAAACATTATTATGTTACTTAATCACTCAGTCTAAAGGCCAATTCTGTATTTTACTGGTTTATTTTGGCACAGTAGTGGGAATAAGAGGTCAGTTGTGATGTTTTTCTTGCTGACTGTCATCTCTCATAGATTATATATAAGCCCAGTTCTCAGTAGTTGTTTATAAACATATTGCATTGACCATAGGAGTGTGGTGTCATGACCACGGTGCATTCCTGAAGTGACTCTGCTATCATCTTTCATCAGCTGTTCTCCTTCAGACTGACGCTGAAGCACATTTCACGAGATCCATGTATGTTTTCTTCCTAAACAGAATGTCTTCGATTACTATGGATAAACAGGCCGCAGTGGTGTTTCGAAATGTGGGGCAACTGTACTTCCCCCAAACCAGAGTGGAGTGTCACTACAGTCTGACCTCTGAGCATCAGTGGAGCAACAATGACTGGATTGGTATTTTTCAGGTAGAATGACAGTGGTTCTTTTTGATTGTTTTTGTAGCATCCTTACACTGTAAACCCGAATGTTCAGAATAATTAAATATATTCAGTTGTGAATACTCAAAGTTTCAGAAATAGTACTATTAACTCAAATGTATTAAGCCGCTGTAACATGTTCTTCTTTTTAAGTACTTCCAACTAATATTTTTTTATTAAGGGGAACTATTGTGGATATAAGCGAACACAACTTAAAAACATAGATGATGTAAAACTTAGTGTAATTAAGTCATTAAATGATGAGAATGATATTGTACTGTTATTTCTATTGGTTCAAATAAGGATGACTGAAAAAAATAAACTTAACTGATGTAGTAGATGATGAAATATAATTTCAGAGCACTTCAAATAACCACCAATATCTATCACACCAAAAAAAATCATAATGCACAGTAGTTTTATTCAGGGGTGGCTGTGGTTCAGTTGGTAGAGCGGGTCGTCCAATGACTGAAGGGTCAGAGGTTTGTGTCCCAGCTCTGTCTGTCAACATGTCCAAGTGTCCTTGGCCAAAGACACTGAACTGAACTTGGGCTCTCAGTAGGACTGACAGAACCTTAGAATACTATGTTAATAAGTAATGTTTTAACTTGAGTTTAGTAAGCATCTACATTTTAAGTTCTGGAAAGTTGTATTTTTTTAAGTTTCATCAACTTAAAATAATTGACACAATTGATTGCCTTAAATGTTATGAGTTCTGCTAACTTATTCGGGTTTACAGTGTACCTCAAACACAACCAAAAACCAAACAAGTATTATTTGATGTCATATTACAGGTGGGTTGGTCCACTGTGAAGGAGTATTACACCTATACATGGGCTCTTGTTCCTGAAAACTACACTGAAGGAACAAGTGTGAACTGCTGCGCTCTTTTCCATGGTGAGAATTTAGCCAGGAATTCATGGAAAATATTATAGAATGTTATACATATCATTTTCTTAACCACTGTTAGTGACAATAGAACACCTTTATTGTCATTTTACATAAGAAAAATCTAAAATAATATACTATAATTGCAAAATAGTTAAAAACAGTTAATAAATGAAAAATAATCCTGTCACTGAAAATGATTTAATGTGTTGTGCAGCCTCCTCTAAATGCTTTGAGATAATTCACTCACTAATTATTCATCACTTATTGTTACTAACTCTATCTGTTATGTCCAATGTAGCATTTTACCTGCCCCATCCAAGTGATGTGGAATACCAGTTTGTGTATGTGAATAAGATGGGTGAGGTATGTGCCCAGAGTCGTCCCTTCACATTCTGTGCTCCTAAACCTCTGGATGAGCTGGAGACTCTCAAGGAAGAACGGGATGAGGAGGACGGGGAGGGAGAGGAGCTGCTTCTTGTCATCCCTAGGGCTCAGCTTCTGCAGGTGTGGTGAGAAAATCACAGATAAGAAAATCCTTGCAGTAGTCCATTTAAAAAAAAAAATTCTTGCCAGTTTTTATGTTATCCTCTGAATTTTGCAATTTTCAGTAAAAACCAAATATTTTTCTGTATTTTATAAATTAATCCTGTAGATGTTCATAAAAGCACAGTGTGAATTCAAGGGTTATACAGTAAATCATAACAGAAAAAAGTGAGTTTTACAAATAAATATATCCTATGGAGACCCAAAATCCACTGTTGACCAATAGCATCGACTGATCTAAAATGTTTAATACCTGTTGATCTACTAATCCTATCAATAATAATTGGTGTAAAATACAATTTGTTATCTTTACATGGTCATCAGATGTGACCCATTTGGACATTTAGAGGTTCTGTAGTGAATGTAGAAAAATCTGAAAAGAAACAAAATGTTTTTCCTACAGCATTTTTTTTTTTTACTGTACTGCTTCAAATCTCTTTTACACCCCAATTGCAACCAATTAATTAAATACTCTGACACAACAATAAAAATATGTAGTCACCTGTGGAACAGACAGGGCTGAAAAAACATCATCCAATCATTTTAATTTAATGGTGTCATTTATTCTAAATGATTGGATGGTGATATGTCAATCAAACTCAAGCACCATTTGTCCCTTGTGGGGGGGGGGTGACAGTTTACTTTGTCCATCTATGTTCATGTTGTTGCTGTGTGTCTATGACGTGTGTAATGTAGCTTTTGGCTGTGAAAACTAATTTGCGGTCCAATGAAGACCCATCCATCCATCCATCCATCCATCCATCCATCCATCCATCCATCCATCCATCCATCCATCCGTCTGCCTATCAACATATTACCATCCAATCATTTTAAGTGGGATCTCAAAATGATTGGCTGCTGTTTTTTCAGTCCTGTCTATTCCTCAGGTGACCATATAGTTTTATTCTTGTGTCAGAGCATTTAATGAATTACTTATAATTGAAATGTGAAGTAGAGTTTAAGCAATGCAATTTTTAAAAAAAATGGTCCAATCACACACCTTTAATTCTAAGGCCAGCAGCTGTAACTATTTTATAATATAATCTAAATGAGTACGAGCAGGTAAAATACATAAATAATTATACATTCTTCTGTCCATATTGTCAACAGAGTCGTTTGGAGGAGAGTTTAAGTGAACAAACCAATTTACAACAAGCTCTGGACATGTCGAGGAGGGAAACACAGAATGAGAAAGAAATGAGCAAGAAAGCAGAGGTGGAGTGGGAATGTGAAAGAGCGTCAATGCAGGAGGAGATCTCAGAGCTCAGAGATAATCTGAGACATAACACTGAGATGTTGATGAAGATGGAGGGAACACATAAGGTACTGACTCTGCACATTCAGCCTTAAAAAAAAACCTTTATGTCACTGACCATCACTAAGAAAATGTTGGTGTTCAATATAACAAAAACATGGGGAAATGTCTTTTTCTTTGCAAGGATGTGAAATACAGTCAGGAGACTCTGACCTGTGAACTGAGTAAAATAATGGCTGAAAAAACTGAGAATCATCAGCAAATAAAAGACTTGGAAGAGGACATCAATACTTTGACCAACAGGGAGAAGGAAAGAAACACAGAGCTGGAAAGGCCAGTGACTCACAAATATATGTATTTGTCTTTTATAATGTATTCTCTTGGGTATAAAACTAAACATTTTCATTCTTTAGGCTGAAAGAAAGGGTGAAAAAAATGTCCATTCAGATGAAACATGATGAAGAAAAAAGAAAGTGTCTGCAGGTAAATGGTTGAAATAATTGTTTTGTGGAGTTTGTTCTGCAGAACATCAGTGTTGTAGTTAAAAGAAACTCAACAACCTCCAGAAATCAGACCATATTTGTAACGGACCACGAAAAACCCAAGCGCAGAACAGGAGACGTATGTAAAAGTCCAAACAATGCTTTATTTTAACACAGGTTAGAATACTGGCACAGAGTGATGAAGACAGGCCCTCGTTCGAGTCTCTAGAGGCTAGGCTGTACTTATCCAAGCCGGGCTCGAAGGTCTTCCTTGGATCCGGGAGCGGAACTGGAATCGGATCGATTCTGGTCCACCGTTGGGGCAGATGACGAGGCTCGTAGTCAGGGTTCGTTCCGGGGTCAGGGCAGGCAGCAGAAATCAGGGTCGGTACACGTTCCAGGGTCAGGGCAGGCGGCGAGAGGCTTAACAGGATCCGGATCGGGTTCAGAAACAGACAGGAGTAAAAGGCAGAAAACGGAGGTCGGACGGAAACGGGACTGGTACACGGAAACACAGAAGAAACAGAATGCTGGATAATCAGAGGACTGGTCATGATAATCTGGCACAGAGTCAGGTCTGAGAGCGGGTTATATACACCTCACCTGATGAGCTACATCTGCCCTCACCAGGTGAGGTGCATCAATGATTATAGCCAGGTGAAAGGTGAAGACAGAGACACAGAACAGAGACAGGGCAGGAAAACACAAAAACACAAGGAACAGAACATGACAGAACCCCCCCCCCAAGGAACGTCCCCCGACGTTCCACAAACAAAACACACAAAATACACAAAACCCAACATGGGAGGGCGGTGGGGGATCCGGAGGAGGGCTAGAATTCTTCAGAGACATCCGACTCCATCACCACACCCTCTTCCTCGTACTCCTCCCAGGTCATCTCTTCTGCTTCCGCCCCATCATCTGGCGAACGAGTTCCTGGATGCTCAGACATCCCCTCCTCCTCTTCATCCATGGGAATCTCTGACTCTTCGTCACTAGATGAGGGGTCCGGGATGTCAACGGGGGGCAACCTCGGGCGTCTGGAGTTAGAGGGTTGATTAGGGTGGGAGGCATGAAACTGACTAATGAGTTTTTTGTCCAAAATCTGTCGAGCCGGCACCCAAGTCCTTTCTTCAGGACCGTACCCCTCCCAATCCACCAGATACTGAAGGCCTCTCCCCCAACGTCTGGCCTTCAGTAGTCTTCTGACCGTGTAGGCTGGAGCACCGTCAATCATCCTGGGGAGAGGAGGAGACTGAGAGGGAACCATTAGTGGACTCACGGAGACAGGCTTAATTCTGGAAATATGAAAAGAAGGATGAATCTTCAAGGACGAAGGAAGAGCTAGTCTTACCGCTACGGGATTGATTATCCTCTCAATAGAAAATGGACCGATGAACTTAGGAGAGAGCTTCTTCGATTCAGTTCTTAAAGGAAGATCTTTGGTAGACAACCAGACCTTCTGTCCCACCTTATATGTGGGCCCAAGAGACCTCTTCTTGTTGGCCTGCACTGCTTGTCTCTTAATAGATTGCAGCAGGGAGGCCCTAGCGTCTCTCCACACTCTCCTACACTTCTTGAGGAAGGTTTCTACAGAGGGAGAGCATGAGATAATCTCCGAATCAGGGAACAGGGGAGGTAGGTAACCATTACCCACCTCGAATGGCGTCCGGCCAGTAGACGAGTTGATCAGAGAGTTGTGTGCGTATTCTACCCACAGGAGATGCTTGGACCACTGTCCAGGGTCCTTTGACGTGACGCACCGAAGCAGGGATTCCAGCTCCTGATTGGCTCTTTCAGATTGGCCGTTGGTCTGAGGATGAAATCCAGAGGAGAGATTGACCGACGCCCCAAGGAGGTGACAAAACTCCCTCCAGAAAGAGGAAGTAAATTGTGGGCCTCTGTCGGACGTGACCTCAGAAGGTATCCCATGGATCCTAAATACATTTTGCAGAACAGACTGAGCAGTTTCTTTAGCAGAGGGTAACTTGGGCATAGGGACAAAATGGGCCATCTTGCTAAATCTGTCCACAATAGTGAGGATCACCGTGTTACCTTCAGATGGGGGTAAACCCGTGACGAAATCTAAAGCGATGTGGGACCATGGACGGTGGGGTATGGGTAGGGACCGGAGCTGTCCCGCAGGCCTATTTCTGGAGAACTTATTTTGGGAACAGACAGAACAGGCGTTAACATATCTGGTTACGTCCTCTTTCAAAGAGGGCCACCAAAACCTCCTCTTTACCACTTCCAGGGTTCTATTTATGCCAGGATGACAGGTCAAGTTGGAACCGTGGAGCCACTGAAGGAGATCACTCCTGAAACGAAGAGGAACAAACAGGTGAGTATCCGGACAGGTGCTGGGTCCAGGTTCCTCCTCTAGGGCTGCCTTGATCCGTTCCTCCACATCCCATTGGATCACGGAGATTCGGGTGGTCTTAGGAAGAATGGATTCCTCCAGCCCCTCTTCCTCTGAGGGAGAGAGAAACTGCCGTGATAGAGCGTCAGGTTTCACATTGCGAGACCCTGGACGGTAGGAAAGACAAAAACTGAAGCGATTAAAGAATAAAGACCATCGGGCTTGCCTAGAGTTGAGTCTTTTGGCGGTTTTAAGATACTCCAGGTTCTTATGATCGGTCCAAACCATGAAAGGCTCCTTGGCTCCCTCCAGCCAGTGTCTCCATTCCTCGAGGGCTAGTTTAACTGCCAGTAACTCTCGATTTCCAATATCATAGTTCCTCTCCGCGGGTGACAAACGCCTGGAAAAGAAGGCACATGGGTGCATTTTGTTATCAAGGTTACTTCTCTGAGAAAGAACTGCTCCTACTCCAATATTAGATGCATCCACCTCGACCACGAACTGTCTTTCTGGGTCAGGAAACTGGAGGATGGGAGCCGAGCTAAAAAGCTCTTTCAATTTCCGAAAGGCCAGGTTTGCCTCCTGGTTCCATCGGAAGAGAACTTTGGACGAGGTTAGAGCGCTAAGGGGAGCAGCGATAGTGCTATAACCACGTATAAATCTGCGATAGAAATTGGCAAACCCCAAGAAACGTTGGAGCTGCTTACGGTTGTCCGGAATCGGCCAGTCTGTAACAGCTGCTACCTTGGACGGATCCATCTTGAGCTGGTTCTGACCCACAATGTAGCCTAAGAACGAGACTGTAGGGACATGGAACTCACACTTCTCAGCCTTGACGAACAACGAGTTCTGAAGGAGTCTCTGGAGGACCTGCTGAACATGGTGAACATGGTCCTGTTCAGAACGAGAAAAGATTAGTATATCATCGAGATACACAAACACAAATTTGTTTAACATGTCCCTTAGAACCTCGTTAATGAGATTCTGAAACACTGCAGGAGCATTGGTTAAACCAAAGGGCATAACAAGATATTCATAGTGTCCAGTAGGGGTGTTGAATGCGGTCTTCCATTCATCTCCTTCCCGGATGCGTACCAAATGGTATGCATTTCTTAGATCCAGTTTGGTGAAAATAGTGGCCCCCTGTAGGAGTTCAAATGCAGAGGAGATGAGTGGCAGTGGATAACGGTTTTTGACAGTGATATCATTGAGACCTCTGTAATCAATGCAGGGTCGCAAAGTCTTGTCCTTCTTGTCAACAAAAAAAAATCCTGCTCCCGCCGGAGAAGAGGAGGGCCGGATGAGACCGGCGGCAAGGGCGTCTCTAATGTAATTGTCCATCGCTTCCCGCTCAGGAGCGGAAAGCGAGTATAATCTCCCCTTGGGAGGTGTGGTACCTGGTAAGAGGTCAATGCAGCAGTCATACTCCCGATGGGGTGGTAGAGACGTAGCCTTCGCCTTACTGAACACCTCCTTGTAGTCCAGATACACGGCAGGAACATGGATCAGGTCTGCAGAGGTGGGTGAGGGGGATGGACTTGTCGTCGACTCCTTCTGTTGGAGACAGAGGGATTCACAGTTCTTACCCCAACTCAGAACGGTCCCATTCTGCCAATCCAGGTGCGGGTTATGCCGACGGAGCCATGGGTAACCAAGGATGACCGGAATCTCAGGTGAGTCTAAAACATGGAATTGAACAGTTTCAACATGATTACCGGAGGTGATCATTGATACCGGTTCAGTCTGATGTGTGATTTTGGCCAAAAGATGACCATCCAGGGCGTGGGCCACTATGGGTTCTCGAAGAGGACTGACGGCAACCCCTAGATTCTTGACCAGACCAGAATCCATAAGATTACTATCCGCCCCGGAGTCGATAAACACGGACTGCGAGATGACCTCCCCCTTGGGACGGAGCAAAACCTGAAACAGAGGACGGGAGATGGGGACAGAGAAAACAGATCGGCTCAGTAGAATGTCCCCTTTTAGTACTGAGCCCGGTCTTTTAATGGACACTCCCGTAGATAGTGTCCTGAGCCCCCACAGTACAGACATAGGTTCTCCTTCCGTCGATGATCCCGTTCCTGCTGCGTGAGTTTGGGACGGAACATTGACCTGGATTCCCTTTCAGTAGGTTGTAATCTGCGGGGTGGCACCGATGACGTCCTGGAAGGGCAGCTAAATTCCTCTCGCTCCCTCCTGCGCTCCCTCAGCCGATTGTCCAGCAGAATCGTCAGGTGGATTAACTTTTCCAGAGAAGCGGGGTCGTCACGTAGCGCCAACTCGTCCTTGAGTTCTCCGTTCAGACTTCTACGGAATAGAGCTCGTAGCGCCTTATCCTCCCAGCCACAGTCAGCGGCCGCAATCCGGAAGGTGATTGCATACTGCGCGACCGGAACGTCTCCCTGTCTCAAAGACAGTAGCCGGGTCTCTGCCTGTCTGCCTCTAACGGGGTGATCAAAAACTAATAACATTTCATTGGTCAACAGGTCATAGTCTGTCCGTAGCTCTGGACGTTGGGTGGATACTGCCAATGCCCAGGCTGCCGCCTGTCCAGAAAGCAAACTCATCACGAAGGCTGACTTAGATTCACTTGTGACGTAACTGAGAGGCTGCTGACTAAACACTAGTGCACATTGATGAAGGAATTGTCCACATAATCCTAAATCACCCTGGTACCTGACTGGCGTGGGCATGTGAGGTTCCCGGGATGCACCACTGGCCGTTGTAGATGTCTCCGGAGGGGGAATGGTGATGACGGGGGTCGGAGCTGCCGCGCTCCCTACCGGAGGAGCCCCTGATGGTGACGTCTGTAGAGGGGGCCGCACATCCATGGAATGTAGCTGAGCTCGCACTTCCGAGATGGCTAATCCAAGCTCCTTCATTCCTGTGGCCAAAACATTGAGAGCTTCACTGTGTTGGGTTGAAACCTCACTCTGTCCCCGGACTGTAGCTAACAACGCCTCAAGTTCCGCTGGGTTCATTTTGGCCAGATTATACTGTAACGGACCACGAAAAACCCAAGCGCAGAACAGGAGACGTATGTAAAAGTCCAAACAATGCTTTATTTTAACACAGGTTAGAATACTGGCACAGAGTGATGAAGACAGGCCCTCGTTCGAGTCTCTAGAGGCTAGGCTGTACTTATCCAAGCCGGGCTCGAAGGTCTTCCTTGGATCCGGGAGCGGAACTGGAATCGGATCGATTCTGGTCCACCGTTGGGGCAGATGACGAGGCTCGTAGTCAGGGTTCGTTCCGGGGTCAGGGCAGGCAGCAGAAATCAGGGTCGGTACACGTTCCAGGGTCAGGGCAGGCGGCGAGAGGCTTAACAGGATCCGGATCGGGTTCAGAAACAGACAGGAGTAAAAGGCAGAAAACGGAGGTCGGACGGAAACGGGACTGGTACACGGAAACACAGAAGAAACAGAATGCTGGATAATCAGAGGACTGGTCATGATAATCTGGCACAGAGTCAGGTCTGAGAGCGGGTTATATACACCTCACCTGATGAGCTACATCTGCCCTCACCAGGTGAGGTGCATCAATGATTATAGCCAGGTGAAAGGTGAAGACAGAGACACAGAACAGAGACAGGGCAGGAAAACACAAAAACACAAGGAACAGAACATGACAATATTTAGATACTACATTTAAATTAAAATATTTCAAAACATTTTCCCAACCGATCATCTCTGATGTGACTCAAATTTTGAGATAATTATGTAACTCATCCTAATAAATGTTCAATTTCAGCCTCGTATCTTCAATTGTTTTTGAGGTATGGGAAAGTGTAAAAAAAAAAGTTGTACACAAAAAGATGCTGAGTTCAAGAATAATTGCTTTTACTCCAGTTTTATCTACAATATGACAGTGTTTCTAAGACCAGTGTTTCTGACCAACATCTAACATATATCAGTGACTCAATGTGAATAAAAACTAAGAATAAATCTAAAAGTGGAGGGTAGCTGGAGGGTCTAAAAACAGGGGATGTCTGGGACATTATCTATTTCTGTGATTTCGTTTTTTCTAACCAACTTTTTTAGAGAGCCTGATTGCTCACTTTCCTTGGTCACTTTAGATAAAAGCATCTGCCAAATGTATAAACAAACAAATAAACAAAAGCAATGACAGAAGAATTTGATTTAGTAAAATGAAAATATTGAAAAACAATTTCATGACAAAAGATGCAAAATTATATGAAAAATAATTGCAAAATTAAGTTGATGTTACCCCAATGTTTAGGATTTACAATAATAAAACTCTTTGCACAGCATATGGTTTTTATTATTATTATTATTATTATTATTATTATTATTATTATTATTATTATTATTATTATTATTATTATTATTATTAATATTAATAATAATAATAATAATAATAATAATAATAATAATAATAATAATAATAATAATAATACCTCCTTTATTTCTATGTTTTTCAGATTTTACAAGTCAACATTCTCCTCATAATGTCTGAAGAATAAAAATTAACACTAAAACAAAATAAAAACTAAACAAAGATTTGTTGATTCCAGAAAAAAAATAACAGAAGATGTAGTTGTAATACTAAACAAACTGCAGGGAAAAAAGCAAAACACACTTATATAATATAGAGTGGGAGTTGAATAACACGAATAGAACAGAATAGAATAGAATAGACAAATCATCAACACTCTGTCCTCTTCTTCTGTCCCTGTGACCTCCCCTCTGCAGTTGGAGAATGAAGCCACCCTGGCAGAGGCGCGGGGCCTCCAGGAGCGTCTGGATGCCAGTGAACATGTAGTTGAGAGCATGCGCAGGGAGATGAGGGATTTGGGCACCCGACACAGTCACCTCCACACTGAGCTGCACCAGGCCCGGCTGCAGGTGGCCCAGCTCAGCCTACATCTGTCTGAGGAGAACCTGGTCCTCCGAGAGGAGCGCGCCAACTGGGCCATGGAGAGGGAGGCCTCCAAAGTGTCTGCAGAAGTGAGCACATAGCACAATAATTAGGCTCAACATCTACAATAGTGGAAAAAAGGGACAGTTTTACATAATCTCAAATGTTGTTCATTGTCAATCAGGGCATTTTATAGTTAGTTTATTATTATCGAGTCTAGTCAAATCAAATCACATCAAATTTTATGAATATGCTGCCAAATCATAACAGAAGTTATCTAGTGACACTTTACACACACATCTATTCTATTCTATTCTATTCTATTCTATTCTATTCTATTCTATTCTATTCTATTCTATTCTATTCTATTCTATTCTATTCTATTCTATTCCAATCTTTTCAAATGTAGATATATTCATTAAATATTTGCAGATTTTTTTATTCATGTTTCAAATGGCACAGTTGCATCAGACACAAGTAAATAATCAAACTTAATTATTGATAGTTTCAACATGTTGTTCACTATCTCGTTCAGTTTGGACTGTGACAGAATGAAGCATGTGCAGATGAGAGAATATGGGTTTGGAGAATGGAACAATACTGAAGAGTGTTGTTAATGTATCACTAATATATGGGATGTTCAAAAAGTGTTGTTTTCCACCACTGTAGCTGGAGTTCACTGCTTTCTTGGTTTTTAATGTTTTGATGCAGGCAGATAAAACCAAACTGCAGGAGCTGAGCTGTGAGGTGCAGAGGAAGGAGGAGTGGCTCCAGGAAGAGAGAATGGAAAGGGAGAAACTAGAAATCGAGCTGGGAAGAGAGAGAGACTGCAATAGGGTCAGTAAATACAAGTACACAGCAGTCCCCATTATGCAGTGCACAAACACATTCTGCCATAAATAGAACTGCCTGTGTGAGTCAGATGACATTTTTTTTAGAGAGGTAGAAACCGTGCCAAAGTTCAGCTCCGATATTTTATTTCCAACATACAGACACAAATAGAAAAGCTTCCTTGAAGAATAGTGAGTAAACATTTCCTCTTAGAGTCATGTGATGAAGCTGAGGTCAGATGTTGTAGGTGTGTGTTTAACTCTGCTGCCCCCTGTAGGTAGAGCTGAGAGACGCCAAAAGAGAAGCGCATGAGGTGAAGACAGCTCTGAGAAAGATTAAGAAGAAGAGAGAGGAGGAGCAGCTGGAGAAACAGGCAAGGAACGACACACTGTACAAGTATAAGAACGGGTACAGGTACAAGTACAGGAACAGATACAGGCAGGGAAAAATGAGAACGATTCTAATGGTCTAAAAACGTACAGGGGCCCATGGAGGGATGGTTGATAATATAATTTTTTATTTTTAATGCTGTTTCCTTTTTGGACTTTTTTTTTAATTAAACATGGTTGTCGATTTCCATAACGTTTTTTTTTTAGTTCTTCATTATATTGTCATTTAACCGTCCTCTTACTAAATGGTGCAGTCCAGTTCTAGCAAACGCGAACCAACGATTGTTATTACGTCATCTGTCACTTTGTGATTTTGAATTTTGGGGCTTCTACACACTACACAGCCTGCCACCTTGATTGCGGTTTGGTCTGGCAATAAAATGTCGAAAAGACAGAGCCTTTTCCAAGCATTTGACAGAAAAAGAACAAAGCATGTTACTATTGCAAACTGACAGAGCAGATACAATGAAGGCAGCGGCATTGAGGACGGGGAGCCGAGTTAGCTAGCTATGGTGCTAGCTCTTCTGCCGCTGGTGGTTGCAGCGGTTCAAATAGGTAGGAACATTATTGCTCTGTTATTATTATTATTATTATTATTATTATTATTATTATTATTATTATTATTATTATTATTATTATTATTATATTATATACGTCCACCAAGGAGGTTATGTTTTTGACGGCGTTTATCCGTTTGTTTGTCTGTCTGTTTTATTCTAATTATTCTACGGCCCTCTAGAATGTTGCGACAGCTCCCATTCACATTGAATGGACGTTCCCAGCATTCTGCTGGCGGATTTTTTTCGATAACCGCTGCTGTGACATTAACGCCCACTGCCAATAGCAACGAGTCACTGTACCATATCACTCCGCAGGTAGTTCGGCCATTTTGAAAGCAAATATTTGCTACGTTGTAACGGCTATTTTATCCAATCTGTTAGAGTAGTAGCAGTAATAAGCTGTAATAACACATAGAATAAGCGGGATAATGTATTACCCACGCATGACTATCACAAAATATTTATCTGACATGTGGGCAATACATGATCCCTTGCTTAAAGTTGATATTTTTTGTTTAGAAATTGAGCTCTGCACAGAGATGCATTTCCTTAGGTTATAATAACAGCAGTTCATAATGAGGAGCGTTTTCTACAAATCCCGAGTACGTGAAATATGTCAATGTAATCTTTTTAACGTTTGGTCTAAAAAATTTGTCAAAGTGCCAGATACCGAAATATATGTACTTGTCCTTCTTCCGAATTTCTTAGATTTTTGCACATTTCTCTTTATCATAGTTTCTGTTTTGTTTTCACACTAGCACAATTTTCGTTATGTGTGGAATGCCCCCCCCTACATACACACACACACACACCACTAATCCTGCAGTCGCATGCAAACACATATACAAACTGACTATTTGTTCGGTATAGGGCTGTACCGAACCGAATGTCTGTTTTCATTGGTTCTGTACGAATACTTATACCGTGACGGCCTTATCACCATACCCTGAAAATTTCATCAAAATCCTTCCATAAATATTCGAGTTATGTTGTACGCAAACCTACAAACAAACCAACCAACACAGGCAAAAGCATAACCTTCCTAATAAAAATGAAACACACCTGACAAAAGCTCAGAAAATCAGATGATCATTCCACACTGATGAGAAATATTGAAACTGAAGACCATTAAAGCCCCTCCTCTTCTTTGCTGTCTTGTTTTTCTTGCAGGACCTGTTGAACTCCATCCATCATCTGAAGCAGAGGTTGGGAATTCTGCCAGAAACTAAATCAAATGAAGAAACTGCCACATTGACCTGTGAGTGGAGAAACTTTTGTACACACTCAGATGCTTCACTGCAAAGCAATGCCTATTAACACAAAGGTGTGTTTACTGGTTTAAGCAGCTCCTGACTCTTCCTCTGAGGATGATGAGGCTTGTCCTTCAGCTTCCTCCAGGTCGGTCTGTTCTCCTCTTTTTGTGTCCACTAACCTGGAATGTCCTAATGAAGCCCAGGTCTCTACAGAGATACATGTCCACAACAAAGAAGACACACAGGTATGCTTTCCCTTGACACTTACAATCAAATAAGAGGTAGAACTGTCAATGTTCAGAGATCACTGACAAATATTTGACCAGTTTCATAATTCCTGTCTGGTGTGTGTATGTGTTTTATATTAACCTCTTCCACCCTGATGACATTTTCAGGGAAAAATGCCTAAAAAACATACCCAAAGTAAATGAAGAATTACTCCACTATCCTAAGGTTTATTGTGTCTGTGGATGTCTACAGACATCAGAGAATCTATTCACATTATCTTAAATATTGTAGCTATTACTATAACTGACTAAACTATAATAAACTAAACGAGAATTATTATTATTTTTTTCTCTTATTTGACAGAGGATAACATCCTGCTAACAATGATTCCATGAACGGAGAGACTATTGATCACCTTGAGTAACTCCCTGACAACAGGATTGTCACATTTAACACAGTGTCTTTATATATTGTGGCATATAAGACCATTTTAAGCCATGTTACCAGATCACATGCTGGCCTTATTCTGCAAGCTTTTCCCCAGTATTTTATTAAAAATCAGTAATATTGGGATGACTCAGAGCAAGAGTATACTCTTTTTTGCATTCATGTTAGATCATTAACAGGTGCATCGTGGGGGAAAGTTTCATAGAAGCACCCAAACAGAAAATAGTTCTTGTTTAGTGTTTATTTTATGTGGTATACTGATATTATGTTAAAACTGACATTTAAATGATCACTTATCTGAAAATATATGATCCAAGTGGATATTGTTTATCAGATTTCAAAAGTGGAAGTGAAATATTATTTATATATGTGATCTGTAACATAAAAGTAGACTGTTAGATACAGAAGAAGGGTAACATTAGGATTTTCCTTTGAAATTCACATTTATGTTGTTGTCAATCATTGAAAAATTAATCAAACTATCCCTACCATTTAGCAGAGAGAAAGTGAACTTAAAAGGTTAAAAATAATTAACTTACTGAAAGTTGGAAATAAGTCAATAATATTTCAGATTTTTCTAATCTAACAAGATCACAAGAACAATACCTGTAAACAGTATCGGGGTAATTATTTTAATAACGGAGACTGCTAATAAGTTACAGCCCTATTACCTGAACTGCATCACTCTAACACAGGTTATAATGTCTACTCCTAATGATTAATCAGATGCAGATAATAGATATAAAGTTGCTTAAATCTTTTGAATCACATCTTTGGTCATAGAATAGTCATAAAGCTGCTTTTTACTTCTTTCTCTTAAATCAGGATGAGGAGGAGGATGAACGAGAGGCAACACAAGGTCAAGAGAAACAGCTGAATCTACCACGACTTGTCCACCCTGTGCTGAGGTAACAGACACAGTGCAAACCGTGACCCCTCTGACACTAGAATAATACCTAAAATGACTTTATTCAGACTTTTACACTGGTCTTTGCCTTATCAGTGCTGTGTAAAAACCACAGTGTCAAGTTTTTTATATAATAATTTAACATTACAAGTAATGAAACCAGGAGAGGGAGAGATTATTTACTTTGTACTGACGTCTGTTTCCTCAAACATTCACTCTCAAACATTTGCTTTTTTTCCCCTGCAGTGAGCTGTTTGACTCCCCCATGTGGTAACACAAAGACAGATGGATATAAACCACACTCCTCCTTTACCACTGACATAAAAGTTCATGAAGGTCATCTGGAAAATGAAAAGCATTTAATATCTATTAATGCTTGTATTCATAAATGTTAGCTGTTTATGTACGTGTTGGCCTTCCACAAAGATCATTATATTAATACAAGACATTTAAGTGTATTCAAAGAAAACCAAACTTTTCAGTTTGACAAGTTCATACTTCTGTGGTTTGTATCTGTATTGTTATGCAGGTTTTGTTTTTTATTTTTAGGATTTTTAGATCTCAAGAATGACCCCATGTTTGAGTCCCAGATTTTCTAGCTTTATAAATGACTAAATGTTGTTGCTGACTTGACAAAACTGTGAAATGAATCTCGGTTTGTTGGTGTATCTGCCCATAACTTCTGCATGAATGTGTGAATCCTGCAAGTGTGTCAAATGTGTGGGTGCATGTTACAGACAAGTGTGAAATGTTCTGTTGCCGCTTAGTGAGCAGAGTCAAGTTGGATGAACTTTGTGATATTTTTCTTTTATGACTTTATTTTTATTTGATTATAGCTGCTGCTGGAGGAGATGTGTCCTGTAATGGAACATAAATAAATGTTGATGGTATGGTATGGACTGTGATTTATTGTCATTTGTTATTGCACAGGCAGAGATTAGTGTCAATCAATTCAGATACTAGTTACGAATCAGTTTACTCTAAAAACAAACTTGCAGCTTTGATTGTGCCGAATCACAAAAGGAACCTTTGGGCATTTGACAGATGTATTCTGGGTAAAATATTTAGTTATTACCTTTGATTAAGTTCCATATATCATATATCCAGCATCAGACCTGTCGTATAGTTTTGTAAAGATCATTTTAATTTTTATATAAGTTTAACTCTATTGTATATGGTGTTCTTATTCATCTCCAGAACTTACATGGATACGTTTTACATTTATATCATGTAAAACAGCCTTGGGGTCATGACCCCACACGAGGTCTTCTGGAGTTCAAATGAGGTCATGCAAAATTTCTTGTAAATTTAATTAGGAAAATAAAACTCTCCCTTTCTGCAGTAATCTGGCTTTTCTGCCTGAATCCATATTACTATATATTATATAGATTACATGTTATCGAAAATTAACATTCATTTCCAACACAGTAATCTATTGCATGATTGATCAAAAATAAATTAATTTTTGCCAAAAAAAACCCACTGATGTAAAATATTATGTCATTATGAATCTGAAGATAAATAAACCAAATACAGGAACAGATTGTTTCTTTCTTCTTTCCTCATATTTGAAAAAGAAATCACACAGAATGTCAGAGAACAAAATGCACCTTTATCAAAATACACAAAAGACAACAAGTAACATGGAAGCAAATTGGTAGCAACAAGTAAGCAAAAAATTGTCTTAAGTTTTTATAAAAACATGAAAACAACAACAGATCTAACCAGACATTGTGTTTATTTCTGTGTCAGGGCCATTTTGGTGCAAGTCAGATAGAAATAGATTTCATGAGGTGTCTGAATCCCTGAACATGAAGATATTAGCAGAGGAAACATAAAGACTTAATATGGAAAATGTAGAAAACGGCTTCAGCTGTCCTCCATCATCACTCAAAGATAGATTTTAGTGATTGATTTAAAAAAAAAAGAAGTTATTGTAGGTTTGTTCTTGTCTAAATTTGATACAGTATCTGTCTTTGGTCTTTTTCTGTTTTCTTTACATTTAAAAATTAGATGGCTTGTTATTGCACCAGCTGAAATGGAACAAAAAATACTAAAACATGGTTATATAATGTGGAGCCATCTTTAAATATTAATATTATTTATAGAATTTCCTGATAGTACTGTATGAGTGATATGTGTGGGCATGATAAGTATCAAGGAAATAAATGTAAGTCAGTACAAGGGATGGAAACAGAATGAATAACTTTCCTCTTTTTTTAGCCTCAGTTATGTGTCTGTGATTTTCAGTCAACAACATAAACTTCACCTTTAGCCTCAGAAACAGTGCAGTGTTAGTGTGGATTATTTCTGAACCTTTTATGGCTGCTAAACACTCTTTCCTGTTCAGTGTCATTCCTTCAAAAATGCTGGTGTATTTGCAGAAATATTTCCAACAGATCTGCTTTCCTGCCCCACGTACATTTACTTCTCTATAGTTTCCTTTGTCTACTTCATTCATTGAGTGACACACATCAAACATCCTATTTTTTCACATCATGTTGTAGTTTCCATTAATTCACACCTCTGGTGCTGCACCGTTCTCATGTCATGAATGACAATGTGCTGATCTTGAGCTCAATAAGTCTTACATTGTTTCATGTATCTTCAAATAATGACAACTATACACACTTTAAAAAGGTTGTATAGCTTTGATGAAAAAGAAACGATATGCATTTATTTTACAAAACTGATACAACACACATAGAAACACATTATCGGTCTGTGACAGGTCACTCCATGTGAAATCATCTGATCTTTCAGTGACATTGGACGGCTGCAGCCTCAGACCTGACATCTCGTTCTGTATATCTGATCATTTACATCTTACTAAGTTTGTAATGGCACTGCATTGTTCTTTTAAAACCTGCTTTAATACGCTAATTATCATTTTTGCATGAATTCCCACAGAAAAATCACACCCATCCAGATTGGGAATGACTGCGTTCTCCATCTGATAGAAACATACAAAGATTAGATACAAACACACATACGCACCTGAGGTTTTCTATTAAATAAATTGCTTCTGTCCATGATGTCATGACAATTTCTGCTGAAAGACTTTAACATGTAAAAAGATGGAATATTTATGTCAGAGCTTTAGTTCAAATAAACCTCTGTATTTACGGATGTGATGTGGCCCTGATAGAATCAACCTGAGATTGTGTCATGACCATAAATCTACCCTGCAGATTATTTCAAGATTATTGTAAGCGTGTTACTGTGTGTAGATCGATGGAAACATGTTGCTGCATACGCTTTGTATCTCTTTGGATCACAAGTACCGAGGTGTAATTGCATTTTTCCTAATATATCCGATGTGTTATCCATCAGAGGTTTTCAGAGTTTCTAAAGCTGTTGTAAGTTTGAGTCCTGCTCATGGCCCGTTACATCTCAGCCGAATTTGTCTGCCCTATTTTTCTTCAGTCTGTCCAATAAAGCACAACTACATAAAATGAAAGTAAAGAATAAGAGCACATATGTCCAGTCAAGTGCAGGCAGGACTGAGAATAATATTCCACAATGCAATGCTAAGTCCCTCAAACAGGCACAAAATGACAGAACGGAAACGTGTACATGCTTAGAAAACATACAATAAAAAAATAAGTAGCATATCTCTGAATAGTAACAAAAGGAATTCTGAGAAAGACAGATTGGGCAACATGTAGAGTTTTGTTGTTGCAATGTATTTTTAGTTTTACCATCAATTTTATACAAAGCATAGCCCTTATGAATAGTAGAGGAGTGCATTTCTTCTGTCCGACACGTTTTGTTCCTCTTTGTGTGGACGAAACCCTTGAAATATCATTTCGACAGTTTCATTTTGGCACAGTGATTTTTCATGGTGCTCTCCTTGACCTACTGGTATTTAGTGCTTTTACTTCTCCCATTCATGCGTCTTGTAATGAACTTAACACTTTTTGTCTTAAAGTTCATATATACAGAAAATGTCACTACATGTTGTGTAAGAGCCATTGTGTGTGGTTTCTGGGAGGTGATGTTGTTGGTCTGCATGGAGGAAGAGAAAGGGGAGGAGGAGGAGGAGGAGGAGGAGGCAGCATCAGGGAGTCTCCCTCACTGTGTTTTCCCAGTCGCACCTTTTTTTTGTGCAACCGTCGAGGCCTCCCCCCAGGGCTCTCCGTCACTGTTTGCCCCTTTCTCTTTTTCCTCGTCCCAATAGTCGTCCTCTTCTTCCTCCTCCTCTTCTTCGACGGCCGACTCGTATGTGGACTTCTCCTCTTGTTTGATGGCTTGAATGGCCGGAGGAGCAGAAGCACCGCTGTCTCCTGAGTCGCTGCTGTCCTCGAAGGCCTCTGGGTTTTCCAACATCTCCCTGATCAGTGGCGGCATCGGGCCTGGGATCTCAGTCTTCAGTGTGATGGCTCTTTCTGCACCTACAAACAGAAACACACATCCAAGGTATTAGTCATTTTGAGGCTAAATTGACTACATTGCCATAGATCAGGGGTGTCCAACAAATTTTAATTCAGGGGCCACAATCAGCCTAAAATGGTATAAAGTGGGCCGGACCAGTAAAATAATAGAATAAAAACATATAAATAATGTCAACTCCAAAGTATTCTCTATGTCTTTGAGCAACAAGAGTAATATTCCATCATGAAAATGTTTACATCTATGAACTGTACTTGAACATAACATGAACAAATATTAACAACCTGAAAATTCTTCAGAAAAATAAGTGAGATATTAACGATATTGCATTTTAGTTTATCATTGATATACATGCGCATCGCAACTCAAAGATAACAGTGGATTTACAAAAATACACATTTAGTAACATTCACAATATTGGTAAAATTCCACATACATTTCAGGTTATTCACATTGTATCAGGCTAGTTTTTTTTTTTTTACCTCCGCCAAGGAGGTTATGTTTTTGACGGCGTTTATCTGTTTGTTTGTCTGTGTTCAAGATAACTCGAAAACTTATGGATGGATTTTGGTGAAATGTGAACAGGAAGAACTGATTTCATTTTGGGGGTGATCGGGGTGGGTGGGGCGGTCTACCTTGGCGGAGGTCTGCACTCTCAGAGTGCTTTTCTAGTTTATTTATTTATTTGTTTGTTTCTTTATTTATTTCCTTTTTCTTAACAACAAAACAAAGAAGAAAATTTGCGTTTTAATTCATAATTGTTTATTATGATTAGGGTCTGATCCATTTTAGATTGAATTGATGTCAAATAACTAACTTCCTTCCTTATTAATATCTTTTGTGTAATTTTTGCATTTCACAAATTCATCCCAGGGGCCACATTAGACCCATAGGCGGGCCAGCTTTGGCCCCCGGGCTGCATGTTTGACACCTCTGCCATAGATGGTGCTTCTCTCCTACAGACCTCATATCATTGGTAATAATTCTCCTTTATCATAGTTGTCAAAGATACAGATCATTATATTATATTATATTATATTATATTATATTATATTATATTATATTATATTATATTATATTATATTATATTATATTATATTATATTATATTATATTATATTATATTATATTATATTATATTATATAGAACCTTCTTAATCCTATGGGCAGAGCATGACTCCTGTAAAACTAAAGAGTTGTGACATTCCTGATAATGGAAAGCTAGGTACATGTTGGATTTTTGCGACTTTCTAATTTCATAAATGGCAGAAAAAGAAAACTGGCAAATGTCTAATTATATAGATAATACAGAAATACAGATTTTTATGAATATTAAAACTAACACTGAGCATTTTATCACAATAGCATCATATCATTTAGTTTACAGCTAAACCCCCCCCACAAAAACTGCCAAATTCCAACAGATTTCTGAGTTACAGTATTATTATATTATTATATGCTTGTTTGTCTCCTTTTTGTTTTACAAATATCAGACATCTCATATTTGTATCATGTGGAGTATCAGAATACATGTATATTAATATGAACATCAATAACAAATCATTCTATTTCCTCAATCTAAAATATCCAAAAATGTTATCTACTAAATTCTTATGTTTTTGATTACCAAAGAAGCCAAATGTATTCAGACTCTTCAGGAACTATGCCTAAAGAAATAATTTAAAACATTTGGGATCTAATGAAATAATGACTACATACGATAACCTATCAGCTCTTGAAAGTTGTCATTACTCATTGACCAAGACCAGAACCAAGACTTCCTACCAAATTCCCAAAATGCAATTCAGACACGGAGAAACATGGCTGACCTTTGGTGCTGATTCCTCTGAGATCTGTAACTTTCATCAGCATGCGAGGAAACATGTGAGGCTTGTTGGGGCGTCTGCGGCGGGTGTATATTTTCAGAGCCTCCAGCAGTGGCTCCTGGAGCTTATCAACCTTCTGAGGTTCCTCCAGGTCCATACGGTCTGAGAAGAAGAAATGACACAAACAAGATTTTTGTAAAACAGTGTCAATGAGCATCACACTTTAGCTCAGGGGCCACGGAGAATTCAATATGAATTCAAGTGGATGATACCAGTAAAATAAGGTAAGGTAAGGTAAGGTATGGTATGGTATGGTATGGTATGGTATGGTATGGTATGGTATGGTATGGTATGGTATGGTAAGATATGGTATGGTATGGTATGGTATGGTATGGTATGGTATGGTAAGATATGGTATGGTATGGTATGGTATGGTATGGTATGGTATGGTATGGTATGGTATGGTATGGTATGGTATGGTAAGATATGGTATGGTATGGTATGGTATGGTATGGTATGGTATGTTATGGTATGGTATGGTAAGATATGGTATGGTATGGTATGGTATGGTATGGTATGGTATGGTATGGTATGGTATGGTATGGTTATGGTATGGTATGGTATGGTATGGTATGGTATGGTATGGTATGGTATGGTATGGTATGGTAAGATATGGTATGGTATGGTATGGTATGGTATGGTATGGTATGGTATGGTATGGTATGGTATGGTATGGTATGGTATGGTATGGTATGGTAAGATATGGTATGGTATGGTATGGTATGGTATGGTATGGTATGGTATGGTATGGTATGGTATGGTTATGGTATGGTATGGTATGGTATGGTATGGTAAGATAAGGTATGGTATGGTATGGTATGGTATGGTATGGTATGGTATGGTATGGTATGGTATGGTATGGTATGGTAAGATATGGTATGGTATGGTATGGTATGGTATGGTATGGTATGGTATGATATGGTATGGTAAGGTATGGTATTGTAAGATATGGTATGGTATGGTATGGTATGGTATGGTATGGTAAGGTATGGTATGGTATGGTATGGTATGTTATGGTAAGGTATGGTATGGTATGGTATTGTAAGATATGGTATGGTATGGTATGGTAAGGTATGGTATGGTATGGTATTGTAAGATATGGTATGGTATGGTATGGTATGGTAAGGTATGGTATGGTATGGTATGGTATGGTATGGTATGGTATGGTATGGTATGGTATGGTATGGTAAGATAAGGTATGGTATGGTATGGTATGGTATGGTAAGATAAGGTATGGTATGGTATGGTATGGTATGGTATGGTATGGTAAGATATGGTATGGTATGGTATGGTATGGTATGGTATGGTATGGTATGGTATGGTATGGTAAGATATGGTATGGTATGGTATGGTATGGTATGGTATGGTATGGTATGGTATGGTATGGTATGGTAAGATAAGGTATGGTATGGTATGGTATGGTATGGTATGGTATGGTAAGATATGGTATGGTATGGTATGGTATGGTATGGTATGTTATGGTATGGTATGGTATGGTATGGTATGGTATGGTATGGTATGGTATGGTAAGATATGGTATGGTATGGTATGGTATGGTATGGTATGGTATGGTATGGTATGGTATGGTAAGGTATGGTATGGTATGGTATGGTATGGTAAGGTATGGTATGGTATGGTATGGTATGGTAGTACTTTATTGTCATCATACAATTGTATAACGAAATGTGTCCTCTGCATTTAACCTTCTAAGGAGCAGCCATGGACCCATCTCCAGATGTTGAGCCAGGCTCATGATCAGAATCACCTAGCTGGAGGGTTTTTACCCTAACAAACATGTTTTTGGGTGATGGGGGACACCAGAACACCCGGAGGAAACTCATCCAGACACGGGCTAACCAGCCACCGTGCTGACTAACAGCCTATAAACTAGAAAAGCACTCAGTGAGCACAGACACCATCAAGGCAGTCAGCCCCCTCATATAGACATGTGTGTACCCCCCCCCCCCCCCCCCCACTGATCACCACCAAACTTTTATCACTTGTTCCTTGTGCAAGTGTCAACATGTCCCCAAATCCATAGATATAACTTTTTGAGATATCTTGCTACAAATCAGAAGCATGTGCCCACCCCATACCTTGACAGATCACCAGCAAATTTGAATCAGTTGTTCCTTATGTCAGTATCAACACTTCCTGAAATAAATCCATCCATAACTTTTTGAGTTATCTTGCTAATTAACAAACAATTCCACAAACAAACTCACAAATGCATAAATGCCGGCAAAAACATAACTCCACCAATTCCTTGGCAGAGTAATAATGAAAACTAAGAATTTATTTTTTACAATAAATAGAAGAATAATTTTCAAACACATATTCAAGGATAAATGAATAACATTAATATCACCATTCATGCTTCAGTTAACATCACATTTGAACAGTTTGATAACTTTAAGTTTTTATTTTTGTCAAGTCTGATCAGTAAATGAGTTACTGAGTTACAAAGAGATACTAATGCCTACACTTTAACTCAGGGGCCACATACAGCCCAGTTTTATTAGAAATAATGGTATATTCACCTTTGTCTTTGCTTTGGTGCAAACAAATGGAATTCAGTTATGAAAATGTTTACATTTACAAACTAACCTTTGACATACCTATCATTTATCATTTATACATGTGCATTACAGATCACAGCAAAGCAAATCACTGCACAACAAAGGCACAATACACACATTTTGGAGTTTGGAACATAGAGCTAAAATTAGTTTAACACCCTTGATTATTAGCATATTCAAATTTTTCTGGTTTGCAATATCATCCCATGGGTCAGATTAGAACCGTTGGCGTACCTGTTTTGGTTTAGAGACTGTTTGATAACCTTGAAATAGAAATAAGCATCTAGTATTTACCTCCACAGATGAGGCAGATGGCGCTGAGCAGCCCTGTCTCTGTGTCGTCCATCTCTAAAGGCAGCAGCTGCCCAGCGAAGGCGAACACCAGGTCTGTGAGCGGACCGAATCCAGCATTATGCATCTGAGTCCTGTTGAGGGTCAGACCATCTGAGAAGGTCATTGTGTCTTGTTCTGGAGTGTAACGAGTGCATATCCTGAGCATCTATGGAAGGAGAAGAAAAAGACCAAAAAAAAAAAGCACTATTAACAGAATGACAAAAGAATGAGATTCAGTCCAGAAAAGTTTCAATTGCAACATACTAATGTTTCAGGTGTTGACAAGTTAAGCGCGTGACCAATGAGAAAGCATTAGGGAGGTGAAAGAAAAGATGGTTAAAGAGGAGTAGTAGGAGCATGTGGTTGGTACCAGGATGTCCAGACATGCAGATTTGAGGAGGGTGATCTGGTCAGCGATGGTGAGAGAAGTGAAGCCTGGTAGCCGCTTGGCAAACTCCACAATCTTTATAATGCACTTAGTGGAGAGTTCACTGAATTTATCCCACAGGCCCAAGTCCAGCTGTACTCTGTGGTCAGCACTTGAATTCTGGGAGAGAGAAAGAGGGACATTTTTTTGTCTGTGTGGAGTCCATACTGTGTTTGTGCTTCTGGCAAAGCAGTGAGCAAATGCTTGAGTGGAGTGTAAGTGTTAAAGGCTAAGTAGAATTTTATATAGAAGTCTCACTGTGGTGTATTTTCCAAGTTGGCACAAAGAAGGAAATGTCTCCTGGTGAGCTTTGCTGACTTTGTTCACCAGCTCCTCCAGTTCTCCACTCAGCTCATAGTTCTCAGGCAGCACCACCTCCTCCTTCACATCCTTCTTCTTTTTGTTCCTGTCATTACGCACCGCTAGAAGAAAAGACACACTTTACCTTCAGTCACTTAAAAAAAAAAAAAAAAAAAAACCACTTACCTTTCAGGTGAACAATATGTTTGTAAGTGTTAATATATTCCTAAGTAACGTACCTTCTTTAGACATGCCGACCTCAAAGCACTTCTGCAGCCGACAGTACTGGCAGCGGTTGCGGGTCACTTTGTTGATCTGACAGTTTTTGTCTCTGTGGCATGTGTACACCATGTTCTTTTGGATACTTCGGCGGAAAAAACCCTGAAATAGATAAGACAAAATATTGTGTTCACAGGAAACAGATCTAAGAAAGAAAAAAAAAAAGTATATAAAAAGAAGAAACATTTTCCATCAAGATTAGAAGATTAATGAATAACATTAACATCACTGTTGACATCTCCACTCATATTCACATTTAAAAAGTTAGATGATTTTACATCTTACTTTTGTCTGGTCTGTTGACATTAAATTGCTCAAGGACTAAGTTTGCCTTTTAGATTTTCTTAACACTGATTTGACTTGTGTAAATGAGAATAACTTTACAAAGACAGTATGGTTAATAGTACATTCCAGGAGGTTCAGAGATCACATACAGTAAATTTGATCTCAATGACAATTTTTCTAAATGTTTCGGTGCAAAAAAGTGAAATTAAATTATGAAAATTATTAAATGTACAAATGATCCTTTATCCATAAAATTTGAATAAGTTGAACAACCCAAGATTTCTTCAGAAAAATAAGTTAAATTTAGATCAGCATTACAGATCACAGTGGATCGACAAAGGCACGAATATTTGGTAACAGAAATAATGTTGTAAAAATCTTAGAGTTTGAAATTTTGATCTGTCATTATTTTACTGGTCTGACCCATTTGAAATCAAATTAGGCAACAATGAGTTAAACACCTTTGATCATTCATTTCTTCCATGAAGGGGTTTGTCTCCTTTCTGTACATACCAGGCCCACTTTCATAGATTTACTCAGAAATACTTACTGTTTTTTTATTTCAAGAATGATATGTCTTATGATGCTATATATTCATACTCTCCAACTAAGTAAACCTACAGATGCAGCCACAGCAGCAGCTGAACTCACCCCCTACCATCACCTTGCACCAGCAATATTTGCTAAAAATGTCATTGAAGCTTTTATGCAATTTTATCCCCTTATATATCATTCCCACATATAATCCATAAATAGTGTCTTTAATATGTATCCACTACCATTTAATGACCAAACATGACCTTTGACCTGACTCATTTGAATACTGTGCTGGAAATTACAGCAAAATTATTTAAAAAATAATAAATCTAAAATACAATTCCTGCCTACATTTGTAGATTCTATTGCTTGAAATATTTTGATACATAATATGTATATATAAAATACATCTAGCTTTAGAATCTACAAGAAGGGAAAAATGTGCAATTTTAACCTTCTATGAAAGTTTAAAATTATACATTACATGCAGAAGTGAATGGAAGATCTCAAATGATCACCTAAACATGTCTGATTTACAAATGTGTGTTGTAATTATGATCACAATTATTTATTATTTGTCGCTTTAACAGAACTCCTTTCCAATTGAGTAAGTCATATCACTTTTAATACAAAAGCCTTAGCATTAGCATTCCAGACATTATTGAGCTAAAAGGGGTCAATTTTGGAGATGCCTGATGTCACATATACAGACAAGATACCAGAACATTCCCATTTCCACTTTGAAAATTCATCCCGGGGGCCAGACTGGCACCATTAACAGTCCAGTTTGGGTCTGCGGGCCATAAGCTTGATGCTCCTGCTTTAATTTGTACTATATGTAACAATCAGTCAGCTTGTATTTGTGCTTAATCATGTTTTGGGATTATGTCTAATTAATACAAGTTAAAAAAAAATGCTAATACAAAATAAATGGTAAATGGACTGCCCTTACATAGCACTTTTCCACCTTCATGGTGCTCAAAGTACTTTACATTAGCCTCACATTCACCCATTCACACATTAGGAGACGGCTGCTGCCATGCAGGGTGCTACCAGACTTACTGGGAGCCTAATTTAGGGTTCAGTGTCGTGCCCAAGGACATTGTGACATGTGGACAGTCAGAACCAGGATACGAACCACTCACCCTTCAGTCAATGGATGACCTGTTCTACCAACTGAGCCACAGCCACCCAAATGAAGAAAATGTAAAAAAAAAAAAAAAAAAAAAAAAAAGGTTCTATGGATTATAATCCAATATCTAAGCACATTGCAAGCAGGCTACAGAAAGGGATGTTTATAATCAAAATTTTAAAATCAATTCTTTATTTGTCATTTATTCACAACAAAATGAAATGCTATGCGAAAATGTCCAACGGCATAAGTGTATTTATTTGACTAAAGTTATGCAGCTTGTTCAGTGACTCAGGTATGCTACAGTTAAATAATCCATCTGTTGAGATTTGCTTTTACATTAAATCTGATTGGGCGGCTGTGGCTCAGTTGGTAGAGAGGGTCGTCCAATGACATAAGGGTTGGTGGTCTGGCTATCCACATGTCAAAGTGTCCTTGGGCAAGACACTGAACCCTGACTTAGGCTCCCACTAGGACTGACAGAACCATAGAAACCTACTGGTGTGTGAATGGGTGATTGTGAGGCTAATGTAAAGCACTTTGAGCACCATAAAGGTTGATAAGTGCTATATAAGTGCAGTCCATTTACCATTAAATGCACAGCTTGGCTCTTATAATGCTCACATACTCCACTATTACAGCATACAGTACCAGTTACAAAACACTAGAGGGCATCTTAATAACAGTACACTCTGCAGTGTCACTCTGAGCCTCCAGTTGGACTGTCTTGCCTTCTCCTCATTGGACATCAGCTACTGACTTCATGGTTTCTGTGGTTTCATTTTTACCTTGCAGCCCTCACAGGAGCTCACTCCATAGTGATAACCAGACGATTTGTCCTGGCACACAAAACAAGGCTTGTAGACACGAGGAGGAGGAGGAGGTGATGGAGAGCTGGGCACCATCTCCTCTGAACTAGTGCTCTGGGTTTCCACCGCTGCAAGAAAAAAAAAAAAGGAAAGAAAAAGTGTGTTTATAAGTTTGTCCAAGTCTACAGTGAAAGGGAATAGAGCAACCGATTAGGAGAGACTGGTCAACAAACAACACCCAACCCCATGCAGGCTAACCCTTGGAGCCAGAAGGCAAGCTCAAAGGCAGACATTTTTAAGAGAAAAAGGAGGAGTGCCACTGCTGATTGACAGGGACTTAAAAGAGACACAATTAGCTGATGGCCAGATGGCCCTGCTGATAAAATGCTGATTGGCAGTGGAGATTTGATTGGCTTCTCCATTTACTTGTGAGTGGGGGAGCAACATACCTCTGTTGACTTTTTGACTGACACTTGAATTTGTATGTGTGTGTGTGTGTGTGTGTGTGTGTGTTTGTATGTATGCTCAAAGGCTCACATTTTTATTTGAAAGCCTGTCCAACCAGACCTGCCTATATACCTTCGAGCTCCATGTGAACAAACAGAGGCGGGATGTTTATGAGACTGGGCTGTCTCCCTCTGTTCGCCCTTGCTACAAAAATGGCACACTGTATAACACCATTTGCTGTTCACAGGCAAAAGTCATTCAACTGCTGCTAATGAAAACTTTCAGAGCAAACACTATAAAACCCCCCCCCCCAAAAAAAAATCAGGCGCAACCACAAGAATATCCAGCTGATTAAGACACCGCTTTACATACAGTGCATCGAAATCTGCGCAGTGAAAGTAGAAGTGTAATGTGTCTGGTGTGCATTTAAAGGTGATGAATAAAGAACAACCAGATTACTTTGAACATGCCTTTCAACTTTCACCTTCAGTCACCCCAACTTCACCTCTCTCTGCCCATTCCCACCCCCACTCCCTTGTTTCCTGGCCCTAAATTCCTCAGTGCAGGCTGGACAGGGTTTAATAGTTGCCCAGGCTCATAAGCAGCCCTATAAAGGTTGTGTCTAGGATGGGAAGGAGGCCCCCGGCCAGGCTGACGGCCTCTTTATTGGGATCCAGTCACCTTGGGCAGCTATTCACATCAACAGCTCCATCCTTGGATCCCTTCCTAGTAAAAATAAAGAATCCGGGGTCAAAAACCCAAAGTCACAGCCCCTCCTGTCACCTTCAATGGATAGCACAGGACTGAACCAAATGTGGCCCCCAGCCCACCACAGCAACCCCAACCTGAACCCATAGCTTGTCATTAACAAGAGTGGTAAGGTTTCAAAAAAACAGGGAGGCAAAGGCACAAAGGAATAATCTAATAAAAACACAGAGGGAAAAATGAAAAGAAAAAGAAAAGAGAAGAAGGAGGTGAGTTTGAGGACAGAAACTTCCCAGTGGCCTGAGAGGTTAAATACAATCCTGACCATTTAACTTTGACCTTGACTGAAGAAGGCCATTACTAACTACAGCAGCATCACTTCTGTTCCAGTGGATAAAAACATATCTGAGCCAGAACATTCCATTTCACTCCTTCCTCTCTGCAAAGACAGCTTCTACGATTAGCCACTGTTGTCTCCTAATATCTTTGTTTTAATGGGATATTTTGTACTAACACACTCGCAACATATGTAAGCATTAATAACAATAATCACTAGAGAGACAGTTTCAGTGAGTGAGAGTAATTCTAAACGCACCAACTGGGATCACTGCACACCACACCGCCCATTCATTATTTGATGACACGTGTGCATAAATTTGAGTATTTCTGTTGTTGTTTTAAAGTCCCAGAGTGACTTTTAACAATATTAATGTCATTTCTAACTTGCTCGTAGAAAATATAGATTTTGAAGCCCTTAAAGCACTAACTCCAACAATACATCAACTGTGATGACTCAACAATTAATTTAGTCAAAATAATAGCAGCATAAGCAGCAGTTCCCAGTGATTTTTCTTTGTCAAACGCTGATGTTTTCTGAACTTGTTGAACAGGTTTTCTTTCCAAATTATATTTTGTCATAACAATAGTATTTACCACTTTGTGAAAGCAAGAAAGCAGCATGTAATTAATAATAATAGTAATAAAAAGTGATTGCCTTTTATTGTTATCATATTATTGCAAATGGGTTTATTTACTGTATTTTCTGGACAATAAGTTGGTACTTTTTTCATATGTTTTGAACCATGAGGCTTATACAAAGGTATGGCTATTCTGTGGATTTTTCTTCCACCGCTAGGGGCGCTTTAACCAGAATGAGAATTAAAATCACTAAGAACAATCAATGCAAAGAAGAATACACTACTTTTTCTTTAGTAGAAATTAGCAACTGTTAATTATTTTTCAAATCATCATGGAACCCACATGAAGACGTTCATATGATGGAAGTTTTAAATCGAAGGCTATCGATCTTGCTATACAGTGTTTTAAATTTGTGATTTAAAACACTGGAGAAATGAAGATAAATATGGTAAATATTGGTTATTTTTCTCTTGGTTCTGTTCAGTTTTATTCAGCAAAGTTGCTGCTGTGTTAAAAGGCACTGATAGGAAAAAATCTGTACAGGTACAAACATGTAACTACATTTACAGTTTAAAATCCTTCTGTTCATGCAGTAAATATATGATTTTTCAACATAGATATCTGCGGCTTGTATATTCTATTGTCATTATATTTTTTTTAAAATACAGCAGATGCGGCTTATATACAGGTGCAGCTTATAGTCCAGAAAATACAATATGCATTATATAGGAATATAAATAAAAATAGAAGTAAAGAGATGAAGTTCTGCAAAGAAAAGAATGAAAGAAAGTAGGAAGAAAATGAAAAGACATTCTAATTATAAAAAATTATAAATTACTAACAACTATTTTCTGAACAAAAAGCTTGCTGAAAAAGGCAAATTATTCCCTTTTTATTTAAAATTAGATTGATCTGGTTATAAAAAGCAAATAAGGCAACTATAATCTTTTTAACCCTTTGATGTATGAATTATGAGAACTTTAGTCAAGATTTTTTTCCTAAATGTTTGTATTCCTTTTTAGGCCTGGAAAAAAAGCAATGTGATTGACATATTTTTAATGTGCATATTTTTTTATGGAGTTACAAAAATGTCCACTCAGCTGGGAAACATATGTTTAAGGTTTGAAACAAAGAAACATGTATTTAAAATGCAATATTAGAAAGTCTATGAAATATTATAATTTCAATGCAATTTTTGTTGAAAAAGACTGTTAATTACAGTCTAATAACAAGAAGCAATTGATTTACACATAAACATGTTCGTGCAGATCAGATGTTAAGAACAGACCAGTTACAGTAATGATATGAACTGACTGATATTGAACTAAAAACAACAAAACCCATGAACTGTTTAAGAACTGTCTACTGTAGTGACCAGTATGCATTAAATGATAATTTTTTTTTGTATTAGTTTGACTATAATTGAACACATATTTAAATAATTACCTACATATTACTTTACAGTTTATATAGTTGTTTGTCTGTTTGTTTTTTTTAGCATAAACTATAACATTTTGAAACAGTATTTCTAACATTCCCATTCAATTGTACTTTTTTCACACTTAAACAAAAAGAAATGTTTTGAGTTTTGATTATTTATAAGTTTATTCTATTATTTTACTGGTCTGTAACACCTGAAACCACACTGGGCTGAACTATAAAAAAGGTTTGATACTTCTAATAAAAGTTTTGGGTGCTTTTAGGAGCAGGAAATAGAAGTGAAAAGGTGGAGCAAAATGAGTTTTCTGTTTATATAGTAACACTGACAATGTAAAAACATAAAAAGCCTAAAGAGAAAGAGTGGCAAAAAATGTCCCACAGAAACAGAGGAGGTGAATCTGGCGCCAGGAGGTGACTGACGCTGTCTGAGGGTGGGGGACGGACAGTGACAGACAGAGGGAGGGAGGGGTGAAGGTGACTCTACCTGGTTTGGAGAAAGAAGGAGAGCAGCCAAAAACTGTCAGCGGCTGTCATCACCCTGAACTGAGCTCAGCCTCAGAGTCTTGGCTTGAAAAAAATACCTCTCTCTTCTTAACCTACAACTCACCCCTCAGCATGTCACAACATCAATCGCCACACCTCGCTTGGACTCAGAGGAGACAATACGACTCCTGTGAATCAGCCTCAGTGTCTTCGCTTGATACACATTCAGTTAACACGACAAATCAAACTCTTCCCCACTCCACTAAGAACAGCCCACAGAGGAATTGTGACCATTTTAATGCAGTTAGAATAAATGTAAAATGAATAAATAATTACAGACCTACACATATTAGAATTTCTGTAATTACCAACACAGTGCAAAAATCCAAATCTTACCAAGTGTATTTTTTTTTCATTTCTAGTCAAAATATCTTATTAAATGTGAAGTGACATATGTACAAATGTGTATATGTGTACTTAATATATATATGTGTGTATGTATGTATCTGTACATGTAGTTTGTTCAAAGGTGATTTATATATTTTTATCTCCGCCAAGAAGGTTTTAAATTCAGGTCAGTTTGTCTGTCTGTCTGTCAGCAGGATTACACAAAAGTTGTGAACGGATTTTGATGAAACTTTCAGGAATGATAGATAATAGGTCAAGGAAGAACACAATAGATTTTGAGGAATGAAGGCCAAAGGTCAAGGTCACACTAAAGGTTAACACCTAAAACACATCAGTGGTAATATCGCAGGATTCAGACAAGATAGAATCTCGTGGGTTTTTTTTCATTCACATCAGCTCACCTTCAGACATCAGATGGGTCAACAACGCTCGATTATATGACGCCATATCAAGCCTTGGCGGAGGTCTGCTGTCTCTGACTGCCTTTTTATATTTATGTCTGGGTTTATATGACTTTAATGAAGGTGCAGTACTTGCAGTAAGATACTGTATAAGTACATATTTCTAGACAGTAGAGCTTGAAAATATTACTCCAAGAAACCTTACCAAGATCATTTTCACTTGTCCATTGATAATTTTTTTTTTTTACTCAATTCAAGCTTAAAAATGTGCCAATGTAACAAGTGAAAATTATCTTGGTAAGATTTCTTAAAATCAAAAATTTCAAGCTCTATTGTCTAGAAATAAGTTCTTATACAGTATCTCACTGAAAAGTTCCTCTTTCGATGATAATGTCTTATTTTAAGTGAGGTGAGATATTTTGATTAGAAATGAGAAAAACACACTTACTGTAGTAAGATTAAGATTTTTTAATTTCCACTGCAGTATTTGTCAGTGTTAATCTAATTTACTTGGCAATCTTTTGTCCAATCACCTAATCTCATATTTACCAAGTGATTGTTTTCAGATCAACACATTTTTGTTTAGATCCCCCCCCCTGCACCCCCCTGAAAGTATACACCTAATCAACACTATCAACACTGAAGACTCACAGTCTATAACAGCTTTTACACTGACCATAAGACCTGCTACTAATGACCTGCATCTGATCCATGTGAGTGATAAGGCTGATGTTTCACCACTGACGCTGCGTTCACATACATGCAGTGTGTCCTTGAACTTACAGCTTAAATGTACTTGTCCTATACATGACTACAGATACAAGGAGCGTGTGGTTTGTTTCACACTGATATTGAAGGTGTCCCTTCATGTCGCTCTGAGTGGCTGCATGGATGACACAGTGTGACATATGGTCTATAAAGCCTGCAGCCTTGCTCAGCCTGCCAACATCACACATCTCATTGAACTCGACTTTGGCCTGGAGGCTCCACAAAGCCATAAAGAAGAGGACTGGGAGAAAGAGAAAAGCATAGTGTCCAAACTATGGCATCACACAAACATTTCTTTTTGCTTTTGTTTATACTACAAAAATCTAAATCTTATCCAATGGTTTCTTTCTTTTTTTTTTTTAATTTCTAGTCAAAAATATATCATCACTCTTAAACTAAGATATAATCACCTGAAGAGAAAGTTGTGAATGAAATGTAAGAATTTATTTTTAGACAATAGATGTTGGAAAAGTTATTTCAAGAAATCTTACTAAGATAGTTTTCACTCACTTTAGCAAAAAAAAAAAATTAATAAATCTTGAATTAACCAAAAAAAATAAAAAATAAAATAAAATAAATCCACCAATGGAACAAGTGAAAAATATCTTTGTATGATTTCTTGAAGTCAGATTTTGAAGATCAATTGTCTAAAAATAATATGTTTTTTCCAGTGTAGAATCTTTACAAAATTACAAACCTTTCTAAAGCATTCACACATGAAAGGGCAATTTAAATGTATATTTAATTACTATTATACTGTAAGTATAATTTGGCCAAATCTGTTTTTACCTAACTGCTCGCCTCACACAAAATGTTCAGCAGCAAACTGTGGAATGTGCATGCACATGTGAATATGTGTGTGTGGGCTGCTGTAGGGGGCCATGGGTCAGCTGGACTGTGTGTAATAGTTTTCAGAGTGACTTTGAGTGCAACAACAGTCAGAAACAAACACAGTGAGGACAGGGGAGAGGGGGAATGTGGCATAAACACTATCCATCTTTAAATAACTAGTATAATAATGATATTTAAAGCAATGGTGCAGAATAAGTTTGATGCAACTTCTAGTTTTTAAATAATTTTTACACATTTAATGAATTTTCTGATACAGTGTGTGTGTTCTTATGATTAAAGTTACTGTATTTATTATTATTCCTGAGCAGATAAACATCAGGGAAGAGACATGAGCTGAAATATGCTGAGTGAGTAATTACCATGACAGCAGGGAAGAGATGGGGGAGATCTGAGTGACAATCCCTTTCATCAGCTGTTCTAAGTTCAATACCAGTGTCCCCCCTCCCTCCCACAGCTCAACCCTCACTAATAACCCTCTTCCCCCCTCTGTCCTCTCCTGCCTTCCTGCCCTAGTAGTAGTAGGAGGAGCCCTTCCTGTTATTGGCAGCGCCTTTTAAAGGAAAGACTGTGAAAACCAGCTACTGTCCAGGAGATGGCTCCATAAAAACTGCTGCACCAAACACTTAAAAAGGACACACACACACACACACACACACACAAAACTGTGCACACAAAGGCAAACTCACAAAAAAAAAAAAAGGAGAAAAAAAAAAGCTGAAATCCTGGACAATCCTTTAAACCAGTGAACCCTAACTCAGCTGTGAATCTCATCCTGTAGGCTTACATGTGCTGCACAAATCTGGGTTCAACGGGTATAAAGTATACCGGTCACAAATCAAACTCAGTTACGCTTGATAACATGATCATGAAACACCGAGCAAAGTTTGAAACAAACCCAGGAAAACAACATTCATGTCATTTTTTTTTTTCCCATGACCATAGAGTGGAGCTTTGTCTAAAACGTGTGGGGGAGGGTGTGTTTACGGGACAGGTTGTTAAATCTGGGTTTGTCCCTCCCATTCATCATTATACATACAATACACCCTTTCTTTTTTATAACACCCAATAAACCCCACATTCTATTTTTGCTTTTTTTTTTTTTTTTTTTTTGATATTACAGAGTCAACAGAATTCAATCACACCTCTCCATCGGGCACTCATCCATTTTAATACAAGGATCCAACACCCATTTTATTTTTTGTCAGTGGCTTTGACCTGAACTTCAAGTTTAACCCTGCACTTCACAGAGATAAAGTCTGTTTGGTGCTTGATGGTCCAGTTGTGATTACTGAACTTGGTTTCCAAAGTCTTGATTTTCAGCGTCGTCCTTCGTCAGCTCAATTTGTTTCATGTAAAGTGACTAATTTCTCCTTAAAATCACAGAATTAGAAGCTGCCACAGTTAATTTAGTGTGGTGGTGGGGGTGGTGGTGGGGGGGAGACAGTCTGGAAGCTGTAACGCTATGATTAGAGACAAGCTCTAACTTGTCTGTCAAAGTTACAAGACACTGTACAAGCTTTTGGGGGGGGAAAGTAAAACAGAATTTAAATGGACTATTTCTGCTATTATTCTTTTCTCTGCTTGTCTTGTATGCATTCCAAAAAGATGAGTCTGTGGGCATTTGGGAACAAAAAAAACAAAAAACAAATACATGATGTAATTTGATATAAATGATTAAAATCTGACAATCTTGTAAAAAAAAAAAAAAAAAAAAAAAAAAAAAAGGATTACAAAACGGGAACATGAGTTGTGTTTATACTTGCCTTAAAAGTAGAATTTTATAGTGACTGAATACACATTCTTGTTCTTGTAGGGTCGGTTGTAACCTGAAACCCTTGTATTTCCGATTACCTAGTTTTTCCACTGTTTGTGTAAAGAAACACTGCTTTTCCTTTGTTCACTCAGTGACCTCTCTGCCACTTTCAACACTAAGAGAAATCAGAGCAGAGACATGTTTGAAATAGTATTTGTGTAATACTGAACAGTATTATAAGCCTCTTTGTGTTAGATAATGTGCACAATGTTTCACCTTATTTAACATGAAGCACAGAATTGTGGAGTTTTAATCATTTAACAAGACTTGATAACTTCTGCTTTTTTATTTGGTAGGGGGTCGTGTAAAGAAGTAAAACATTAAAGTAATGTATATAAACCAGATTTAGCTGCAAGGTGAAAACCAAACATTTAATCCATCTCTCCATCCAGTATGACTGTTTTATCTCTATATCTCTATAATCTGGCATATTTAAAGTCATAGAAAAAAATATAACGCTATCAAAAGTAATCAAAAACAATGGTTATGCAATCAAGTACTAACTCTTGTGTGTATTATGTGACTAAAACAGACAGAAAAGAAAACATAGAATGAATAAAAGTACTGTTTTTACCAGCACAATGCCATAGATATTGATGTAAGAACTGAAATGACTTTGTTTATTATCAAAAAACACTTAAAATAGATAGTTATCAGCTCTGGAATTAAATTGTATGAGGTATTTTCATTATGTGTTATCATTATATTTGTCCAAACAAATGCACTTTTAATTGTACCAGGTATGAACATGAATAAGAAATTGAAGAAAGTAATGGTGATCTAATATGTTTTCTCATGAAGGTACTTTTTTTTTCGTTTGTTAATGTGTGTCATTCCTCCTTTTCTTAAATAAATAAGTCAAATACTAAAGTTGTCTCTAAATTTACCATGTATGTGGCAATAATTTAAAAAAAGAGAAAACAATTCTGGTTGGATGTAATTTCTAAGATACAGATTCTGAGAGAAGAGTGGATTTTACTCAAAAGAAGTGTCTCATAGTTAGCCCATCTACAAGAAAACATTGTCTGCACATTACTATGCAAGAACTTTGGAGATTTTTCAATTGGAAGATTCATAAATCTATTGTATAAATATATAAAAATCAGTAATAACACTTCATCATATACACTGAACATCAACACTTCTGTCAAATATTTTCCAATTCATCTTAGGGTATGTAAAGTTTTGACATTTAAACTGTGAGACAGATCATATATATACAGAAAGAAAGAAAGAAAGAAAGAAAGAAAGAAAGAAAGAAAGAAAGAAAGAAAGAAAGAAAGAAAGAAAGAAAGAAAGAAAGAAAGAAAGAAAAAAGAAACAAACATCAAGTTAGACCCCAGTTATAAGCCTGTTTCACTCAAATAATATGTTTGTCTTAATCTGCTTATTTAGCATAATTATGGAGAGAAGACTTTTAAAGGGTACTGTGCACAGGAGAGGGATATAAATATATATATTATTAATATTTTCTGGAGAAGCAGTGGGATTAAATTAATTGCACTTCTTCCCAGTCCTTTTTGGGTATGTAAATGAAACTACTGTTCCGTTCTTCTGTCTAAGATTGTCTTGATTGATGATTTTTGTATGATTATTCATGAATTATTTGTTCACATGTATGTTACATTTTATTGCATATCTGGAATAAATTACAAAAATCAACTCAACTCCACTTAGATGACTTTTTGCTTTGGTAGATAATCATCTGGAACGGTGAAATGTTACAACACACTAGGAAAAAAAAATACAAATCTTAACACTTGTATTTTTCTCATTTCCAGTCAAAATACTCATTACTCTTAAAATATGACATTATCACCTAAAGAGTAACTTTTCAGTGAGACAGAATAACTTATTTCTTAAAAGTAGTTCTTATTTAAAAAAAATCTTACTGAGACAATTTTCACTTTTTCCACTGGCAGATATTTTTGCCTGAAATACGCCCCCCAAAAAAAGAGGTTGAATTAAGAAAAACATCATATAGTGAAAATTATATAGGTAATATTTCTTGAAAAAAAGACTTTCAAGATCTAAAAACAAGTTGTCTTATTTTAAGTGTGATGAGATATTTTGACTAGAAATGGGAAAAATACACTTGGTAAGATTGACATTCTTACAGTGCAGGATAATCTGTATCCATCTATCCAGTGCTGCTGTGTTTTACCTTATAAACTCATCCCATATTATCTGTCTGTATCAGTAGTTGGTGATTCTCTTCTTGTGTGATGATTGGATGGACCTTTTTGTTGAAGTTGCTTTAAGGAACCGACTGTATTTAAAAAGAACAGGACATTACACCAGAATAAAGAACAGCCCACTCCCCCTTAAGGCTTAAAGCTCTGTGGCACAAAGAGTTACCAGAGTTTTAATCCCAAATCCAGCATCAGCCCTTCACTGTTCCCTGAGTCTGTCCTTTGTCTGTCATGGCCCTACACAACTCCTAATCTCTTAATTGACCCTTAATTATCATTGAATCATTAAAAAGCTCTTGGTTGCATAACACAAGTCATGTAAACTGAGCCCTGTGTAAAGACACCCTGGAAACACTAGTGGAATAGAAGATCAAGTGTAGAGAGAGGAATTCTTCAAAAGAGGAGGAAAAACCAAATGTCACAGCGGACCCCCCCCCCCCCCTTTTTTTTTTTTTTTTTTTTTTTTTTTTGCACAAGAGGCAGTGACAGAGGGAACAGACAGACTTTGGCATGTCCCCACTGCCATTAATGCCTCCTGACGTTGAAACAAAGGAAGGCAGAGAGGTGCTGAACTGCCTCACATAAAAAACACAGGAAAAGATGACCCCCACCTCCTCTTAACACACACTCGCAGGGGAGAAGAAGCACACAGGAGACAAAATGCTCTAAGGAATTTAGAGCAGAAAGTACATAGAAGTATGCAGTGCTTAGAGCTGCAATAAGGCATCAAATAATCTGTTAGGGACTTTAAAAAATATATACTTAAGAGAAATTTACTGCAAAGTGCTAAATATTGATGCATTTATTGTTGTTTTTGTTGATGTTTTCAATAAATAGTCATAATCTTTACATTTCGTACTTTCACGTGGCCAAAGTAGCACTTTATTTCAGCTGTAAAACATCATTGGACTTTTTCTATTAACTTTGGGAATTTTGTTTACACTACAATTTTTGTTAAAAATGATTGAAATTTCCAATAGAAAAGTTAGACATTTGACAACTAAGAAAGCACTGTGGTACTGTATACTTCAGCATAGTTTTTCCCCAAATACTCAAGCACTTAACTATATTAATTATTTTAACAGCAGCATGATAAAATATAGAGAAAAAAGTCATAATATTGCCAAATAAAAGAATATGTGAAAGAAAAACAATAGCAATTGCAGAACGAAAAAAAAAAAAAAAATCAAGATATTCTTTTTAAAGGTATGATTTTCAGAGGTTTAGTAACACCTCTTCACATGCTACAGTCCATTAACGTTAGCAGGGTAGAAACAGAAAGGGCTGGAGACCCCACCACCATCCCCACCCCCTCTGGTCATTCACCAAACATTGTTTTGATTCTTTCATCCCAAGAGTAAAAAAAAAATTAAAAAAAAAAAAATCCCTGTACACATTTAGTGTCTTGGATATTGTTAGACCTGCAACAGTTGCAGCTAAAAACAGAAACCATATAAAGGAATCATGATTAATGGACATTTGTGGACATTTGTCTTTCAGGCTGGCATCTGGTGAAGCTCCTCAGCGAGTTGAAACAGGCCCTGCTGTGGTGTTTGTCATCCTGACAGCTCATCCATCATCATTAGTGAACACTGTGGATTTGACAGTGCCTGATGCTTCAGTATCTAAATAATTAGTGAAGATAAATAGTCTAAAGGTGCTCAGCGGGATCATCCCAAACAGTTTATGCAGGAGGAGACAAGACAGGGGATGTTTTCTAACTAAACACTTGAGTTTCTGTCAAGAGTTAAAAACAAGAAGAAAACCCAAACATAATTAAAGAGTCTGGAAAATATAGCACATGACAATAACAGATGATCGACTTGTTATTTTGAGAGGTGGACTGTACTTTTGTCATTTATCTTTCTAGTGGTTTTCTGTCTGACTGTATCTGCGTTCCAACCTAAAGGCAGCTGAGCCTCCTCTGTCATTGCTTTTAAATTATAGAACATTTTACCACCAACAGTTACTGTAGATCTCCCACCCCCTTATGTATTTTATCTCCTACAGCTCTTTCCACTAAAGCATTTTAAAGGCTAGTATGAGCATCTATTTATCCCTTATGGAAATGACGCTCTTTTCTTGTTATTCACATGTTGGGTTATTATTTGTTGTGTTTTCATTCAGTGCTGCATAAATAAACTGACCTAACTGTGTAGTTGTATAATTAATACATTTCTTTCCAATGTGGGCAACTGTCAAAAGAAATGTAGGACACAGGACGTACTAATATGTCAAGTGAATCACACTTATCTCTCGTTGCAACAGTCAACTTTTCCACCGCATTAAAACAAACTGCAGCTTCGAGTACATTTCTTAGAATGACATGTAATGCAAGTCAAAACAATGTTAAGTAACAGTTAGATCGTGTGATAAAAGTGATTCAGAGAAGATCTATCGGTTCAATGGTGAAATTTAAAAAGGGTGCGATTATTCATTCAGGTCCAGTGTGTCAGGATTGTTTCTGTTTGGATGTCGGTTTTGTCGCCTGGACACACTGCCAGGTCAGGTCCCATATTGTTTAAAGGAGCTGTCAGTCATGTGAAGTCATTCATAATGAAAACAAACACAATGATGTATAAATATGCACTCCCTAACTCACTCACTCACACTCACAAAGCACACTAAGCACATAAACAAACAAACTGTAGGGTGAGAATGGGTACACAGAATTGAAAGGAATCTGACTCTTCCTGTGGAGAGAGCTCTATGATAACAAAACCAAAAACTCTGATAAGAACACACACACACACACACACACAGAGCTCCTCTTTCCCAGTCTGATGGACAGGATGCGAATGAGGATGAAGATGAAGATGAGGAGGTGGGTCGGGTACTCACACTGAACGCTGCCTGTCCCAGCCCAGGCAAAGGGGTCCAGGCCAGAGAAGTATGGGGTGGTCTTGCCGAGCATACAGGAACCTTGTCCAGACACATCAAAGAGGGGCCTTGGGGCTAACCCCAGAGCCTCCATACAGTCAAACATGCTCCTCACTGACCACTAACACACAGCTACAGGACTCTGCAGAGGTGGAACAACTCTTCTAGTGACTCAGAGTAACTCAATGCCCTGCAGCTCTGTCTGTCGGTCTGTCTGTCTGTCTATTCTCCTGACTCTATAACTCTATATCTGTGCTCTAAAGCTCAGACTCCTCTTGTAGATCACTCTCTTGCTCATCTGTTTTGCTGTGGCTGCTGTAACTGATCTCAGCTCCCCTCTTGCCGGCTCTGTGGGCCTCTCACACTCCACTACAGACACGGCCAACTATCTGCACGCTCTCCCAACACAGAGACAGGGGGTGGGGCCCAGGAGGCAGAAGAAGGAGGGCTTTAGACCCTGGGTGGGTGTGGAATCGCTCTCTGATTGGCCACGTGAAAAACTTTTTTTTCTCCTCCCAATTTTCACCCTCAAAATTCCAAACTGGCCTCTTCATATTTCATATTCTGCAAATGAAAACAAACACTCGTCACCTTTATTCTCACCCTCCCCGCACAGTTTCTTTTTTCTTCATGTCCCTGAGTTCAGTTTTTTTTTTTTTTTTTAATGTTATTTATTTATTCATGTACTGTCACAATAGGGAGTATAGACTTACAAAAATTATATCTTCTTCTTTCAATATGATGAAGAAGAGGGTGTTTGCACAGGGACAGAAGAATTAAATGCTTCCTCATATTCCCCCCAAATTAAAAACCCACTAATGATAATGATAAATAAATGACATTTTAAATTAATTCCAAGGTGCTCATGAAGTATTAAATGAAACAGCTACTAAATAAGTAAAAGGGAATGTTTTATACTTGAGCTCCTACCTGGATTGGGAATTATTAATATTGATGGAAAGTAAAACATAAACAAAACTTCTGAAGCTATTATTAAAGTTTAATTATTGCTGAAGATACAGTTGAATAAATTACTTCTGCACACACACATTTTTTTTGCATTTACAACTAGTGTGATGATTGATACTTAAATACCAATATTTTCCATCCAAATAGTTCCTGTTCAGTGATTTAATACGGTTAAAATCCACACACATGTGGAATAAATGTTGATGCTTTTGTTTGTTCATTGATGTTAAAACAATGAAGGTTCACTGCTCCACCAAAACAACAGGATGTTTTTTTAATCAGTGTGGAAAAAGCCTGCCAAGTAAATAAATAAGTAAATAAATATGGTAATGAAGTACAAACACAGACCACGAAGAAAAGAGAACATTGAGGAAAAGGAAATTTATTTGAGCAAGAATGGATTATGTGGAACAGTGAAATAATTTAAAGATTATTTATTGATCATTATTTGATGTTATGAGTTTGGATATTACTCTTTTGTGTATGTTGTTTAATAATTAGTTGAAATAACATAATTTAATAACTAATAAATCAGTTTTTTTTAAATCAGACTCTTTTTGGTTCAGTATCAGACTACGAGCTGTTACTCACTATACTACAGGCGCATTATTCTTATTTCTAATCCTGTGATGATTAAATTTTTATTTTAATAACACTTAAATATTTATTTTACATTGAGCGCCTTTAAGTGTCTGTATCAAATTGCTGTTGTCGAAACTAGTATGGGTTTTATATCACACTGAACCCTAACCCTAAAATCAGTTCATATGGAAAGTCATAGATCGTGTTGATTTTGGAACACACTGTTTTACAACAACAACAACAACAACAACAACAACAACAATAATAATAATAATAATAATGATAATAATAAGGATGATTATAATAATGATAATGATAATGATAATGATAATGATTATTATTATTATTATTATTATTATTATTATTTTAAATGAGCATTATTTTATCATTCCACTCAATTTTATGATTTTTAAAAACAATGCCTTTCCGTTTAGATTTCCATATTCATATATTTATTTTATCATATGAGAGGTAAGGATACAAAGGAGTCAGATTGGCTGTTTGGGTGCACATACAGTAGAAGTAAAAAGTTTTTGGACACCACATGCATTTGTGATATGTTACTTTCAGAATAATTCTTAAGCCAAGTATTGTTCCCTTCCCCAAACTCACATGCTCCCCTTCTGCACATGCTCTGTTCTGGTGAGGTCAAAACTGTATATTTCAGAAGAAAAACATCCAGGACATTAACATGTTGAAAATCTAAATTATTTATTTCATTTTATTTTTTGCTTTTTCTTATAAACAATAAACAAAAAAATCATAAGCATCTGGGTTTTTTTCTGATGCAGCCGCATCTTTTGAAACATTAAAAATATCTTTCTGCAAATATTTCATGATAATATTGGAGAGTGTGTACAATTTTAAGGGCGTGCAAAACTTTTTAGCACTAGCTGACATGGTCGATAAAACTGATTCTGATTTTCCTTAAATACTAATATGATTTAAGTCACAACATATAAAAAATTTCACTTCTTTAGGATGTGATAGATTATAATTTAAGGTCCCTGATTTGTCTTTAATGAGCTTTCAATGATTAATTCTCCATATTTTTTTAATTTAACATTAAACTTCTAATCTCTCCGTACGGTACTTCTCCACACATCACTTTCTATTCCAGGTACCCCTGCCTCCTCCCACCATCTAAACACATGCACTGACAGCTTAATGGGTTAATCTAAATTGCATATAGATGTGAATGTGAGTGATTGTCTCTCTATGTCAGCCCTGAGATGAACCGACAACTCATCTAAAGTGTACGTCGCCTTTGCCCATAAGTAGCAGGGATAGGCTGCAGTGACTCCTGTGACCCTAGTGAGGATAAAGCAGGTTCAGAAAATTAATTCATGACTTTCTGTTTCAGTCTCAGTTTGCAGCGATCCATCTCATCCTCTGTGTATTGCACGAAGGTTTATTTTTCTCTTTGGGTTCTTCTGTCTGTGTTTTGATTTGGTTTTGGCATGAGCTCCTATCTTATTCAATTCTTTCATTACCACTCCTCTAATGGATTCTGTTCGCCTCCTGCAGATACTTGGATACTTCAGTCCCAGTGAAGTGTGTCTCTGCTGCAGGCGAACCACACTGGCCTGGAGTCTGGATAGTTTTTGTGTACTAGACAGCCTCACCCTCCTCCCTTTCCTTCCCTCGTTCAAGAGGGATGAACTCTGGAAGAAACCCCCAGTGGGGCTCTAACACCCCCCTCCACACACACACACAAACACACGTGCACGCACACACATACACACACACTGACTACCCAACATGCACAGCCTGTGGCTTTGTACGCTTTGTATTTCTCCCGTGTGTTACTTTTCTCTATTTTCTTTGTTTTTCATTTGTTGTTTGTTTATATGTCTCCCAGCCCACTGAACATCTTTCTTTATGTATTTTTCTTTATTATTTCTATGATAATAGAGACCCCCATTCTGCTGTTTTTTATGAACAACTTCTGGTGAGACTTTATAAATTCCCTCCTCCTCTGTGAGATTACTTTTTACCTGTCTTTCAGCCACACGCAAACACACTAACCCATTGCAATGGCACACTGCTGGGATCTCAGCTGCATAATATCAGCCTGCTGAGCTCTCTCCACACCTTGAGACAATTACCCTCCCTGCCTTGCAGCACCCTGCCCCCTGTTGCTGCTTTGAGGAAAGAAAAGTACAAATGCAGGCGAATGCAAAGCCACGGAAAGTTGCCTGAGTTTTGCTCCACTTTCAACAAAGCTTAGACTCACTCAAAACTCTTTAAGTTGAACAAACTGCAGCTCCCTGCCTTTGAAACTTAAAACATGGGACTCCCCGGCTGACTGCATCTCTTTCTCCTTCCTTCTTTTGCTGGAACACACAACTTGTAAGAGGAGCGAGTCACATTACAACTATTCACAATCAGGTTCTTCAGCTATTCATCCTGTCGTCATATCTGACACAAGCACATACAGCTGAACAATGGTCTCTCTCTCTCTCTCTCTCTCTCTCCTCTCTCTCTTTCTCTTTTTCTCTCTCTCTCCTCTCTCTCTTTCTCTCTCTCTCTCTCCTCTCTTTCTCTCTCTCTCTCTCTCCTCTCTCTCTCTCTCTCTCTCTCCTCTCTCTCTCCTCTCTCTCTCTCTCTCTCTCTCTCTCTCTCTCTCTCTCTCTCTCTCTCTCTCTCTCTCTACCCCAGCAGCTCCTCCAGCTCGGTCACAGATATTTGCACAAAGTCTCACTACAGTCATCAGCAAGCACACAAATATAGCCACAAATGTGAAGCAAGGAGTAGAAGACTGCTGGTTTGTGATATTCATGTGTTGGAATGTGAAGTAGAAGTGTTTGCATATGTGTGTGTGTGTTCAGATGCATGGACAATTACGTGTATATGCTTAAACAGAGTGCCTGTGATGACAGACACAAAGGAAAACACACAAGCCCCACTCTGTGCTTTTGGGTTCATGTTACTAATATCACACCACACACACTCAAATCGTTACAGAGAACAAGACGTGACTAGTAGTGAAATTACGAAAGGACATTGTGTAAAGGACATGCCACAAATTTTCCCCTTTTCACACGTAGTAGTAATATGTAATATAATGTTACAGGTAATAAATATTTACATTATACCTTTAGAGAAATGCTAATATTTATTCAAATATGTTAGTTTACAGATGGTATTGGTTTTTAATTTTTTTTAATTTTATTTAGTTTTTAATAAGAGTTCCTGGAAACACAGGAAGGCCTGAAAAACAGTTGTGCTTGTGCTCTTACTCATTTCCATTACTATTCAGAAAAAATCCAAGATTTAATCTATGATTAAATGCACAGCAAGAGGCTTTTGATGTGGATATTTGCTCATTTCAAGTCCAGGGATGTTTTGAGTTTCATCTCATTAGGGAACAAAGTCTAACGCTCCACTCATGCTGATTAGGACCTGGACTCAACTAATTTGCAAATCACACTTAAACTTTTACTGTAATTTTGTATAATTGTGTGTGCTGCAGACTCATAAGCAGCACTGCAGTTTTGTTTGATAGTAAAGAATGGGCTGATTATGTGTAGTGGTAGTTTTTCCTTAAGCCACTAAATTATATTGAACACCCATGTTGGCCTGCAGACTCACTGAAGCTTTATTTTTACAAGATTTCACTGGTGGATAAATATGTCAACCAGATTCCCACATTATAATATGAAGAGCAAAGGAAGAATAAGAGTGTACTTTCATGGAGGGTCATATTTACACATAGACACCGATACATATTTAAGAGTTATTTAACTGTTCAGACAGTTCCTTGGGATAAAAACTTGCTGTTGTCTGGCAGAATTTTAATATGTGATACATTTAAAGAATTTCAGCGAAATGTACTAAACAATATCTATATTTTGACATGTTTTTTTTATTACTATTATTTATTTACAGTATGTCTTTAACTTGTCTCTTCATGCTTCAGATATTCTGTAAAACAGTATGTGGAAACATTATTAAAACAATAAGTGAGCAGGCGTTAAGTCCATTATTATGTTTGCTTGGAAATGTTCCTGACTCTTTAACAAAACATACAGAAGTAATTTAAGTGTTTTTAATGTTGGTGAGGAAAGCTGTTATGGTAAAATTGGATGGAGACAACCCGCCTTCTGTTTCTGTATAGAAAGCTTTGACTTCTGTGAGACTAAGAAAGTGTTGAAATGGAAGAAAATATGAGAAGCCCTGAGAGTCAGCGGTAATTTGGAGCTGTGGATGTATGACTGAACTGGAAAATAAACTTCTGTATCTACCTGTGGAAAAAGTGATTTGGGTTCTTCTATGAAACTGGTCCCTAAAAACCAGACATGGTAGCCAAACATTCAAACCAGATGTAAAAGAAAGTTTGGAAGCACTTCTTTTAAAAAATAAGGTAAAAGAAAAGCTATTTTTCAGATAAAATGAATTGTCATATTATTTTACATTATATTTAATGCAAAATACGGCATATGACATGGTGAAGAGGAAATGAAAATTCCATGCTATTACTTATTTTTTTAAATATCTCTTTATTCTCTCATCGGAGAGAATTGAACTAATTATGCAATGCAGAGTGTTGCACAAAAATTAGTGCTGCAAAATCAGTCACAATGTATATATGTTTAAATGAGCAGGTTCTGAAGGTAGGAACACATGTGGACATGATGGGTTACACACAAAACCTCGAACAATTCCTGAAAAACCCACATGTATGGATTAGAAAAACCTCTAGGATCATCAAATTTAACACATTGTCTCTATATAATACCATTTCAAGGCATGTGGCCCAGATAAAATACACTGACACCCATGTAACTTTTTATATTAGAATTTTGGTTGTATTTTTTTGCATTTATCTGAAGCCATCATTAGTCACATCCTGGGAGTAAAGTTCTATTTTATTATTAGGTACCAAAAAGCTGGAAAAATGTCAGGTACTAAAAAGAACCTAGTTTTATACATGCACCCATTTTTCTTTTAATACACTCTTGCTCATGAAAATGGAATAAAATAGTTTTACCTTTTCTAATGAAATGTGATTTAGAATAGGATGGACTATTATTAAGTGTATACAGTACCATTTATGAGTGTAACTATAATAATAGTCAAGCAGATAGTAATAAATAATAATAAAATCAGATTAAGCTATTACTCCTCATAGATAAAGTGTGACTGTAACCTGGTCAAAGGTGAGATGGGTATAAACAGGAATAAAAAGAGGAATGTGTCTGAAAACCAAATATACAGGTAACAGTGTATTATGTACAAAGAACTGAGTATTTCACCCATAAACACCCAGTGCTACTTTTGTGTCAGTTCCCAAAATATTTTTTCTCTCTATTTAACCTTTTGGAATGGATTTATCATCATTTATTCTAATATTATCTTCTTTATTTTTCTTTGTTCCAGTAAAAATCAGGTATTTTCCCTTATTTAATCGACTGATCATGTAGATCAGTGGTGCTCAATCCTGGTCCTCGAGAGCTACATGTTTTAGATGTACACTATCCCTCTTCCAACACACCTGACGGTCATTATCAAACTTCTGCAGAACTTGACGAGAGGTTTATCATTTGAATCAGGTGTGTTTGAAGAGGAACACATCTAAAACATGCAGGATAGTAGCTCTCAAGGACCAGGATTGAGCACCCCTGATGTAGAGGTTCATAAAAACTCAGATTAAAGTTGTGGGTTATTAAATCAGAAACAGACAAAACTGAAGAAAAAAGGACTTTTTCAGAAAATCCTTCATTAACTGAACACAGACACATGCGTCTCCATCAACTGTTACTGATTCAACTCCTTTGGTTTTATTAGTCAATCAATGCAGTAGAAGAGAATGGAGTTTCCACATTCATTGCGGAGCCTCTGAATAATCAAATGGGTCATATATGATAACCATGAAACTATGACAAAGTGTATTTTACAACAATTATTTACATGTACAGATAGGGTTAATGGATCAATAGTTTAGCATTTTATATCAGTAGATGGTTTTGAGTGCTGGTAGATGTTTCAGTCTTTACGGGTTAATAAAAAGAACAATTTTAAATAAAATATGATGTGTTTGCAGACTCCCAGCTGTGGAGCTTCTCACCTTCCTGCACAGACCACATTGCTGGTGTGACTGTGGTGCTGGTTGTGCATCAAACCTTCCCACTAATGCAATGCTCTTCACTTTGACACTAATCTAAGGACATGTTACACCAGGATGTAGAATTATAAGACTCTGTGGCATGCATGTTACCAAAGCTAAAATACATAGTGATCAACTGATGGAGATTTTTTTGGGTTGATATTATACAGATTTGTATTTATTTTTTTTTACATCAGCCTTAGCCGATGACCGATTCAGAATGCAAATATTTATAAGCTAAAATTTCTAAGCTGATTTTTGGACCCAATATTGATTTTTTTTCCTCTTCCAAATAAAAACAAATGTCAGGAAATGTTCTTTAATTACAATTAGACAATACAAACTGTGACAGTTAACCTCATAAATATGACCAAATGTCCACCTTCACTACGTAACTTTTTTCTGCTTTTTTTCTCCACTTTTTTGTTTTCTTTTTTGTTCTTCCATTTCCCCCTTTTTATCACGTTCCCCCTTTTCTCTTCTTTTTTCCTTTTTTCTTTTTCTTTTCCCACCTTTTCCTTTTCTTTTTTCCCTTTTTCCCCCTTTTCCCTCTTCTTTTTTTTCCCTTTATTCTTCTTTTATTTTTTGTTTTCTCCCCCTTTTTCTCTTCCTTTTTTGCTCTTTTTCCATCACCATCATCAGGGAAAAAGGGCTATATCTATCAATGCATACAATAACATTTTTAACTGCTCTACATTTTTTTTTAGAAAGTATCCTCTTCAGACATTAAATCTGTTAAATCATACTTTAGTAAGACAAATCAGCAAACAAATTACAAAAGTGCTGGTTAGCTCATGTTTTTAACATATATGATGGTGTGTTATCACCCATATATGGTGGTTTATGTACATGTATACAATGGATTTAAAAATATTCCACTAGAAAGAACCTGTAAAGTGAATGGATCATAATGTGCAGACAGTGTTTTGAAATAGATCTGGTAGATCTGAGACCAATATTCATTTGGACTAAAACCTATTCTCAGAATTTCACATTTTGACCCCAGACTTAACCAGCATTTACATAAAACTTGAGGGTTTTTTTTTTATCAGTAACACGTGATAAAAATGTCATTAGTTTTATTACGGAACCATTTTACTTGTAGACTAGTGTATATCGGTCTGTCATTAATTTACATATTCAGGTTGGTTATTAGTTTGTGTTCTACCATATGGGACTGCATTTATTGTCTGTACTGACTGATGTCATGTAGTGTCTCATATCTCTCTGTCTATGTCACGGCATGAATTAAAGTCCCAGAGGCAACATGTCAAAGATGTAATCACATACTGAGTGCTACTAGTCCAATAAACCCCCCGCTGTTGGGCTGCAGAATCCACAAACTCACCAGAGAGAAAACAGATAACAGCTGCTCCAGCTCATGACACACAATGATACCAGAGAGTGTGTAGATGTGAATGTAGACTGGATGACTTAAAAAAAATCATATGTAAATTGTTTGCTGCAGATGCAAAGATTTTTATTTAAGATATGATTATACAGTATAGTGTTAATTATAGGGTTATTGGGTTTCAGCTGTTCTAAACACCAGGTTGAGATTGATGTTATTGATCCCTAGGGGAAATATGTTTTTTTTTTTTAATTAAACCTTAATTTTAAAGATTTCATATAACAAATATCACACATACAATTGACAGTTTTACAGGAGCTAACAACAGTTTAAACATAGAGCACCAAAGGGAAAAAAAGGATTCATATATACTAGTTCAATATTTAAAAAAAAAAAAAATCAGATAATTTGACTGTTTTGTCACATTTGGGGGAGTCTATAAGTTAATATTACAGATATATTGTTTCATTTCAGCCATTAGTCCATGTAACCTGGGGGACATTTTTGACATTCTACATTTATGAATATTAATTATACCAAATAATATCAACAATTTGACATTATATTCAATACTGCTGCCATTGTGAATAAAACCTATAATTACAGATTTACAATAAATTACAAGGTGATATTTTATTTTACATAAAATATATCTTTCCAATTATAGTAGAGGGTAATAGATTTTTTGCATTGATAAAAAATTTATTAAAGTTTCAGGCTCATTACTACAAATTTTGAAAGATGAGCATTAGTGGGACATATATGGTATATATATTGTGAATGTCTGTTATCTTATTATTGGGTAAAATATGTGATGTTCTTTGTGTAACTTGTGCATTATTTTTCATCATGTCATTTGTTTTGCTCTGGAGAGTAAACAAATCAAAAGCTATCACATGTGAGAAAAATTACAACAACACAGTGAGGTATTTATGTGTATCCACCCATGCTTTACCACTGCAACTAAAATCTCTGGCAATGGGGGTAAATGTTTTTTTTCTCACCATATTTCTTAAAACTAGAAGGAATGTTTAAATGCTGAGAAATGGTAATTGACCCAAAGGGAAAATCCCAAAATTTAACAAGTTTATGCTTATTATAAGGAACCAAACCACAGTGGATAAATCTTATAATATGCTTAAAGTGGGAACTGGTGCAAGGAATATCCCTCTCTTGAAATAAGGAAAACAATCATACCCATCTCCTGGTATATTTAGTAACTGCAGTGTGAGTTTGTTGCTTTTTAAACATAGATAAAAAAAAATATTACTACAACTAATGTAACTTTAATGAATTAATAACTGAAAACATGAAAGAAAGAAGATGCAGAGACTATTCTCCTCACAGTGAAGTCCAATAGTGCCCCCTGTGATTAGAAAGAGGAATGCTGGGAAGAAATCCCCTCCCTTCCTCTCCTCTCTGCCCATTGTGCTGTACACTGTATTTTTTTTATTTTTATTTTCTTTCATAAACACATTAGATCCCTGAGCAGTTTCACACAGAAAAATGAAACTGAAAAATGTTTGTTTGTTGCAAGCCAACCGAGTTATTTGATTGACATGGAAATATGTTCAAGGACCCGCGGTGAACCAATGGATTAATTAAATTATTTTCTAACCTGGTCCTGGAGAAGCTGATGTATCTGGGTAAAGGAAAGATCCAAGACTTTTATAAGATCTGGACAGTTTTTCTTCTAGGGCTTGTCTCTATAGACAATTAAGTTGTCTGTCAAATATGTTTTGCTGCACTGACAGTGGGTGTTGTTATGTGGGTGAGGGTGGGGGGGGGGTAGGGATTGTTTTGATGTGTTTGTGTTGTTGCCTATTATGAATAATGAAAACAACAATAACAAGTGGTAAAAGACCAAACAACCCGCCCCTTGGCAAACGTTTTACCTGATTTGCCCTATCTCTTACCATTGCAAAAACACATTTTTAATGACTGTGACCTTGACCTTTGACCTACATTCAACAAAATTTCGTGGGATCTATTCTGGACCAAGTTGTTACATTTCCTGAACATTTCATGTAAATTGGTCAAATAGATTTTGTGTAAAGTTATTGACAAACAAAGAAACAGAAAGACTAAAACCTGAACTAAAAAACAATACCCCTATCCCTTTTGAGGGGGCAGGGTAATTATATTCATGAAAAAAAAATGCATTAGATCTTGTTGATAAAGCTCGGTATCTTTCAGATCACTATGATATACAGTAGGATATGCCAGAACCATCCAGCTGGTTTACATGATCTTCTAAGAATGTGCATGCATTACTCACACAATGCAGCCATCTCTTTGGGAAGGTCTGCTCCAAATCGACCAAAGAGGTTGCTACTCGCCAGCAGGTCAAAGGGGGAATGGCTTCTCATGGAGTTAAAGGTGAATGGGTACATGGTACGAGGGAAACCAGTCATGTGACGCACCTGATGGTCTCTGTTGGTCGCCATGTTAAGAAACAAAAGTGCTGTTGGTGTGTTTGGTGACTTTGCTAACTGACTTGCTGTTTCCTGTTCCTGTGTCTTTGTCAGGAACCTGCAGTGAATCTCAGATGATCCGGTGCCATTCAGCACCTCCCTGGTGATGGCCTTTCAGATACTGGAAGGTGAGAGTGATGCTGGTGGAGGAGATGAGGAAGAAATATCCACGTGATAGAGTTGAAGTAAATGAGGCCAGATGAACACAGTCTACAGGAAAGAAGATAAAAAACAACTTTAGATCCTGGTACAACAGCACAGTCACATGTAAACATACTTATATTTTTTGCTTTATATGATCACAACATGTTTCTACTAAAGCTGAAGAACACAACTGGAGAGAACAAAAAGCCTGTGCTGCAGAAATGGTTGACAGAGCAGAGGCAGTGGAGGTACAACACTTTTCTTTGGGTTCTCGTCTGTCTTCCAACTCGTGCAATGATTTCAGGCAATGCCATATGATTTCAATCAGCAGAATTGTATTATAAAGGGTTTCTCTGTTCCTTTTGCCAGCCTGACTCTAGCCAGTCTGCCAGAGAACAGCCTGCTACAACATGGGTACAGTTAACCCCTTACAACAACAGGCACACATAATGTACTCACTGTAAACCCTCCGTGCTCCCATTTCATGATGCCCACAGCTTGTCAGGTTTTCTGTCTTTCATTCACCTAAAACCTCCCGTCGATAAGTCACATGAGGGCAGTTCTCGCCTCTTGTTTCTCTACAACTTTCTCATCCCCTGCAGTGTTTGCATGAGTGGGAGGGGTCTAACTCTTTGTGGCAAAGCTGTGGTAAATACAGCTCAGCCAAAGAATGTCTTGTTGTTTTGGGCCTGTTTCAGCATCGGAGTCAAACACACGGAGTGGGTGAGAGAATTCTGAATCCACAAATGTCCTTTATTTAACTGCTATAATGAATACAGTAGACAACGGTGCAACAATGACAAATATTGTAAAATGTGTGACACTTCAATGAATTTGTTAGCAGCTAACAAATTAACACGAGGACACAAAAACAGATGCAGTCATTTAAACGCAAAACAGCACCATGTAACCGATTTAATGTAAACTCTTCTACATGTGGAGGCAAAAATAATGGTTGGAGCAGAATATTTTTACAGGACAAAGGCATATAAACACACATGCACAATGTATATACATGCATCCATTCATTCTTATAGAGATAGTTCACCAAAATAATTAAAAAGTGCAGTTCGACTTTTATTTTTCAATACTGTAACCTTCCAATAGCATGGTACATGAGTTAGCATCTAATGCTAGGTGCTTCAAATATACACTTATTAATCTGTACATGTACCTTTTAATGAAAGAGTAGTAAGAGCCGCCTGTGCTTTATGTTTGTTCTGCAGCTTGTGGTACTGTGAGTTATAAAATGCTATGCTGAGGGGTGTCTTTCCTTATTGATATAAATGGACAAAAGATTAGACTTACCAACAGTCCATCTACATCGCTATTATTAGAGTAAGATTCCTCTACATCCTTTTGTTTGCACATCGGCTATTCCTTCCCACACACATATGCACTACAGAACATATCACGCACACTCGAAGCCACAAAGTCAGCGCTATGAGTGTTGTTTTTAAAGTCATATTTCCCATATTGACATAATTTCTGTAACTACTTGGTTCTGCTGTGGTTTTTCTTCATGGCGAGGGCTAGGCAGGGAGAGTCCCTGCAACTATATTCACAAAGAACCTTTGTGTTTTAGGATCAAAGAATGCCAAACACAGGTTAGAAGAAGTGTGCTGTGATTAAAAAAAGGTGAATTATGCACTGGTGTGGAATGGTCACACTTTTAAAAAAACATATGGATGCACATGCCTGCCTGCCTCAAACCAGAAAAGTACAAGCACGGACATGTATGGTGCAGAAGTGAACATACACAGATGTTCTGTGACTTTAATCATGTTCATGGGCAAGTAATCAGTGGAAAACATGCAGCATTCACACATGCTGAAGCACCATTGAAAGCTGCAATTGACCTTGAAGAATGAAAGAGTAAATATAGGATGTGCAACTCTTCAGCAAATGCAGCGTTCGGGTCCCTTGACTTCAAGCTGACTTTTTAACCAATCAAACTCAAAGACTGAAATCACTAGTATGAAAGCCAGATGTATAAAAGGATCAGGATGAAGAAAAAAAAGGACTGAAAACTGAAGAAAAAAATATGGAAAAAGATACAAGGAAACAGAGGAAAGGAAGGACAGGGGAAGAACACAGAAAGGGGTTTCCAGCATCTGGCAGACCATGTGTATGAAGTGAACAGAGGCCTATTAATTAGTGGAAAGCAGATTAATAAGAGAAACTGTGGTAAAGCAGCATGGGAGGAAGGAAAAACTGGGCCGAGTGGTTGCAAAATACATACATAAAAAAAGACACAGTTTTATTTCCACTAATAAACTATGAAATAATGTGTGTCCAAGCCAAGGAATGGTTTCTTTCTCTCTAATGAGTAACACCCCCACCCCTACCCCCCACTCTCCCTCAAGGGGGAATACACCTTGGGTAGGGCAACAAAAGCAGCGCTGTGTCTCCGGGCCTCTGGGCCTCAATGCTGCTTTTATGAGACCTGGCTGGGTCAGGTCAGATTGGGTCACCTGGTCCTGGTCCTGCTGACATAGACACACACACACACACACACACACACACACACACACACACACACACACACACACACACACACACACACACACACACACACACACAACTGATGCTCCTGTTTCCCAGACTGCGGGGATTAAAAACAGCTTTGGTGTAAAAACGATGGGGCTTTCCATCGCACTGTCTTTTTCAACGTGCCTGAAATTATTAACAGTAGTTTGCACACAACCTATGTGTAGCAGCATTTTATGTCCCCGCTTTATTTTGTTATGTTAACAGAAAATTGAAATGACAAAAACATTTTTTTGAGAGTCCTATCTGAGGTGCTTATTAATAGGATCATCTGGTTCTGCTTACCCTGGGTGTAAATGTGACTGAATTTTATGTTTTTTTCCAGTACAAGCCAGCCTGAGGTTACAGTTATGAAACCACACAGACGCACACACAGATGTCACATACACACACAGTGGAGGTTATTGGTGGCACTAGCCTTACATCTGCATTACACTAGTTGTTTTCAGCTCAGCTGATAACCTGCATCACGGTACATTGTGCTAACTTTATTTTTGTTTTTACATTATTCTGATATAGAAGTAAGTATTTTGATCATAATTACTTGCTATTGTACATGTAATAAGGTATTAAATTCACAAACAATCTCTATGAGGAATAGTGAGACAAAATGCAACTCAACAGACAAAACTGTTATTACAAATGTTTTCTTTATTTTTACTGTCACAAAGCTCCATTCATTTAAAGAAAATATGCTATCATTTTCTCATTTATTCAGATAATGTGGATACATTGATTTAAAAGGTCTTATTCTGAGTGAGAAAATTGGTGGAAAGATGTGGATTGGGGGCTGAACAGAAAAACAACATGTTTTATAATACAGTATATGACACCACATGGGTGACGTCTGAGCAGACTTTCACATTCAAGTGATGAATCTTTGATTTTGACAGGTTTGGCTTGTAGTAAACCGTTGATTTTTTGCTTTTGTATTTTTCATGTGTTAGTTTATGTAGTTATGTTCCAAAATACTCATTCGTCACCCTTTAGTAAACAGGATCCATCAATATGAGTTCATTGACAGTTCATCAAATTTATCAACATGTAACTGCATGAAAAAATGTCCAATGTAGGCTGATGAAAGTTAAATGCATATGTAGGTAATGGATGAACTTCTTTGTTTAGCTTTTCATTTACTCCTAAAAGAAAATATATTTGTATAAACAGGTCAATATCTCGATACAAAAGCGTTTTCAAAGGGAAATCATTTTAAGGTCTTTACTTACAGTAGCGGAAAAAAGTTTTTGCACACAAATATTTTCAGAAAATAATTTTTTTGTGTTTCAAAAGATGTGGTAACTTTAGACAAACAGATTTTTATAAGACAAAAAAATACAAGTAAATTATTGACAATTTCAACATGTCATGTCCTGGATGTTTTTCTGCTGAAACATCCAGTTCTGACCTCGACAAAACAGATCAGGTGCAGAAGGGAACATGTGGGTTTAGAGAAAGGAACAATACTTGGCAGATTTCAGTGACTTAAGAATGATTGTTCATGCAATATATCACAAATCCATGGGGTGTCCAAAAATCTTTTTTTTTTTCAGATGCAACTTTTTTGCTGGTGTTTTTTTCTCTTGTTTCATAAGACACTGAGGCCATATTTTAATGAAAACAAGCTTTGTTTGTCTGATATCAAACAATGATGTTCATAGATTATTAAATCAACCCAGGGTGACAAACATATAGTTCAGGGGCCACATACAGCTCAATATGATAGACCACATTTATGTCCATAAAATATCCTTTAAAAAAATGTGAATAACATGAACAACCACAAACATCCTGAAATTTCTTAGAAAAAGAAGTCCAATTTCAACAATGTTTTATCTCATCTTATTATTTAAACATGTACAATGCAGCTTATAGTTCCCAGTGGATCTACAAACACACAAAACATTCCACAAAAGGCACAAAAATGTTAGGATTGCACTTACTTCTCTTAAGACATTTCAGGTTGTTCATCTTTGTTCAGGTAAGTATGGTTTGTAAATGTAAACCTTTTCATCCAATTTTACAAAGAAAAAAGGCAAACGTCATTGTAGGTTATTATCATAGTATTTTACTGATCTGACTAATTTGAGATTGAATTGCTCTGTATGTGACCTGTGAACTAAAAGGATTTTGACACATCTGACTGTTAATATCATCAGTGTCATTTGTGCATGATACAAATCATCCCATGGACCAGACTGAACCCTTCAGTGGACTGGCATTGGACCATAGCCTATATATTTGACACCAATCTCCTAAACTATTTGATTTTTAAAGTACTGCAGTTTTCTTTTTTATTTTCACTTGTGATTTTTTTTTTTCTCCAAAAACCCTGCATCAATTTTCTTCATGTGTGTTCGTGTCCAACTTTTGCAGATTTGTTTGTTGTACAAGAAGGATTTTTTAAACTGTTCCATGTTTTAGGATGTACTGTGTATAAATGTCTCCATTAAATGAGACTCAGAGGTGATGCCAAGTTGGGAAGGACTTCACCATGTACAAATACAGTCAGGATATAAAAACACAGCTTTGCATAATGCAGTAATGAATTTGATGTTTTTGTCATGTGGCTGATGCTCTAAATAGTGGGATAACAGATGGATTACATGTAATTTTTTTATTTGCTCTTAAATGTGTGCTGTGAGAGTGCGAAGACTTGTCCATGGCTCAAAAAATGTTTGTTGTACGATAAACAGACTTTGATCTTTTGGGTAGAGATGAACCACATGGACAGAAACATCTGCTCCTTCACTCTGCACTTTAATTTTCTGCACTCTCTCCTGTCAGTAAATAGAAAGCAAAAAGCTCCAAAGTATTTAGCCATATTTCTGTTTCCAAACTTCCATTATGTGGGTTCAATCCAGAGTGAGTCAATTGGAAAATAGGCGGGTATTCAATGGCAAAGCACTTCATGCTCTTTCTTTTTTAGTTTGCCAATGTGGTTATTCTGTGTGGCTCTTTTGTGAATATCATTTTGTACATATCAGATGTTCTTTTGTTCTGTGTTTTAACATAATATGAGTCAGAATTATCTGCACAGTCACTTTTCATTTTAAACATGAGTGCAAAGTTCAATTTGATGATGGAAATAGGAGCAAAGTATGTGAATACGTGTGGAAACATTAGTAAATGTATGACGTTATGAGGTACAACCATTTCAAGAGGATGAAGTTACATAAAATGTCTGTTTTGTTATAAATGTAAATGGAGGACAGATGCTGTGTGTAACACAAAAATAATGAAAAAAAAACAACATAATAAAATAAAATACAAGGTATGAGAAAAAATAAAGGCTAAAAACTCCCCTGAAAACGTCCAAACTCAAGGAAAAACATGACTTCAGCTGAGACTATTATCTGTATGCCATAAAACCACAATTAAATCTGGCTTGTTCCAAGTGAATGCAGTCAGGGATGAGCGCTGCTGAAATCTATGAGTAGAAAATGCACATACTGACACACAGAAACCATTACAGCACAGAAAAAACACAGGCACCATCACCCACAAACAACATAATTAGATTTTCCAACAAATGACCGTACTATATTTTATGTCAAACTGTCATATAAAAATGCCTTTAGAGGAATACAAATATTGCTGTGCCATAAACCATCAGTGTCAATGACAGCCATTTTGCAGCCACAAAAACTTTCTGGCTATGATAAACACATATTTTAAATTTATGCAACCTATTACATTGTTAGCTTAGTCATGAATGTACAAACAGATGGATGTATATATTAGTATTTAGTACAACATTAGATTTCTGTATCTACATGCTGCTATTCAGAAAGACTTTTACTTTTTAGACAATTATTAGAATGATATGAAGTAAAAAAGAATCTGAACATTTTAAATGAATCAGCACATGTCAGTCCCCAGTAAATACTATGACAATAGATCTGCCAAAAATGTTTGTAAATACAACAACTGTTCCGAGAAACCATCTGCAAGTTCATAGTTGTCCAAATGGATTTTACGGTTTGGTCCATGTGGGAGATCGGTGAGATTGGCTTTTTTCAGTAGAACTCAGCAAAGTTACACGCAAAATTACAACTAAAAAGTCATGTTTATGCTTTAAACATCTCACTGAGCTCAAGTGAGCTTGTTGAATTGTCTGATACATTCTATATTAGGGACATTTGTGATATTATATATTGAGTTTTCAGCTCAGGAAACAGAAATAATTTGGCAACATTCATTTCATGAAATCAAGATGAAGAAAGATCATCTCTGAAAAAAAGTATGGATCAATATATGTATGATTAGATCATAAGAATTAAAATTAGAAAAACTGACTCGTAATTTAGCATTTTTGTCTTTTTAGCTGAATTAAAGCAGTGAACGTTTTAGCTAAATTGCAGAAAAAAAATCTACAAATATTTACTCTTTATCTGAAAGTCTTTAAAAACTTATACATGAATCTGTAGTAATTTAAAGGCTTAGCTTTTTAAACAAATTCAACCCGTTCAAAGTTCTTGGAATAACACAGTGTGATTTTTGTGTTAGTAGGGGATGATGCTGATGATAGTAATGTTTTAAAAAACACACAATGTTGTCATTATGTGGAGCCAGCCCTGTGGGCCGCTGAGGGTCTCCAGGTTGACGCTTGGGGTCAGCTCCTGTCGCTCCAGGCCCAGGAGCTCGACCATGGGTCAGACCTAATTGAGGCATTTGGTAGTCAGCCTTTCATTTAGTATTAAAGTGAAAAGTGAGCCTAAAGTCCCCTGGACCCCCACCGCCCCTCTCTCTCTCTCTCTCTCTCTCTCTCTCTCTCTCTCTCTCTCTCTCACACACACACATACACAGACACTTTCTCAGTCTGTATGTCACTGTTTCTCCACAGAAAGGATTAGAAGTGTGTTTAAAAGACTTGTAGCTTGTACTGAAGAGTAGCCTCAGGCAGTGATTTAACACACTGAGGCATATTCAGCCTCGAATTTTGAGAAAAACTGCAGTGAAAGCAACAATGACTGAAGCTCTGAGACCAATTGGGCACATCAGACCAAACCACAGCCAGTGCATGGCTCTCACCAAACCCTCTGTAAATAACTCCATGGACAATATGCAATTCTGCTGAACAAAAAAACGCTTGTGTCCAAACTCATAAAAAACACGCAGCAAAGACTTGCTTCTTTCTTTTGGAAGTTCCAGTTTGTATGTTGCAATCAAGAGAACACCTCTACACAAAATCAAATGCAGCTGAAGCAGACCAGAGCTGAAGATGGAGATGTTTTTATGTTGAGGAAATAAAGGAGAGGAGTCAGGGAAAAGGGGAAGGAGAGTGGAGACAGATAGCTCTGTCAGCCTGAGGGGCTGTCATTCCTGAAAATTGTAGAGAACAAAGACAAGATTGCATTACAGTTAAAGGGGCTACATCCAACACACCCATACTCACGCACATGCAAACACTTACAAACTTTGGACGTTTTTTCTCCGAATGATGAAACCAAAGAAATAAAATAACGAAGAGCAGATGCGTCCACCCTCAATGTCCTTAAATGAGGAAATTGAGAATCACAAAATTCAGCTGCAGGCTAATATTTGAACTCACTCTATAACCGATGTCCACTCACAAACAAAGTGACCAGGAGTTTGTAAGGCCAAAAAAAAAAAAAACCTATCCAAGTGGAGAAAAAATAGATTAGGAAAGAAACAAAGAGGAAAGAGTCATAGAGGACAAAGATGAAGAAGATAAATAGCAGACTTACATGTCGAGAGTGTGAGTCTGTCACTGCAGAATGCAATATCTAATATACCAGTTCGTGTTTACACCCTACTATTTATGCCCCACTTATCCACCTTTTCCTGTAGATGTGCTGATAAACATTCCATCAGACATTATGGAAAATTAATCTAGAATAGATTTGTCAAGACTTTGCTAGACTCTCAGCAGGACTGTGCATTGAGGTGTGAAACATAGAGTAGCATGGTGACAGCGGTCAGCAGTATGGTGTTAGCGGACGGACGCAGACAGCTCGGATCAGCTGAGAGGACGCACTTAGAAGAAAAATAGCATCTTAATCACAATCATCAATCAAACATACATCTGGACTTATATAGCACATGTCGCACAAAGGATGCTATTTGGAATGATTCACGGACTGTTTAAAAAGAGCTTGTGTTTCATTATGAAGGGGTCATTAAGTTTATGCCCACATACACACATTATCTGTCACACACACACACACACACACACACACACACACACTCACACACACACACACACACACACACAGCAGATTGTCTTGTGATATCCAGAGATGTCTATTTCATGATTTCCATGCTTCTTACATAATCAATTGGATGGAAATCTGTTTACATAATGGCCAGAGGAGATGAGCGTCTGAGTGTGTACATACACAGGTAAACCAGACCCACTCGGCCATTTGTGATGTTGATGGAGTGATCCATCAAGTCTGACAGCCAGTCTGTTGGCTGAGAGCCTGCGGGCTAAAGCAGCCACTCCGTCTGCTCAGATGCTCACTAAACCCACCTGTAGCACTCAGCAAAGTGACTGATGTAAACAAAGATGGAAAAAGTTTGTGTTGCCTTATATTAAAATTTCCTTTTTGTGTCACTCCTTAAAAATCTGAAGAATTCCAACATCCCTATTTCACAGATCTCCTTTTGTTTCCTGTGTAGAAGTTCTTGGTAGTTGCTGCAATCTGTCAGTGACTGTGAAAGTTTGTGCACTCAGGAATAAACACACAGATGTGCATCCATCAAAAGGGCAAACAAATGAGGACACACACACACACACACACACACACACACACACACACATATGTAAGCCTTCATCTCCTCACATGGAGCAGACTCGGACCACATGCAAGTGCTGATCAGCTTTCATTCCCCTCCTTAGCTGTTTCTGTTGTTCTTTCTTCCTCTCTCGAAATCTCTGTTCTCAATTAAAGCTGTCCTCAGGAAACTCAATCTCTCTACTCATGCTGTCTGACAAACACACACACACACACACACACACAGAAAGAAAGACACATACACATACACACAGACACTCGCACACACATTTCACTCATGCTCTGACATGTCCTCTGTCTGTCTTCTTTTCTCACACACACTGCCAACAGACTGAAGTTAGAAGGACAAAGACATTAAGACCCTTTTAAATGAGCACAAAATAAAACTTACCAGAAGTGGGTGTGAACGTTACATAGTCTGGTGATTAATGAAGGAAAGTCAGTGTGGAGAAGTGAGCTGAAACGGACTGTAGTAGTTGTGTTTGTCAGTCAGAAGTCCCTCTCACAGCAGCAATAGAACTCAGCCTGTTGCATTCCGCCTCCCTCTCCTTTTCCCGTCTCTCACTCTCTGTCTCTCACTCTCTCACTATCATACACCCTCTCTCTCTCTCTCTCTCCTTCTCTCTCTCCTCCTGAAATCATTGTGTACTTTGATTCACAAACCCTGCCTTCGTCACGTGATCCAACACTTCAAATATACAGCACATTTTTTACCAGCCACAGAACGCCCGAAGGAAGGGAAAACAGGGTCCAGAAAGCTTAGGTTTCAACTTGCTAACCCCCCCACCCCCCCACCCCTTTTCTCTCTCTCTTTCTTTGTCTCACTCTTTACCTCCAGTCCTCTGCACTGCACTGTCAGTCAACACTCTTTTGTTGGATTTTAACTGTGCAACTGTTTGTTTTGAATCTCTACATTTATTCCTCTGCCGCTCAATATCCAAAGATAGACCTGGACGCCGACACACAACAAACACACAATGCATGCAGGCATGGACACATACACTAGCCTAATGAAACAGTCATTAACTCACAGACATACACAAACACACATGCTGCAGAAGGCTGAACACCTTTGGGGATATCAGTGTCAGCTCTTGGCTTTTGCCTTATGTTTACCATGCCGTGACTTTGGGACTGAGGCCAGCCAGTATGGCAGACCAGGGGCCTGGGGCCAATCAAGGGCCACTCAGTACTCTATTGTGATCAAATATCGCAAAAAGCTAAGAAATAAATCTACTCAAGTTAGAATGACTAATAAGTGTCAAAAGTCAAAATTCAACACGTAACTGCTCAAACATTAACCCACAAGGACTTACTGGTACTTCTCTGGCAGCTAGTAAATTAATTTTTCTCTCTATTTAGCTTTTCTTAAATGATTTATTATAATTTAGTGCAATATTATCTTCTGTAATTTAACATTTTTTTCATTCAAAATCAGGTATTTTCTATATTTAATTCACTGATCATATGTTTCTTAAATTAAAAAGGTTATTAAATCAAAAGAGAGAAAGCTGTAGCAAAGGTGACTTTTTCCAGCAATGATATTAACAACTGAACATAAACCAAGTGTGTACACTTGACAAGCGAGACTATCAGTTGGGCATTATCAGATCTGATTGAGGAGAATAGGTTCCACATCCATGATTGGATGGAGGTCTATCTTCTGCTGGTACTTCTCTCGTAGTTTACCTATTGGGCAGTCATAGTGTGACAGAGTCAGTTGGTTTCCTGTGAAGACGTCTGATCTTCTGAATGTCCAGCTGTGGAGATCATGAAGCTCACTCTAGCTCTCATGATCTGCTTGGTGTCTCTGAGGATTGTCCTGATGGTTAACTGCTCTTCTGCCCCTTCCAATCCTAGCCTGTGCCCCGCCTCAGAGAGAAGGATGGTCATCTCTGACCCATCGTCCAAGACGGCGTAGGGTTATACACCGCATCTCCATGGTGTAGGAGGACCTTAACCACTTTAAAGAGGACCTTTGAACCACATATCTGGGAAGGGTTCAGGTAGTAGACTGTGGAAGACCCTGGACTCTCGGCTGTCTCATCTGACACAGACGGCCTGGAGTTCTTCCGTGTCTGATTTAAGAGGGGACTGACCTCATGGAGTATATTGAGATGTACCTCACCGCACTGCCTACATGGCCTCTTGAGTGTGCGGTCACGTCTCTGGTGATCCCGTCCACACTGATGGCACCTCCCATGCTCCAAGATCCACCGCTTCTTCTCCTCTGTGCTGATCTTCTGGAACTCCTCGCAATCATTGAACAAATGTGGTTCTGTGCAGTAGGGGCACAGAGGAGGGGGCCACTTCACCTTTGCTTTCGATGCATGTGAGGTGTTCTTCTTGGCAGTCATGGACTTGTGTTCACCAGGGTTCTCCTCTTTCATGGACATCATTCTTACGAGTTTGCTCTTAGTCCAGGAATCCACTTTATCTGTCCTCTCCTTCTTCTGGTCAGAGTGACCCAGGGGGTCGATATTAATATGCCTCACTTCTTGTAGTAGGAACTTCAAGACGTCTACGAGGTTTAGAACTACCTGCCCAGGATGCAGAAGCTCCTGCTGTCTCCGGAACCTCTCCTGTTGGAAGCAAGGGATCTTTTGTAGCAATCGTTACACGTTGGACATGCCACGAATCCCATGTTCACCATCCGTGCCCTCCATCCTCAACATCCCCACCAGGGTGTGCACTTTAATAGGGAAGTTACTGAGAGCCTGATCATCTCGGATTGGGGGGAGTTGATCTAGAGATCTCAGTTCGGCTAGAGCGTAGCGCCATAGATGGCCGTACCGGGCGTCCAAGTCTTCTAGTGCTGACGTGTAGGGAGTTGGGGACCATGCTGTGTGCACGAGGGTTCTTTACATGCTGAAGGAGCACAGCATACTTATACTGCTCTGAATACGGACCTTCGAGAAGGGTATCCAAACAGATACCTACGTATCTACGTATTGGCTCCGATCTTCATCCTTGAAGTAAGGAAACTTTGGTCCCTCTATCTGTGGGCTCAGCATCTGGTAGACAGTCTTGGTGACTGGAGAGTCTGCTCATTTCTCTCAGTGGGTATTCAGGCCGAACAATTGTGGAGGGCTGGTAGGTGGAATCGGGTACTACTCCATCCTACAGTCGAAACACTCAACTTTAGAGCCACTGCTGTCATGTCTCTTTCTGCGGTGCTCCTCCATCCCACAGACCTCTTCTCCTCTCTAGGTCAGTGGTTTCTCCAGCATTTCTTGTAGTTCTGCCGTAGTTGGGTTTTGACCTCACTCTCATCAACCTTTGAACCCTCAGGAGATGGCAGCCTTGAAGGGCGAATTGATGGAGCTGTAGATCTGTGGGCAGATGTGGGTCTACTAGCAGCCATAGCTAGTAAAGCTTGTGTATGGATGCGTTCACGTTCCAGCGTAGCCTGGCGTTCCTTCTCTGCAGCACTTGGCATTAAACCTAGTAGTTCCTTCTTTAGCATCACCACCTGATGGTCAGTTTGGACTTGCATTTTGTGCTGGTATATTATGATATTCTGTATGACCTCATGTTCAAAACACACCATCTTTTCATTAAATACATTTAAGAAATGTAGGTTATATAAATTTGTCTTTTTGTTTAGAGGTAATGGTGGAAACAGTTGAGAACCACTGGTCTACAGTATATCCAAAATAATATGAATTTCACCTGCAGTCAGAACCATGTATCTACATATGTTAAACAACTTCATTAAATCTCCAAACTGCAAACTACTATGAGTGGTTTTCCATCGTATACTTCATCTGGGAAGTACAAAGAACCATTCTCCTGGATGATTCCCCATCTTTAAATCAGTTTAAGTGGGCTCTTTTTCCTCCTACAACATTTTCCTAAGCAAATGAACCCAGTGATTTTCTGGTAAGGAAGCATTTCATGGAGATACATTTGATCCATGATGAGATCCAACCTGGCTAGTCAGACCCCAGGGCCACAGCTACCTGCCTCTTCATGTCAGAGATAAAACCGTCTGCTACTGTCTGACTGACTGACTTACTGGCCTCAGTGGAAACCTGCTACAGATGGTGCAGGTGAACCTTCAAAACACAACATGAGACCAAACTCACTTTTATCTTTACTGTCGTGTTTAATGGTGTTTTGAAACATGGATCCAGATGGGAGTTTAATATTGTCGTCTCAGATACTGTTAATTGTATTGGCTTTTACTATTACACTTTGTTTTTGTATGCTTTGTCCTTCGTCTGGTCATAAAATGTCAATGGCACTGTCAAAGGTTAAATTTGCTGCTATAGAAAATCTGAAAAATTCTCCACCAAAAAACCCCAAAACAAAACAAAAAAACTATAAAAAAAATCCAAACTAGAAAAGCACTCAGAGTTTGCAGACTCCACTAAAGCAGATCAGCCCCCACCCTCCCCTGAATAATCTAAATGAACGATAAGTTTCACTGTCACTTATGTGAGCAGCGGTCTGCTCAACCGAAAGAAACACACACATGTATACCCACCCCCACCTCCAATGATCACCACCAAAATTTAATAATTTGTTCCTTGTGACCCTAGCAACATTTGCTGAAAATTTCAGCCAAAGCTGTTCATAACTTCTTGAGTTCAGATGGATAGACAGTTAAACATAACTAGAAAAACAAAACTTGGCGGAGTAATAATGTGTAGAAACCAGGATATTAACATTTCAGCAGTGGTAAAGTATTATTGATGCCGTTCATATTTGGGGGTTCTTAATTAATACATACTACTATCAAAATAAAGAGTTGTATTATAAGTAGAAGAAATCTACAGCTAAAAGTTCATATAAATTAACATGACTGATGTTTACTTTTCCAAATGGCAGTTTTCCATTAAAGTCTGAACAAAGATATTAGCAGAGAAACCATAACACTCTATAACAGCATCACATTTGATCAACTCCACTGGTCAGAAAAAGCATTACATTTAGGTTCTTGTGCAGTTCTTTGATCCAAACACAGTGACATTAAATTCTTTACGGTTTATAAATATCATCGGGAACTCTGTGAAAACCTCCTCATGGGTCTTTCATACATGACAGATCTATGCCACATGGGAAGGATGAATATATGAATAAATAAATAGTTCTCTGCAGCGATACTGTATGTGTGTGTTTTTAATAGTAGAACAAAAGAAATATCTGGAATGGATTCTGTCAGTAAGGAAGACAATACAAATGTTTTTGTTCTTTTGTTGCATATTTTAACATGTATTTTTGGTCAAACACAAGTCAACCTAAGTTACACTACATACAGACATTGCTGTAAAAAAAAACAAAAAAAAAAAAAAAATCCTCGTTGTTGTTCTTCTGCAATATATTATATAGAATAGAGCCACTATATACGATAACTACATATTTAGACATTAAACTATTTATTTTTTCTTACAATTCATTACAATAAAAGTATTTTATAATGTTATACTTTCACATAGATGATGTAAAAACAGGTGAATTGTCTCCTTTTGTGTGCACCTTTACAGCATGTTTGTAATGATGTATGTCATGTCATGTAATCTAGAAGAACACCAAGACAGTAATGGCATAAAGTAAATCCACAAAGTCCCACGAAAAGCTGTTCAATCTTTTAATCCATAAAGACCAAGTACTACTTTTTTGACAGTCCCAAAATGATTTTTTTTTCTATTTTTAAGTTTTCTTAAGTGATTTATTATAATTCATTCTAATATTATGCTCAGGATTTTGTAGTCTTAAGCAAAAATCTTATATTTAGCTATATTTAACATACATACATAACATGATTGATTTCCCTAAAAACTCAAGTTAAAGTTGAATGTTATCATATCAAAACAGAGAAAATAGAGGAAAGTATCTCCACCCACTATTACTGATCATTTTATTCGTGAATTAATATTGTACAATATGATAATGTTTGACCATGAAAAGATGACAAATTGTATTTTACAATGTTTTGTATGTATGGATGGGATGTGGATCAACAGTTACAGCATTTAACTTTTCATATCACTAAATAATTTTGGTTGCCAGTGGAAGAGTGGGTCTATATGGGTTAAATGACAAAATTAATGTTTTGGTTTTCATTAACCTGTTTCCATGGGCATTGTCAAATCAGGTGAAACTTGTTTGAACGGACACTTGCATGTTTGATTGAACAGAAAGTGAAACAGCTTTAACAAGCCACTCTAACAGAAAATCCCAGTAGTACATAATGAAATCTACATATTCTCATGCACATAAACTTGAACATTGTGCTATAATAACTAGTGAGCCACTGATCTACAAGTTGATGCTGACGTTTGTAACTGTAGAGTCTAAAACTTAAAATGTTCATGACATTATTTGATGCCATATCTAGAACAGGGGACCATGATGCGTCCACTGCTGTAAACATCTGGAATACTGCCACACTTCTCAGCTACAGTGTCAGGGAGGGAGGTGAAAGGTTAGTGCTGTTTGTGTTTCTGTGTCAGTGAAATCTTCTGAGAACAGGGGAGTGTGTAACGTCTGGCTAAGTGTGAAAGAAGAATTTGTGACTTGCTGACTGTAAATCTGTGGGGCAGTAATACACATCCTTTCTCACACATGCCAATACATGCACATACATGTTGTATTTCCATGCCCTCTGGGGATTTTACATTGACTTACATTCATTTCCTGGAGACCCTAACCTTAACCCTAACCACAACACACCTAACCCTAACCCCTACTTAGCCTAACCCTAACCTTAAAACAACTCTTAACCCTCAAATTTAAAGATTTATGGGGACATAAATTTTTTCTCCATAAGGGAGCTGAGTCCCCGCAAGTGACTGTGCGAACAGATTTATGTCTCCATAACATAAGAAAACACACACACACACACACACACACTTTCATTTTCATTTAAAGTCACAAAGTGTGAAAGCAGATTGAGACACACTTTGATGAGACCTTTGAATTAGGTTTTCATGTTCTGCTAGTGATGAAGACAATTTTAGGACACAAGAAGGAAAAAAAGATGAACAAAGAACAAAGAAAGTGGAGTAGGAAAAAGTTAGGAGGAAAAAAGCGGGGAGCTTATAAGTTTCTGCAGAGCTCGAAATGGGGCCCTTTTTGGCAGCAAGCAGTGGAGAAACCACAGAATGGTGCGACTCTGGAGTTAAGGGCTGGAGGAGGCAGGGGGGTGTTTAAGTAAAGGACAAGGAGGCAGCAGACAGGAGAGGAGAGGAGAGGAGAGGGGGGGGGGGGGAAGAAAAGAAAAGAAAAGAAAAGAAAAGAAAAGAAAAGAAAAGAAAAGAAAAGAAAAGAAAAGAAAAGAAAAGAAAAGAAAAGAAAAGAAAAGAAAAGGGTGCAGGCGGCAGGTTTTAATCAGCAACAGGCTGTTGGTAATGAGATCACTATCCCACTCTGCTCAGATTGATGTCATGTGAAGCTCTGTGGCGCACAGAGAGGCATGCAGAGGATGACAGGCATGCATGACAAGCTAACTTGCTCACTTGGGTGCACACACATACATACACACGCACACACACACACACACACACACACACACACACACACCCACACACATACACACACACACACACACACACACACACACACACACATACACACACACACACACACACACACACACACATACACGCACACACACACGCACACACACGCACACACGCGCACACATACACGCACACACACACGCACACACGCGCGCACACACACACACACACACACACACACACACACACACACACACACCCACACCCACACACACACACACACACACACACTCACACACACGCACACACACACACACACACACACACACACACACACACACATACACACACATACACACATGCACACACGCACATACACACAGGCATACACACACACACACACACACACATAAACATACATACATGCATGCAGAAAACACAAGGACAGGGTTACACTCATATTAAACCTGGCAAATGCCCCAAACCAATAAACACTGGCACTACAGCAGACGCATAAAAAAAAAAATTAAAATACTCATACACAAGACACAAAGACCTTTTAATACACCACAACTCCCTGTTGCTAATTTTCTTCAAGCAAGAAAAAGAGCTGACACAAATATAATTACACCCACACATACACCATAAACACGTTTTGGGTCCCAAGGCTCCTTTATGTCTTTTCTGTCTCTCAAACAGCTAAACATGCCTACACACAAAGAACATACTGTACCAGTGGATGAGGGTTGGCTAGACTAGCAGGCAAAAAAAGAGAGAGTGAAGCAGGGGAGGAAAATGAGGGAAGAAAAGGAGTAAAAGGGGGAGAGAATGGGAAGGACTGACACTCTAGGTAGCAGTTATTAGTTTGAGGTTGTAAACTTGTACAGAAATCCTGAGAAATGAAGTTTTCTTTACAACACCACATGTACATTTGAGTTTAGCGCACTAATCCTAGATTACCGAGGTGTTAACGCACAATGGAATATGTGCTGTTGTTTGTGATTACTGCTGAAGATGAGCTAGGAAGAAAAAGGAAGAAAAAGAGAAAAGAAGTTGGGGTTGAACATGTGCATCCAATGAACAGCAAATAGTTTTTCCTATATAAATGTTCCCCAAAATTCAACCATGATGTCACCATGAACCTGTTGTGAACCCAACTCTGTCAGCTGCCATTACTGTCTGATTCCCTCTCTGTTCCCTCTGACTTTACCAGTACCTCTCCATCTCCATCTCCTTCCATTGTGTCCTCGTCTTGTTCTTGAGCTTCCACTTTTTTTTTTATTTTTTTTTTTATCTTTCGTCTTACAATATTGTCTGGACGCATTTTTTCTTTTCAACACAACTGCACCCCCCCCCCCACACACACACACACACACACACACCCACACACACCCACACACACATACCACCACCCCCGCCCCCTTTATACCAACTCCTAACATCCCCACCCCCTACCTCAAACACACAAACTACACACAGCTATTTGGAAAGTCTCTGGTATAGCAAGGACAGTTTTAATCAGAACAAGCTGGCATATTTTGGCCAAGACCTGCACTTATGGTAATTCAATCAGAATGAGAAGGGAAAGAGGGGGAGAGAAAAAGTGAAAAAGGGGCACACAGAGGGTAGTAGAGTGTGAGACAGGGAAATAAGAAAAACAGAGGGAGGAAAAAGGAGACAGTGGGCGGATGGGAGGGTGAGGTAGGGGTTGAGTGGTCGAAGGAGTTTGATCCACATGTGGAAATGATTGTCTAATTACAGCAGATATGTATAAGTGTTACTGCCTGCAGGACAGATGGTGATTGGAGGGCGCAGCACTACCAAAATACAATGATTGGATGGGGAGAATTAAAGACTAGTAATTGGTGGAAAAGAGGGAGATTTAGAGTGTCATGATGGCGCCTGCATCATCTCTCTCTACCAACACACATTGTAACTGTTGGCTGCCTGCTACAGTGCTGCATTTACTCACATTTATTACATCTGCCAAGGAGGTTATGCTTTTGCCAGAGTTTGGTTTGTCTGTCTGTCTGTCTGTCTGAAAGTTAGCAAGATAACTCAAAAAGTTATGGATGGATTTTGATGACATTTTCAGGGTAGTTTGGTAATGCAGAGATCTGTAATAATTAATAGGTTTTATTTTATTGATTTTTTACTATTCTTATTTTTACTTTATTAATTTGTGTGTTTGTGTATCAGACTCAGAATCACTTTATTGTCATTTGTATACACCATGGATGTTGCAAACAAAAAGCACAATTTGTTGTAGTTCTCCTTGGGTCACAAATATGTATAGCTATTTATATAAGTATGCACTTTTTCATTTTCATTTTCCTAAGTATTTTTGTGTTTTAATGTGTAACATTTGAAATGACATATGTGTTATTTTGTTCACCTGTTCATTAATATATTTTTTAAGTATAAGATTCCTATTTCATCTATTGCATTGGCTTATAAGTTTGAAGGAAAGTCATTAAAACAAATGTGGAAAAAAAGACAAAAGTTCTCATTTTTCTGCTGTATCATTAAAACATTCATATTAACAAATAAAAGATTCTGGAGGATTCGTTTGGGTTTCTGTAAATTAGAGTCTGGTTTCAACCAACTCTATATGTAAAGTGTCATGAGATTAACTTCTGCTATGATTTGGCACCATATAAATAAACTTTGATTTGATTCGTTAAAGACCACTTGCACCAATTTAAAAGAATATTTTGCCAAAAACTCCACCCCCACAAATTCCTGGACCAATATTCTGATTTTGTTCACATGACATAATGCTGCTTAGCTTTCTGTATTAGTCAAATAATACAGTGAGAATCAATTGCTGTCATGTGGTTGGTAACTAGGGTTAGATAATTTCTGCAATCAGAAAATATCTAGATCTATGGGCTCAGGTCAGAAAAGAGGCCAGACTCAACATGCAAACGCATCATGTCAAAGCATCCAGAGAAACATACATTTCCCAGGTCATCCTCATAAAATTCTCCAAAAATTCATATAGGTTCCTCTTATAGACTTATGGAATAATACAAAGTTTTCGAGTGATATCCCTAATAGTTTTGAAGTAAAGGCCTTCCAAAATGTGGGGTATTTTTTTAAATAGTTTTGATAAAGTTCCATTTGGTCCAACTTTGCACTTATCTCTGGCTAATTTTCCCCCTAAAATCAGAATCTAAGGTCAGATTAGGTCTATGTCCTTTAGTTCATCAACAATATGGCTCCATAGTTGTCTGAAAAGCCAAAAATCACAAAAATGGTGATACGTTTTAAATGCCACAGATCATAAAGTTTAAGGAATTGAAGCTTTAAACTTTTGTGACTATTCCTGACACCTCTCTTTGACATTCCACTTTAATTAAGGTCTGTTTGACTGTCAGCAGGATTACACAAAAAAATTCTGAATGGATTTTGATTAAACTTTCAGGAATGATAGATAACGGGTCAAGGAAGAACCCATTAGATTTTGAGCAATGAAGGTCAAAGGTCAAGGTCACACTAAAGGTCAACATCTAAAACACATCAGTGGTAATATCTCAGGATTCAGACAAGATAGAATCTGGCAGGTTTTTTTTTTCATTCATATCGCCTCACCTTCAGACATCAGATGGGTCAACACCTATGGCTCCATCATGTCACATGTGAATGAAAAATCAAGCCTTGGTGGAGGTCTGCTGTCTGTGACTGCTTTGTTTTAATTTAAATTTAAAGAGCTTTATTGGCATGGAAAACAAACATTTACATTGCCTAAAGCAGTTTTGCACAAGTACATCAGCTCAGCCCAAACTTCCAGAGTTTGAGTTCAGTTCCAGTGTTCCAGTGCTTATTTATTCCTTTTGACTTTTATTGAAGTTAAATAAATACATGCAACAGAAAAAAATGGGTACCTGAAAGCAGCTTTGTGGTGTTTCCTGGAGAAGTGGCTACACTGTAAAATCACCAGTGTTAATATAACACTTAAAAGAGTTCCTTTTAACCCCCCCCCCCCCCTTTTTTTATATACTATAAGACTGTAATATTTAGTTTATCTAAAGGATTAAAGGATCTATATTGTCATACAAGTTCTATTTCTAGGTAAGAAGTTTGTACTCAGGTCTGGGATGGAGCCATAAATAACTATAACCAAAGTTTAAAAATATAAACACAGTATAAATAAAGTATAAAAAATAAAATTAAAATTAAGAAATTTAAATCCATCAGTAGTATTGGCTCACTATTATAAAATTATTTAAGATGTCAAATGTAGAAATAAATAACAAAAGCGATAAAGGAAAGAAAGCACAAATAAATGCAGGGATGAAAAAAAATTAAAGGAGTTAAAATATAAATAAAGATAATGTAAATAAGTAAAAGGTACAGAAAATAAAATCCATCATGTCAGTTTTAGATTTTTGCATGTATTTCTGTATATATTTTTCAATATGTCAGTCCTCCAAACACATCAGGAAGAATTAGAAGTGGGTTATAGCCCATGTTGACTGAAAAATAAATAAAAAAATACTCCATATACAACTGTATGAACTCTGTTAAAGTGTGATTTTCTCCTGTTTTGACTCTATAAATTCTGCTTTAGTAGGTGTTTACTCTTAGCTCAGCGCGACCCTCAAAGCCTGACCTGCTATCAACACGCTCTTTGATGGAAAATGTCTCAGGATGTATTTTTGCCTTGTCCTTCCAGTGATTATTGCTTTCCTGTCAGGTGCTGCAGTACTTTTGGTGCCTTTAAAATGTTACACTCCACCACCCGGCATTCAACACAGGTACAGGATAACAAATAAAGAAACATTCACACTACATGGAGGTGCATAAACAGGCTACTGGAATAAATACGTACAGTAGTTTAACTACAACATGCTGTTATGTCTCAAAGTTGAGCTCAAAGTTGGACCAAACACAAGTTTTTCAAAATAATTTACAAAATACCCAACATTTTGGAACTTCAAAAACTATTAGAAATATCAGTCTAAAACTTTATATTATTTCATAAGTATATAAGAGGAACATATGTGAATTTTTTGAGAATTTTCTGAGAGTGTCATCTGGGGGGGTCTGGATGCTTTGACACCGAATGACCCAACATTCAAAACAACTGGAACAAACTATCAGCAAAGACGAGCATTTGCCCAAAATATGCAGATTTTTTAACCAGGTTGAAAAGGTTTTTCTTCATGTGACTGAATGAACTCTATTACTTGCACTTTTTCTCACAGTATTATTATTGTCTGCCGATGACAGACTGACCCTCTGCTTTTACTCGACTAGCATGCTGTTGTTACACAATAACAACAGCATCCGAGTCCAGGTCCAGGGAACCAGTGGTGTAGTCCAGCGTATACAGAGGTATACAGAGTATAGCTATTTATTTTTATTTTCAGTCAGCATTTGGTATTATCCAATTCTAAAAACCCCAATGTACACCATTCACTGGTATTTGTGAGCAACACACCCCCAAGATTGGTGAAGCTATGACCCGTCCTACTCTGCCTCTAATTGGTTGGTATTTGTTGCCTTCACTGATTAGATTGGTTCATTTTAGGCATGAGAACTAATGAGCCAATCAGAGGCAGAGTAGGACGAGTCACGCCCAGGAAAATATTGCTGACTGGCCATCTCTGGAACCTGATTGGACAACTCAGGTGCAAATTCAACCCCAGTTAATTGACAGGTCACAGCACATCTCTATGAAAAATGCATGATTATTGGAAATATGAAAGACACAATAAACCTCTTTAAAGTGAGTGACACATTAATAGAACCTACTTTCATAGAATATATCATTCTGAGGTCAATTTTAAGATGGTTTCAAATGTGTCGCTGTTAAACTATTGCCCATGTAACTATACATTAAGAGCAGAGATGTCACCAATAGTTCAACTGTGAGTAGGCTAATGTTATGAAAGGCTAACATTATGAAATTATAAACCTCATGAAAGGCCAATGTTATCATATATTTACCTCATGTTGAATATATTTACATTCACGCAGCTACTTGTGTGACCAGTAAACTGTTCCTGATCAAGTCATGATAATTTTATAATAGTGAGCAAATGCTACTTTTGGGGAATTACTATATAGAGTAATCTGATGTGTCACTGGCATCACAGGGTGTTTTTCTGGACTAATTAAAAATAACAATAAAAAATAAATCGGTTTAAAAAATGAGAGTATACCTACTTCTCCAGGGAACTGAACCTGCAACCTTTCAATTTCAAGCTGCTTCTCCAGACTCAGCTCCTACAGGCCCAAAGTAGAAGCAAACATCAAATGTGGGACTTGAATTTGCAACCCTGATATTAATCCATAAAACCCAAACAGCAACTGTTGACCAAATGAATCTACTGATCAAAAATGTTTAATAACTTCTGAAAAACTAATCCTATCAATACATGTAAATAATTAGGGTAAAATGTAATTCATCATCTTTCCATGATCATCAGATATGATCCATTTGGATGTTCAGAGGTTCCATAGTGAACACCGGCATCTTCGCCAACATTCATTCACCCATAAAACCAAACAGTTGGATCAATAGACAGTGGAAGAAGACACTTGTTTTTATATTCAGTTACTGATATTTTTGCTGAAAAAGTCACTTTTTCTGAATTACCCTCACCTTTAATATGAGCTTTTATGTACAGCTACATGGTTAGTAAAATAAATACAGGAAAATATATGATTCCCACTGAAAAAACAATGACACAGAGTGACTGTTTATAATAACCAGTCATAATTTATTAAGAGTAAAATTCACTTGTGAACTGCCAGAAATGTAGCACCGGGTCTTACTGGGTTAAGAGTCTCATGCTTTACTGACCGACCTAACTACACAAAGAACACCACTGTTATAAAGCCTATACACTTTTGACCATTTTAATAAAGCTTTTATAAAAATGTTACTCTCTTGTAATTTTGTGATGTGTACCCTTTATGTACCTCTTCTAATTATGTTCATTTATTTCTTTTCATTTTCTGAACTTATGTTTCTTACTGTAAGTACACTGTTTTCATTTCCCTCTGAATGCTTCTATATTTATGTCTTTGTGAGTTACGTATAAACCTGCCCTGCCTTATGATTTATTCAGAGATTTCTGGTAGCGGTAGTGACTTGAATAAAGTTGAAACTTATTTTAAAGTCGATGTACTCACTGAAAATCAATGTTACACTGGTCACATTAAATTCATGTTAAAGGTAAAGTGATCCTGATTTAAGCTCAAATATGTTCCAGCCCTGAAGTGCTTTAGCATTTTTTTTTTTTTTGTTACAAATTTTCTGTTGGCATCTAACTGTAAAGGGTGGTAATTTTTTATTTTTTTTTTGGGGGGGGTGCTCGGAAAATCACTTCCTGACCCTGTGTCCTCAACAGAAAATCATACCATTGTTCATTTAGAGTCTTTTCTTTTTCTTTAACCCGTTATAGCTCATCACCATCTTTCCCCTTTGCTCAGGATCCACTTTTCCAACTGTGCTTATGCCAAAGTAAATACATTAAACATTTAGGATACAGTAGAAACAAAGTGTTCCTTTCAGGACAAGAAGACCCTGTCTGTCAAAAGCCTTGCAGCAGATCTTTGGTGCCTACAGTGATTTCTGTCAAAAAGTCAGAAACTGAAAACAGCCTGAGGAGGGAAAGCAGCAGCCAATATAAGAGGGTTTTTTTTTTCATTCTATGACTAAAACTGGCATTGTATCCTTTATTATATTTTGTATTCATCAACACAGGACTGAAATACTTTGTTAATTCTGAACCTGTTTGTCTTTCTTTCTTTCTTTTGATCTGATGAAAAAAGTCAATATCTCTTGTGATCAATGAATCTGTGTATCTGTATTTTTCTTATTTGATCCGCATGTTAACTTTGTCCTCTTCTATTTCTTTCTCCTTTTCTTGTTGTTTTGTAATCTCTGCTGGTATTTGTCTATCAGTTTGTATTTGTTTCAATCAGTTGACAAAATGACCAGTAGTCACTGCCGCTGTGGGTGAACCTCGGACCATTTCTTTCACTCATGTTCACTATCTGTCATCCTTATAGCGTTAGATGTTGATCATAAACTCTATTCAACATCAGCTCACTGTGTTAACTCCCTTACTATACATGTTACACCACTGATTCCTACTGGCCTCAGCTGTTGTTAAGATTAAGGCACCAACAGGATAAAGTATAAGAAAATGTCCGTGCATAATGTGAACATAAAAACCAAACCTTACAAAATATATTAGTAATACACTTTTTTGGCCCACCACCACTCCCCCTCTTTGGTGGACAACTTCTGTCACTCACAAAACAGTCTGATTCAAATCTCGATTCACAGACAATGATCTGATTCATAAAAATTTATGAATCAGGGTGATTCATAAAAAATTCTAAATGAATCGGTATGATTCGAACAGATTTGGTTCAGTTTGATTCATGACAAATTGACAATTTAATTGCAAGGACTTATTTTACTTTATGTTGCTGAGAAGAAAAACTAAATGGAAACACAAATAGAATTTCAAAACTCAACAACAATTTCAACTTTCTCTGTCACTAAAAATAGCACTCCATGAGACAGAAACCATAACCCTGCCAGTTTAGCTTAGCCTGCTAGCCTAACAAAAGAGAGTTTCTCCAGCTGTCAGTGTATGCAAGTTAGACCAGATACATTTGCTTTAATGAAAGAAGACAATGTCTTACAGTACCTTTGCCATTAGCCTCCAGCACTAACATAACATCTGGCATTGGTTACCCAGATGTTTGTGTGCCTTTTATTCAGCGCCTGTATATGGTAATACGTCGTTAATGGCATAATGGTAGAGGTCAGCATGAGTGAAATCAGGCAGACTGCTTTTGATAATTTGATGAGTAGGTCTGGAGGTAATAGGTAAGGATTGGTCTGCAGTTTGGTTAAGGCCAACTTCTCCAAATACCGCTCTTTCTGCGTATCAACAAGATGTCCCACCTCCTCAGACAGTGCCTGACTTGTAGCCATATCTAGCAATTCAAGTAAACCTAAAAAATTAAATCTATATTAATGCTAATCTCAGAATATTGACGTTTACTTTAAAGGAGACTTTTTATACTCAGTTTTTACTATCATTGTGTGACTTTTGACACCTACAAAATATCTTTGCATGGTTTCCAGCAGAGCTGGACTCGGCCAATTTTTCAAGCAGGGCATTTTTTGCTTAGACCAGACCACCACCTGTTTTTATTTATTTATTTATGGGGGATGTCATTTCATTCAGCTTGTTTACTTAAATCTAAGTATAAATAGAAATTATATAATAATATATTAGCACTTGAAGCTATAGCCACATTAATTTTTAAACTTTCAGAGCCTCTAACGCTTTTGAAATGTAGTCTGAAACCACCCAATTTAAATTTGGAAACATGAATGCCATGTCATGTGCATGTAATACATGTGCCTGGAATAATTTAGCAAGGGATAATGCATGACTCACGAGTTACTATTAGAAAAATACTTCCAAACGCCCCGAAGGGGAATATTTTTCGATAGTAACTCGTGGGCCATGCATTATCCCACTTATTCTATGGGTTATTACAGTTTATTACTGTCACTACTCTAACAGACTAGTGTTGTGAAATAGCGGGCAGACAAAAAGGGGGTGCAGAGAGTTTTGGGCAAGAGAGAGACGGATGTACAGAGTCAGGTCGGCGACCGGAGCAGGTGTTGTCCCGTTCTTGCAAATAAATACTGAAAACAAAGCTCACTGAAACCACTCCTTGTTTTCTAAAAACCAGCATAGAGGAGTTAACCCCGGGGTAAAGTACTTACTTCTGCCCTGGAGATTCTGTACGATAGGAGGACGGCAATTTCCCCTGATTTCCTGACGACGGTAAGGATAACATCAGGATAAGTTAACATTGGATAAACTCGCCATTACAACGAAGCAAATATTTACTTTAAAAGTGGCCGAACTACCTGCGGAGTGATATGGTACAGTGAATCTGAAGTGACAAAACCCGTTGCCACGGGTGGGCATTAACGGGCAGTTATTGAAAAAAATCCCCCCGCTGGTCATTCAAAGTGAACGGGAGCTGCCGCAACATTTTAGAGGGTTGTAGAATAACATTATTAAATGGATAGGAAAAAAACGGAATGCTGTTAGGTGTGCATTTAATCCGAGCGATGTCATTGCCGTCATGCTGACAGTTGTCTTGAAGTTCGAATTGGAATGATAGGCAATTTAGTTACAAACTGAAACACCATTTCTTAATAAATATATTCATACCATACACCGTTAGAAAGCTGAGAATGTCCCGAATAATTTAAGACCAGTCAAGAATCAAACAGGTGCTCACAGACAGAAACATAACAGCTGTTAGCTCAGTTAGCCTCTCAGCTAACATAAGGCTAACATGTCAACATTCAGTCTTCCCGTTTTCCACCAACACCATCTGATGACTCTGGAGTTTTTTGTTCAGTTCACCAAGTATCCGTGGTTATGACATATGAAGTCTGTTTTCTTCTAAACCACATACTTTACTCACAATGTTGATGTACACTTCCAAACACTCAACATACTGTAGGTGAATAATAACACAATCAGTAACTTCTCCAGTCGCCGAGATTATTTTTTCTTTTTAAATTGTTTTTGTATTGTTGTTTACACTTTCCATAATTTAGGAGAATTATTGTCACTTTGAAAATAAGCATTATGCAGTGTGGACTGTGCACAATATGTTAGTTGCTCATAACTTTAATTGTTTATTTATTTCTATGTTATACATGTTGTTTAAAAGCACCAAGACACTTTTTATTTTTGAAAAAAAAAAAAAAAATAGAAAGATTTTTTTATTTTTTTTATTTTGGGCATTACTTGATAATTAGAGTGGGTCACTGTGCATACAATGCACAATTATTGATATATGTTTATGTTAAATTGTTTTTGTTTTGTTTTGCTGCTTGCACAATACTGAATTTCAAAGTGAAAATGGCTCTCCTAAAATAAGGTGTAAAGTGTAAACAGCAATACAAAACAAAAACAACACAAAATATATATCAAGAAATGTGCATTGTAGGGACACATGTGTAGGGGAACAAACAGAAGGGTGCTATAGAAATTACTAAAGTAGTTCTATAGTAATACACTTCTAAAAGCTACAAATTTGCTGACATGTTGTCATCATGTGCATACATTTTTGGAAATATGTATATATTAATTGCATCAAAATGTTAGGTGCCCAATTGCATCATCTTCTACAGGTCAGATTGTCACATTTGAGAAATGCTACTGTATACAATTGAACTTTGCCTGCTCATGGAGTAAATCTTTGCAGAGGGAGGGGAAAAATATTTTTACTTGTACAAACAGGGCCACCTAGTGGTGTGTAATAACACTGCAACTGAACCTTGTGCCATCATTTTAAGACAAATTCGATCCGAGACAACTTTATTCGTAAAGACCTTAAAAACATATGAACCTTAAAAACATATGAACTCACAACAAGCTGTTAAATTAAAACAATGACAACAATAAACCAAAACTAAATAAATCAATGGAATAGGATAAAAAATAATATATTCAAATGTCTCACATGATGTCAAATTCAAGGGAATTTAAATCTTTCTCCTTTAATGATTTGATCCTGAATGGTTTATAACAGAAGTGTCAACTCATTTAGTCCAGGAGCTACACACAGCCCAATGTGATCTTTAGTATGCAAAAATAATAGCATGATAGCCAATGTACATATATTTGTCTTTGTTTTCGTGTATACAATTTCAATGAAGTTATGGAAATATTTAGATTTTTAAACTGTTATTTTACAAAAAAAAAAAAGGGAATAACCTAAAAAAAAAAACCTCAGATTTCTAAAGAAAAGTAAGTACTGATTTAACAATGTTACACCTCAACTTACTATTTATTCATATATATCTAAAATCAGACCTGCCAATCAATCATTTAATAACTGGCATAATAATGGTAACATTTTGGAGTTTAGAATTGGGATTTGGAACTAATATGAGTTTGACACCCTTAACTGTTAATATTGTCAACGTAATTTTTGAAATTTTCATCCTATGAACAAGGTTGAAACCTCTGGTAGGGCAGTTTTGGCCCACGGGACATATGTTTGACAGAATAATAGTCTACATGCAAGTCCAGTTTCTTTCAATAATGACATCATCATTTGCCTATTTTAGATTATTCAGATTAATCATCATCATCATCATCATCATCATCATCATCATCATCATCATCACCATCCTCATCTCAGTAGCTTCCCAAGTCTTCATGACCTGATTATTTATTAGTAATAGTAGTGTTATGCCATTGAACACAGTCAAATTTCTCTCATCCACTTGGCTTGTCCTGCAGAGTGCTTTATTATGACCACCAGGAGGAGCTGTTTGTTAACTAATTATATCTACTGGATTCAGGTTCAAGATCATTTAAGGATATCTATTTTTGGCTGATTCTGAATGGGGTTGAGAGCCCCTGAGGCCTCCCACTGCAGGGGTTCTGTGGTAAAATAAAAACACATTTTACTTATTTTCTCAGAGAAAATCAGCCAAATGTGGAACGGAAGGGATGATACAAACAGGAAACTAGTACACAAAGACCATCCTACTGTGATGTAAAGATGTGGGTGCTCATTTAATTGATGTTAATAACCTTGTATCAGTGATGATTTATTTTTCAGATACAATCGTGTCTATTTTCGTATGCTTTACAGTTATTTTTTTCAATGGTAACATCATCAACCTGCCCAGGGACTACAGGTGGAAACTGGCACTTGAGCTACAAGCTGGTGCACTACATCTGTCATGTTTAAAGGGATAGTTCACTATTTTTCACATGAATCTGTATGGGATCACCGTCTTTACTCTGGTGCACCCACAGTGACTTACTCCCGACAGTGTCCTGTGAGCCCAGTTCTGGTCTGGTTTTGGTCAAAGCGAAAGTAGTCCCACAAGGTTTCCTGGGGTCAACAAAATAAAACATGTTTCTTCTGAAAATAATATGTGTTTGAATGACTGACTTATTTCCATAACAAAACCATCATGGAACAAAAATTTACACCTCGTAATTGCTTGGAGCTACTTTCGATAGCGATCAATGGTCGTTGTCACTGCTAAGTGTTTTCAGCTGCTATGTGCAGGTGCACAGCTGTTAGCAGTGACAATGCGCATTGATCACTATTGAGAGAAAGTAGCTCCAAGCAATTATGAGGTGTGAGTTTTGTTCCATGATGCTTTTGTTATGCAAATAAATCACTCATTCAAACACATACTGTTTTGAGAAGACATGTTTTATTTTATTACTATTATTTTATTACTACTATACTTTGCTTTGACCAAAACCAGACCAGAGCTCGACTCAGACAACACTGTCGGAGGTAAGTCACTGTGGGGGACCAGAGCAAAGATGGTGATGTCATACAGATTCATGTGAAAAATACAGAACTACCCCTTTAAGGTCAATGTATATTGTGCATTGTCCTTGTCGAGATAGGTAGATAGGTCGGTTGTTTGTTTGTTTGTTGGATGGGTGGGTGGGTGGATGGATGGATAGATAGAATAACTGAAGAAATGTTTTTTTTGACCATGGTTGTCAGGTTCTCATTTAATTTATATTATATTTAAAATGGGTCTATCACGTGATTAAAGGCAGAAGCTGAAGGCTCTTTATGTGTATTTGACATCTCAGTGGTTAAAGCCTGCTTAGACTAAGCTGGTTGCATCACTGTGGCTATAGATGCCAAAACAATGGAAGCACCATCTATTATTTATACCAAAATAGAGTAATATTGTGAATATGTGTGTGTGTGTGTATAATTTTGAGGGCTATAAATGTCATATATTTCGAGTCATTGTTCTAAATCTTCTATCATGCTCTTTAATTTCATGTTTACAAAGCCAATAGTATTTAGATTCGGAATAGAAAGGATAATTTTAAAGAAAATCATTGTTTGAGGTCCATTTCATACGTTCACATGCTGCTATAGGCAGATGGTTTTGAAATACAGAGCTCTTACTCTCTTTAAGTACTGCAGCACGTTTTTTTTTTCCTGTAGCATCATCTAACAGGAATAATAAAAAGGTTGTGAATACAGACTCCCATCTCCACCGTACTAAGCGTGATCGACGTGACCTAAATTCAATTGTCTGTGAGCCTGGCTGCAACAGGCTCTCCACAGTGCGCTTTATGCGAGGGCACTGCGGTTTTTAGGCAGGTTCGAAGTATTTCACTATGCTCATGTTTGTACAAGCGGCTCATGACCTACATTCACTCGGTCCCAACCAATCTCCGGCGATATTCTGTTTTTTAGCAAACACAATCTGCAGAGAAAAAAGAAACGTGACGGAAGGGAGGGGGCGGTGGGAGTCACGGTGAGCACCGCCTTTTCCGCACGTGCCAGCGCTGCCAGCCAAAGATCGTTTATCTTTAGGCAGAGACTCACTCCTCTTGCATAAATGTAGCCGGTACGCATGCGCTGTGCGTCTTGGTCGTCGCATTCATTACATTTAGTTGTATTTTGTTCCTTTCATGAAAGTACACAATTATATGATGTATAATTACCACACATATTCATTTTATAGACAAATCAACCCTTTTCATGATTATAGAAGAGGAGTAATAGTGATATAATGGTTATATTTAGTCACCTTACTAGAACACACAAAAACAACAGTCAATCAAGTTAAGTTAAGTTAAGACAATTTTTAAAAAACCAATTAATGTAATTTTCTGACAATTATAAATAGTGTTTGTTCTTTGGCAATACTCCTGTTTTGTTTTTTTAGCTTTGAATGTACTTGATTATACCTGCTGTTCTATTATCTCTTTGACTTTCAGTAACCCAGACTTAATAAATAGTGGTACATTCTCTAAATTCAAATTCATGAATGATTCTATCAACTCTTTTTTGTGATGAAAACAATGCCATTAAACTGTTTACATATGTATTACACAACACTTCTATATAATAACTAAAATAAGGCATATTATTTTGACAATTTATCATGCTCATTATACTACAGAAACACGTTCAGTGTTGTTCAAAATAAAAAAGGACTAATTTGACATATGTTATTTAACAAATAATATGTGAGATTGCATGTCAATTTTATATCATCATCTCTCAAAACCTTAAATTCTGATACTTTCTCAATGCTTTTAAAAGAAGACACACAATTTGTCATAAAACATGTCATTCTAATTATGATTTTTATTGCAGCTGTTGTGTAGTAACAGATTTTTTTCAAAGTGTTTACAAAGTGTTTTGAAATGTTAAAAATATGATGATAATAAAATAACAATCTAGAGTAGAGTAACAATTACTGCAATTGTAATAATACCACTTTATTACTATTACTCTTCAGTGATAACATTCGATTGTGGTGCATTACTATATTTGTTGGAATATTTTGCATCTACAGTGATGGAAAAATGTTTTCTGACCCCCCACGTAGTTGCCGAATATTGTTTCATTCTCCAAACCTGCATGCTCCAATTTGAGTGTGCACTGTTTCATAGAAGTTTCTATGATGACCCCACATGTGTTGACAGAATCAGAATCAGAAATCTGAATATTTCATAGTATTTATTTTTCTCACTATTTATCCCATATACTTATCTTTCAAGGGTGGCACGGTGGAGCAGTGGTTAGCACTCGTGCAAGAAGGACCGTGGTTCAAATCCCACACCAGACCTTTCTGTGTGGAGTTTGCATGTTCTCCCCGTGTCTGCATGGGTTTTCTCCAGGTACTCCAGTTTCCTCCCACTATCCAAAGACATGCACTGATAAATTAATTGGTTAAACTAAATTGCCCCTAGGTGTGAATGTGAGAGTGATTGTCTATATATGTTCAGCCCTGAGATGAACTGGTGACTCATACAGGGCGTACCCCGCCTTCACCCATTGTAGCTGGATTAGACCCCCAGTGACTCCCATGACCCTAGTGAGGATAGACTGGATTCAGATAATGAGGCGAGACTTGTCTTTCATCTTATTTGCACAACTTATGTCAATTCTGTTTTACGAATATCTTATTTGCAGTACCTTTTATATTTTAATGTAGATAAATATGCCTTTTACTGATATTTCTTGTCTGTCTGTAAATTCTTGCACTGAAACTAAGAGCACTACCTCAATTTCAATGAAATTGGTACATTGACAATAAAGATATTCTGATTCTTCTTCTACTCCTTTTCATCTTATTCCTACTCCTGTACATGTATATATATATATATATATATATATATATATATATATATATATATATATATATATATATATATATATATATATATATATATATATATATATATATATATATATATATATATATAATTTTATTGACGGTCAGTTATTGCTGCACTTTCTGAGTGCTTTTCTAGTTTGGATATATTTTCTTTTTACTAACAACCCCCCCTCCCCCAAGATCATTGCATTTGTTTGTGTCTGTCTGATGCAGCCATGTTTATGAAATGCAAAAAAAAAAAAAGATTTTTCCACAAATATTTCATGATAATATTTCAACTTGTATAACATTTAAATGGTGTCCGAAAACTTTTTTCCAGCACTGTACTTGATTCACTTGGATCCGTTCACATCATTATGTTTTTATAGGCCGATCCTTTTATCGAGTCTGTCTTTAGGCTGAGGAGTGAGACGTCTGGCGCCCTCAGCCCATCTGCTCCTCGCCCCCCTCCCCTCGCGGCCGAGCCCAGGCAGTCATTAGCATAAAATGTGTGTCAGTAGGGCAGCGCGAGCTCACATGCCATGCGCACATGCTGTAGAGCTTAAAGCAGCATTCCAGTGTCGAACGAGCCCAATGTGCCGTCTCCACGCGGGGCTCTAAGCCAATGAAAAAGTAAGGAAGAGAAAAAAGAGTGGGGGCGTGAGGGGAAGAGGCGGATGGGATGTTTTCAGAGAGCGTGACAGAAAGAGAGAGAGAGACGTCCTGATACACATCAACAAACAGGCGGCTGAGGGGACGCACAAAAAGAGAACGAGGGAAAAAAAAGGCTGGTCACATTTCCCAGACACCTGAAAACGTGCTGGTTATTTTAGGACGTGTGTTGCTTATTGATGAGTGGGGGAGTGTTTAAACTACTTCCACTGTTATGTTTTGATGGTGACTGTACATGGCACACAGTTCTGTACTTTAGAGAACCCATGAGCTGGTCTTACTGTTAGGTACATGATCTGCAGACGGACAGACTCTCCTTGAGCCGAATTTAATCTCGGAAATCATTTGGATCCGCTTTATATTTCCTATATACATACATATATATTTATTTCTTTATTTAGGTTTTTTTTTACCGGGATTTTTTTTTTTGTTATTGCAAGACCCCCAATGCCCTGTGCACACTGCTGGTCTGAGCTCCGGGATACATTCTCTCTACCTTGGCAGTTCAGGACTCTTTCTCCTGTATCAACGAAACTCCTGAGTGGCACATAGAGACAGACAGTCTAGTATTAAACGACCACAACTTATCAACACGGAGCAACACAGCAACATCGATCCATTGGGAAACATGGAAAACAGCCCAGGTGGTAAGTCGACTTCATACTGTACCTTATTGTGTCTGGGGAAATTATGCCACTATACCATTATTTTATACGAGGCACACAATGGTGCGTAGTGTTAACATTTGATAGTCCAAATATCGAATATTATCATCAGATAGATTGTGTTTGAATAGAATTGCATCTACTATTATTATGCTTTTTCAGCAGTGCCAGAGAGAATATAGGCAAGAGGAAAAGTTATATATATATATATATATATATATATATATACAATTGGTATAATTTGGGGTTATAATAAATGCATTCAAGGATTGTTTTACTATGATTTAATGTGCATGGTATCTTTCTAAGTGTTCATACAGCTGCCGGGTGTAGTTTACAAGGTGACACATAGCGAATTAAAGGGGAGCCCTTTTGTCAAATTTGGCTGTGAGCTCCTGATTCTTTGCATGTAAACAAACTCACGTGAAGCGAGACCCAAATTGCCCCCTGATCGGGCACACTAACTGAGTCTCCTGAAGCCCCTATCTCATATCACGTTTTGGTTTAAGAGCTCGTAAATGACTCACTCACTTTGGCACGTTTTTCCATGACGCAGGCGCAAAAGTAAAAGAATGAATGTGAAGTTGCAAAGTGAATAGTTACTTAGCTGCAACTGTGTGATTCATTTACTCGTGCTGAACATGCCCCCTCCCCCTCTATACACATGTGTTGGCTATGTCAAGGAACAGTCACGCCCACAAAGTCAAAACAAGTGATCGGTGCCAAATATTCATGTAGTGACCATGACTTGTGGAGCAGTATTTGAAATAAACAT